>OY759169.1:74236984-75479189 GCA_963662145.1 Sturmia bella
TGTTTCCCTTTCAGGTAAGAGCTTGCTGAAGTTTGTTTAAACGCTTAACGATTTTCTGCATTAGTAATTTCCTTGTTTATGACACGACAAAAATGTTTTATTGTCTAGAAAATTTTCATATGAATTATGAAATATTTTTGAAGGCGTCTTTTAAGCGAACCATGTAGTGTAGTTGCATACATTTTTCTGAAAGGCGAAGGAAGGAAAAGCAAAAAGTTCCTGAAAGTTGCGAAAATTAAAGTAGATTTTTATCTCATAGAGTGAATACGGAACCCTATTACTGAGTCCGCAGAAACGGTAAAAGCTAGAGAAGTGAAATTTTCATAGGTACCCTGCCGTTACAACAGTCAACAATAAAAACAAAAACAACAGGTTGAACACTAAAGGGTGCCCCCACACAACAAACTGTGAAGCCATAAGAGGTACAGACTTGAAACTTGCACACAATATGTGATTACATGGGCTCTACAACAACAACAACAACAACAAAACATTTAAAGCTAAAGAGTGTCTCCATACAAGAAACTGTGAAAGTTGTCCGTCGGAGACAAGGGGGCTTGAGAAATTTGCATATGAGATGTAGTTCGATTGGCCTCTACGATAACAAATGTAAAAAACTAACTAAACGTTGAAATATAAATGGTATTTAATACATGGCGGTACCCTTTAATTTTTAAATTAGCTCTAACTTTTGAGCTGTAGAAGATAGAGACTTGAAATTTGCACAGCGTATCTAAATGCGTCGCCTATACAGCAACCAATATAAAAAGTTTTAAATTGAAATAATTTCCACTTACAATGGGGGCACCCTTTAGTTTGAAAATTACCTGTAACTTTCTAACTGCAAGAGATGGAAATCTGAAATTACTAAAAACAGCAGACGTAAAAACTAAAAGGTGCCCCATATAAGGGACAACCTTCGTCTGCTAAATGAAATGGGTTAAGCCACTTGCACGGCAGTATCACAGAATACTACCAGAAGGGTCACCAGCTCTACCAGACTACAAAAATTACCAATTTGCGGTACGGGTGAGTCTAGTGAAGGACAGAAAATATGAAAATGTTTATATAGCTATCCCTGTTTGTGGACTCCTCATTTGTTTACATTTGATTTTTGGTTAGGAAAATTCAGCGCAAATCGAATACAAACAGAACAGCTTTACAAGCACATAAGTAATAATTATTTGTATTTAATATTTTATTTCCATTGAGTACATCACTAGCTGTGCATGGAATATGTTTAAAACGTACATAGTTTTCAAAGCTTTTCATTTATGTTTTCTACTTTTTTCGTAAAAATTACAACAAAACCAATATTTTTCCAAAAACTTTACAACAACATTTTTCATTGTTTATGTTTGTTTTTGCATACACTAGTTAGTTGTTCTCACACACCACAGAGTACACAGAGATGTTAAAACTGACATTTGAAAATGGCTCAAATCAACTTCTAGACAGATTGTGTAAAGAGCTAGGCTATAGTATGCATTTTTTACGAAAAACAAATGTAAACAAAAGAAAAAATAACACGTTTTTGTGAACAACCACCACCGAAACAGCATAAATTTAATAATTTAAAGTAAATTAAAAGCAAAAAATTGATAAAAAGTGGTCAACTAAAAGTCCTCTTTGGCTTAGGATTTGATTATACATATTTGAGTGTTTGCAAATTGATTATGAAGAGCATATATTTTTTGCTCACAAAACCACCACTACAAAGTAAAATTAAAGCAATATCTTTAAAGTTACAAAATAAAACACAATTAAATAATGTTTAGCACATTATAAACAGTGAATACTATAAAGTTTTATATTATAAAAAACCATTTAATATACTTTTTAAGCATTCATAAATTTATAATACAAAAAACCACCACTTTTTCTGTAGAAAATGCTTTTGGTTTTGTTTTGATTACAAGTTCTCGAGCGATTGTGAAAACGAGACGTACAGGGCTTTGCGCTGACTTGCTACCTCATTCTGATGGCGTTTCAGCTCTGTTCTACTTTGTGTCACACACTCATGTTGCCACGATTTTCTGCACTGCTCACCGCTGGCGCGTCCCCAAACAAATGATATGGCCATTTGACAAAAGTCATTTTTGGGATATCTGGTTATGTCTGTGGCAGTATGGAACCCTTGCTGTACGAAGCAGGCTTCGAACTTTAAGGGAAAAAATAATTGCTCCACCGAATTTTTTTAATTGTTTTTTATATGAAATTTTCTACCTTTTGTTTTAATATTAATAATGATTTGTTGAGCTTGAGGTCACTCTTATGAGCTTTATTTTTTGACGTTTTTTTCACCAAAAAAAAAAAAAAAAACGCCAAAAGAAATGCCAATATTTTAAAGTATAAGAAACGAACATCGAAGTGACTTATGATCTATTTCTTCAAGTTCATCTTCCATTGGCATTAGTGAAATGCAACATGTTGCGATGACATCAGTTAGTTTGCACACAATCAGTTTGACGTTGCTCAAAATGTTGGCGAACGTTAATGTGCGACATCGTGGTACATACCCTTAGTTTGCAAGTGTTTAAAATTCATGTCACTGGAATGCAAATTGAAAACTGAGTACTGAGTAAATAAAACTTTTCTAATTTTCCATACATAGTCATGTTCTGGAAATCTCGTAATTTCAAAAATCAAAAATATTATCACTTTGACAAAGTAAAACTTTATGCTATAAATCAAGAGCTAAATAAAATTTTAAACGTCTTGGTCAAGGAAGCACCACAAAAGGCAGCAGAAAAAACAATTTTTTTTGCGTAATTTGTTGCCAGAAATCACATGATTTCAAGTATCGAGTTTTTCCGAACACAGCTGATTATAAAAAAATTTTTTTTTGTGTAATTTGCTGCCAGAAATCACATGATTTCAAGTATCGAGTTTTTCCGAACACACAGCTGATTATAAAAAATTTTTTTTGTATAAAATTGTTGAATGATTTTTCATAATTTAATTTTTTTAATTTTTATTTTTCAGAACTCAACTTATAAAACTTCTAAGTCCTGGCCACTTCTTCCAGCCCAGCAAATATTTAAAGCCATCAGTCAAGACTTTTCTTTGTCCAGGTGAATACCACACTGGATATTATAGATCATTACGAGAACGTTTGTGTAAGCGACTGAACTCTATTATCATTCACAGGTGAGTTTTGTTCTTTATCTATCGCAGTTATTGCATAATTTGCTGCCTTATTATCCGGGTATTTTAATTGGGGCTTAGAGGTGTCCTTTAAATAGCTGCTACCACAGTTACGATTTTGCTCTAGAAGACTCAATTGGGAACAAATTTCGTTTAGAAAGTTTTCAACATTTTCGGGTTTTTTAAATATACTTGAGTCCACATTGAGATTCTTTTCCGATATAATTTTCCATTTTTTCATGCTTTTTACAACATCAGCACAAAAAGAGGGGGTTTCGGAAGGGGTAAGAGGCTGGTTGTACGAAACTAAAACAAAAAAATTTAGTTAGAAGTACTCACTTTTATTGTGGTTTTTGGAATAATCGAGAGTTTGCAATAGATTATAATAGAAACGAGTATTTATTACTTATGCCCTTATGCAAATTAATAATGTTTATTTGAAGTGTCTGTTCAAATCGGGTTTTTATACAAAATTTCCTTTTAGCAGAAACTAAAAGTAGACGTTATTTTTTTCATAACAGCATTAGACATTAAGAAGCTCTCAAATATTTCGGCCACTTTACTAAAAATGAGTGTACTCTTGATTTTTATGCCTTTCGACACACAGTGAGTCCTGAGATTCAGTAAATAAATTTTGATTCAATATAGAGTCAAGCCTATTCCAAGTCTATTCCATAACTTTCTTTTGGGATTTCAATAAATTTTGATCATCGTTAATTCAGCTTAGAGGTTATAATGCAAATAAAGGATATGTGAGAGACAGGCAGGTCCTTTAAGCTACACAAATGAAATTCATCACCTCAGTTGAAAGTATAGTTCTGAGAATTCTGTTAAAATATTTCGCTGTATTTTTATGAAGTATGACATCAAACGTGGCTTAAGCGCTACTTCAAAAATAAAGGATATATGGAACGTATGCTTGCTGTTATGAAGGTACTCTTTTAGGCAGAGTTTGAGAATATATTTTTCGATTATTTTTTCTATTTTATTCACATTTCTGAACGAATACCTTAAAGAAATGTTTTATTTAAGACAAAGGATTTACGAGTGGTACTCGAATCCGGTCACATTCATGGATTTTTATGTGAACAAAACACTGTACAAGTCATACGTGTAGTGGTATGAAACTGCATTTGTCTCTTAACATTATTTTATCTTACCCAATTTCATGCTCCTCAACACCTGGGGTTGGTTTATGGGTCTATTTGCTTGTTCATACATTTGTATAATTTTTGCCATCCTTGCATCGGCATCCTTGGCATTGTAAAGCATCGAACACTTTTGTTCGATTAAACTATTAATTTGGTTTTTCGGAAAAGGTATTTTGGTACCAAAAGCGGATTTTATATGTTGCTTTTCCGCTTTTCGTCTTTCACGGCAACGATGTCTCATGGCTTGTTGTGTTTGTTGATTGAATGCTTTGAACCTGAGGGATGCCAATAGCTGTTCTACTTTGGAAAGTGCACTTTAAAATTAAAGAAATGTTTTCTTATTTTATTTATTTCATCAATACAAAATTCATAAATACCAAAATGTGTCAAATTTACATACTTGCTGTTTCTTAACGAATACACTCCTGGTATTTGGTGGGTCCTTAGTAAGTGGTGCAATTTAAAGGCCACACAATACAATAGATCTTCTCCCGATAGCAGTTGTACGCGTTTCAAATGTGTTAAATCGTGCACATAACGACGCACCCACCAACCACGCCATAAAGCTTGAATCTTTTGTGCGGCTCTAAAGAAATGCTGCTCAATACGTTGCTGTAAATCGTCTTCGAGTGTTTTGAAATACAAACGCTGGCCATAGAAACGACGCCATTCCGTTTGTATTACAATCGCAGCCCAGCGTTTGCGCTTATAGAAGCCGCAGTACAACCAACCGCGCACAAAACGTTGTATAGTTCGAGCGGCCTTGAACTCCAGATGTTCCTGTATCAGCAAAGAAGCTCTGGAAGCAGTTTTGCAACTGCAAAGTTTTTGAGGTCTTACATTTATTTTATCGCGCTTAATTTCTTTCCCACTCACCTGGAAGAGCTGATTTTAAGCTCAATTCTCAATGTCTCATATTCAGTTCCTTCCTGTTCTTGAGTTTCAGATGTGTATGACCCAACTTTGTTTTGTTCTCCTGGTAAATGAACTGAACATTTGGGGCCGGCCTTTAGCAAGCATTTGCAAAAATTATCATCTAATGAATTTAGGCGAGTGGTTTGTTTCTTTTTGAAAGGCATTTTCATCAAATTGAAAAATTATTTGTATATTTTGAATAAAACAAATAAATGAAAGAAATCAAAATACTCGTAGTTTATGACATATAAAAAATACATAAAAGGTATGCAGACAGCCGAATGTCTGTACATTTTTTTAAATGTTGTGTGTGTTCCAACAAAGAGACGACGTCAAATAACATGTTTGTAGCGAATAAAAAAAAGAAATTCTTTTATTCAGAAGGAGCAAAACTAAGTTTCACAAAGGAAATTATATAACACAAATCAACCAAAATGTCTTTCTTAATTTGTGGTATACACAACAAGCTAAGCTGTTAAACATGGTCCAGTTTTAGCAAAAATTCCGCTTCACTTTCTATAGAAATCATGGTTGTTGTCTTGACTATCATGTCGGGTTGTCTAACGGAACGCAAAGTAAACTCTTACCTAAAAAATAAAATATTAATACCTGTAAACGTTTTAAATTTTTGTTTGACTGGAGCAATTATTTTCCTTCCCCTCATATATCCTTTATTTCGAAAATTAAATTTTTATTGACCATAGCGATCAGAAAGCTTGATTACTATTTCAAGAATTTTATTTTTAAGCTTAATGTTAAATTTTATTAGCATTGGAGCTTGAATTCCTCTTCCCCCCATATATCCTTTATTTTGAAAATTTTATTGACCGACCATAGTGGTCAAAAAGCTTAGTTACTACTTCAATAATTTTATTTTTAAGACTTATGTTAAATTTTATTGGCATCGGAGCCCAAATGCTACTTCCCCCCATATATCCTTTATTTACAAAACTAAATTTCATTATCCATAGTGATCGAAAGGCTTGGTAACTATTTCTAGAATTTTATTTTTAAGTCTTGCATTAAACTATATTCGAATTGGAGCGAGAACTTGTTTTCCTCTCATATATCCTTTTTTACAAAATTAATTTTTTTTAGCCATAATGCTCGAAAAGCTTGGTTACTATTTTTTGAATTGTATTTGAAAACTCTATACTCAATTTTATTTTGATTGGGCTAAGAACTCATCTTCCTCTCATATGTCCTTTATTTTAAAAATTAAATTTTACTACCTTTGATCATTGGAATGTTGCAAAACCTGGTAACTATTTCTATACTTGTGCTTAAATGGCCAGCATTAATATTTGTTTTGATTGGAAGCAAGTGCTCTCCTTCCTTTCATGTCTTTTTGATTTTAAAAATTAAATTTTATTGGCTTCAAGAATTTTAGCAAATGCTTCTTCTCACCTTATATCCTTTATTTCCAATATTAAATTTTTTAGACACAGTGATCGAAAAACTTGGTAACTATTTCCTAAATTTTATTTTTAAGCTTTATATTAAATTTTATTTGAATTGAATCATAAATATCACATTCCTTTCATATATCCTTTTTTGCAAAACTAAATTTTATTAGCCGTAGTGATTGAAAATCCCAGAAACTATTTCTACAGCTGTATTATAAAGCTATATATGTATAATTTTGTATTTCAAATTGGAGAAATAATTTGCCTGCCTTTCACATATCCTTTTTTTTTTGCAAAATTCAATTTTACTAGCCACAGTGATTGAAAGCCTTGGTAATAGTTTATAGGATTGCATTTTTAATCCTTACATTAAATTATTTTAGAATTGGATTACGTATATGTGTTTCTCTCATATATTCTTTATCCACAAAATAAAATTTTACCTGCCGCGGTGGCAAAATGTTTAATAACTACTTCCAGAATTTTATTTTTAACCCCTGTCCTGGATTTCATTTCAATCGACCCAATATTTCGCCTTCCTTCCATATATCCTTTATTTTAAAACTCAAATTTCTTTTTCTAAGACTTGGCAACTATTTCCAACTTAACTTTGTTTTAATGGAAGGTAAAACTCTCTTCCTATATTAGGTATTTATTATGTCGAAATTACTTTCATATCTAAGTGTCGTAAGTTGATCTGTGAAAAAATTTTTTTTCCTTGCTGCTCTTCTTACAATTTCAAGTCCTATGAGTCTTAAAAAACACATCCTTTTTATCCTGAATTTCAGTATAATCAGTGAAGGGATCATTACTTTTTAAAATCGGCAGCAATTGCGAATTTTTCGTTCTGCTTATGAATTCTACTTACTTACTTGAAGTTTCTTACAAGTCCCCTAGTGAAAACTCTCTTTGTATGGGAATACTCGTATTTCATATAATTTATTTAAAAATTTAAATTAAATTAAAATTACTCTACAGAATTATGCTAAATTAAAATATTTACAACATTGCTTTAAACTTAATAGCTTTTATAGCTGAAAAAAAAACGAGAATATATTTAAATTTATACCATTAAGTAAAAAAAAATATCTGTTTAACAAATTACAAACAAAATGGTCTTTAACAAATTTCAGTCATTGTAGAAAATAATTAATTAAATTAAAAAATATACATATAAAAAAAAATTTCGTTTTCTTGGATTTTGCAAACAAATCTGTTTCCAATCGTATCGTTAGTTGAAACTTAATTTAAATTATACTTAACGCCGCTATAACTATTAGTTTCGTCTCTTTTTTTCTTTTTTTTTTTACTAAATAAATAAAAAAGAACTGTTTCTAAAGCAGGATACAAATTCCCCATTTCCGAAAGCTGCTTTGAGGTTTCTAAAAACAAAAAATTTTTCATATCCTGCTCAAAAACGCTTTCTAATTATTTCGTGTGCAGTATTTTTTTTTCTTTCTTTCAGAGTAAAATAAAATTTTAAATTTTACTTAAAACTAAAATTTAAAGTTTATTCAAAAAATCCAGAATCGGTGAATTTTTTTCTCTTAAAAATAAGTGACATTTTCAGTGGAATTTCACAAAAGTTTCAGAAAATTAATGTCTTAAAATTGGAGTCTGCCTTCCATAAAATAAAAAAGGGCATTTCGTTAAAGTTGTTTAAATAATACATAGAATTTTCTATAATACTTCACTAATAATCTTAATTATTTTTCGTTTTTCAATAAAATTAATTAATAAAAAAAATTATCACATTTTTAATGCTAAAAAAATAATAAATAAAAATGAAAAAATGAGTTCGTAAATTAGAAAAGTATTGGGTATAGAAATTAACTTTTGTCCTTTTTTTTTTTCTCTCAAATACACAAATTTTTTATTTGGTTGAAGTTAAAAGCACAAATTTTAAACGATGATGAATTAATTATATTTCGGTCGTTTTTCGAACAACATAAATAATGATGATCAATGAGTTTAGGGATAATATTGTGAGTTGTTATTTGAACGATACGTCAAATAAGAGCTTAATAAATTTACAATAATTATTATGAATATGGCCTTAAATATATAAAACACAAAAACAGGGGTCGAAAAAAAAACCAAATAATAAATTTTATAAAAATAAAAACAATTTAAGATTCCTGACGATGCTAACAAATTGTTAGCGAAATATCGAATAAAAAGAAATGCGGTCGGGGGACCCCCGTTAGGAACGAAGTTCCTTACGTTTTTTTTTTTTCATCTTTGAATGTAATACAAGGTGAAATCTGTATGTTTTATTTTGTGTTGTTTTTGAAATTTCTAAATTTTATGATTCTTTAAATTATTGGAACGTTTTATTTTTTACTTTAGACACATGCAGTATTTTTTTTGTCAATCGGTTACAAAACGGTGTCTCCGCTGCTGTCAGCGGAGACACCGCCCATCATAATTGCTTGTCGACAGTACACCAATACATACATATAAACAGCTCACACGCTTTCGTGACGATTTCTACTAATTTCCACTTCGTTCCAATAAAGAAAGAAAAATGTAGTGTTGTCAATTTTAACAATTAAGGCCAAAAATTATAGATACAATTTTATAAACCACTTTAAATATATTTTAGCATTTTACAAATTTCTCGCTTTAATCTTCTTTAAAACTTCATGCTCTGAGAAAAAGGCTTAAAAAATCTAATAGCGAATTCAAAATACACAATCTCTGTTCACAGGGTTCAATTCAGAGTGTATTGCAATACGCCATACGAGCGCAACGATACGTCGAGAGCTTGCGAATTCGGCATATAATTTTACTCTGTCTTACTGATATTTTGACGAATGTACGAATGTGCGATTAAAAATTGAGGTGGACTTTAACGGCAAGTTTGGCGTACAAAAGTTGTGGTTAAAGTAAACGTTGAACGATGTCAATCGATATCGCTCGCTCGCTCGCTCGCTTATTGAAAAGCGAAACAATAACAAATTTGAAATTTTTTTTATTGTTATTTCATGTGTCCTTTATCCTGGCACTTAATCCATACATTGTGAAAATTTCCGCCAATTGTTTGTGATAAGAAAATGAATATACAATTTTTGTTAAATGATTTTGTGCAGTAGTTTTTTTTTTTTATATTCATATTAATTGCTGTTTCTGTCTAATAATCATCAATGCCAAATAATTAATTGTGCTTTAAAAACATTTTTCACAATTAAATCTGCCAAGCAATACGCCTACTAAAAATAAAAATATAATTTGGTATTTTTATGATAAAGAAAGAGTGAATAAAAAGTGAATAAATTAATAATAAATGGAATTGTAATTGTGTAGAGTGTATAAAACAATGTAATCATTAAAGTAAAATTATAATAATTTTGAAAATAAATAAATTGAAAGTAACTTCAAGAAAAAACATCTAAAATTTATATTAAACTAAAAAAATAATTGTTCAATTTGTTTTTTTTTGTTTTTTGCTGGAAAAGTGATTCTTAAAAATATTTTTTTTTTCGGCAATGATTATAACAGTTCGGTTTGTGATATTTAATTTATTTTAAAGTCTAAAATAAAAAAAAATTTTGTTCTGAGACTTTAAGCCTGAATAAAACTTGATTGATGCATATGCATTTTTTATGTACATATATTTAATTGATTGTGTCCATATGCTTGGTCCACAACAGAGAATATTGGTCCTGTTATTTGACGGCTAATATTTGATAATCTGACCAACCTTAACAAAGTGAAACTGTCATAAATAAAAATTGAATTTTTTGATCATAAAAAGTAAAATTTTTTATTCAAAACAAGTTGACTTTCTTTGGGCAAATGATTAAAGTTTTAGCGACGGTGCTAAAATTCAATTTTCATTCACGCTCCTGTTTATAGAAAAGACTCGACTTTTCCATAAACATTTTCACTAAAACTCGCTTAGCTGAGTTTAGAGATTTTTAGCGCTTAGTGTGCGTGTAGTGTAGGTTCACCTTTAAGGAATATACTTTACCCAAGAAAAGATTTCTCCGACTACAACTTTTTTTGGGAATAAAAAGAAAAAAAAAACAGTGGCATCTCCTCGGAGCCATTTTGCTTGTTGCCTCACATTTTTTACTCTAGTGTGAAATTATTAAGATTCATTTGTGTTTTATATCAGTTCTTCATAAATATTTCTGTACTTTGTATTTTTTTTTTTTATTAATAATTTTCATATTTTTGCCATATTACTTACAAGCAAGTACTTTTAATAGTGGGAGAAAAAACCCGAGAGAAATCCAAACCTTTTATTTCAATTCATTCCTAATTACTTTGCCTTAGAATTTGTTTCTCATATTGCGATCAATAGAAAAACAAAAATTGGACTGATAATTTCATTCTCTTGAAAACATTTTTCGTTTTGAATCACTTTTCCATAAATCTCATACCTAAAACAATATCTTGTTGTTGAAGACCGTTTCCGTCTTTTGTATTTTAAAGATCATTCTCATACAAGTAAGTGTTTTTTTTTATTTTTTATTTAAGTCAATTTGAACTGCTAAACATATTGTCCCTATATGAAGGTATTGTTAGAACAGTATTGGTGGAGTTCTGACTCAAACTTGTTTCTGAATTCGGTACACTTGAGTACATCTTTTTGCGATTTTTTGTATGACGTATTATCAGGCCCAAGGAAATACACAACAAGGAACCGATGAAGAGGCCAATTATGACCACATAGTCGATTTCATCAAATATAACACGCATTTGATTGTGATGGGTGGCACCCTCTTCGCTGGTCATATCACCGTACGACTGAAATAGAGGCCGAAGAGGTTCTGGGGCAGAGGTAGATGAAGTTGAAGTAGTCTCTTCTGCATTTAAAGTTGTTTTGGAAGGTGGTAGTGCTGAATAAGGCGACGATGTAGTTGAGGTTGTTGACGTTAAGTCATATTCAGTGGAGGATGCAGCTGAAGAAGTATGTTCAGTTGAGGTTGCATGAGATGAAGTGAGATCTTTGGCTGCGGTAGATGCAATTGTAATGTGTGACATTGTGGTGGTTACAAAGTCCGGGTTAGTATTTGTAGTAGTATGGGTTGTTGTCACAGATGGTGTAAAAGTTGAGATCAAGTTTGTGCTGAATGCTGTAGAATCCGTTGTGATATCAAGGGGAGTAGCAGTAGGCACAGTAGTATTGGCTTCAAAGTCGAAATCGATGGTATTAGTGGTGGCTGATTGTAGGCCAGTTGCTGCTGTAGAAATGTTAAGAGGAGGCAAACTAGTAACCTCTGTGGTAGATGTCTCCTCTATATATTCTTCCGTTGAATTTGAGCTGGATTTATTTAGTTGATTGTCTGTTGCTGCCTGCTCAGTAACTGTTATCCGTTCTATTGTGGAAAGTTCTTCTGAAGTTTCTGGTAAAACTGTGGAAGTTATTGGTAAGTCTATTGTTGTGCCTGCTGCAGCAGAGAAGATCTGTTCAAGTATAGTTTTAAATGTTGTTACTTCCGTGGTTGTAGATTCAGTCCAAGTTTCTTGATCCAGTTCTGCTGATGTGGTATTATACACCGTTTTCAAAATATCTTCAGTTGATGTTACAACAGAGGTAAATAGCTTTAGAATTGGCGACAAAGTTGTGCTCAGTGTTGTTGGTGGTGGCGATGATGATGCTGCAGAAGTGGAAGATTTCGATGTAAGAAAATCTTCCACTAATTCTGGCTGTACAGTAGTTGATATATTAGGTTCTATATTTGGCATAAAGTAAATAGTTGATTTCCCCTCTGAAGTTGTTTCATTGATTGGTGGATGTGAGGTTACACTTGCCTCTTGGTTTTCATCCAATATTGGGGTAACCATGCTGATTGATTCTGTGGAGTACTCTTCCTCTAATTCTGATCTTTCATCTGTTATTTCATGCAAACATTTTGCACAGCACTCGTCTTCGATTTTTATGGTCTCCGGACAGTTGAGATTTGGACATACGGGTGTAAAACACCTTCGTTCTCCCAGTTCGCAAGAGCAGCTTGTACAACTACCCTCTTTCCAGAATACACCGTTCAACATGGGCTTTTGCCAATACTCCGAATAACAGCTTTGTAAAATTTCTTCTTCGGGACAAATTTGTTCACACAATTCATTTTCTCCGAAACAAGAACATTTTCTGCATCTGTTTGTCCACCAAGATTGCTTTACACCCAATTGGCACTGCTCCTTTTTAATACATCTGAATAGAGAGCAACAATTGCCTGGTACGGCATGACCCTCCTGAACTTCTATAGCTACGTAGCCTTCGGCACACTTGGGCACATCTGGACACTTGTTGCAAACACATTTCTGGTCATCGCAACATCGCTCTATATCTTCTTGAAAGAACACTTCACGTCTTTGTCTCTCTTTTAGCAGATGTTGAGGCAAACTGTCGTCATGTAGTTCCAGTTCAGGCGGTATCTCTTCAAAGTTGCCAATCTCCTCCATATATGGATCATGATGGCCCAAGAATTCATCTTCGTAGTTGTCAAAATCGTCTGCCTGATTTTCTATAGCAGATTTGAGATAACTGTCTTCCGGGCACTTGGTGGGACATTGTATGTGTGTGCAGGTCAAATCATTGGAATCTGAAAACAGCAGAAAAGTATGTGGTTTAATTAAAACAGCAAAATTATATAAAGCATATTAAGTTTGTTCTTGGCCCTCCATCAGCTGCTGACAAGCCATCAGCTGTTCTTTTTTTTTACTTTTACTTTCGCCTCGATTCGAAAAATTTAATTTTTGTTTGTTTTGGCTTTAAGCTCTTACTGCGCTCAACATGATGACGCAAAATTAACGTTTTCTAATATGAGTGCTTGTCTTTGTGGAGTTTCCATGAACTCTCTAATGCAATTATAATAAAGCAAAAATTTTATATTAATATTTGAAATCAGATTGCAAACAAACACAAATCAATATGCCTTGCAGTCATAACTGTGCTGTAGCTCATGCATTTGAAATGGGAAACTGAGTGGTGGGTGGCCAAAAAGATGCCAACAAACTAAATGGCATTTACACCATGATGATGCAGCAAACAGCAATGATAACTTCGAGTCACTGAAGGGATTTAGATAGAGCAGACTTTGATGGCATAAATATGTACATACATGTATGCAGATTAGGCCGGGTCGATTTGTATGAACACAGATTTTTCGATAGCTTTTGGCGTGAGAAAAAAACAGTTTCATTAAAATATTTGAAAAAATCACTTTCGAGGCGTTCGATTTAGAATTTTTTTTTTGTATTTTTGTTCTGGCATTTTGCAAAAAAAGAAGAATTATTGGGAGTTGGTCATACATCTGACTTCTCTACGGGCATTTTGGCTCAAGTCAGTGTAAAGGGAGGGAAAATTTAATTTTCGGGTCGACCAAATATAGGTTCCTGGGACTGATCTCTCCCGTGGGAGATTCAAATGTACGACCAACCCCCTTATATTTTCTTCTCAGAATTTTTTTTTTTTCAAAGACATCAACCCTCTACCACGCCTCCTTAGGGGGGCTCCACACAAAAATAAATAAATATTGAAAATGGGACGCCTCAAAAATCGTTGTTCTAATAAGACTTAGTGGAACTTTTTTTTCTTTGCGCCAAAAGCTATCGAAAAATCGATAGCATAACAAATTTTTGTGCAAACAAAACGAGCCGGCTTAATGCTCGTGCATACATACACATGTATATTAATTTCAAAATCCTAAAATAATGACAAAAAAAAAAAAATAACTGCAATCTAAAAAGCTCAAAGGCATTTAAGCTAAAATTTCCGCAACTTAAATATTGCAAACACAATGAAGCAAGCGAATATAAATTTTGAAGGAGGGTGAAAATGTACAAAGAATGAAAAAGCTAAGTTAATACATTGATGCATCTCACATTGGGAGAAGAAAAAGAGGAATAACTAATGCAGGACATTTTTAGTAGATTTCTTTGTATATAATTTGGCAGCTATTTAAAGAATTGTATTTTTAACATTATTCGAGTCAGAAATTCGCTTTATTTCATTACATCGTTTAGTTTGCAACATCAATTTTATCATCCCTCCCACTCAATGTTGAAATATAAATAATAACTATTTTAATAGCTATTTCCAGAATTGTTGTACATATATTAAATTTCGTTTCAATCGCAGAATATATCCTTTATTTTAAGATATCCTTTATTTTAACATTTTAATTTTCTTAACCATGTTGGTCGAAAAGCTTTATTACTATTAGTGAAATTTTATTTTTAAGTGCAATATTAAATTTTATGTTGATCAGAGCAATAACTGTTGTTCCTCCCATATATCCTTTATTTTTGAAATTAGATTTTACTGGCCATAGTGGTAGAAAAGCTACGTAACTATTCCGAGAATTATACTTTTTTGGTTTTTGATTAAATTTAATTTTGATTGGTTGTTCCCCCCATATATCCTTTATTTTCAAAATTAAATTTTACCAGTCGTAGTAAATGTAAAGCTTGGTAACTATTTTCAGAATTGTATTTTTAAGTTCTATATTAAATTTCAATTCAATCGGTCTGAGAACTTGTATGCTTCCCATATATCCTTTATTTCCAAAGCTGCATTTTCTGTGCACTATTGCACTATTGGTCGAAAAGTTAAATAGCTGTTTTGGAAATTTGAATTTTAAGTGCAATTTAATTTTAATCCGATCAATAACTCCTAACCGTAGCATATACTCCTTTTTTTTCAAAATTAAATTCTACTAACCATAGTAGATAGCCTAAAAGCTATAAAAACTATTTCTAGAATTATATTCCTTTTGTTCCAAGTTAAATTTCATTTTAATCTGAGCAATAACTTGTATCCTTTCCATATATCCTTTATTTTCAAAGTTGAATTTTCTTAACTATAGGGATCGAAATGCTTAATAACTATTTCTAAAATTTTATTTTTTAGTGTAATATGAAATTTCATTTTAATCGGTGCAAGAACTCGTCCTTTTCTCATATATCCTTTATTTTAAAAATTTAGTTTTAATAGTCGTAGTAGTTGAAAAGCTTGGTAAATATTTCTATAATTATATTTTTAGGTTTTATGCTAAGTTTAATTTTGATCCGAGCAAGAACTCGTATCCTTTCCATATATCCTTTAGTTTTTAAATTAAATTTTACCAGCCATAGTGGTGAAAAAGTATGGTTACTACTTCTTGCAATATATTTTTTGGTTCTATATAAAATCCCATTTTAATCGGAGCAAGAACTGATACCCCTTCCATACATCCTTTATTAATTTTTTAGCCATAGTTTTGAAAATGCCTGAATTCTGTAGTTGCATTTTTTAGTTTTGTATTAAGTTTAATTTTAATCGGAGGAGTAAGAACGCGCACCCCTGTCATATATCCTTTATTTCTAAAATTGAATTTTTTAGCCATAGAGGCAGAAATGCTGGGTAACTATTTCCAGAATTGTATTTTTAGATTCTACGCTAAATTTCATTTTAAATGGAGCAAGAACTCGCCATCCCTTCCAGATATCTTTTATTTTTTTTTAAACTAAATTTTACTAGCCATAGTGGTGGAAAAGCATATTTACTGCCTTTAAAAATATATTTTTTTGTTCTACGTCAAATATCATTTTAATCGGAGCAAGAACTCGTATCCCTTCCATATATGTTTTTTTCAAAATTAAATTTTGGTAACAATTTCCAGATTCGTATATTTTACTCCTATATTTACTTTTAATCGGAATCAGAATTATTTCAATATTGTATTTTTCTTTTGCAGAAGGCCCTGCTCTTTGTTGCTCCCAATCAGATTTTGCAGAAGCTATCGATATTGCTGGCTTGACCAAAAAGTTATGTGTTACCTCATCCTGAAAGCAGAGCTCCCGGGGCATTTTCAATTGAAAAAAAGCATCATTAATGGAAAAAAACAGGTATGTTTTATTTTTGTCTACTTATTTTTGCAAAATCAAAATTTCTGCGAGTGTGTAGTGCGCTAACGTAACATTATATCAACAAATTAAAAGGAAACGCAAATTTGCTCCATGAATTACTTGTTTGCTTGTTTGTTCTTCGTCACTGGCAGCCATAATAATTATGATGAACATGACAAGGATGTTGATGGGTTGTAGATGTCAATGGCGATGATGCTCAGAATGGCAATCATAAATGTCTATCATCTCGTGGCTGTCACTTTCATCAGTGCACCAAATTCAGCATTTGCTGAATTTGGTGAATTTCAGCTGGTGGCTGGCTGCTATTGACGTTTTAGCCATTTTATTTGTTTTCTAATATTCGCTTTGTGATTTTTTTTTCTCCCAAATAACGCTTTAAAGCTTTTTGCATAAATTGTGATTTGGTGCAGCAGGAGCTGCTGCTGCTGCTGCTGCATTTAGTCGTGACAAAAACGGATTTTTTGTGTTCGGATTTCCATTTTTATACATTGGAATTATTTTTGGCTTTGAAATGGTTAATCAAATATTTGTACGATACTTTAATAGATAAATGGCTGATGTTTATGATGGATTTCTCGAACATCCATTTATTTGTAGTTGAATTTAGTTTCCTTTTTTGATATTTGTTTTATGGTGTTCTTTTTCCAACATTAAAGCTTTTAACAGGATGAAAAAAAAGGACGATGGGGGGGGGGGGGGGGGAAAACAAATAAAACTGTAAAACGAATAAATTTAAAATTATTTGCTGTCAAGTGCTGAAAAATGTTGAAAGTGGCTTGTGAACTTGCAATTGAATTAAGTTTTGTAAATGAAACAATTTTTGCTGTTTTTCCAAGAAGGTCCCTGAAATATTTTTAATGCTAAAACGTTTTATTTACAATTAATTTTCAACATTCCTACCATTTTCAAGTGGTAGATGAAATCCAAATATTTGATTGGTTAAAGACAAAAAGTAGTTTCATATAGAGCCGTATGTCTCAACAAATTGAGCAATCGATATTGTATCATCGATTTTACCACAGGTTTTGGCATGAAAAATAAAAAGTTCCACTACGACATACATATGTATGTATGTACATATGTATGTGTCAGAAAAATAATTTTCGAGCGCTCAAATTTAAATTTTTAATTTTTGTCTGAGAGCCACCTGAGGAGGTGTGGTACGGGTTCGGCTTTTCGAAAAAAAAAATGTTCCTCCATCACACCAATCATGCAATTTGAGCGCCTCGATAGTTTTTCTTTAAATGACATAGTGAAGTTTTTTCTCCTCATGCCAAAAACTATCGAAAAATCGATAGCACAATGTAGACAAATTTTTGTCCTTACAAATTGATCGACCCTGCTATAAGTATACATATCTATATGAATTAGAAAAATTCAGTTTTATTTTGGAAAAATGCTAACTAACTATTTGGTTTATTATCTTTGTTTATTTTTCTCTTTGCAGCGACGACGATAAAACACCGCCAGAAAGGATAATTTAAAAAGCAAAAATAATGAAAAAACACTAGGCAAACATAATCAACAAATCTCTTAATTACATACATACATATTTTGTAACTTATTGCATTAACGCGACGTCATCGTATCATCAACATCCAAACGAAATATCAGACGTACATACATAATTATTATGACATCATCGAGTTATTGCTCATTTACACACACAAGCAAAACACAAGTGATTGCCGCTATTCTCTCGGTGTTCTTTTTGATCTCTATTGAATGACGTCATTGATGTACAAATGGAAAATGAAAATGGCTGGTTGCTGAACAATTTTGTTGGCCTGGTATTTTATGTTAATTTTGAGAGACGTTTAACTATTTAATTAATATTTGTAGACTGACTGAGTGAGTGACTGACTGACCGTTATTTAGCTTTGAATCAATTTTATTTAAAAATAAAAGTATTGCATAATAATTTCTTAAATCTGGTGTAAAATTCTTTAAATTCTAACTAAGTTAGAAAACTAACTAAGGAAAATAATCTATATATATAAAATTCTTTGTGTGTATGTATGTATGTAACGTATAGACTCCAAAACGGCTAGGCCGATTTTGATGAAATTTACAGGGAGTCTTCAGAATATTCTGGCGGGTGACACTGTGAAGTCTGAATTTCGATTTTCGGCCTGGGGGCGGAAGGGCGTGGCAAACTGCAAAGGAACCCCTGTACATTAAAAAGTAAAATATAGCTGAAACTTTTGAACGATAAGAGCTAGAGAGCTAAAATTTGTACGGGATATTTCTTTACACATGCTTTACAACAACAAACACTAAAAGCAACAAAAACCCGACGCTAAAGAAAACACCCTGTACATTGAAAAGTAAAACTTAGCTGTAACTTTTGAACAATAAGAGCTAGAGAGCTGAAATTTGCACAGGATATGTTTTTACACATGCTCTACAATAACAAATACCTAAAAGAACAAAAAAACAATTTAAAATTAAAGGGTGGCCAGCAACGCGGACCGGGTCAGCTAGTGTTTAATAAACTTGAATCCCTACACGCAGACAAAAATACATTGATGGCATCAATACTTTTTTGAAGTAATCAACTTTAACAGTTCAATCTGTAGTAGCGCTTAAAGAGTATTATGGCCGTTTAAACCCATCCATTTTGCATGAACAAGAGGGGCTTAGACAGTAAAAATACGCTTGACGCGCTAGCTTAGTAGGTTGGCCTGTAAGTCACAAACAGAGACAGAGAGAGCAGCGGTAAGTAAATATACATAAAAAAGCTTGTGAGCAAGTATACTCAAGTTTATGTACAATTTTGACAAACATGAAGAATTACTACATAGTATTTTAAAACTTAAAAAAAAAAACATGCGTAAATACACATACATACATATGTACATACATATGTATCACTATTTAAGGGTACTGGTAACTCGTAAAAAATTTCATATTCAAAAGGGCAACATTTTGGCACCGAAAAGAAAACCACATTAGTTCACCATGCTGCCTGTTTTCATTGCCATTGTTTGTATTTTGCCACTTTGCACAAAACTAACTATCTAATGCTGTTGTCAGTCATGCCCTCAAGCATGCATGGACAAGATACAAATTGCATAAGACTTATTGCGGTTTTGTTTTTCTTTTTTTTTTTTTTTACACAAGTGTGTGTGTGTGTGTGTTTGCCTTTTTTCAATTGCTATTATTGTAGCAGTAAATGCAAATGTTTCAGAAAAAAAAAATATCAGAAACATCAAACTTACAAATTTTGCAAATCCACATTTGTGTGTGTGCGTGTGTGTGAGTGCATGTGCAATGTAGACCATTTTCAAGGCTAAACACAAGGTGCTCGAAAATAAGTTATTATGTATGTATATCAATTTTCACTTTACGAATCTGTTGTGGTGGTCTTTTCAAGTTCTAAATAAGAAAATAGAACCATAATTTTCTACAAAACTGTGTAAAACAAAATCCCATAGCAATTGATAATACAGAGCATATTAGAGCATATTTGCGTTTACGAAAAGTGAAAATAAAAAATATAAACGGCAAACGGCAGTAGTGCTGTTGTAATGATGTTGCTCGTAAATTCATCTACACATGCACTGCACTCAGTCGACCAAAACACGCACATGTGTTGAAACGCATGCACTTGTTTGTGTAGCTGCTCTTAAATATACTTTTAACTGAAAACAAAACACATAAATACCAGCCAGTACTCTGACTGGCCTTAAAATAGTTTTGCATTTAGCGCAGGAAACGGAAATGACAACAGTTAACCGCTATTTTTATGTTATTATGCGGTTTCACTTGAACTTTCATCTACGTGAGATTACACACACACTCTCGTGCAAGTTTATACATTCAGATGCCCATTGGCAGCCACGAACATGTGCACATGTGCCATCATTCATTTACTCAGAGTTCTGAAGGACATTTTACATTTACAAGCATATTTATTGTTTTAATGCCTGCCATTGTTGTTGCTGAAATACGAGGGTTGCCTTTTATGCATCGGGACTTAGCAAGAGCTCTATCGTAAAGTTGGACGTTTTCGACTTACGAGCGCCATTTGCGTTGTTTACAGTAACTTAAAAGATTCATACTGGGCCCAAAAGTGGAATTAAAACGTGAACATTTTCATGCGATTTTTTTTTTAAACTTATGACGTGCATTAAATCAGCAACAGTGCATGGAAGAACTTAATTAAATTTTTGGCGATAAAGCTACATCAAGGACCAGTAACGACACGATGGTATGGTGAATTCAATTGTGGTCGTAGTTCACTGCAAGACGCATTTCGCGAAGGTCATCCAAAATTAGTTACTGTTCCGCAAATCATTGATGCTGTGCGCGAACCGATATTGCAAAATCGTCAAGTGAGCTGTCGCGAGATTGAGACAACCTTGGGCGTTGGTGGGACCATCATCCATTCAATATTGCATAAGCATCTATCTGACTGGCAAAACAATTTATTCACTTTCGATCCCACACAATTTGTTAATCGCTCACAAAAGAAAAAAAAAAGGCTCGCGTCGCGTTGATTAGTCAAAAAATATGATCGCGGTGCTTCGAAACACGTCTATAACATCGTGACAGGTGATGAGTCGTTGATTTACGCCTGTAAGCCCGAAAGCAAACGGTAGTCGGTTTGTCTTCCTGCCAAAGACGAATCACTCGGCACCATGACTATGCCCGCAGTTTTGAATACCCAAAACATCTGTTTGATGACTCATCCGCCGTATAGTCCCGACTTGGCACCGAATGACTTTTCTTATTCCCATACGTAAAAATCAAACTGAGAGGTCAACATTTTTCGACAACTGAAGAAGCGGTTGCTGCATTCAGAATGCTTGTTTTGCAGATACCTCAATCAGAGTGGCTCAAACGCATGCAAAAGTGTATAGATCTTCATTGAGAAATATTTTGAAAAACAATAAAGTTAACTTCAATGATTATTACTTGTTTTGTTCTCTAATCCCGAAATATAAAAGGCAATCCTCGTAGTTTACTACACGTATCATTCAGACAATAGCGAAAAAAATGCCGCTTTTTTGCTTGCGAATTAAGCATATTTGGCTTGAATGTTATTCTGTGTGCTTCAATAGATTTTTCTCGTTTCTGGTTGAATTGTGTTTTCTGAATGATTTTTTCCCTTGCAAATCAGAAAGTAAACGATTTTTCAATTTGATTGCTGTGCTACAGGAGAAAAGGACATTCTAACAAAAGAATCTATGGCAGCCTAAATCATACACATTTACAATTTATAATTTGACAAACAACAACTTTTTTTTATTTTTTTTATTTTTTTAAATGAACTCATTTATTTGCTGTAAGAGCCAATTGAAATGTATAATAACTACATGGTACAGGTCTAACATTATACCTTTTCTGTCTTTTTCAGCCGTCTATATGCCGCCGACATTGTTAAGAAAAGTAAAAGTGTTGCAAGACGAAAAAAAAGAGTTTTCTGTAATAAAAGTTTGTTTGAACATTTCTGATTCTCATTGTGTTCAGTAATTAAGTTTACTGAGAGTTCATTAGCATCAACGAAATGTCGGCGGCATATAGACGGCTGAAAAAGATGGAAAACATTAAGGTGGGTTTTTAGACCTTAAATACCACCGACTTCTGTTTTGTTACATTTTTGTACAAATCAAATCAAAAAGCATGTGTTCCTTAAGTGGAAAATTTGTTTTTTTTTTTTTACAACAGGCAAAAATTAGATAATATCATTTTATTATGATCATGTTTGCCTGAGCATTTTTCAATCTTGAGTCGTGAATGTTTAAGGAAAGTATGAAAACCCAAAAATGTTCATAATTCTGGTGTTTAGAAACATCAAAATTTAAGAATTCATAATCTGAAAATAACAACCGTGTCTTAAGAAGCAAAACCTGTGGAAGTTTTTAATGAAAATAAAAAAAAATATTTTTTTTTTTTTGCTTCAAAGTTGAGTTGTTTTGAACGGGTTGAGCTGTTGACCATTGTCATAAGAAGTACAAAAATCAAATGTTCTTGATATTGCTGTATATATAACTGAATCAGTGGGCTGAATCAGGATTGGCAAGGACAAAAATTTGTCGATTTTGTGCCATGGATTTGTCGATCGATTTTAGAATGAGGGAAAAAAGTTCCACTACGACATAAAAATAACAATTATTTTCCACACATCGAAATTAAAATGTTTTGTTTTAATGATATGATAAGGTGTGGTGCACAGTCGGTGCGCTCGGAAAAAAAAATTGGAGAACAAAAATTATTAGGGGTTGGTCATACATTTGATTGCTCGACGGCACCTTAGTGCTGAATTTAAGATTGAGGAAAATATGTGTTAAAGCATTTAATACAAATCAGTTCCCTACAGGAGGGACACCCAAATATGAGACCGAACCCCAATCATTTTTTTTCGGAAACTGCCGACCTCGTCCCACAGCTCCATAGATGCACTCCCATACAAAGATACGCCTGGAAATTTTTTTTTTATATGTCGTAGTGAAACTTTTTTTCCTCATCACAAGAGCTATCGAAAAATAAATGGCACAATATTGCTTAGTAAATCGACCCACCCTAATACGTCCACTGCCAAACGACTTTTCAAGAATTTTATTTTGCTTTCATTGAATTTAAGATCAAAAAAAGCTTGTAGGAAATAAGATAAAGTTATGAAAAAAAAAATAAATAAAAATTTCCGATATCGTCCCATTGGTAGACGATTTTTCAGGCCGCCTGGTTTGCAGGGTAAATGAAATAAGATAAATTAAAATGCTCATTAAAGAAAGTTATAAAAAGGCAAACAACCCGATACGGGTCTTTATATAGCCGTGATATAATAATAATTCACGGACGTGGTTATTGTGAAGGGCACTAAGGATTCGCTTCAGTCCAATTCACACTTTCATTTGCCTTTTTTGGTTTTCTTTCAGAAAATAAACATGAAAATATATCGCATTCCTGGTTGGTTAATTCTCACATTTACTTTTTACCCAGCACTAAATTCTTTGTAATTGCATTAAAAAAAAGTTCAAGAAAATGTTTTAAATATTTATGTGCAACAGAGCATATGAGTTATTTCAATTAATTCTTTTGCTCTTTTGGAATATGTAAAATTCTTGTAAGGCAAACGCATATCAAACCACAAAAGAGCACTTCTGTTGCTTAAAGTTATGATGTCATTTAAAAATTACTTAAACCATTACACCCATATTCATAAAAACTATTGAAGCTTTATTACACGTTTATTTGACAAATATTCCGTAGAAATACGTCAAATAAGAGCTTAATAAACTTACAATAATTATTATGAATATGGCCTTTACAATTACAAAATCTGTCTTTTAAAAGACAACAAGTACTTTTAAAAAAGTTAAAAATGGAATACTTTATTTGACCGTTTGTGAGTATGGCACTACCTCGATAGCCAAGCTTTTACAAAAAAGTATGTTTTAAGATGTATTTAAAACAATGGTTTTTGAGATAATTGTTCAAAAACAAATTATCTTTTAAAAATTGCTTTGTGCTTTTTAAAAGAGTCTTTAAAAAAAATATATTTTATAAAAAAAGCTTAAATATTGCCAATAACAAAATCTTCAAAAATATACTAATAAAATAAAAAAGAAATTTATTTTAAACAATAGTTTTTCAAAAATGGATCTGCCGAAAACAGTATCTTTCAAAAGAGTACTAATCACAAAAGTACCTTCGAAAAAGTACCTTGTAAAATGTACTTTTAAGTATTATTAAAAAAAAGTGTTTGAAATAAGCACCTTTTGAAAAATTACGTTTCAAAAAAAGTTAAAAAAATATGTTCTAAAAGAGTACCTTCTAAATAAGTACCTTTTTCAGTACTTTTTTTTCAAATAACTTCAAAAATATATTAATAAAATAAAAAAGAAATTTATTTTAAAAAATAGTTTTTCAAAAATGGATCTGCGGAAAACAGTATCTTTCAAAAGAGTACTAATCACAAAAGTACCTTCGAAAAAGTACCTTGTAAAAAATACTTTTAAGTATTACTAAAAAAAGTGTTTGAAATAAGCACCTTTTGAAAAATTACGTTTCAAAAAAAGTTAAAAAAAAATATGTCCTAAAAGAGTACCTTCTAAATAAGTACCTTTTTTCAGTACTTTTTTTTTCAAATAAACTAGCCTTTGGAAAAGTGCCATAGAAATACTATTTAAAATAAATACCTTTTAAAAAAAGTACCTTTTAAAAAAGTACCTTTTAAAAAAAGTGCCTTTAAAAAAGGTACCTGTTGAAAAAGTACGTTTTAAAAATATAAACTTTTGAAAAAAGCACCTTCTTCAAAATAACCTTCCTAAAACAGTACTTTTTCAAAAAAGTACCTTTTAAAAACAGTGCCTTTAAAATGATGTACTTTTTTGAAAAAAAGTGCCTTTGAAATAAAGTACCTTTTGGAAAAGTAGTTTTGGAAAAAAAAACTTTTTTTAAGAGGACTGCTTTAAAAAAGTACCTTTCTGAAAAGGTGTTTCTTGAAAAGGTAACTTTTGAAGAAAGTAACTTTTAATAAAAGTAGCTCCTTCAAAAAGTACCTTTTAAACAAAGTACTTTTTAGAAAAGGTAACTTCTAAAAAATGTACATTTTAAAAATTGTCTTTAATTAATCGTCAATTTATCGATGTCCAGTGACATCGCTTACCTTGTAAAAATTACCTTGTAAAAAAGTACCTATTTAAAAAAGTGTCTTATAAAACGCTCCTTTAAAAGAAGTGCCTGTTGAAAATAGCAATTTTTAAGAAGGTATCTCAAAACAGTTTCTTCGGGAAACGTCTTTTTGGATAAGAAATTTTCAAAGAAGACTTTTTGAAATAAATAGCTCATAGAAGAAAGTACTTAAACTCACGTTTTAAGATACTTTCGAAATGGTACTTCTTAGGAAAATTATTTTTTAAATAAAGTATTCTTATAAATAAAAACAACAAAAAGTAAAAAAAGCCCTAAGGGGGTTTACTTTAAAAAACGATGTATAGAGGCTTGTCTCCTGAGTACCGGTTCAAGTTAAAAAATGTTTCATCTTTCGCAAATACATATGTATTTAAAATCGATTCAAACACGCTTTAACTTTTTTGTATAATATTCAGCCAACTGTAAGCAACCTGTCTCGAAATTTGCCAATAGTTATCAAATCACATGTGTGATTTTCAGTTTATGTAAATACATTGTCACATACACATTTCTATTTACATGCACATGTGCGAAAAAAGAATCGCTGAAGTGTACAATGCAAAAAAAAAAAAATTGGATTTAAAAATGCGCATAAGAATTGCTCTAAATATGGAAATGTATGTGTATAAAATTGCCATTTATGTATGTTGGAGTACTTGTAGCGAAAAGCAGATAAAATAGTTTTTCCATTCATTAATGGGTTTGTTTTCACCAACACCAACACACACACACAAGCACTTGCCTCACACGAACACCCATAGAGACACACGTAAAACATGTAATTGAGTCACCGCCACAGCTGCACTTGTGCAAAAAAAACTTGATGATTTCCGGAATTAATATTATATCTGTCGTATTTTTTTTTGTTGATTAACAAAATATTATTTATTGGAAATCTCTTCGCAGCAGGGCGGAATCAAAATATTTCGCAAATCATTTAAAACCGAATCCCTCGCAACAGAGAACTGCAACGAGTTTCTGTTACATTGATGGTTTAACTTCATTTATTTTAAAACGAGTGACGGTGCACACGTCAGCTTCTATGTTTTGTGTAAATATTTATCTGTTCGTTAAGAATTTGCATTTATGAAGGGCCAATTAAACTACAACAAACAATTAAAAAAGAACAATGAAATATTAAAAAATATTTTTTTTTTCAGTTTGATGCTTAAATAAAAATCAATGAGAACTAACTGCCAGTGTCACGATTTTGAACCTGTTCGAGCGTTTGCATAAATACATGTAATACAAAAATAAAGTCTTGAGATTTGTTTTTGCTTTAAATATATTAATGTGAACTTTCGAACGGATTCGAAATCGTGAAACTGGCAGTACGACTTTAAAATGTGTTTCAGATAATTTTATGTTAGTAGATACTCAAGATGTATTTTAGTTCAAACGAACCAGTAGACTCGAAAAATTCTCAAAATAATGTTTGAAACATCAACGAAATATCGGCGGCATATAGACGGCGGAAAAATACAGAAAACATTAATAAGGTCTATTTTTAGACCTAAATTAATACATTTCAATTGGCTGCTAAAGCAAATAAATAATTAAGTTCATTTTTAAAATCAATACTTTTAAAAAGCAATTAAATTTATTTTACGAATATTTCTAAGAAGTCATTAAAAGCTGCCACTTTGTAGTGCCAGCACCAGTCCACCACATTAAGACTGTGTATTTGAGAGGTTCATGCCACAACCCTAAATAATTTTTTTTTAGCTCTTTCGTTGCTATAAAAACTGTATTAAATATAAAAATATTGTGGTGTATCTGACGTTGTTCTTCTTTGGCGTTTTCACTTTTATTGTCATAGTTCCTATGAATGAATATTGCATTTGTGTTTGAGTAATTTTTTTTTTGTAGCAGAAAAACATCTTTTTTTTCGCCTTTCAAAGTCAGTTTTTTCACTGGTCATTTGCCAGCAAAAAAAAAAACATACATACACATGCATATACATACATATATAAAAACTATTCATATATGTATGTTTATGAGAATGGTTGCAAACAAAAGGGGAAAAAACACAATCACAATTTGATGTTGTTGAAAACAAAACCATCATATCGACAACCACAAAAACCATAACAATTTGTCGTTTGTTGTTTAAAGAGAAGAACGTCCTTTACAAAAAATAATTTCAAAAGTCTGTATAAATTTATTTGCATATGAAATGATTTCGCTTAAATGGACAGAAAACCTAATAAAAACAGCAAAAAATTAAATTAAAATTTTTTTCCCACTCAAATAAAAGTTAATGAAATCAACTGTGAAACATTATTGTTGGTTAAGTTTAACAAAGTGAATAAATTAAAAGGACTTTAAAGCATATTTTATTAATAAAAAAAATTGCCTTTGAGTTTGTTTTTTTTTGTTGCGTTGCTTAATATTTACATACAAATAAAAATTGTAATACCAGGATCGTTTACACTTACTTGTGGTGGTATACTGTTCTTTTTTTCCAACTGTTTAACACTCATTTAAAGTTTTTTAAGCCTTAAAAAACTTTACATAAACTATTCAATATTTTTGTCGTGTTTTGCCCCTTCAAAACTCACAAAAACACACTTGCAGCAAAGTGTCTTGAAGTTTTGTTGCAGCTGAACAGGTATGAAAATATTAAAGAACACTCACAAGCCATCTTAAGAAAACACTGATACTCGTTATTTTAATATTTAGTACTTCTCATGCACTCATGCCAAACCACTCACAACTACTAATGCACACAATACACAGACAGACAATCGTGCATACATGAGTGAGAGGTGGGTGGGTGCATAATCGGCTGCAGAAATTGCAGAACAATGAAGCGAGGAAAAGGCAATGGAAAACAGAATTGTGATGTGAGTGGAACAAAATTTATACAATAATAAAAAAGACGATTGTAAGGGAAACTGCAGTATCCTTTAAAATAGGCATCTTTTTTAACCCGCATCTTTTTCGCAGTTAACTATTTTAAGAGGTGTATTTTCTAAACGCCATTTCTTTAAAGTAACCTTTTTTCCTAACCAGCTTTTTTTAAAATGTAGTTTTCTTCTAAAAAGTTTTTGTTTTATAAAAGTTTTTTGCTTTATAAGAAAGTACTAAAAAGTACTTTTTTTTTAATACTTAAATAAAAGCTACTTTTCTAGAAAGGTACTTCGTTTAAACATACTATTTTTACCAGGTACTTTTTTTAAAAGGTACCTTTTTAAAGCTACTTTCTCAAAAAGTACTTTTACTTTTTTAAGATAGTTTTTCACAAAGTAATTCTTTTGGGAGGTACATTCTCAATAGGTCTATTTTCAAACGATACCTTTTTGAGACCGACTTTTTGAATAAAATTTTTTTTTAAAAAATTCGTTATGAAAAAGTTCTTTTTTGAAAAGTACTCTCTTCAAAAGCCACTTTATGTAAGGAATACATAAAAATGCAAACGTTTTTATAGGAATTTTTTTAAAAATACTGTGTTCGAAAGGCATTTGGTAAAGGGGATAAAGAAAAGGGTACTTTAATAAAAATAAAGTTTATTTTGGTTAATGATGCTGTAACTTTTTTAAGGGATATTTTTCGAATGCTTTTATCAAAAAGTAATTCCCTAAGATAAACAAAATATACATATTTACGAAAAAAGCTAAACCTACATTTTATTTCAGGGCACTTTTTGAGAGGAACATCTTCAAAAGTTACTTTATATGAAGTTTTTGGGCGGTAACTCAGCCTTTAAGTTACACTTCTTTAAAGGTTAATTTTTTAAAGGCACAATTTTGATAAGTACTTTTTTCAAAGGAACGTTTTTAAAGGACGTTTTTTTTTTTAATTTAGCTCTTTGAGGTACTTTTTTGGGAAGGTGATTTTGCAAAGTAACTTTTGGAAGAAATACGTTACTTAAAAACCACATGATTTAAAACAAAACTTTCTTAAAGAGTACTTTCTTGATAGAGAACTTTTTAAAATCGAATATATGCTTTTTGCGAAACATACTTTTCTTTTTCTTAAGTCCTTGTTTTGAAATTAAACTTCTTCGAAAGGTACTTCTTTAAATATTAAAACTTAGCACTTTTTTTTTGTAATATGTACTTATTTGAAAAGAACTTGTTCAATGAACATTTTCAAAAAGTGTTTTGTGAAAGTCTATTTCTAAAAAGGTATTTGTCAAAAAACTTTTTTAAAGAACTTTTTGAGCAGGTAGTTTTTCAAAATTATGTTTTTTTTTGAAGAGATGTCCACGCTCAAATCAAGCAAAATCGGTCACAGGATGCTTGTTCTGAGAACGATCTAAAGCTATCAAAACTTGAAGCTTTTAATACAAAAAAGTAAAAAGTTTGGCCACCTTTTTGGGTTGAGTTCTCTTCTGTGCGTTGCAACTGGTTGGTAGAAGGCAAACTTAACTTTTACCTTAATATTAAAATCCATGAAGAAGCATTCTTTTAGGTAACAGAGGTTTTTGCACTGCTGCACACACACACACACACACACAGCCAGAAACGTACGAACATTGGGGTTCGTAGACAGTCGAGCAGACTCCTTTCATGCACACACTCGCACACGACTGTGCCAGACATACAAAATAACTTGCCTAACAAAGGCGAATCGTACAAATAAAACGCGATGTGAATAAATTTCTCAAATAGCTGGTGCAGTAGAAAAGGATTCAGCAGTTGAAGAAACATATAAAATGTGCAATAAGTTAAACTGCAGGTGGAAGGCACAGACCAATAATGAGAGTAATAAGAGGGTCGATTGGGAGTAAAAAGGATACGATGCAAAATATCTGTATATTTAAAGACTGTGTCGGCATTAATAAGTTTTTAGTTTTTATTTGTTCAAGGTTGTGCCTGTCGTTATGTTACAGTCAGGTAGTTGGGAAATTTAAAACGAATCTGGTTCTTATACTTTTGTAAAAGAAGGCATAAAGTTTGCTGCTGAAAATTCGTCTAGTGGTGCAAAGTTTGCATTAGCAACAGCTTTTTTTTCCAACCATCTGGCTGGTTTATTTAAAACCATCTACAGATTTCACATCCAGCGAAACTAGCTTCTTTTGTTTAAGTAGAGAGTAGTTTTAGCAGTAAATCATTGTTGGATTTGAATTTAAAGTGTTTAAGAAATGGCTTTTGTGTAGAAAAAGAAATTGTATGTAATGTTCATTGCTTTTCTTTTCTCGGCTTTTATTGTTTTTATTGAAAAAGTCAAAAATATTAGTTTGTACAGTTAATTGATGTTCCTCATACATTTGTAGCATTACTATTATAATTTTCTCTTGGAAGTAGTGTTTGAATAACAATCACGAGGTTGCACACTTGATCTCAACCAACGACTGCAAAATAAAGAATTAGTTTGGAATTTGTTTATAAGGTTACTAAGGGAAGGAGGGTGATGTGAAAGGCGCCGACAAACACAGCCATTATTATTCACAGCTAATTTTAACCACAAAGATTTCGAGAACCATATAGTTCGGCTTTGAGGTGTAATAAAGGATAAAGAAAATATTTTTAGCACTTGCTATGACTGGTATCGGCTGATAAATAGGGGGTAGGAAATCAACGGACTACTACCTAAAAGACTATGGGAAGGGAATAACTAGGTTAGATTGCAGCCAGTTATCTAAGTTGTACCATTAAATGTATATGATATACATAAATATTAAAAGACGATATGTATTATAATTTAAAAAGAGCCGAAGGCCTCTGATGATATTGCTCTCTCCTTAGCTTTATCTTATAATTTTAATTGTAAGCTAAATAGAAGAATCAATAAAATATACTCTAAAATTCTGGAGCTTCTTACTCTGGCAATAATATAACTTATGCCATTGCAGTCCAGCATGTGCAAAATTTAGGCTTTCGGTCCTCAGAGAAACATGTAAAGAAATACATTCGCATGTATTATGAAATCAAAGGGGCAAATATATTTCAATTTTTATATTTTTGTATTCTTACTTTGTGAAAACCTTCGATTTATGTACTTCAAGTTTAGGTATTCTCATTCTTTTATAATCTTCTACTTTTACATTATTGTCGTCATGCTCTTACTCTCTAAGTCTCTTTAACTCTCAGACTCCGGCTCTTATTAGTACACTGACTACTTAATGTTCTTATGCTCTTTTATTTTTATGCTCTCATTTTTGTGTATTTTAATTTTCAAACTGAAATATGGCCAATAAATGTAAAAGTTACTTATTTTCTGCCATACTTAAACATTTAAGATCTCTTTTAAAACTTTATAAACAGATTCGAATTAATTGAATGCAAAGGCAATTTATTTTAATTTTATTTTATTTTTAAATCCATTGAAACACATTTCTGCTTGTTAAAATACTCCTACAAATTAATTGGATTTATTTTACTCAACAACCAAATCGTTGGTCTTGCTTGCAATAAAATATTAAATTTTTTATTAAATGCAATTAATTACACTAATCAACAAAAAAAAAAAAACCTTTGTATTTTATAATTGTTAATTATTTGTCATAAATGAATTTTTGAGTTCAAATTAAGAAAGATGTTTGCAAGTATTTTAATTACAGTGATTAATAACGCCTAAGGTATATAAGAAAAGTAAGCCAGAAGGGTTATTAGCAGGGGGACAACTAGCTATTTCGTATCCACCAAGATGCTCATCAATGTCCAATTGACTAGAAACCTGGACTCTTGATAAACATGTACAGTGTTTTGAAGCAGCACTTAGCCTACACGATCAACACAGCCTTAAATTTATTTTTAGTCTATCTGCCTTACTCACAATTTCTTTGAATTAACGTTCGCCAACAGAAAACTATTTTGAATACTGCTAATGAAATATAACGAATTATATATCTAATATAAATCGGAGAGCACTAGCTGCCTGGCCTATCGGCTTCACTGATTTTAGAACACAGTTTTTATTCTGCGAAACCCCTTAAAAATAGAATTATATGTTAGTCTTTAAAATATCAAGCACTGTCTTTAATTTCTACCATAAATTTTCACCAAAAACACATTTATTACAATCACGTTTTCATATTTTCCAGGTCAGAAAACTTTGTCATACTTTCCATGGCATGAAAAATGTACTCAGTAATTTTTTTCCTTTTTTTTTTTATTGAGTTGAATAAAAACATGCCACACACCTGAATCAAGTAACAAGCAGAAAATACTGTACTCTCCTTTTTTTGTTTTCTTTTTTTGAGCCAACCAAATATTATTGTGACCTTTCGTTATGTGTGACTAAAATGGACACAAAATAAAGTTTAAAAATGCATAGAATTTTGAGATTTCTATTACAGATTGGTTAGAAATGGAACGTTGTGTTTTTAAGTAAATATCTCTTTTTTTTACAAGTAAGTAAAATATATGAGAAAATAGAAGGGCTGCAAAAAAAAACAAAAACTCTGAAACACTGCATTTTTGCTCAATAAGTTAATTTTTAAGTGACAATAGTTGCTGCTCTGAAGTTGCTTTGTTTCACTGGTCTACCCTGGCTGACAAATGTTTCTTCTAGCGCTTTAATACTGATGTGTTCTTATACGTTTGCATTGTAATACTTTTATCACTCTCTTAGTTTAAAGGAATACGTAATTTATTAAGCTTATACTTTTACATGGTTATCTCTTCAACATTGCACTCATTTACTTTTGCTGAGAAATCTTCAAATCGGGGTTTGAAAATCTGCAAAATAAAATTTTAAATATTCGGCAAAAACTGCAAATACTGGGAGTTGGTGATACATTTGACTTGTCTGCGGCCACCCTGGGACGAATTAGTCACACTAGAGAGAACAAAACAAAATGTAAATACTGCCATACTTTTTTCAAGTTTCTTAAATTACTCATGGAGCGCACAATAAGTCTATACTGGCTTAAGTGCTTAAGTGTCGTAGTACATGGGTAAACGTGACCCTTAACTTATAAGTTAAAATTGCTTTATGAATTCAAATTTTCAATGCCAGTTTAATTAAGCGTAATATGGTAATTAAGTAACACTCATATTGAACCGATTAAAACCTGGGGGCCGAATTCCTGCTGTCGTGATCGAATAGACTCGATAGTGAAAATACACACAGCACTCGATCATGAATTTGTTCGTTCACGCAAGATCTGTATGCGGCCCTTAAGCAAAAGTAAATCAAAGCTAAACAAATTGTCTATTAATGTTTTAGATTTAGTGCTTAAAGAGCATGTGTGTTTCCTATTAATTTTATTTTTATTTACTAGTCAAACTAAAAACGAAAACGCCAACACACATTTTTGTAAAACTTTAATATTGTGGTCATAATTTTTGGTCACTTAAAAATTTCTCCATTTATTTCATGTTTTTGTGCATTTATTTAAGTTTTTTGTTTTTGGTTTATTCTACGAATTATTGTGTTATTGTGGTGGAACGAAGCAAGAAATTAAAAAATATAGTTTATAAATGCCTGAAATTATATAATTGTATTATTCATTCAATTTTATTTTCTTCGTTTTCTTTATGGCAAAATCTTTATTTCCTGGTTTTGTGTAAAATTTCTGAGAAAGCAGTTTCACAGAAACGGTCGATTACGGCTACAAATAGGATGACCAGTGCCATTTGGTTGGCAGCAGTAGTAATATGAATGCTACACGCAGAAAAAATAATAAGTTGAACACGCAGAAAACAGGATGAGTTTCGCGACGTTGATTTGGCTTCACAGGACTTTCGTTTTAATTCAATCTGGTGTTGTATCGTAACAAATGTGAACGTAAGACGTACATACTCCTAGAAAATCCTCAAAAAATGAAATATAACAAATTTTCACATTAATAAGGCAGTGACAAAATCTAATTTGGGTTGCGAAAATTGTTGGTGCTATGAATTTGCAAAACCGAAAATATTTATATTTTCTTTTTATATTTAGCTTATTTAAATTTGTACTGCAATGCTTTTCGTTTATCTCTAGTGGGATTCGAACCGCGCCACCTCACAGTGTTGTTCAGCGATTGCAACAATTAGAATGAATGAAGCTAAAACAAGCAATTTACATAGAGAGTTGATTATGAAAAGAGGTCCGATTAAAATATTTCCAATTTGAATTTCAAATTTTATCTGAAATTTTCTCAATTTTGAAACGAAGTATTGAGTACCAGTGGGGATATTCTCAACTACGTACTGAAATTATCTATGTTGTTTGGAGGATTCTAAAGGTCTCATTCATGATAAATGTTTAAGGTGTAACAAAGTCTGACAAATTTTTCATACAAATTTGTGAAATAAGAGCTTTATAAACCTGAAATATTTTTCATGAATAGGGGTATACCTTATTTATTTTGAGACTGTGCCAACTTTATTTGTTGGAAGTGAAATTTTCAATACAATTAGATTTTTGTTTGTTCTGAATTTCATTTGAAACTTTCTTAGTTTTTGACTGAAAAAATATTTGACCTGAAAAAATGGTTGACAAATGGAAATTTTTTTGTTTTAAATTTAAATTTCTTTTTGATAATTTCGGATTTAAGTTTTAAACTCAGTATGCAATACAGCATACGATTTCAAAGATTTCGTATTATTTGGTGCAGCTTGTTTTCCTCCGTCTGTTTTTATTTCACCCTTGATTTAACATGAAAATATTTCCGCTTTCGAGCAGTACGAAAAACTGTGCACTTTTTTCTTCTTATAAATGTATGTATGTATGTGCGTATTTTTTTTTTCTCGAGTGTATGTATGTCGGAAAGCATGAGTTGCTAATGGTTGACTAGTTGGCTGGTTTGTGTTGTTGCTGTTTGGCTGTTTGAATTGGTGGTCCTTTATACAATAGTTGGTTTTATTATGACATTAATGTACATGTAGTTGCAGCAACTGCTTGTAAAATGCACAATTCAGTTAAGAAGAAAAGAAGAAAAAGAAAAGAGAACATAAACCAAAGAACTTTTAAAATACTGGTTACTTTTACATTGGTTTTCAATTTACTGACGGAAGAAGTTCAAAAAAAATATATAAATTTCAATTCTTTTTTCTTTTGTTTACTTTTTCTTAGTTCTTCTTTTAGAGCACGAACATATTTGTTTTTCTTTTCTTTTCTAAAATAGGTTTTATAATGTGTTACAAAGTCACGTTTTCTCATCCTTGAAAATGACAATGAACTTAATTTTCTAGGGGACATTGCGTGCGTTTTGTCGAAAGTTTTTCAAACATGTTGGTCTCTTAGAAGACGTTTTAAAGTTTTGCAAGCGAACGATGAGCAAACTAAGAATAAGTTTTAAATGAAAATAAATTGTTGTCATAGCGAAAAAATTTCAACCAGCCAATTATGCGACTCAAAATATATAATTACGAGCACTTGCATACGGAAACGAATATAGAATTTTAAGCCACCGGAGACATGAACTGTTTAATTTTAAAAATTCTCTGTTTTTTAATAACAATTTTTCGCTACCTTATGATTTGCTGCTGTCATCAGTAGTAACGTTGACATTAATGTACATGAATTTATAAAGACTGCTTGAAATTGCATTTGCTGGTAAAAATCAAGATACAAATTATTTTTGCTTCATAAACATTATTCATATGACGCATATGAAAATATTTAAGTTCACAAAATCAAATGGAAAATTGCTTATTAGTCTCTGGCCTTAGTTGATACATTTACTGAATTGGTCTGTTGTGCCAGTGGGTACCAGATCTCGCCAGTTCACCCCGCACTACTCTGCCGGACATACCGTTGTGTCCAGGTCCGCAGAGAAGCTCCAGATCTGAATGTCTCGCTATTTCATTTAGAGATTTCCGGCATTCATGAACCAACCTAGACGTGTTTATGGCGACCTTGCTCTCCTACAGTACTTCATCCAGTTTACCGTTCTCCTTATCGCCGTAACTTTGACCTGAATGACGTTACACTCATCACGTTGAAGTCTGGTCATGATCACTTCCTCTGGTTGATATATTTCGACACTATCTGAGGACGCATTCGACCCCTTGTCGATCATTGGGAGCGGTGAGAAATAGTCAATGCAACTCGGGAGGTCAGGTATCCTTCTAATTATCGAGGTGTAGAGCCGGATGCGCTAGTTACCATCAAGGCCAATTATATAGGGTAGGAAATTAAAAATATATTTTCTTTCTACTTTTTGTAAATTGGATTTAAGATATTCTGTTTTTTTTTTTGTGTTAATTATAACTTGTAGAGACATTTGCCAGTTACAGACATTTCCTTTTTCGCAAATAAAATGTATAAAAGAAAATATAAATTAAATTTTCTCTCTTACAGATGATACATGCAAAGATAAAAGTGCCCTATAAAATCAAATAATAGAAAGAGAAAAAAAAAAATATTTTTTGTGTATATCCATAAGAAGCAGCTTACCATATTGCTTTTATGTTTCACAAAACAGATTTTTATATGGAAATGTAAACATTTGTGCACACAGCATGCATGAATGTGTGCGTGCTTGTAACTTGAGTACACCTGCTTGCAAATACCTCAATCAACTACTAGTTGATGACTTATGTACATACATACATATGTATGTATGTCTGTATGTGTACATTCATAAATATATTCGTCCAAACGAATATTTTATATCAAAATAATTTTTATTTGTATTCATATGGGTGGAAAAGAAAATCAAGAACGACAACACTATTAACATCATAAAAGGACAATAACAATTGAAAAGGAAGCGGATACGGATACAACAAACGTACAATACGATGCAAATGTGTAAATAAAAGAGGGGGAAAATAAAAACCGAAACGCAACCATTCGTATTCATACACATGTTTTTGGTTCACAACATACTTAAGAAGAGTGTGTGTGGGAATGGATGTGTGTGTGTGTGTGATTGTGAGTCCTTGGTGGAAGTTGGTTGTGTGGGATTGATTACATGTTGGGGTATTTTTTGCTCTTGCCTGTGTATTTGGTACAATTTTGTTTGCTGTTACAAATTTTAAATATGCAAGGATACACACAAACTCAAGTGTGCACATACATATGAAAATATGCATGTGCATGGCAAACGCATACAAATGCTCATTTATTTATGTTTATCTTTGTGTGGGTGCAACGCCTAAACGTATGTTTTTCATTTTCCATGAGGAAAGCTTTAAGCCAGTGTAATTTCATTAATGTGGAAGAAGAAAAGAGGAAAGAAAAAATTAAAGCAAAAGTTTGTGACTTGAATTAAGGGAGTAATAATTAGCTGACAATTAGAGGCTGCTGCTTTTTTTCCTTGTTTCAAATTATCTATTTCTTTTCTTCATTATCACGACTCATGTCTGTTCATTAATATTTGTTTTGCTAATTTTATTATAAGAAACTTTATCCCATTCCCTCAAATGCGCAGCAGTATACTGAAGGACATTATTTCCTCTTGAATACAGGCATACATTACGTATCCTTGTTGTTACCTTTCTTCCACATCATAAGACATAATAATCATAATAAGTAAAATAATTTGAAGAATATTTAATTGCATTATAATGAAATTCATCTTTAATTACTTATATTATTAATAAGTATGATAAGCAAAACTTATTAAGAGTGATTATTTACTAAATGTATAATATACATGATTAAATTGAACTCTTGTAACTTACAACAATCTTAGTAGTAGTATAGTTCCTCATAATGCTGCCTCAACTAGTGACCAGAGAGCTGCAAGGAGTGCAGTTAAAATACACTCGTCTTAAAATGAGTTTTCGAGTATATGATCGATAGGAGGGCCTGTTATAGAAATCTGTTCTGGTCGCAAACTATTTCACAACAACAGAGTACGATTTTTTAGAAGATTAAATTTCTTTGGCATCACTTTGTTTGTGTGACCGATTTTAAAGTTTCTATACGTGATAGTAGAAAAACAAATTTAAAAAAGGCCCTTATTACGAACAACGTTTGATCTTCGCTAATCGCTAAATATCGAAGATCAATAAACGAAAGTAAAATTGGTATTATGTGTTGGTAGCACTGTCGAAAATTTTGTTGCTCACTATATTACACTGTGCTAGTTGAAAAAACCGACAGATGGGGCACCCAGTGACTAAACCTAATTCGGATGCACTGAATTCAGTGGTGCTAACCGGTTTTTTAGGTTAGCTCTTGTTCTTGCGACATACCGTTATTTTAAAAATGGAGGAGGTGGGACAACATATATATAAAAAAAAAATGTGGAACACTTCAATTTAATCACAAAACAATCTTTCTCAATTTTGAGGAAGTAAAAATCGAACTTAAGCCAGATAAATTTATTAACAATTGTTATTGATTAATAAACTTAAGTTGTTTCTAACAATTTTTATTGGGCTAAAGTTCATCTATAAAATTTGTTTAATAATTCTTTTATAATTACTTGTGCTATTATGCATATCTACAAATTATTATAAGCCGCTTTCAAATACATAATTTCCTTTTTCTTTGTTCTGAAATCCATCTCAAGAGAACGAAATAAAATTTGCTTAGCAATTCATAATATTTAATTTTATTTCATTGTTGACATTATAATGCGTATCACGTAGTATTTAATAACGCCTGGAATATATACACACAAATGTATGTGAAGGTCATAGCAAATATATATTTGGCGAAAAAAGCGTGACCACTTTATTCATGCAGGCCTTTGTTTTGGCAAGCATTTGATGGCAAACAGTAAAAAATGCTTATAAAATGGAACATAAATGACAACGTATACCTAGAAACGTAACAGAACATAAGCGTCTAAACATTAAATTTAATAAAATGAGGGTTTTAAGTGGTGGGCCGCGTTATTTAAAACTTACAACTGTGTGTTACCAGACAAATATGCGTTCACAAAAATTTTTGTTGTTGCGTTTTTGGCTTTGTAAAAAAAATATTAATTATTATTTCTTATTTTACTTGTAATACAACAGTTGTTAGTTTTGAGAAACGGGGTCCTGTTCCAGCATTTTAAGACAAATTTTTCATTATTCTTCCTGTTTGTATATAAGATCAAATAACTGCTTGTCTTACCGATAACTGTATAAGTGTAGAGCGAGTAGTTATTTATGTGTAGTTTGATAACTAGTGAAGAAATTTTTTTTTGAAAATTACTCAGTGATCGGAGTGGTTTGTATATACATTTTTCAGGCTAGTCGTTTATTATTCCCAATGGGCTGGTAGCCCGTAAAACATGCATACAACCAGCAAGAAATAATAAACATAAGCTTTCAAATGTTGTATTTAGGTAAGGTTGATGGGAGGGGTATTATAGCCCATGTCGTCCCCTTCAGCTTCTGTTGTATTTACTGATTATGCAAAAACGGAACTTTGAAACATGCTGTTCTTGTATTGGATTTTCCTTGTTTCTGTTTGTTGTTTTTGTGCTTTATATGTAAGTTCACTTTAAATTGTGTGAGGACTTGCATAGTTGTTTAAAATAAATGCCAATATGAAAGTAGTGGTCACGCTTTTCCTGCCTGGCATTAGTCTAATGTGAACGTTCCTTAAGACGCACAACTACTAGATGCATGTTTTGCGCTTGGAAGTGGAGATGTTTTAACAGGACGTAAAAATGCATGTGTGAATGTGTGTGAACGTAAATCGAAAGGAAAAAACACTGAGACAGCTACAAATTAAAGCGAAAACTTAAATATAGGCCAGCACAATCCTTGGGCCATTAGTATTTACAAATGTGGCGGCTGCCAAATTTAAAGCCAGTCAGCAGTCTCGCATGTTTTTTCAGGCTTATTGCTAATCTTGAGCTGTATTATTGTGTGGCCGTAATATTTTTTGTCTGTTTTGCCTTTGGCTCCTTTATTAGAAGAGCAACAATTTTGGTGTTTTTTTTTCTTTGGTTGGAACAAACACTGCTTCTGTTGGTTTTTTTCTTTTTTGCTTTTTTAGATTATTATAACGAGGACAGTGACAATAAAAGAAATTATGTACATATACATATATATACACACAAATGTCAGTATGTATGTATGTTATTACAAAATTAGAGGACATTTTTGTTTGAAGACAGTTTTGACAGCTTATCCTTAGAGAATAAAGATAAATGAAAAATTTGAAAGCCGCCTGCCTAATACACAAAGTAAAGAAAATGCTTGAACAAAGCAATTAATTACTCACATTCCGCAATTATTTGGTTTGCTGCTGAGCTAAACAAATTTTCCGAAAATGAACTTGAGCTTAAACTCAATTTTAAGTTGTACTAATTTGCTATTTTAAGGCAAGTCAGTTTTTTTTTGAAATTTAAGGGACGGCACAAATACTTGTAGAAAATCTCATAGGCTGGCCTTACTTTTTAATATTTTAGAATTTATAACAAGCATTAAATATTACATAAACATTAACACCGGTATTCATAAAAAATAAAACGTTGCTCAAATACATTTTAGAACAAATTTTATATGAAAAATTTTGTTCTGATGTTTTATTTTTTATAAATACCGGTGTAAGTATTTTAGAATTTATAGAATATATAATAGATTTGGAGTAAAATGCAAATAAACAGAGAGATAACTATTGGTTCCAACATTAAAAAAAATGTGGTTTAAAAAAACAATTAAGAAATTTTGTTGGAAAATTTTTCATTATTTGTTTATAAATAATATGCAAATTGCATTGCAATATTTTATTTTGTTGAACTTCATCGCAACGATAAATAATGAAAAATGTGGTTGAGTTGGAAAGAAAATATTAAAGTTGTTATAAATAACAACATTTGCTAAGTTTTTACATAGTTATTCATTCTCATTTTGAACCACTGTGTGCCGGCAGAATAATCATGCGTTGGAGCAGCACTTGTAATGGCAACAAGTCTAAACTAACTTTTGCCAAAATTTCCTTTAAATTCCTGCTATCTGTTGGCATCTTTAAATATTTCATTTAAGTTCATTAAATTTCTTATGATAGCTTATGAACAATACAATTTAGGCATTTTCCAGCCATCCATCCATCAATTGACAAACCAAATAATAATATCAGTGTATGTCTCACACTGACAGCTGTCATTTAAAAAATTTCAAACAATATTTCAGACATACATACATACATATTATGTATATTAAATTCCCAGCCCATATGATTGAATCAACTTAGCAAAAACAAATTTACAATTTAACTTTGCACCCAAAAGGTGATGATGAGTTGTTGGGAATATTAACACCCTTAAAAACCACCTTCTTTTCTTTCATACAGCATCCTTTTTGTTTGACAAAGACTATCATTATAAATGTCAGTGAAAGCAACAAGATAAATAAATTGTCAACACCTTATAATACAATAATAATGCAAAATGTCGTATTCACAAGTACACCACATAAGGAGACTTTGTTGCAATAACATCATAACTCATAATATGCCATTTTTTGAGGTAATATTGCAGACTTCATTCTCATGTCAGTTTTTGATCTGATATTCTGATTCTGAGTCTATATGCTAAAATTCTCCTTCACCATAACGCTGCAGAGAAATTCGTTTTCGTTTTCTACGAAATTCAACTTTTATGAGTTGTGACTATATTGTGGAAAAAGTTGGATATGTTTGTAAACACATACTCATATTATATGTATGTAGATATTGTATTGGGGTGTTGGGGTGTTGAGTGTGTGTGTGTGTGTGTGTGTGTGTCAAACCAAAAAATTAAATTAAATCACATGTCTTCTTTTTGTAAGCATGTCAACAGAAAATACTACAAGAGTTGTTGAATTTTTTTTTTTCATATTTTTTGAATTTCAATAGACTTGAGTGAGAGGAGCGAAAAAAGGAAGGATGAGGCTAAAAAACTTGAATGAAAAAAAAGGAAATTGGAAATTTGTTTTTACGACTTAAAGAAAGTTCTATTTAAGGTTATAATAGAAGTTTGCACTATTTTTTCGCACATATTGTAAACACATTAAAAGAAGTAGGCTTACATTTGCTAAATAAAGTGTTTTTTATAAAAAAAAAAAACGATAACTATAGAAAGTACTGGGATATAATGAGTCAAATATTTTACAAACACACATAATGTCTGGAGCCAGTAGCACAGCAATGTTTTCTAAATTTGGTAATAACTTTTAAACTATTGGTCTACAATTTCTAAAACTAAAAGTTTCTGTTGTGAAATAATTCCTTAAAGTTCCATATAAATTAGTTGTTTGTTACAACAAGCCCCCTTCTAGTCCTAACAAAGTTTTAATTGCAAATAATATAACCGTCAAGGAGCAAAGCAACTGCCAGTCAAATTTTTTTACACATTTATAAAATTACGTATTCAAATGCACAGCAAATTTTGTGTATTCAAGAGTCTATAACTGAGTAAAACACCTCGACACGTGTCTATGAGCACAATGTATAAAATTCTGTTTATTGAAAGGACATTCACCTCGAAAAAAAGAAGAAGACATGATAAAGTGTGCAAATGAAAGAGATTTGACATCTTTATTCACGTGTTATTGCTTGAGCTAGAGTGCTGAAAATGTTATATAATACATCCTATTTTCTTGCAAAAATAAATACATTTTATGAAAATGTAGCAGAAGAGAGCAGCAGGCAATAAATTGGCCAATAATTGCTGTTTTCAAGGGTCAATTAATGTTTTGTTTTTTGAGAAAATATGCAGGAAAATAGAAACTAAAAATTCATAAAGTTATTGGAATAATGACCTTGAAAGCCCATTTTGGTTGGACACGATAAAAGGAATCAATTTATTGAAAGAAAAGTTATATATGGAGTTGCCAAAACATTATGAAAGAATAACAAATTAAATCTTTTGTATGTGTTTCAAGATGAGTTTAATAAAAAAATACTGACAATTAGTAAATTGGAAATAAATTTAACTCTGTTCTTTGCTTTTTTCACAATTTTATTTTTTTGCAAGCCAGTGTAATAAAATATTTCTTCCTTAAATAAAAAATATGCATTTTATTTAAGTAAGAAATATTTTATGACTTTAGCATACTCTAAGAGGATATTTGGATTTTGGGATGTGGTACATCAGGCAAAATGTTTAAGTTCAAAAGACTTTAAAAATTATTTTTAATATGAATGTGGTTGTCGTGTCTTACTCTTTTTTAAATTTTTTGTGATTTATAAGAAAAAAAATTTTTTCTTTAATTACTTAGTTTTGGTATTTAAGTGTTTTATAAATTTTGGAAATATGAACATCAAAGCAAAAATAAATACTTTCAGCAATGTTCGAAAATTCGAACACAGCTTGGAAATTTCAAAAACAGGCGATAACGACCAATAATAAGTTTTTTTTATTTTATATTATATTAAATTTATATTACCATTTTTAAAAAAAATTGTTTCCCACATTAATAAAAATTTTTCCTTATGACAATGTTCGAAAAGTATCTCTTTCGAAACCTAGTTTTATTTTTTATATATCGTTATAAAGCTTCAAAATATAAGTATTAAGGCAAAATGACATGATTCAAGATATGTTCGAAAATTCGAACATTGTTTCGAAATTTCAAAAACAGTCGGAATTGCTCAAAAGTTATTTAACTGTCATATATGTACGTATCTAAAACGCAATAAAATTAAAAATACTTATTTTTTTTTAAATTTACTAAAATATTTTTAGTAATAATGTTATTCGATGAGTGTTTTATATGAAAGCCCAGTTTTATTATTTGAATATTTTCCTTAAATAATAGCTTTAAACTTTCGAATACATACCATAATAATCAATAATATGTTTTGTCTTCGAATTTTATATTAAATTTCCAATTTTATTGTAATTAGTACAAGTACAATATTGTATTTAGTACAAAATAAAATAAGTCTTCAAACATTTACGAATTATACGAAAAATATGTATGTATGAAAGACACGGTGATATCACATAAACTTTATGACAAATTTTCGTAGTTTTGCCTTGATATCAAATAAAGGAAAATTAGGTAATGTTCGAAAATTCGAACATGGTTTTATACTTTCGAAAACAGTTCATAATATTAAAAAAATTAACTTTTCACCTTCGTTTTATTGAAACTACAGCAGATTTACTTAGTTCATAGAATATATTCAAACCTGATTTCGAGCATCTTAAAACGGTTAAAAGCTGGTAATTTTGTGTTTATTTCACGAGCGTCTTTCAGTTACTTTCCGACGTAATAAGCGAGCGTACAAATTTTACGATGAAAATTCTAAAATTACTGCCAGTTCATCGATATCGAACCTGGTCTAATAAATTATTTAAAATTCAAATTTCATAATTACTTTATCGGGATTTTAATACGAGTCTACTTCTTCAGAAGTGAAAAAAAATTTTTTGTATGGTAAAATTGTAGTGATCGCGATTATTGAACAAAACAAGTAAAGCAACGTTAAAGAGCTATCGGCTGGGGAACATACCAATACAATGGCAATAAAAACACAAAACTCGATAGATGTTGATTTCAAAATGTTGTGTTCGTTTTAAATATTTTTAAGCGAACTACTTCCGGTTCGTTTGCTTTATAATTTTATAAAAAAAGTGGTTGGATTCCTAAATTTATTTTATTGGTTTTCAAAAACTTTTAAATTTTAATGCAGTTTAAAATTAAAAGCCTATTGTGTATTATTTTTAGCCACAACGTTATTACTTTTATTACTAACAACCACATATTACTTTAATATTTATCTCATATTTTATGGTTGCGAAAAATAAAAATATAATGACTTTATGGCACAAAAAAGAAAGTTTTTAATTGCAATTCATTGTTAGTGGAAAAGTTTTTTTTTTCAAAAAAATTAAAACCAGAGCTTTTTTAACTATTTTTTTTAAGAGTTTGGCGTTTGTATGGCAGTGTGTTTATTTTCGGTGTGTGCACAATTTTGTCTGCTGTGGCAGCAAACACTTTTCAACACTTACTGCCTAAACGCGAGCACATGCCCTGCTGCAAGCAAATACAATTTTCAATTCCTTAAATGAGTAAGAAAAAGTAGACTTACAAACATCAATGATGGTCTTAAAGCAACAACAACAAAAAAAGAAAAACAGAATAAAAAATGCAGCTGTTTCTTCCACTAACTGGTGTTGCACAAACTGTGCTAATGAATTTCAAGTGCGGTAACAAAACTGAGGCATCAGCAGCAAAATGAAGAGTAGAACTAATTTTTTTTTTCAGCTGTGAAATATTTGTTTTTCGCAAAAGGCATCTATGATAAACATCTGTGATAGCAAAAAAAACCTCTGTTCTATCACAGTCACAGCTGAAATAAAAAACCCCTGGAAAACAAAGTTTGTTCAACAAAAAGTTGCAGTTGATTGTGTTTTTAGGGTTTTTTTTGTCGGTTTTTGTGTTAAAAAACTTTGTTTTTTTCAAGTTAAAGTAATTGAGCAGAAGGTACTCTAAATAAATGGCAAAAAAAAAAAACAAATAAAATTGCATATGGCAGAAAAACCGATTCTTTTTTGTTCCTCCTTCCTTTTTTTTGTGTTTGGTTGCAAGTATTTTAAATTTGATGTGTAAATTGAACTGTTAACAAATTGAGTTAAATATTTTTTAAATTAAAATTTCATTGCAAAGAAAAAACGGCATAAGAAAATAAAAGGAAATTGAAAATAATCATGTATATAGTTGAGTTTATGTCTCCACTATGGCTGAGATGAACAAATTATGGTCGCTGAGTTTGTTTGTATTATACATTTCCTTCTGGATTTTTTTCAATAATAAGGTATGCTCATTAAAATAATAAGACTTCCTTTTTGAAAAACGAAAAACCACTTTGTGCTAATTTAGTAGCTGCTCATTAGGCATGTTTTCTCTCCGTAGTTCGTTTAGTTCTGTGTCGAAACTTTGACTATTTTTTTCAGAGCTTGAAGGCAAAAGGGGGGGGGGGGGGGTTTCGTTCGAGTTTTTACTTGTAACGTAGAAACTCTCCAATTCTAAAATGTTCCCTGCAGTTTTCTTTATCTTTATTCTACTTTTTTCTTGTTGACATTAATTAAAATCATTCGCAAAGAGTTTCATGTTCAGTTTTTAAATTGTGTTGATGAACAAGCATAAAATAACACTCTCGTCTACATCATGAAATGAACATAAATTGCAATTAATTTCACTTGTGGCGTCATGATTTTGTCATAGATATTTACACAAAAAAAAAAAAAAAAAAAGAACATAAACGAGCCATGTCTTCTTCTTCGCCTTCTCTGTTTTTGTGATTTAACTAAACTACATTTTAGAATTGTTAATTTGGATGCTGCTCTAGTGCAGTATGTTCTCCTCAAAATTCAGATCATACTAGTTTATTTTTTTAATATCTACTTAAAAAAAAAAACGAGAAAAAAAATGTTCAATTAAAAAGGGGACAACTTTAACTAAAAGGGTTTCGACATTAAAGGCAAATTTTTAGAAGCAGAATGCAATCATATCATATGCTGCATAAAAAGCTAATTTTTTTATTTTAGATGCCTTCAAGAGGACAGATTAAGCAGGGTGTTAATTAGAAAAAATTAATTAAAATATGTTTTTCAAAAGCAGTTTCTTTTCTAATTTTAAAAACACTTTCCTCTCGGAAATTTAATTAAGAACATGGGTTTTTATTATTTTTTGCAAATTGAGAAAGAATTTTATGTGGTAAAATTTCTAGTTGCTAAGAAAAGGCAACTAAAAATCGTATTTAGAGCAATACGATTGAGCTGCACTAGTTTTTTTTTTTTTTTGAGGAATTGTGTTCTTACACATCTCGAATAATCCTGGGGCCAAATTCTGGCACTCGTGATTGAACGATTTCGTTATAGAATGCTGTGTGTTTGTTGCTCACTTTGTTTTTGCTCTACATTATTTTTATTATCGAGCATATTCGATCACGAATGTCAGAATCCGGCCCCTGAACTGTTTACAGATAATAGAATATGAAGTCGAATGTCGAGACACATTTTTATAAGGGTTTTCAAGTCTACTGAAGAGTTGGTTGGTACCAACGAAATGTTGGCGGCATACAGACATGCGGAAAACTTAAGGGCAGAAAACAGCTCTAAACTTTTTGGTTTTTCAAAAATTTACTCTTCCTTAAATAGCAAATTATTTGAATTTCCAGTTTTGCTAATGATGTGAGTTCGAAGCATATTTTGAGCTGATGATCGTGATAGCGAACGTAGAACAGTCATTGCTAGTTCCCTAGCCAATAATTCTTCAAACTTTCTTTTCTTTTCTTTTCTTTTCTTTTCTTTTCTTTTCTTTTCTTTTCTTTTCTTTTCTTTTCTTTTCTTTTCGCCTTTAGTGATCAACATTTGGATGTCTACAATTTCGCCACCACATTCTTTTCAAGTTTTGAGAACAGAAAAATGTTGGTGCATTTAAAATGTAAGGAGCAGCTTGAATAATTATAATTTAGCTTCAAATGTTATTATTTAAAGCAGCATTTTTTTTTATTATTAACTCTTGTTATAGAAGAATATTTTAGTGAGATAAATAATTTTTGAAGATTTGTTTGTTACTGGTCCTATAGACGACTGTGGGTCGAGCATAAATCCAAAACAATTTAAAAATTCTTGGTGGAATTGAATTTTGTCATCCTGTTATTGGCTCTAAAATCGGCTGTCATAATTAATTTTCTAAACACTTGAAAAAGACACTCAATCTGTCTGCGCTAAAATTGCAAATGTGCCACGAAAAGTGACTATCGCTAATAATTCAGCTGTTAACACTTAAAGTACGATTTTTCTGTTTCGTATAATTTTTATATGACAGCAAAAATTAATAACAAATTTAAGATTTTGTAGCAGAGTATTTTTAGTTTTAATTTTTTGCTCTCTTTAAGCCTGTAACAATTGTTGGAGAATAAACAGGCATTATTTTCATTAATGAAATTCTGCTTTTATGTAATTTGTATATTTGCAAGAATCTATATTGTTAAATAATATAATTTGTCAATGTTTTTCTGTTACCAACAGTTGATAATTTGCAAATGATTTTTCAGTGTGCGGCAGTTTAAGTGCATCAGTTTGTAAACTTTTACATTCTAGAACTCCATTAATTGCCGTATTACACTTGGATAAGCCAGTTTAATATTTTTCAATACAAATGCCACAGCGCTACGGCCAGTGATAAGTGGTTGGCTGCAACTTGTAGTTGAATATTTTTTGCAGCAGTTGCAGGCGGATTTTCATTCACAGTAATTTTAATTAAACAATATAATTATTGTAAATTTCAGTTTAATTAAAGAATGATGGAAATTTTGTCAGCGAAATGTAACAAGGATTTATTAAAAAAAAAAAATTGAAAGATTTCTAAAGAAATTTAATTCAATTAAATATTCATGTGTTTTATTTATTTAAGTGATTAAAACATGAAAGCTTGAAGTAAAAAGTTTTTTATTTATTTAAAAATTACGCTGCATGTGCAGGCTTGAACACACCTTTTACAATTACAACACCATTTGTTTTCGTTGCCATTTTGTTGTTGGTGTTGGTGTTGTTGTTAGTGCTGTTTTTAAGTGGTTGCAACTGCAACCATGACATTTTTGTTGTTGCTGTTTAATATCCTTGCCAGCAACTTTTGCTGAGTGCTCATATTTGCTGGAATCACAAGGATGAGCACGAAAATATGTAGTATACATATGTGCATGTTTTAATGTTCGCATGGTTCAAGTGTGTGTGTGTGCGTGTTTTTTATGTACTTAAATTTACTGTTCAGCAGAGGTGGTATAAACAATTTACGTGGTTCATTGTATGTGACAAGAAGGCATGGCAACGAAATTAAATATTTACGGATGAAAAAAAAGACAAACTTACGCCCTTTCAGTGTTTTTTTTTACAAAGTCGTTTTTTAAAGGATTTAAATGTTCACAAATTACCTGAAACAAAAGAAAAAACAAGTTCTGAATTAGTTTTATAATGAGAGAAAAGGTAATAAACTACATAAAACTGTTTTTTAATATACTTTCATAAATATTTAAGTACAGAAAATGAAAATTTTGTATTCATAAAGACTGAAGGCCATATTCATAATAATTATTGTAAGTTTATTAAGCTCTTAGTTGACATATTTCTACGGAATATTTGTCAAATAAACGTGTAATAAACCTTCAATAGTTTTTATGAATACGGGTGTGAAAATATGATATGATACACCGACCCCAAACAAAAGAAAAAAGTTGAGCTAGTGACTCCCTACACGCGCAAAAAAAAAATACAAAGTTAAAAACGTAGACAACAAGTTTGCTTTTATATTTTTCGGTCATGATTTTGCTTGGCATATGTTCAATTTAATTCTTTATTTTGTTGTAACCTGAAAACGAAATTTTTTTTGCTATTAAAACAACTTTGAATCTTGCTGATTTAATACGTTAAGCCAGTGAAGAATATTTTTTAGTTCGTTTGTTTTTATCTTATTTAATCGTATATTTCTTTCTAAGTTTCCTTTTTCTTGTCTACATTATTCTTGTGCTGCAAAGTCTTTCGTTTGCCTCTGACATGGTTCGAACCAGCAGAACCACTCAGATATGGCAACAATGCGAACGATGAGAACAACAAGCAAATCACGTGAAGAGGTAACTTCAATTACGGTCTTTACTCTAATCCAAATTTAACATGACTTGTAGTCAATATTCCGCTTTCCATCATGTTTATTTTATAGTGTGGAGGGTTGAGCCTTCGTCAAAGGCGATTGCAAAAAACTTTTTTGTTTTTCAATTTGTTTTGTTTTATTCTTTCGCAATCTGTAGTTCGATAAAAAAAAATTTGCAAGAAAAGTAATATTCCGTTTTCGGGAAAAGAATGGCCACAGATGGTCTTTTGAGTACGGTAAATATGACAGTCGATTTTTGAAGTCTTGTTACTATTTGTTTAAGGAATAAAACAAATAATTTTTTTCAAAAATAAATTTAATCATTATTTGCTATAAAAGCCAACTGAAGTTTATTATTTTACGTCTAAGTTTTCTATATTAATTGTTTTTTGTCTTTCATCGCCGTCTATAAGTTGCCGACATTTTGCTGATTCTACTCAGCTTGTGAGTAGACTCGAAAACACTCAAAAAATTTTCTTTGGCACTGTTTCATATCCAGTGACGAGCTGAGAAGGATCAACGAATTTTTGGCGGCATATAGACGGCTGCAAAAGACAGCAAACATTTAGACCTAGAATAATAAAAAAATTTTTAAGCCAACGTTTCATGAAACTGAGGCGGTTTTCTTTATGTTCGGACATTTGTGGCATTGTGGTGGGATCGAAACCAAGAATCGAAATCACACGTCGAAAGTGACGTCAAGAGCCAAAAATGACTATATATGGAAATTTGTGCACAGAAAACTTAAAGGATGACTTTAAAAGGCGTAACAAAATAAAAAACGTAATGAAATTTTTCTTGAACTAATCTTGAATTCTGAGAGGTGTTGGGCTCTACTTCTTTTTTTTTTTTGTAGAATTGCTGCGGAAATAAAATAAATCTAACTCATTTCCTAAAGTTCAACTGCCCATGTCTTTTCCAATCAAAGTTGGTGTAGACTGAGGTCTACAGTTGAAGCAATACCTTGCGCTCAACTTTAATAGGTTTTCTGATTTATTGTTACGTATTTCTATGCAGCCGTTCTCAGTAGAAATAACTTATTGGCGTGAAGGAATTTTAACTCATTTAACATGAAATTCGGATATAATTTTTTAAAAATAGATAGAAAAATATTGAAATTCTTGTATTGTGATGCGTTTCAAAAACAATAAGAATTAACAAAGTAATAAAAAAATCAAAGAAAGAGAACTAACAGATCCTACTAAGGACTTAAGTGGCCCTTAAAAAATTACAAATATCACAAGCAGTCACTCCCGCACAAACAGTTCACCATAAAATACTGGCCACTAAATAAGAAAACTACTTTATTTAAAGCATATTAAATAGAATTAAATTTCTTTAGTATCCTTTATCTTTCCTTGACACACTAATGGCAAGATAATGCCAATGTTAAAAGAAAAAATTAGCTTTTTTATTTGTTACTCTTCACAAAAAGTACTCCACATGAAACACATCAATGAAAGTGGGATGAAAAAAGTCAACGAAGGGAAAGAAATAAAACACATGCGGAGCTCTGCGGGAATGAAACCCTGCTCATCAGGATATCCAACAATATTTGAAATGAAGTTAAACGGAATTTAAAGAATGTCATTGTTTTCGAAGCATAAAATAAAAAATTAATAAGTTTTGTAAACAAATAGTAATTCAGGTTAAATCTTGGAGCCACTTAAGGCCCTGAACCTGATCTCTATGGTGTTCTCCACAAACAAAAGTTGCGCGCCCTAGTGACTGTTCTAACAGGACACTGTCATACATACGAATACAGCAGCTACAAAGATGAAGATGATTACTTATAAATTATATTGTGATTTATTTATTTATTTTTTTTGATTTAACATGGTTTTTAAGTCACATATTGTCTTTTTGTTATTTCAACATTGCATTCTGTTTCAATATGTAAGTATTTTCATATAATTTTCTATCACATTGATTTTTATTTTAATCTCCTTTGACCTAATTTTTCCATCAACACACATTTAATAATATTTTCGTATTTTCTTCTCTTGTCCACCTTCCTTTTGTTTTTTTTTTGTTTTTCCCCAAAACATCTTTATTTATGATACTTTTCCAAGTTTTATATGCAACTATAAATTTATTTGTGTGCGCATTTATGAACGACAAAAAAGTAAATATTGTATATGACAATTTAAATGCCAAAATTTATGTGTTTTTGTAATTTGTAGCTTAAATAAATATTATGATTGTATGCTACATTTTAAAATGCTGTCATCATAAAACGTAAAAATCATTTAATTTCTTTTTTTTTTGTTACCATTATGGATAAAATGTCGACAATATCGTTATGAAAGCAAAAAAAAAAATAAAAAATTAAACAAATATTAAACAAGTCGCACTACAAAGTAAGCAAATGAAATTTGTATAAAAAAGTATAAAAAATAAGAGCAACTTGTTGGTTTTGCTGCGATTTGTTGTTGCCAATACAAATACAGCTCAACATTTGTTGGCTTCGTACAATTCACTTGCATTTACTTCAGCTATGCTTGAACAAATTTTACTAGATACTACTGAAAAAGCAGAGACAACATTTCGACTTTTAAGTGGCAAAAGAGCAGAAACAAAAAAAAAAAAATATATTGTGGACTCGTGTTACAGATGAGAGCACTTATGGGTCTTCTATATTTTCTTTTTGGGTGGCGTAAAAAAATCATATAACGAGGATATAGATGTGCTATATAGCTCACAAGCTTCATGCTGCTACCGCGTATCTACGACAGATATTTCGTTTTTTTCATTTTGATACTTTTATTATTTGTATTATAGTTTGCAGAATATCTTCTCCTTGTTGGCTATTTATTCATGCTGATATTTAGCAACTTTCGTAAAGGGTAATAAAAAGGAGATCTTGTTAAATCACCTTCAGCTGGAACAATATTAAAAAATGGCCCAACAAAGTAAATAATTGGTATGAGAATTTCAAAGCTCGAGTTCCCCTGTAACTACTCGTGAATTATTTCCTTTCTTCTTCTGCCTTCTCTTTTTGCACTCTCTTCTCTATTCTATATTCTCTGTACCTCATTTCTTTTACAATTGTTGCTTTTTATTAGTTTGTAATTTTCTAAAGTTTGCATGATTATTTGATTAACGTTTAATTGGCATGATTTGACTGCTTTCAAAAAAATTAATATACCTGCTAAACCATTTATTTAAATATTCCCTGCTTCATTACAATTATATTTTTATACAACATTTTTTATTCCACCGTATGCTCTTTGATCATAACAAAAAAATCTGAGTAGCTCAAAGAGAAGGCAAAAAAAAAGAAGAAAAAAAATACAAAATTGAAACAAAACAAAGCAAAGCAAAAAAATAAAATCAGTTTTCTTTTAACGAGTAAAGTGTATAGTATCCTTTTATATATTAAAATGCAATTTGCAGCCAAGTGCCGGAAACCATAAGTTATACATTTAACTACTACTGCCACCAACAACGCTACATACAAATGGTTCTTGCTTTCACATGGATATCCCTTGAAGTATGCTTTAAATGTGAAAGAATATGAGAAAAAGCAGAAACATCAAAATCAAAGCACCAACTCAAACACATGCAAACCTTGAGTGAGCTTTAACAATTTTTATAAAATTTTAAAAATTTCTTTTATAGTTCTTTTTTTTAAGAGTACTAATGTTTTCTTTCTCTTTATAATAAGATCATGTTGAGTATATTAAAAATAAATTATTGTAATTGGGAAAATAGTTATTATATGTTTTTTTTTTAATATATAATTTGTACCAGTTTTTCATTATACAATGCAGACAATTTTCCAGCAGACAAATTGAATTTGGTTCAAGTACATGACAAAAACGAACATGCATATATTTAACACATATTCCCATGTATACTTTGTATACACGAGGGTGGCGGAGCTCAGGATGGAATAAATACAACTTAAAGTCATATCTAACTGAGTTATTTCAATCTTTTTATTTTGGAAATTCTCTAAAGTCAGCAAAACGTTTACTTCCCCCTGATTGCAAACAGCTAAAAAAGTTTTAAAACAAACATTTTCCTTTATGGCTGTCTTCATCCTCATACTTGAAAAAGTCGTTGTTATGTTTGCTTCTGCTGTATATGTGCGTCAACAACAAAAGGGTAAATGTCTGTGCTGTGTGTGTGTGTAGGTGTGCTAAATATATGCATACGTTACAGTTGCCAAAAGACAGTGTTGGAAATGCGTAAGAGATTGTTCTTTTTTCTTTGGCAGGGCGTGGGGAATAAAGAAACAAATTGAAATTCTATATGAAAGGTACATTCGCTTAAATTGTTACATTTTTTGTTAACAAAGGTTAAAATAATTTCCAATTTATTGCTTAAGACAACAATTGAAAACGTATTCAAGAAGTGAAAACAAGGAAAGGGGAATATGTTTAGTTTTACAAAAGACAAAAACATCTTGTGACAGAATGTGCTGAAGAGAGAAAGAAATTCACTTTGCATAAATTTCAAAATGTATAAAATTGTTTTTCAAAGGTAAACTGCAGCAACTATATCAGCATTTAAAGAAAAAACAATGTAGCTAGGAAATTTTATGTGCTCTGTAGAAAATATTAATTTGAGGTTTATGATTATTTTAGATAGTTTGCAAAAAAAAAAAAAAAAAAATTCCAAAATTGCAAACATAATTTTAAGGAAAGTGCTCTGTGCAAAATATTAATTGGAAGTTCTTTAGACGTACCGTCTAAGCTATAGTTACATATAGTTTTTAGCAAAGAATGATACTAAGCAAAAGACTTGAGAAAAAAAATTTAATATATACATATACATATATAACCTTCTACTCTCCCATAAATAATTTTGTATAAAAATTTCGTAAATTTTGTATCACATTATTTATTTTTTTTTGTTTATTTAGAGAAACCTTTTATTATAATTACTACAAATAAACAAAATAATAGTATAAATAGCAAATAATTATACACTCTCCCATAATCGAGCTCTCTAGTATAAAAATAGGTATCAAAATATATACAATATATACATTTTTTAAAATTAATTATATTTTTTATACAAATTATATACGAGGTATATCTGTTTTAATAGGGAATGTTTCGTAATGAAAAATTATTCAAAAAACATTGCAACGACAATAATCATAATGAAAGAAAATGTCAGGAGTTAAAAGAAGAAAGTATGGTATTTAACTTAGCCACCAGTATTTATCAGTATTTAAATTTGGAAATATGTTCTTATCTCCACGAAAAAAGTTTGTATCGAACCTTTTATTCTCATCTGTCAGTTGATTGCTTGAGATAACTTTAACATTTGCTCTTCTATAAATGCGAAAAATTATAGGAACGCCTGTGTGGTTTGTATAAAACCGTTCTTATCAAGGTACACGAACGCTTCAGGAGGGACATAGCCGGTTTGTAGTGTTTTGGATATATATTCGTCATTGACATAGTAGGGAGCCATTATTTTCATAATGGTCACAAGATTTAATATGATTTCTATTAAGGTGTATGATAAATTTTGTATCACATTTAGCGTATCAAGTGCCTAAACAGACACTATCGCCTTATTGCTCAAGAAGTTCGTAATTTCTCATTATGAGCATTTGATGTGTAAGAGAATGTATTTTACAGTCTTAAAATTTATATCTGCCCAGATATAGCAAAATATTGGCACATTCGCATGATAATTTATCTCACACATTCTTTAGCGGCAACTTTTGTATTTATGCTGCTTTAAATTCTGTGTGACAGTCAAAAACATTTCACTCGTATTTTTGTTAATCTTGTTTGTTTCGCAAAATATGTTTTAAATCTCTAAACAAATTTAGTTGCAACAAAATAATTTAAATCCACTACAAGCTAATGATGCGTATAAGTATTGTAAAGCTGGCAATTAAAACTTTATTACTCATACGCCCACATTTAGAACATTAACAATTTTATGACCATAATAAATCATAGAGATTAAACTCTAACAAATTTTTGCAAAACATTAACATGATTTATTTAATTAGTTGCTGTTCTTTATTATTTTTAATTTCTTTTCTATGTCGTTTTGCATTTTTTAATGGTCTGTCAATTTGTTGTGCAGTTTAATTGATCGAACTGATTTAAAGGTCACCAGCTCATTTGTCGTTGAGATTGTTATGGTGTCAAAGGTTTCAATGATGTGATTGCAATGCGATAATACACACAAAAAAAAAAAAACAACAGGGAAATTGTGTTTTTTCATTTATTTTATGTTAATCAGACAATTTGTCTACAACATTGCGTTTAAGATAATTTTTGTGCACTTTAGTTTTAAAATAAATTACAACTCGCACACACACTTGCCTAGTTTGTGTGGAAATTTTTAAATGCCTTTTTGTAATTTTCGCTTTTTAAAGTGCTGACACAAATTAATTATTTTAAATTACCTGCAACGAGAACAAAAGAAAGAGAATTTAAATAATTTAAAATAAATGAGGCAAAAATAGAAAGAGATTTATTTTTGCAATGCTAAATAATAGTTTGTTTTTTCTTATAGAAATAATTAAAATGTTTGTATTTTTTGTTAAAAAAACATTTTGCGTTTCATATGAATGAGAGAAGAAAATGGAAAAAGATTTTTGAATGCAGTTATTAGGTATTAAAATTTCAACTCTGCAGGCAAAAAGCTCTTAAGTAAAACAAACACCATCTTCATTACTAAACTATTGAGAATGTTTTTGAAGCATTTGGATCTATCTTTTTAGTGATATATTTTTCGTTAAAGTTGAATATTTTCATGACCTCTGGCGTGAAATCAGCATGATATTTTTTGATCTAACAATCTAGTTCTAAGAACAAAATTTTTTATTTTTGCTCAGAGTCTAAGCCTGGTTGCTGTCCTGTCATTAGTGTGCCGAAATGTTTTTTTTTTAAATAAAAACATAAAGTTTTCATTCAAAAATAATAAAATTTATTGTCTTAATTTTATTTCACATCCACTTTAAATCGTTTTTGCAAATTTTGCACTGTTCTTTTGCTGCTTTCTTAAAATAAATTGCTTTCGAAAATAATGAAAGGAAAAAGGAATTAATAAAGCAGCATATTGAGGCCATTAAATTATAAATTTTTATACACACAATTAACTACGTAAATTGTCTGTGTGTATTTAACACACACACACACAAAGCCACGCCATCATAAAGATATTTATATATAAAAATGTTATGCAAGTAATTAAAAAAAAATTTTTTTATTGCTGGAAATAAAAGCGTTAACATGATTTACGAATTTCAACCAGAAAACAACAAAACATCGATTATAATAAAAAGGAACTAAACAAAGCATAGGATGTATGTGTATAGACAAACACACACACACACACTCACACATATACATATATTAAATAACCAACAATTGCAATTAATAAAGGCAACAAATTCATACATACATATTTACACTAATACTTTAACAATATATTGTTTATTTTAACAGACCCTCTACTTTTATTGCAAACAACAATGGCTATAAATTTGAACAATAAGGAAGTTTATTAAAGCACAATTTATTTGGTTAAACAACTAATTGTTGTTTAATAAATCATTGAACAATAAATAAAAAAAAAATTGCATTTTTTAATTGGAAAGTTTGTAAAAAAAAAAGGGATTTGCAAGCAAAATACAGAAATATAAGCTCTTCCCCAGCTACTGGTTTTACACATTTGCTTTGGTAACCAGAATGCGTGTTCGCGAGGGATTTTTTAATAATAATTTTGTATAAACACTTGATGTTTTTTAATGAAAACTTTTACTGGTGCAATATAATTTGCATAGAATATTTTGAAGCATTGAAGAAATGAAAAATAAATCACGATATTAATCAAAGAATTCAAAAAAATTGAGCAAATTCGCTTACTCTTTGCCGCATTATTACAAAACAAGGCAATGGAAAATTTCAGAGCTAAATACTGGTGAAACAAAAATTCAACAAACATCAAACAACATAATTTAAAACGAATTACTTTTACTACTAGGAAGGGTATTTTTATCGTTTTGCTTACCAGTCGATGAAGTGATCCGATATTGCTTGGCTCTCATTTTTTTTTTCTAAATGGAAAATTTCGATTCTCTTTTTTGATTACGTTTATTTGAGCCTTTAGAATTTTAGTGGTCAAGTCGAGAAGACGGTATCGAATAAATGGGCGCCACCGCAATTGGTTGCTATAATGAAATTTTTCATCACTTTGGCTAGAGCTTTGGGTGACAGATGCTCGCACTAGTGTCGAATGTTGTCCTTGATAAGTTGAGCCAATTGAGAATCATACAAAATTTCATTCTAATCAACAGGATTTGAAGTTGTTTTGTTAGCAAAAATTTTATTTTCAGATTAGTACAACATCAGGTTGAAAATATAACAACAACCTTGCTCTCTACCTTTTCAATTTCCTTTTTTTTCTTTGTGCACTTGCATTTTTTCATGCCCTAGAATTCCATATAATCTAATTTATATTTCTTTTAGTTATTTCTTTATTCAGCTTCTAAAATATTTATTTAGTTTATCGCACTGGATTTTTTTTCTTAATTTGATTTATAACGTTTTACAATTTGCTTGCTATAATCTAAATACTGATATGCATGCAAAACTAATGCAATTTGAAATCAGTTTATATTTCATTGAAAATGCAAACCAAAAAATGTTTGCATTCAAGGCACATTTCATCTGTTTCGCAAGTGATACAAAGCAACTGCAAACAGAAAACACAGAGTTTAAATAAATAGATAAAACAAAATAGAGCGCCTCTTATGATTAATTCATGTCACACATTTAATATGTTTTTGGGCTTTTAAAAACTGACTGAATGGCAGTGTTTTGTGCAAAATTATTTTGCACTCATTCATATTTTTCAAGCAATTTGTTTGAATGTTGGCGTTCTGAACCAGATCTAGATATGAAAAATAAAAAATTCAATACACAAAACAGATATAAAAGCTACAAAAACATGATACCCGTATTAATAATAATACAGTTTATGTAGAGTATTTTGTGCGGTATTTGTTTTAACAGTTACAACTTAACCACGCATATTAAATCATATCAGGCCGACAGAAATGACATAGAAAAAAAAACACAAACACAAACACAAAACTATTTGAAAATGTAGGAAAAATTTAAATAACACTTTTTTTTAAAGCCCACTATTTTTTTTTAACAGGTGTTGCCCAGTCAATGGCATTTAATTAATGGTGGTTGTTACAAAACTCAGCAGCCACCAGCAGAAGCGATTTGTTGAGTGGAAACATGAAAAAATTCCACACTTTCAGAGCAGAGCAGAGGCGAATAACAAATGAGCTGCAAACAAGACAACTAAATGGGAAAGCAATGTAAGAAGGGTACGTTACAAAATTGATCATTGAATATAAGGATTTCTTTTGTTAAAAAAAACAAACTTTCTGAAAATGTCTCACTTTCAAAAAAAAACACTACTTTTTTTTGAAAATTTTCATTCAATAAATACATGAGCGTTTTCAATTTGAATGTCTAAAAAATTAAATTTTTCAGCAATAAATCTTTCCATGTTGCTGGTCTTCTCAACCCGAACAACGGAACTGACTTTCCAGTGTTTTTGCTATAGCGTGTGCATCAACGTATTATTTAATTCGTATCACAACTTCCTACGTATTAAAAATGTGTGGACATGGCGTGTTTTTTGTGTCTAGTTGGATTTTAATTTTAAATCTAACTGGACTTTTAGATTGAGAGGCCAACTGAAAATAATAGTAATATGAAAAAAAAGTCATTAATTGCAAACATTACATGTGTTTATTATTTTTTAAGTCTCTCAACTTTTCATGTTATTTTTTACATGGCGTTGAAAATAAATTGCGTGAGTGCCACCTGATAACTTGTACATTGTACAAATAAATTTTTAAAGCGTGGCTAAGAAAAGCTTTAGATTAGATTTAATAGAATCAAAGTCAGAAAATAAAAAAATGCTTTTTGATAGATGGTTGTCTGCCAGAAAATAGTGGCCAGACAAGCACAAAACTTCCCACCTTTGAAGCGAATAAAAATTATTAATATGGAAATTAATTTTATAGACGTAAAAACTGCTTTTTAATAAACATACAGTTTGGGTTGGTTTTACACCGTAATCTCTTTAGACTTTTATAAAAAATATTTTTTTTTCTTGAGCTAAAATTCCTTTTCTACATATTTTTTATACGAGGAACTTTCAATTTCATATTTTTTTCAATGTATAATTTTTTTTGAGTCCGCGTTTTTAAAAGGAACCTCTTTTAAGAGGTACTCTTTTAAGAGGTACTTCTCTGAAGGTATTTCTTTAATGTTTATATATTTAAAAGGTACTTTTTAGATGTACCTTTTTATATTGACTACTTCAATTCCTATAAAGAGCAGAGGTTCATATTGCAGTTTTAGTAATCAGTTAATTTGAAATGATTGGCTGTTTGGGCTATTGCATCCGATCCTGGATATGTTTTTTAAATGTGTCTACTATTTTGAAAAGGTTGTTTTTTTTAAATGTTGTCTAAAAGGTACTATTTTAAAAGACACTTTTTTGAAAAAGTACATTTTAAAACATACTTTCTTAAGCACGGGTTTTTAAAAGCTACATTTAAGAAAAATGCATTTAAGAAAATTAAGTTTTAAAAAGCACTTTATTTAAAAAAAAAGTGTCTTTTAAAATAGTACTTTCTCAAATTTGTTTTTGGAACGAAGTTCCTTAACGTGGCTTGCTGGTAGTGGAAATTAGTAGAAATCGTCACGAAAGCGTGTGAGCTGTTTATATGTATTGGTGTACTGTCGAAAAGCAATTGTGTATGATTGGCAGTGTCTCCACTGACAGCAGCGGAGACACATACAAATAAATATTAATTAGTTTGAAAACGTTCCAAAAATTTAAGGAATCATAAAATTTAGAAATTTCAAAAACAACACAAAATAAAACATACAGATTTCACCTTGTATTACATTCAAAGATGAAAAAAAAAACGTAAGGAACTTCGTTCGTAACGGGGGTCCCCCGACCGCATTTCTTTTTTTTTTGTAGAAAATACATTTTCTAAAGGGTACTTTTTAAGAATCTACTTGCTTTATAAGCTACCTTTTTCACAGGTCCTTTTATTTTTGAAGTCCTGTTTTAATGTAATTTTTTAAAAGGCATTTTTCTTAAACGGTACTTTTTCCAATATGTATTTTTTTGAAAAGGTATGTGCTTTCTTAAAAGGTGGTTTTAGTAAAAAGTACTGTTTTCAAAATGAATTTTTGTATTGACACTTTTCTAAAAGGGTAATTTTTAAGGTTTTTCTTTAATAGACACACATTCGCGAACTTCCACCATTTGGTCTGAGAACTAAGTTAGCTGTGAGAAAAAATATAGAACTTTCTATTTGTTATTTCTCAGCAAAAAAAAATTTAAAACTTAAAATTTTTTAGGAAAAACTCTGAAGTGATTTCTTTAGTTCCAATGACATGGTAATGTAAAATTCAGTAGTTTTTCCTCAAAATTAGAAATGGTTCACTAAATTAGTTGCCAGAATTTTTCCACTACTTTTTGTTCACTTTTTTTGCTGGGTATTTAAATAAATAGTTTTTTTAAATGACCCTATCAATGTTTCCAGATAGAAATTTTAAATTTTAAGACCTTCACTTTTTTGTGTTTTCATTTTACATTTGATTTGCTTTTAAAACTATTGACTTTCGTTTCCATTTAAATAAAAATTTTATTTAACATTTTTGTGGCTGAAATTGATTAAGGTCAAATGCCAACATTGTTTGTCTTGCTGCAGAAATAATAGTTTTATTTATTACATCTGTAACAATGTAATAAATATCTAATAAAACATGTGCATCAAAAAAGGTTGAAAAAATAAATAACTGAAGAATGTAAGTTGTGTAACTAGTGGCGGCAAATGATGGGTTGTCAATTGCAAACGGATGGTGTCATAAAAATCATTGACATTCAATTAAAAATGGTGCTGTTTATTGTTATAGATCAATTTGTGTTTTTTTTTTATTTTCCAATTTTAATGGAAACAGGGCAGTAATAAAATTGGTTTTGCTGTTGTGTTTAGTTACGTCAATTGCGAACAAAAAAGGGGCAAGAAAACATTTTAATTTGTTTTTTTCTGTTAACACATCTGGTTTTGAATAAATGTAAAAATAAATAAGTTGAAAGAAAATAATTCATAAATTTACGTTTTCAACTTGGATGGCATTTTGAAGGAAAAAAAACCTTACAAATTTTATCTAAAAAAAAATAAAGTTTGTTTACATGTACAAATGTAATACGTATGGACGTATGCAAATCTTGTTTGATTCGAAATATTAATATTGACGTAGAAATATATTTAGACATAAAAACACACCTGTAAATTGTAAATGAAAAATAAAATTCATGGCCAAATTTAATTAAAAAGCTGAAAGAAAAACGAAAAGAAAAATTATATAACCAGGCTAGATTATTATTTGTTTTTATTTTTGTATTAGCAGTTCAAAGGCCACACAGCCAGAATAAATTAAAGCGATAGATAAATGCTAGAGTGAATATTTTTTATATTAAAACAAAACAAAAGGAGCGGAATTTTGTGCCAGAGGTGGAAGTTCAACGACCTTCTACAATGACCTTTTTAATATGCGAAGTAGCCCTCATTCAGTCAATAGTCTGAGCTTGATATACTATTATAGTGTCATCGGTATTCAGTTGAGGTTCTCAGGAGTACGATTTGGTAGAGTACTCTGCCAAGAGTCTCCGAGGTCGCAGGTTCGATTCCTGCCGAAGGCTCTGGGTTTTTTTGCAGACAAGCAAAAGGCTTCTGTGTTTGTTAAAAAAAAAAGAAAAAAAAAAAAGAAACAGCTGGTTGTCCACAGGTAAAGAGGTATGCTGCTTAAAAAGAATGCACACAAAATTGTGGATTTGTTTGCTCCATTGGTTTTCGGAGATGCGTGAAGTATAAAATAAGACTAAATAGAAATTGTTAAGTATTTCAGTAAGTTATGGTAAGTATTGTGTTATAAATTCTTTCTCCCGGCTGCTGCAAAAAATGACTTTCAAGCAACAGATAGTTTTAAAAATTTGAATTTATATTAATCATACGCCATCATTTTGCTCATTTTATGTCTGCTCTTAAATGTTTGAACGCCACTCAATTTTTAATTATATGGTATTAATCTTTTTAGCACTCAGCTAATAATTAATATGTGTGCGCTCTTAATAGACAAATTTGTTTTTAATTGAATTAAAACATTGTAGGCACATAATTGTTAAATAATAAGAAAAACTAATGAAACATGGCAAAATGACATTTTAATTTAAATGTATTTAAATAAATTAAATGGCTTTCAGTTTTAAAGCAAACTTGATTTATGACAATTATTAAGTGAGAAAAGAGAAAGAAAGAGAAAATATTAATTTTTTGAGCAGATTCTTAAAATTCCCTAAGTATTTTAAGTAAAATGCACCAAATTTTATTTGGTGCATTTTTCAATTAATCATGCTCAATTGCATTTATTTATCTTATTGAAAAAAAAAAAAAAAAATGTTTTTTTCATAAATTTACAGCTTGTGAATTGAATTATTTTGTTTGAGACAGAAACCTTTTCAGCTGTCTGCCTTATCTTTATTTAGTTCCCACTGCCAAACTTCAGCTTCAGGTTTTGGCACATGTTATAAATGTTATGCCAAATAAAAGTTTTACCATTATTTATCAGGGCAAAAATGAAAAAAAAACTTTAATTAAAACAAATAACAATTAACATAATTTGCATAAATAAAACATAAACGAAAATTGAAAAATTTCATTTTAATTTCATTTGTTTTAGAGAACTTTGTTTTTATATCAGTTTACGAATTATTGTTGGCAACAATTTATTTATATTAAAAATAAAGTTTTCAAATATATTTCAGTGCATGCAACTCTCTTAGCAGACACGCACACACATACACACACGCGGGTAGAATAACCCACCAAACCAGCCAAACAAGCTGGTTTTGTTAAGAGCACATAGCACTCAGTTAGCAGAGGCATACACAGGGAATAACATACTGATATTGCTAAGAAATCACTTCAGCTGCCCGGCATAATCCTTCGCTTTCGCAGCAGTAATTTTACAAAATTCATAAGGATTTTTATATGACAGAGTTGACAGAACCTTGTAGAGATGGTAGAATTGAAGGTATTTTAACGCTTTGTAGATATTTTATAGGAGTGTTCAACATCCTCCAAATTTTCTTTATTATCCGTTTCTCAACTTTCGGTGCTTTTCACGTACTATCACAGTGCCCTTTATGCTTGTTTGGGCAGTTAAACATTTTAACAAAAAAAAATTTTACAAAAATTACGAGTCACATTTAAGGTTACTTAAAACAAAAAAATTTGAAATTTTTTTGTTTTAAATAAAAATATAAAATAAATAAAAAAATAAAATAATATTCTTCAGAACTCGTTTTTAATTTTCGCTGATTTGGACAATTTTTCACAACGCACTGTGTGCCTTCCAACAATTGGAAAACTCTTAAGATCATTGAATATGCTGATTTTTTCCAAAACAGTCGGAGTCTATTTTAAGAAAAATTTAACTTCTTGGCTGACTGGGAAACAGCAGCTGCAAAGCAACATAACAAAAAATCACCAAAAGTCTATAAAACTTGAATGAATAAACATGACGCCAAGTGGTGAGAATTTTTCATCTGAAGTAGTGAATGAAAAAGAAGGTTTAAATGAAAAAATTATGTTAATGAATCTATTTGCAAAACTACAAAATTTCATTTAACACAATCAAGCAGTTTGTTTGGATCAGTATAAATGCAATGAATGTCTTCAGCATGCACAAGAAAACCAATTTCGACATTGCAGCTCTCACAGAGAAAAAGTGGGCGTAGCAACTGTGATGTTAATTCTTTTTTATTTTCCCACTTTTTAACTTATGCAGCCATGAATAATGTCTAGAAAACAATTGCCTTATACAGCATATTTGTGTAGTCTGCATATTCTTCGAATTTAATTTCAAGATAATATGGGCAAATCCATGAGAAAATGTTGCAAAAGTAAAAAGAAAACAACAATTAAAATCCTTCGATTAAAAAAATTTTAAATTTTTAATCAGGCTGAGGGTAAATTTTATGTATTATTGTTTTTGATTTAATATTAATCCAAGAAACACAAATCAGATGTCAGTTGGAGAGCGGCAACCAGCTGTTTCGAAACGGCTACAGTTTTCATCCGATACCCAAGGAATTTAACTTTGTGGTAGCTAGTAAAAAATTTTTTTCTTAAAAGTGTTATGCCGGAAGCACAACTGGCTCCAATGATGAAATTTTTTTCCCATGAATTATATGTCGACGGCTTTTTTACTTTTAGTGAAAAGCGTAAAGTGACCAATATTCAAAAGCTAATACTACATATTTTTAAAATTATATACTTTGAAGGCTTTAAGTTCGCTTTGTACTTTCTCAAAACTGAGCATGAGGTAAAATTGTAGTGATAACTATGTTTAAATGAGACAAGAAAAGTTAATATGAAAGCTTATTGTCTAGGGGACACACCACGGCTACTGTTTCATGTTCACCACAACGACCATCAGCACCTAATGGCTTCGAACTCAGTTCATATATAAATATCATTAGGTTTTAAGAAAATTCTTAGTAAAACTTTATTTTATAAAAAGTAAAATTTACTGCTACCAGGAGTTGTTTTTATTTTTTGTGTTTATATTGACAAATAATGCCACAAATTCTAAATTAACTTTTGAACTCATTCACCCATATTGACTCTTAAGACATTTGCATACACAATTTTTCCATATTTACAAATTTAAATGGGGGAAAAAAACTTTGAAGGATGTATTATGCAAATACTCGTTTATCCTTCTGTAGAAATTTGCCATCTCTTGAAAATGTGTGTTTTAATACAATTCATTATACCGGCACACATTATAAGCGAACAGTAGAGTGCAGGCAAAAAGAAACAACAAAAACAAAAATGTATTAATGTGCAAGACTATTTTAAAGAATAAAATACATTTTTTGTATGCTGTAATATTTTGTAAATTGAAGACGAGAGTATGTTATTATATTCACATAAAAGTAGGCACGCAGGCAGGGATACAGGGTGAGCTAAAAGTTAAGTTGGTGTTTGGCCGCTTTTTCATTGACGCATATAATTTTTTTTTTCAGATAGAAAAAAGACAACAGAACCAAAAACCAAGACAATATAATTTTATTATTTAATTTAAAAATCAGAATTTTCTCTCAAGTAATGAATAAAAAGGTTGCTTCGAATCATTGTTCCGAGCCGCTGGACCACTCGTTAATTCACACTGAAAAAAAAATACGGAACGTGTAGAGTTGTAGCTTTTAAAAAGATTGGACACGAACCCATTATTGTGAAGCTGAGAACAGCGGCCATTTATATGACATTGTTTTCCCATACTTAAGCGGGACTCAGTCATTTGATTCGAGCAAAATTTTTGTATATGTTGAAGAAGTAGGAAATTACTAGAAAGTATTGCTGTTGTTTTAATATTTATGTATATGTACTTGCTGTATTTGTATATTTTTGTACTTGTGTATAATATTTTTTGTTTCTTTGACAATTTTATTAAAACTGAATAAAAATTTGTTGCTTGCTTTGACAAGAAAATTAAAGAAACCAAAACTTTTAGTCTAAAAAATCAAACTAAAAGCTCGACAAAATAATGAACAGTTTTAAAGCATAAAGTTCTACTATAAACAATTCTTGTTTTAATATTGCACTATTAAGTTAAATTAATGTTTAAAAATCGCTGGGCCTGTCGCAAATTTCGAAAGCCTTGTCATCAATGAGACAATAGCAACAAACACAACAACCAATTGGAAATCAATTGGATATTGGTGAGAGAATAAAAAGTATATTCCAATCTATAGAAAAACACAGTGATAAAATTGCAGGTTAATTAAAATTTTAATCTATTTAGACAGTCAGTAATGAAGAGTTCAGGTGGTAGGAAGACTAAGCACTGCTGTTCAAGAAGCAGTATGCAATTAGTTATGACCTTAGTGCGAAGAAATTTGGATGCTGAAACGATCATAGCATGTTCCCCAAACCATAAGTTTTCATTTTTACTATTCTTGTCTTGCATAAAAACAAAATTCTGATGAGTGCAATTTTCCATAGAAAAACATTTTTTTGCCCTCAATTCGGGTTAAAGAGCCGATAAAATAACTCACAATCCACTATAAAATCAAATAACGTTTTTAGCTTTTGTTTTATTTGTTTTTATGCAAACGAACGAACTCATCAGTAGAATTGAAAAATTCTTAAAAGTTTGTTTGAAGCTTAACCACTTATTCCATAATTCCCATGAACAAAATGAGAATAAGAAATGTTCAAACAAACCTTTAACACAGCAAACATTTCTTTTCGTTTTGCAACTCTTACTTTTCTTTGCAACCTTCTATACAACGAGTCACCATTGATTACTACGATTTGTATATAGACAGCTGAGAAATACAGCAAATATTTTGAATAGGTTCATTTTTGGACCTGAATTAATACATTTCAATTGGCTCTTAAAGCAAATAAATAATTAATTAAGTTCATATTTGAACGAACGAACATGTTTGACAACATTGAACGGGCAGTAAATTTTCAAACTCCAGCATAACTTTTTGGTCCACCCAGTACAAGCACGAATTCATAAGAGCCTGTTGAAAATTTACCTGCTGCATAATACATACATATACAAAAAATAAAATAAGATACATTCATATGTATATATGTATGTATTTGTGCATGTAAGTAATTCTTGATGAAACATTTTTTTTTTAGATTTAGAGACAATATCTTGCTGTAGTGGCATGTTTTTTTAGTTACTCTCTCTTTAAACACATACAATTCAGCTAAAACAAAACCAAAATTTATATTCCATTTTTAATAAGTTTAAAAATTTCTAAAATATTCAGTGCAACTAATTCTGAAAACTGTAAAAATGATAAATTGTTCTGTATTAAGTAAATAAAAACTAAAGCAAATTGTTTTTTGTTTTCAGAAGTTTTGGCATTGAGAAATTTTGAATAACATTTTCGTTTTAATTTAAATATCAATTTTATTGTACATTTTTTTGTTATTATTTTCTTAAAAGAATTATTGTTGTTTAAACTTTTTAAAAGTTTGATTTATGCTGGGCTTAAATGTGCATAAATAAAATTGTATTTTACTCATACAAAACTACGAAAAGGAAATCATTAGTTATATTGGATTTCATAAACATATGAGTGTTTTAGCTTTCATGAGATGACATGAAACTAGAAACTTTGTTTAGACATGGAAAACAAAAGTTATTTGTAAAACTAAATGTATACATTTAACAAATTAATTTAATTATTATTTTCTATAAAAGCCAATTGTAATGCATTATTCTAGGTGTAAATAAAACCAGAACAATAGTTTTTGTCGGCTGCATACAGATGGCTGAAAAAGGCAGAAAACAATTAATGAGGTATATTCAGACCTAGCATAAATGCATTTTATTTAAATGGTGAGCATTTTGAATAACATTTAAAAATTGCAATTGCTATTTAAGGATATTCGCTGTTATTTTTGCACGTTTCTTATCAACAATCGTTGCGTTTTTAATGCTAAACATATTATGTTACGCGGGCCGCCGGTCATGAGACCGGCTCACTTGGGTGCTAGAAAGACCCCGTTGTGTTAGGCTAAACATATTGCAGGGTGTTAGTTTGCTAAGCCATAGCAAACTAACGCTCGAGCACTTGTTAAAAGAAAAAGCCACACCCTATGCCCAAAATGTAATAGACCAACCTAAATTAGCTCATATATCTATGTCTAACCACTCACTTCCATGCAAAATGGGTGGCATTAATAGCAAAAAAAAATGTTGCACAATTTTTTCTGGGGATTAAAATATGTTTCCAAAATTCTTTTATTCGAACATTTTGTAAAAGGAAAAGTTATTACCGGCTGCAAAGAATTCGACAGCATTTTGTAATACGTTGCATCCCAGGGTATGTCCCCCAGCCGGTAAGTCTTCAATATTACTTTTCTTGCCTTTGAACAAATTTTGATCACTACAATTTTGTTGCAAAAAACGTTTTGCTATTCTGAGGAAGTAAAACTCGAACTCAAACCCGTTGAAATAATTAACAATAACATGATTTGTTAAGTGGTTAAAGAGAAGTATCATTTAATTTTGTTCACAGTCAGGTTCGGTGGACAGGCTAATGGGAAGAAAAATAGAAAAATGTCCAGCCACATGAAAATATTGCATGAGAATCTCTTTAAGACAATCTGAAAACGATAGCGATCGAGAGCGAGGGAGCGAGAGAGAGAGAGAGAGAGAGAGAGGAAGAGAAAAATATAAGAAATGAGAATGGATGGTAAAAACTTATTATTTTTAATTCGTTAAACTTGTAATGCCCCTTGCTTTGGCGTATTTTAATACATTTTATTTTTTGTATAAACAACTTATTTAAGAAGCATTTCTTCCCACTGCGGCTTATTTTTCAGTGTTGCTTATAATAAACACGTTCTGTTAACCCCTTGCGAGCCCCTGCCGGAGCAACTTATTGTCGCTAGTAGAGCTTTTCTTAAAATTTTCAACCTCATTCTCAAAAAGCAAGTTATGGTTAACGCTTTTGTCTTCAATTGTAAATACTAGCAGCTCATAATTATGCCAGAGAACCAAATTAATGATGAATTGAATGAAAAACAAAAAAAATGTTTTATTACATTTTTAAACCTCCCCCTCGCTCAAAGAAGCAGGCACGATTTCATATCAGATTGCTTTGCTCTTGAATAACTGCTGCATTTCAACTAAAAGGCTTCTTAGTTTTCATCACACGTTCTGGGGCACATGTGTTTTTCGACACTTAATTGTATCTAACAAGAGTGTATTGTTTGTCAATAACAACGAGTGCATGTGCAACAACATATCGCTGGTACAACAACAAAGCAACGAAAATAAAAATATTTGTTTGGACATGCATTTAAAACACAAACATTCATACGTGAAGAAGAGCGAGCCACCATTCAGACAATGTGATGTAGTGGTGGCAAATACTGCTGCTGTAACAAAACGAAAAGAAAAAAATAGAAATATGCCTGCTTGCCTACATCATGTATCATTCGAACTAAAGTGGCGCTCGTTTTGGTAGTTGAATTTGCTTTTAAAGTGTCCGTAGCAACAGCAGCGCCTAATTGCCTAAGGCGTTTAGATGTATTAATAAAATGCATCCGTTGTGGCAAAGTGGCTGGCTACTTTTTTTATGTACCTCTCTTGTAAAGCACAGGCAAACAAGACACTCATTGCTTTGCATAGATTTCTAAGCTTACGGCAGGAAGGCAGCACTTTTGGCAGTAAAAAAAAAAAAAAATAAACAGCTTTTTACAACGAGCCATGAACATGCATGCCTTGTCTCTTGTGTGTACTCATTTAGTAGGCACTTGCTGATGGGATGGGGTACACGTTTCTCCGTAAAACAAACAGAAATTTTCAATTCAAAATTCTCAATTGAAACAAAATTTCTTGTAAGCAAATTTTTTCCAGCCTATTGCTGGTTTCAAATCCAAAATTTTCTTTGTCTAGTTGGAAAATTTGTTACGTTATTAACCACAAGCTGGTTTTGTGTTGTTGCACGATTGTAAACAAACACCCTGATAGAAAATTTTCTCCTAAATGGGCCTGTCATTTCCGTTAGATATTTGCATGTTGTTGGTTTTTCTTGCTTCTTGTTTGGCTAAGTGGCGCCTTTTCTCTTTGGAGAATTTCAATTTGTTTGTTACTTATTATTTCCTCCTCTGCTTGCGTTCTACTAAATGACACAGTACTCTGTACAGGCAACAACATGCTGTAACTGACCAGCAACATGCATTTCCTGTGTGGCCTTAATCGTATGTTGGACACAAACAATTTGAAGCATTTTTAGTACTGCTGATGTTGTTGTTGTTGTTGTTGTAGGCTGGCTGGTCGCTTTATTAAACTGCCAACCGGTACTGATAAATGTTTGGCATAAAATATGGGAATATGTGTCAATATCATCAATTTGAAATTAATTAAGAACTGATGGAACGAACGCAAAATGAGTATAACATTCATATTGAAGCAATTTTCTCATAGACTTTAAAATTTTCATCTGCCATTTAAGAAAGCAGCAGAAATGAACAGCTCAGATGAGTCCATCACGCGATATATAATCGGTACATGTACTGCCTTTCTATTTAACTAACTCCATGGGCGTTGTTAAATATGTGGATTAAACATATTTTTAATTAATTATACATATATACTTCTAAAAATGAATCTTATTATTTGTTTGCTAGAAAAGTCAATTGAAATGTATTATTTTAAATATAAAAGCGGACCTTTTTAAATGTTTTCTGTCTTTTTCCGCCGCCCAAAATTTCGTTAATGCTACTCAACTCTTCAGTACATTCCAAAAAACTCAAAAGAATGTTTGAAGCTTTACTACATACATATATAGGATATATATACAATTTTACTATTCTTCACAACATTTGTGATTCTTCTCATGGTGCTCATGTGAATGATGGAATAACTATTTAGTCGAGTTTCAAACATTCGTTTGAGCTTTTTGCGAGTCCTCTGAAGAGTTGCGTAGCACTAGCGAAATATAACGAAAGCCAGAAAACCTTTCATATATTCTAGTTGTATACTTTCTTTACTCTAATTTTCAGTTTATAAAATTTATGTTTTCAGTGGTTCCAGATTTAAAGTGATTGATAGATTGGTAAGAAATAAAGTTAAGCATATTTAAATTTAAATGTGATATTAAAATCGACCTTTTTAAATTCAATTAAATATTATTGCCTCTTTTGTTATCAAACCAATTCGGGCTTTCAATGTCCTTTGTTTCTCTTTGCTTGTATTTAGCAAAGTTCTTTAAGGCCAGTTATTTGTTAAAGTTTTTATTTAAATACAAATTACTGCATTTGTGTTCTTGTCAAATATTAGTTATTTCCCCTGGCTTTAAAAAAAAACATTCGTATAAAAAAGATAAATTTTTCACTCAAAAAAAAAAATATGCAAATTTTATGATAATCACACAAGTAAATCTTTTAAGATTTCTTTGACACAACAAGACTTTTAATGAAAACGATAGTCGCCATAAATAAAAACAAGAGCCTCGAATTAAAAGCATCAGTTTTTTAAAAAAAGATCTGTAACAACTTGACAACCAGTTGATTGCTTTCAACAACTTGATCACTACAAATCGTTAACCGCACACATTCCAGCAGTACAGCAGAACACTGTAGATGCAACAAGCTGCGGCCTCTAAAGGAGACCAAATGTACACAAAACAAAAACGAAGAACACACCTCAAAAGCAGCCAATGCTGATAACACATCAGCTGCAAACCAGCCGCCAGTTTTATTCATGCAGCTTTTGCCGGAAACATTGTTTGAGCAGACAATGTTTTCTTTTCTGCCAATACGATAGAGAAACGGACAGTTGCGATATCTAAAATGTAAAAATTTAGCTTTTAACTAGTATCAGAATAAGAGAAATGTGGCTTTGTAAGCCATATTTCATGGCATGGAAGAATGCATGAAAAGTTTAAGTTCGAAATTGAGCAGAGATACAATCGTTAGTACGATTTTTTGTTTGTTTCTTACAATTAAATGAAAATTGCACCGGTGATGAAGATGGTCGCTAAAATAAGGCGAGAGGTAAGCAAATAGTTAATCCAAGTCAATGTTTCACAATCGCCTATGTTATGGAACACTCTCTGACGAATATTCTCGTAATCGATAAACTTCCTTCTAAAACTTTTTGTTTTCAATTCAATTTCTATGGAATGTTTTGGTTAGCGATAAATTTACTGACGCAACGTTAGGAGCAATTTGGAAATAAAATTCTTTTTATAGATAAAACTAAATAAATACATTTTTTGCTCGGAGCAATTTGAGTACTGATGAGTGTCGTGGTGGACGTGTACCCCAGCCAGTACTTACTGTCTTTAACTTCACTTTTCGTGTCTTCAATAAAAATGTTGTTAGCTACAATTTTATCAGAAAAAAAAATCTTTGTTTATTCTGATCAAACAAATTTTTTGTAAAGACAACTTTTGTAACATTTTTTCGAATGAACATTTTTGCTATCGATAACTTTTTTTTTTAATTATTCGTAGATTTACAGCTTCAAATTTTAATTATCGATAGTAGGCTTTACTATCAAAGTTCTTGTGATTTAAAAATTGTTTGTAAGAAAATTTCATCAGCGTTGAATTTTCTATAGAAATTGTTTGTTGTCTCTAAATAATGTGTCGTCAATTTTTTGTACATACATATGTATAATTTCACTATAAATTTACTTTTTGTTAAAGCTTTACCCCAGAAGTTTGTTGTTATGAATAGATGAGCTATCAAAATTGCTTCTTCAGTCAGTCACGTTACAATTTTGTATATGTGCAGCGCAAAATAGGAAGGGACCTAAGGGTAAAAACCGGGTTTTTCAGGAGAGCCATTTTAAAGATTTAAATACGTGTATATTTGGTGTAGCATTACTTTCATAAAATGCGCACATCTCTGGGAGGGAACACTTTTGGGGCATGCGATCGATACTCAGATGTTGTCCACATCAAAAAAAAAAAAAAAAAAATAAAAAAAAAAGTGAAAATTGATTTTTTTTACCCTTAAGTCCCTTTTTCTACGCGCTGTCACATATATAGATTGTAAAAATTGCTTATAACAAATCAATTTTGTATATAAAACTTTAGTTATTAGTAGAAAATTTTTATTGTCATTAAATTTTCGACAAAAATAGTTTTGACAATAGAAAATTGTATGGAAAAGTTTTCACTAATAAATTTATCGTTGAACTTTCTGTATAAAATTTTTATGTATAAAATTTTTGTACACAACTCTTTCCTTCTGGTACATTTACCATAAAAAAATTCTCTCACCAGCAACTTCGCTATAGAAAATTTCTTTAAACCTTAAATTCTCTATTGAATTATTTTTTATCGAAATATTTTGCTGCAGAAACAATTTTTACTCATCATATAATTTTTAATAAATTTTTTTTAACGATTTCATCATTTGTAGATTACCACCTCTTCTGTTCATTTATTTTTATAGTGATGTAAAGTTTTTAAAAAATAGCCAATAAATGTTTGCCACTACTGTTTACATGGTTTTCTGTTTCTGTTCAAATGACAGCTTAACTGGCAGACAACACAACTGCCTGTGGTATTTACTTGTCAGTGCCACTAACAAGTAATGCAGTCTAAAGCAGAAGACGCAAGAACAACTAATAAACCAAACATGCAACAAGCATGCAGCATACAATTTCCTTTTACATTTCTGTACATGTCGCTGGCATTGTAAATATGTATGTGGCGCTCGCAATTAGTTGAAGCACCAAGATAATTTAAGATCTTCTTTTTTGTTCGCACCAAGCCTAATATGTTTATTGACAAAGCGAAAAAAGGAAGATAAAAGATAACAGTGGAAAATTTGTTCTAAAGACAAGCCAACTAAATGGTGGGGGAAATTCAAGAGCGGACTTTTTTTTTTTTTTGGTCAATCAGATAATAAATAGACAGTTTGGTATTGAAAATTAATACAGACAAACATATACGTTTTTTATGTACAAAACTATTCTCTGGTCTAACGGGTTATGAAAGTGCACATTCTCTGTAAATATATTAAGCTTAAAATATTTTAAAATATATTTTTGTTCATTTTAAATGAAATATTTCAAATTTTTTAAACAGGTTGCCTTCGCTGACTAAATACTTAAATTAAAAGAAAAGAAAAAAAAAACGTATTATGACAAATTTCTAGTTCAACAATATTCTCGATGTGATGAAAATGCAAAAATCTAAAAACAAAAATAAGACACAGATGTGCATATAAAATAATATTTCTTGTTAAATGTTGCCTGACGCAGGCCCACAATTGGTCGTTATTGAAATACACAGGACTAGATGCAACAAATGTTGTTGCAGGCTTGTTCATATTCAAATTTTTCTTCTAGCTTTTCTTTAGCATTTAAAAAGATTTATGTCCGAAAATCATCTCATATATCATGGTCTCATAAATTAAGGTTGTAGTGGATGCTGTTGCATTGACGCTGTTAGAAAGTGGTGGAATTGTTGTCGAGTAGTTTAGACACAAAAAATATGCATAAAAGTGTCTATAAGTGCTTGTGAATAGTTTTGAAGAAGAAATGCGTGTTTTATTTGTTTTATGCCTCATGCTTTTTTTATGCCTCATGCTTGAGGCAAAAGATAAAAAAATGATGTTCTCATTGACCTATAAATTTTTTAAGATAGAGAAGTATAATTTAAAGAAAGTTTTAAAGGCATATAAGCGAGTTTTGAAGAGTTACTGTATCTGCGTAATATTTAAATTCCATTAGTTTTCTTTGTACCCTAACCGTCTAATTCATAAAAATTATAATTCATAAAAATTATAAAGCTCTTATTTGACAGATTTTCCATACAAATATGTCAAATAACAGTCTTATAAGCCTGTAATAATTTTTATGAATTAGGGAGTAATAAAATAAACAGTACAATAGGTCAGTTATGTTTTTAGAAATATACATGATAGGGAATAAATGTTTCTTCTTGTTTACATTATTGAATAAAAAAATATGTTTAAGGAAACGAAAAAAATAAATAAACATAAACTTTCCAGAAGAAAAAATAACAATCACTACCACACAAATACCCTGCAGACAAAGGTACTAGCAGACGACTAGAAGTTATTCGGGTATTTTTTTTTCTCTTCGTGCTGTTTTGTATTCCCTGATTCTAGTATAAATAATAACAATGTCAGCCCTAATATAATAATAAAAGATAAACCGTATATAATCGCATAAAAATTATAACAGGTTTATAAAGCTCTTATTTGACAGATTTTCCATACAAATATGTCAAATAACAGTGTTATAAGCCTGTTATAATTTTTATGAATTAGGGGGCAAAGGTATAAAATTTGTCTCACTAGTTGACAAAGCAGGAGTGTTGCGTATATTTTTATATTTTTGTGGTTGCACTTATTTACTCTCTGCCCCTTTCCAAAACTAGATATACACTAATTACTCGCACTTTCTTTTTTTTCCAGACTAGTTACATTTTAGCTTTCTTCTGCAAAGATTATTTTTGATGATTATTTTCGATAAAATTACATTCTAATGAAAAAAAAAACGAATTAAATTTAAACTTTATGAAAACATTTCATAAGAACAGGAAATAGGTCAAATATCTGAAATAATGAATAACAGCAATAGAATTATTGTTTCATTATTTATGATTCTTTTTGATTCATTTTCAATAATAAGAAGTATTGTCGACTATTTCTAAATTTTTGTAATCGCAACCAAACACTAACATCGGAAATTACCCAGAAAAGAATTATATAATTATTACGATTGCTTTGGAAAACTAATGCAATTGATTGATTATACAGCGTATTACTTATTGAAGTAAGCGTATGCTTCCTGCTGTAACGATGTAAATCGGCTTCAAATTTAACTGCAGGGTACTCATGTTCGCACAAAGGTACAAATTCAATGTGTAAATAATGTATTTGGGCATACAAATGTATGTAGCATGTGTTGAAAAATTACTTAATTAAAAAAAAAACATTAAATAATATACACTTTCAACATTTCTCAATTCAAATACTCACAACAAGCTGCATACATGTATGTATTAACAAAAAAAAAAAAAAAAAAACAGCCAACAGAAAATTCAAAGAAATTGTAAAAGAAACCGTTATAGTGCTATTTAGTTGTTTTTTTACTGTTTTAGTCTTTTTAATTAGTTTATTGTGTGGAAAAGCCAACAACACCACATTAAAGCGTTTCCAGAGGTGAAATCAGAATTTGTTATATTTTATGTGAAGCACTCAGGTGAATACGTTAAACTTTTTTTAAGTGCTAGGCTTTCGTGTTGCCAATAGCTAAATAGTATCTGCGTACAATTATCCTGCAGCCGTAAAAGGAAATATCGAAAAATGGATGTTGTTAAACTTTCTTTCTTTTGACAGCAGATAAGTCTAAACTAAGTCTGGAATATACTTAAACGCACATACTTATCGAGCAAAAGCAAAGTTGAAGCAAATATAACATAGAAAACGTCCTATCTTTTATGATGATATATGTATGCATGTGTACACATATTGGTTACAAACTTGTTGCCAATGTAGTAGATTCAAAAGCTCTAAATTAGTTACAAAAGTTCTGATTATGTGTTAAATCGGCTTATGCCAAAATGGCTTCTTTAATCATTATTTGAATAGACAAGTCTGAAATGTACTCGTATGAAACCTTTATCTGTTACGGTGGCGTATGTGACATTTTTGGCAACAAATTGTGTGAGATATTTGTTATGTATACGCCTGGGTGAATATTTTTTTAATACTATTCGAAGGCAGTGAAAACATGTAATTTATTCAGGGGCCAAATCGCCGCATACGTGATCGAACGCATTTTGTTGCCTGGGCCTTGTGATTGTTGTTCATTTTGTTTTTGTTTTATGTTATTTTACTCGATAGTTCATTCGACATCGAATGCAACGCTTTGGCCCCAAGTTTTTATTACGTTGGAGTCGATTCGATTTAGTTCTCAGCCGCCTATGTGCCGCCGATATTTTGTTGATGGTACTTAATTCGAGCCTCCTGACGAGTTTTTGGTTGACGAACTCGAGTCTACGGACGAGTTTAGTAGCATCAACGAAATATCGGCGGCATGTAGGCGGCTAAGACTACGGGGCACAATTAATAAGGTCTATTTAGACCCAGTATAATATATTTCATAAGGCAAATAAATAATTAAATTCATGCTTAATTGACGTATTTGATTACGTGATTATGCATATGATTAATCTAATGATAATTATTACTGAAACTGTACCAGTAGCACTGCCTCACTTGGATACGATATCAACTACAAAAAAAAATCTTTCTTAATTCTCAGGAATTTAAATTGAGACTAAGAGTCGATAACGAAATTAACAATTATCATCACAACAATAATTAAAAATTTCAGCTTTAAAGTCAACTTAATCCTTAAGCACTACTTCCTCTTTCCCCCTCCCCCTAATATATTCTTCTAGTCCATACACAATGCATATGTAGTGGTAGTACCGATCAGAGATAAAAAAAAGTGCAATCTGCTTGGCAACTCTGGCACTGGCACACATTAAGTAGTCAAAATAATAAAAAATAAAACCCAGAACTCCAAACAGCTAGACAAGTTAAAGCACTGGGATAAATAAAGATGTTAAAGAAAACCAATGAAATGTTTTTTTTTGTCGAAGGAAAAGAAAGCGAAATAGAATTTTTATATTCCAAAAACGTACATGAAGAAATTGACGTTTTAACAAGTAGCTGTCAGTCAATGGACGTTTGGAATAACTACCACAGAAATGCTTTTCGGGAATTGAGGAAAATCAATTAAAGTAGAAACAAAACAGCGAAATAAATTGCAACTACACAGCTCTACAAACATACATATACATATACGCGTAACAATGCGGTGTACGAAGTGACAGCAAACACGTGCTAAGCAACTATTGTTTTGATTGTTTTTTGCAGTTGAAACTGTGAATGTTTTCGAAAACAATTAAAATTTAGTTTTTGGTTTTTCCAAGCTTTTTTTTTATATTGCTGTTGTTGTTGGCATGGCCTTTTCTTTGAAAAAGTCTTTGCTGAATAAACAAATAATTTAAATTCAATTAAAGTTGGCAAAGAAAACAATCGAATGCGTTTCCATTAAAACTGTTTATTTGATTGTTTGCTTATTTTAGAGCTAGACTGGAAATAAAGTGAATGAAAATTTGGCAGTTTGTTAACATTCGGTATTATAAAAGAAAAATAAAAAAAAAACCGAAAAAGGTCAGCAGTTAAATGATTTTAATAAGAGCTTTAAATTAGGTGAATACATTTTAAAAGTAAGAAATTCAGCCATTACTCCCCCTCCATCAGAAATTTCTACTGCTGCAAAAAAAAAAAAAATGTCAAGGAATGCCAGCCTGCATCAAAAAATTCCCGTTTAGTCCCCTCTAGAGGGATGAAATGTGAGACTTGTCGCAGATTAAATTTTTGTTCCTAATAATTGCTTAAAATATATCGCATACTAAAAAAATATTTTTATTATATCCTCAATGTCATAACATTAGCCCCCGGGGGTCGCCTGGAGTAGTCAAATGAACTTTTTGTCCCCGATAATTTCTCCAAATGTACCTGACTTCAAGTTGCAGTTTCCATCGCATATCAAAACCATGTTTTTATATATTTTTTGTTGGGGTAGTCAATGGTAACAACCACCCCTATGGATGTCTTCCACTTAGAATCTCTCCGAAGCAAACCTGCCCGCTATAAATAGAGGTAGGCCATACCTCAAAAGGTATCCTAGAACTACATGGGAAAATGGGGAAACATTTTATAAAAGTATATAGAAAATAATAGAAAGAAACTGGTATGGATAATATCAAAAACATTTGATATACTATTTTCCTAAGCAATTGTGGCACGTGCCCATACAAATGTTGTTAACATGAATGTGCATACTGGAATCAGTAATGCACTTCAATTTGCTCTCATTTAAACGCATTAATTTTAAACTACATCTACATTCCTTAAAAGATTATCTTGGATTGTAAGAGCTTAATGAATAATTCCATAAGCTGTTATGCAGTAAATGCACAAAGAGAGGCTTAAAATTAAGAGTTAATTGCTCTGAGAATCAAAAGAACACATACAATTTCTATTGCAATAAATAAAGTACTAATGCTGTAAATGAATAAAGAAAGCTTTAAATTAAGAGTTAATCATAAAATTATAATTAATTAGAACAAAAAGAACACATACAATTTCCATTGCACTGAGAGTGGTATAAAGTGAAACAATAAAACTCATACTGAAATTTTTCATGCGGACATTTTCTTTTAAAGAAAACCTTTTCAATGTTTGTAAAGAAGACTGCGTAATTTTCTATAAAAATGTTGACGTTGATTCCGAGCATAATTTTTCATATGTATAAATATGTATTGAACAATTTTCAAAAGAGAGATTTTGTTTTAAATAAATGCCCTGCAAGAGATTAGGCGGTAATTGTCCAAAAGCTACTAGTACAGCTACTACTACAGAAGGCACTAGTGCTTTCCTAGATAAAATGTCACATGTTTCATAACTCATAGTTTTCACAAACTCATAGTTTACTATTTTTTATTGTATATTGAAATATGCAAAAACAAACTTAAGATTGCAAAAATCGTGAGTTAAGGCCTTTTCTTTTAGATTCAGACTGGGACCAGTACTCAGAGGATGACCTCTATACATGCATTGTATTGTACAAAAACTAGAAAAATATGAAAGAATGATGGGTGGGTGGAGAATCGAAAATGGATAGTGTTGAAGGAGGTTTGATTTTTACATGAGATTAACAATGCAACGAAATTTCTCATATCGATAACATAGACATTAACCTCCAGGCCCGCGATATCATTCGCCAGCGATCGCTCGCTTAGCAACATGCAAAGTAGTAACAAATTAAAAAATTTTGCTGTCGTTTTCAGCCCACGATGTCGAGTGACATTGTGAGCCTGGCACTAATTTTTTTTTATAAAAGAAATCTACATTTTCTAGGCAGTACTTTTCACCTCCTTCGAATACACCCTGTTTGCTATATTTTTTTTCTCAATCATTCCATACTAAACCAATCTTTTTATGGTTTCTTATTGGAATCATTTAAAAACAATGAAAAACAAAACTTTATTTTACTTGTATGTACATATAAAGACTTTAAATTGATTCAGCGCCTAGACAAGCGTTCTACAATCCGAACTCGTAGCAGTTTTTGACGTTTGTTGTGAGGCGGCGTGGCGCAGACATGTGTGTCGAAACTGAATAAAAAAAAAAAAAAAACAAAAAAAAAAAGATAAACAAACAGACAATCACAAAACGAAAACGATCAATGAGGCGTAAATTGATCTTGTTAACGTAAATAAGGGCAATTACTTATGTGCATGTCGTTCGGTTAGCATGACTGTTTAGTTGGTTGGTTTGCTGGCTGTCATACAAGCAACAAAAGCTGTCAGACAGTTTATAAAACAACAAGTTGCTTCAAATGAACATTTTTATACTTTTTTTTTTGTTCTTTGTAAGTTGATGGATTTTTTTACATCTTTTCTTTAAATTTAATGTGTCAGTGGGCGAAATTGTTACTTTGTGCATACAGACTGACGTATTGACTGGTTGGCTGGCTGAATGGCTGGCTGCATGGCTGAAGTGTCTAGTATGAACTGCTTGTTTGTCTGTTTATTGAAGACAGCGCTTAATACTGCTGCTTTGGTGTCTTTGTTAAAATTGTTTGTTTTTTCTGTAACTTTGTCGTACGTACTTTGTTTATATTGTTGACATGCCACATGTGTCGTTTTATGTTGCATGCTACATGAGACTCTCTGGCTTGTGCTTTATCGTTACTGTAAAGCGGTTTACATCATTTGCTTGAAAGTACTTAAGAAATTATATTTATTTATTGCTGCTTAATACTGAATTTATTATCTTGTTGTGGCTTTTATTTATTAATAATATTTGTGTAGCTGGTAAGAGTTTCGCGTGCTTTCAAAAGAATTCCGATTTATTGACCTGCAGATCAAATAAATAAATAAAGAATTTTTGATGTTTGACTAAAGAAAAGAAAAAGTTAAACAACAAGGGGAGGTTTCAATTACAGATAAACTTTGGTACAACGAACTTGAAAGGCTTCGTTAAAGTCAATTTCCCGAAAGCAGAACGAAACTAATTTCAACAATGAAAATGAAAAAAAAGATATTTACAATCAATCTTGAACTCTTGTTTTTGTGATGCACAAGCTGAAGACTTTACAAGAATACTATGAGCCACCGTATCAAATGCTTTCGAATAATCGAGAAGTAGTAGAAAGGTAGTTTTGTTCTTGTTTAGCTCACATCGTATGTTTTCTGTTACATCAATTAAGGCCGATGATACAGTTATAATGACGTCTAAGTTCTGATTGTTTGTCAGAGAAAAGTTTTTTCCAGAACTTTTGGCTGAATTATTTAAAATATTTATTTCAACCCAGCGGCGGAATTACTTGTGCTTTCTTGAAGTCCTTCCAATACCTTTTGGCAGATCGAGAACTACTAAAGCGCGATCAAACCATTAAAAACAAGTTGATCAGCTTTACTCACATATTTTTTGTGTTGCCTGTTGTGTTGCTTGAAACTAAATAACATTTTTTTTCTGTGTATACAACAAATCAAAATCTGTAACGCGGTATTTTTGAATCCCATTTAAATCATCAGTTTATCTGCAGGTTTTTTTTTTATTATTATTTATAAATCATATTGCAACTATAGAGCTAAACAATGAATTAAAAATTCCGAATGCTCAACATCATTCAACATCAGTTGAATTGCAGATTTCAACAGCAGCTTTTCTATTCAATGGGACGACTAAATGGCTGGCAGTGGAACTTCCATGTGTTGAACTTCTGATATCCGGTTTACCCTCTCCACCACTCTGTTAGGCTGCAAAATATTACGAATGCATTGCTGGAGAAATGGCACTATGAATATTCATAAGTATAGAAAGTTGTTTTCAGGGTAGTAAAATAAAAACCAATTTTATTTTTCAAAAACAACAGGGATGGGACAAGCGCTTAGCAAGTGATTAAGTAGACATAATGTTTCTAAGTAACTGCTTCTTTTAGTGCGATATTACAAGTTTGTCTGCATTTAGAGAATCAGGTAGCACAGAAAAGTATGTTCTTTCGATAATATTCAGATTTTTTACACAAAAAACTTTAAGCTTATTTTTTTTTTTTTTGCCAAGCAGATATAAAAGTTTTTTTGGAGGTGCTATTTAACTATTTAAGGATTTTCAATGCAAAACGGCGAAATCTAGATAGGACAGCCTGCCACTTATTAGTTTACACTTTCATACATACTTTTATATGTATAGAGATAAAGGAATTTAATTTAATGAATGATAATTAATGTTACAGTTTAAATATTTTGCATTCATTTTGAGAAAATAAGTAAACTGATTAAAAGGGCTTGACAATCACTTGTTGGTAAATTAATTAATTTGCATACTTTAAATACTTGCTTAGCGGCGTACAACATTTTTGTTTGCATTAAATTTATGGATTTAATAAAAGCATTTGTGTTTTTTTTTCTGTTCACAAAATCATAATAAAAAATGAGAATGAATTAATTGTTCTTGAGTTCTTGAGTTGAGCAGATACTCGCGAAGTAAGAAATGAACTTTCTATAATTTTTATTAAAACAAGTAAATTTTATGACCTAATAGATATTTTAATTAAGATGACTAAAACCATTGCTGTGATTATTAAGTATTTCAAAGACTAACAGTCAGGCTGGGCCGAATAGGAAGCAGCTGTCACAATAGCCGCATTCATTCTCGGGTGTTTCTAAATGATTTAGCTCTAGTTTTAACATTATTGACATTTTTCTGTTAAAAAGTACTTTTTAAAAAAACTGTGTGAAAAAATTTCTTTTAAAAAGACAGCTCTTACGAAAAGTAGTTAAAAAAGTATTTTTTAAAAAGTACTCTAAAAAAATTTATGTTTAAAAAAACGACTTTTAAAACAGTATCTTTAAAAGAAATACCCAGTAGGGAGAAAACTTTTAAAACAGTAAATGCGCTTTTACAGAAAGTATTTTTATAAAAAATTTAAATTTTCAAAACTTATACCTTTTGAAAAAAAAAAAAATAACTCTAAAAGCTAATTTATAAAAAAATTTATTTATTTTTAGAAAATACCCCTATTTCATACAGCGCCTCTTAAAAAATCACCCCTTGAAGGACCTCCATTTAAGAAAGCAACTTTTAAAAAAAAGCTCCTTTAAAAATTTATCTTTTAATAAAACTTTTTAAGAAAGCGTCTTTCAAGATCAGAAATACGTTGAAATAAAAAAATGTCAAACAAGTATTATGTTAAAGTAGCTTTAATGTGATGCTTTGTAAAGAAAAACTCATTTCACTACCTTTTAGTACCGTTTGACGAGCAACTTTTGAAAACCATATTAAAAGCAACTATTTAAAAATCTATCTTAAAAAAAATACTTTGAAACAAATACCTTTGAAGAAGTACGTCTTTAAAAAGTTGCACTTAAAAAAATGCGTTTCAAAAAGTACTTTTTACACAAAGTACCATTGTTTAAAAAATTATCTTTCAAAAAAAAATATTTCTTAAAAAAGTACTTTAATGGGTACTTGTAAGCAAAGTACCTTTTAAGAAAAGTACCTCTTAAAAGCGAACCTTTTGAGCAAAGTATCTTCTTTAAAAAAAAATAAATATAAAAAACCTTTTAAAAAGTATTCTTTGAGAAAAGTATCTTTTAAAAAAGTGCCTTTTAGAAAAAGTACTTTTTAAACAAAGTACGTTTCCAAAAAAAAAAAAAAAAAATACTTCTTAAAAAAGTAGCTCTTAAAAATGGACCTTTTAAACAAAGTACTTTAAAAAAAAACTTTTAAAAAATATCTTTCAAAAAATTGCCATTAAAAAAATTATCCTTTAAAGAAAAGTTATGTTTAAAGAAAAGTGCCTTTTAAGAAAACTTATTTTTAAACAAAGTATTTCCTTAGAAAAAAAGTACCGCTTAAAAAAGTACTTTTTCAAAAAGCTTACTTAAGAAAAACCCCCTTTAAGAAAGGACTTTTCAAGAAGTACATAAAAAAGTACCTGCTGCAAAAAGTACCTTTTAAAAAGGTACCCTAATTTTTTTTTAAAAAAATGCCTTTGAAAAAGTAACTTTAAAAAAAAAATTTCCTCCAAACGAATAAGGGTTTTTGTGTCCAGTATTTTGTTTGTTCACTGTTTGAGTCTTATTTTATTTTTCAAATGCATTAAATGTCTTTTAAAGATTTAAATAAATGTTTTTTTTTTTTTTGCTATTTTGCTCTTTTTAAATTATTGCCGTCTTTGACTTTGACTGACAGCGACAGTAGTCGGCATTTCGCTTTAATCTTGTGTTTAGCATTGATGCCCCCCTTTTCAGCACGTGTCAATTACTGTTTGACGATTATTTACTTTCTGCTGTACGATTTCTAATGGATTTTTACTTGGCATAAGCGAAAAGATAAAAGTGTTTTTTCACCATTTTTTAATTGAAAAAAGCATTTTATTTTTCAAATGCATTTAAATTCATGCTGATATTTGCCAATATTACAACGAACAGGAAAATTGTTCTCTCCAATTGGTTGGCGGTATTTCAAGACAGATGTGCAACAGAATGATGGCCTGCTTAGAATGTGTAATATTGAGAATAATTTAAACTGATGATTTACAAAAGGAAATACACAGTCAGGCAGGCCATTGAGGCAGATAGAATTTAGTGTTGATTGGCGACTTGTAGACAAATTTTATGAAACTACATACTTGACTGCAAGCTAAAGTTTCAAATTTATAATTTGTAGACTTTAAAAATGAGAGCAAAATTCATTCATCAAATAAAATTTGAAATTTTTTGCAGTCTGATTACAGCCTACAATCAACAAATATTAAAATTTTATTATTTTTAAAATTTACTACGCAACATAAATTATAATTTCAACAGCCCTTTTAATTTTCCTCTCACCATAATTTATGATGTTTCTGAAAATCAGGCACTGAAGTAGAAGCAACCAAAGAAACACTGACGAGGAAAAATCAGTGTTTAACAAAACAATAATAAAGCAAAAAGAGAGAAAAAAACTAATAATTTTTTAAATTATTACATAATTACCTTTCGTAACAAGGGCGAACAAGCTTCTTGCAGTAAATTTATGTAGTGTGTTCCGCCCACCTTTTAAACTTATTTTCTTCCATTTTATTGCTACGGCTCAACGGCCACTTTAAAGTTTTGCTTTCTCCGTTATATACATATTTTTGTTTTATTGGAGTTTTTGTTTGTGTACATTTTTGCCTTCGCTCTTTTTACATTTTTGTGCATATTGCAAGGTGGGGATAGAAGGCCAGTGCACTATGGGTCTACGGTGCATAAAATGCTACTTTTTAAACAGTCAATAAACGAAAAAACCTTTCAATAATTTTCTGTGTTTGTGCTTTGAATTGCACTAAATTATTTCAAACTAAAATTTTATTTAATGTTTCTTTTTTGGTGTCGTAATCTTTATTATTATTTTGTTCGTTTTTCTTTACAAGATTCGTTGACTATTTTCCCATAAATAAAATGTCAACTTTGTGGCTACTAACGGTATCGCTTACTGCAGCGTTGGTGGCTGGCATTTTGCAACATAAAGTTGCAGTTTCCTGTACAATGTTTTGTTTGTTTACCGTTTTCGTTTTGTTGCTTACAATTGTTTTGCTGTGCTGTCTGGCGTTAATACTGGCTGCGAGGGCAAAAACGTTTGTAGCAAGTCATACCCAACCAACATGCTGTAATTTATTTCGGATTTTGTGTTTAAAATTATTTTTACATTTGTAATCAATGACAATCGACATAAGACTTCCTTATGCCAATAATACTACCAGCAGAAAGGCGTGCTTTTTTTTTGGAGTTTTTCCAGATAATTCATTGCATTTGTTGGCGTTTAAATACAATTAAATGCATAAACGTAATGTGTCGCAGACAATTTTTCCGCTTATTTAACATTTACATTTTTAGTAGTGGTCTTTTTCTTTGAAGTCTTAAAATGGTATTTCTAACAGGCCGCAGCAAATCCAAGCTGGTAATACAGTGGTTTGCATGTCACTGCATGTATATAAGGGTGGTTCAATTTAGCCCTGTACTTTTCGATAGCTTTTAGTATGAGGAACAAAAGTTTCGCCACGGAATATCAAAAAATCGTTTTTTGAAAAATACTTATCGGAGAATATACATAGTTCTGTTCTTACTTTCTCAAAATTAAGAAAGTTCTGTTGGAATAAAATGGTACTGATCAATATTTTGAAAGAAGCAAGGAAAGTAAATTTAAAGACTTGCTGCCTCATTCAAAATAAATACTACGGCTGCTGCTTGTTCGTCACAACAATCATCAGCACCAGTGTGCCCAGGTCAATGTATGTCTTCCCCCCAGAAATATTTTAAAACCCCCTAAAATTCTACAAAATCCCCCTAAAAAATCTTGGTGAACTTTTTGCGGAAAATGCATAAAATTGTTAAACTTTCCCCAGTTAAAAGAAGTAAAAATTAACTGATATATTTATAGGCAGCTGAAAATTGTTATCTGCGTATCTAGAAAAATTTAAGTTTCTCCAAAAATATTAAGAGTTTCTAAGTCTTCGGAAAAAGTTCAAAGAAATGATCCATAAGAAAAAAAAAAAATTCATTCAACTCAACAAAAAAAGTACTTAAAATTACCAGTTGCAAAATTCTGTACTTGAGGCTACCAGATGAACATAAAATATCTCACACAGGAAAACACATTTTCCTGAAGAAGATACACAAAGGCGTATCGAAATATCGAAAAAATTTATCAATAAATAGAAAATATATTTATTAAGAATTGAGTGACCTTAAGCTCATTTATAAAATCTAACAAAGTAAAATATCTCATTTAATTTTACTTTAAAAATCGTTAAAGTCTTAAAATTTATCAGTTGAAAAATTTTCTAACTCCTGCCATTTTACCGTTCAATCAAACACAGAAATCCCCTAAAAATAAATTGTTCCCCCTAAATTTTTCCCGAAAGAATTTAACAACCCAAATTCACCCCTAAAGGAAATAAAACCCCCTAAACTGGCAACACTGATCAGCACCCAATTTGCAACGTTAAGTAGCATAGTAATTGTGCTTATACTATAGCAGTTGTACATACATTATGCGTACAGATAAGCCTTTTGGGCTGGCTGCATGTTTTTCTTTCGCTATTGATCGCAAAGAAAATCGAAGATCAGCGAAACTCATAATGCTTTGAACAATTTTGTGTTTGTGGCACAATTACGATAAACTCCAGAAGAATAACGGGGTTTTTTTAAGTAATTGCAATTATCAGGCATTTATTTAACTTTATAGTCGAGTCGAGCTAAATGATTTCCAATAGTTAATTATCTTATCGAGATTGAGTTCGATTCTACTTCCTGAGAATTGTGGAGGATGTTTTTTTTGTGATAAAATTGAATGATTCGAGCACTTTTAAGGAAGACAAGAAAATCAAAGTTGAAAACTTATTGGCTGGGGTACATACCATGGTAGTTTTACGTCTTCCACCATGTTCATGAGCCCCCTTTATCTCTCTTATTATCTTTCAAAATGTTGATCACTGCAATTCCATCACAAACAATTTACCGCAATTCTAAGGAAGTAAAATCGAACGCGAGCCCGTTCGATTAACAATTAACAATTGTTAATTTTAATTTTTGTCTTACGGAATTACAAAAAAAATTATAGTTGGACAAGAAAAAAAGAAGTACATACCAAATGACATATTATTATATAACAAAGTGGTTTGATGGTCTTACCTGAAATGATAAAGAGAGATTGAATTAAAACTATGTAAACATGTTTGAATAATGAAATTAATGCTGAAAATGTAAGGAAATATTTTGTATTGATTGTATAATTTTTCTTTTTTGTAGAAAATATTTTGTGAAAGGAAATCTGTTATATAGACACAAATTTTCTAGAAAAACTTTTTTTTATAATAAATTTTCCATGGCAGCAACTTCTTTGCAGGAAATCATTTAAACAAGAAATTGTTTTATAGAAAAATTAGAAAAAAGCCTGTCTTTGTAGCAGAGTTTTCTAGAAAAGTATAGAAAAAGAAAAAATAATTCAACCATAAGATAAGAAGTAATAAATATATTTAAGTATAAGTAATCTTTTTGCTCATCATTACTTAAATTAAGCAGAAAATTGCGGATGCATAAATAATTCATCACTGTAATAAAGAAATTCAAACAAGTACGGGACTGACTCGTACTGCAAGGGTTCTGTACTATCGTTTAAGTGGCTTAACAAATTTTACATAGCAGACGCAGCGTAAAGACTTTTATTTTTTTTTTTTATTATTTTTTATTGTAGCGGCCAGGTTACTAAATGAACTGTGCAAATTTTAAGCCTCCATGTCTTGCGGTTCAAAATTTGCAGCAATTTTCCCAGCTGAACAGTGCACCTACGAGTTAAGCACTGATTAAGCTTAAACTTTTTGTTGTTTTTGGTTTTTGTTATTGTGCGGGGTAGGCAATTAGATATCCTGTGAAAATTTCAAGTTTCTATTTCTTATGGTTCAAAAATTTCAGCTAATTTTCAAACTAAAGGGTGCCCCCATGCGTTATAAACTGTCAAAATCTTTTTTTTTTGTATTTGTTGTTTTAGTTGCTTATCTACTGAATATAGTGTGACAATTTCAAGTTTCTATCTCCTATGGCTCAAACGTTACAGCTGGTTTTCCAGCTAAAGGGTATTCCCATTTATTTAACTTTTTATTGCTTTACTGTTGAAGTTTTTACTGCTCAAAAAAACAAAATTTGATAAATTTTGTTGTATATGCCTGACATCTGCATATTCTGTGCAAATTTCAGGTCTCTACCTCTGACAGTTCAAAAGTTATAGCTTATTGCAATTTCTTGTATGGGAGCACCCTTTAGGTTTTAATTTTGTTGTTGTTGTTTTCTGTATTTGCTGTTATAGAGCCTATGTAAATACATATTATGTGGAAATTTCCAGTATCTATCGCTTATGATTTGAACGGTACAGCTAATTTTCACAGTTTATTGTATGTTGACCCCCTTTAAATTTAAGCTTTTCATTGTTTTTCTTGTTGTAGCGGCCGGGTAAGCACAAGTTCTGTGAATATTGTTGGCTTCGTTAAATAAAAGTAAAAGAAAAATTACCGACCGCTTGAGCTAAATATAGTCCTTGAAAGTGACGTTTTAATCAACATAATTTAATTCAATTATTTTTTCATTTTAATTGAAATCATTATTGTCAAGTGTCATTTAGCTGCACAAAAAAAAAAATGTATTTTTTGCAAAAAAGGCAGAAAGAAAAAAATCAAAAATTAATTCATGTATTCATGGCACTTAAATCAAAAGGCATGAATTTAACATTTATATCCACATACACACACACATACAAACACTAAGGCGCTCAAAAACTCACAGTTAACATTCGTAGGAAAAGAACAAACGCAAGCAGTTTGCACACACACACCAACTAAAACACTTTAAAGTAAAATAATTTATGCTGCAATTTCCAACTTGTTTATTATTATTATGTATTTGTTTTTGTTACTGTTACTGTTACTGAACGTTCACCTCATTTAATCGAATACAAATTTCCTTAATTGGCTTATAAAATGTATTTTCTTGCTTGCAGACATACAAACATACAGAAATGCTCTTATTTATTCCCATTTTAAACAATTTAAATTTGTTTTTTCTTACATTCTTGATTTTGTTGTGTCTATTGGATTTTATTTGTTGTTGTTCTTAAATTGCGTGACAGTTGACAGTTTATAATTCAGACGCATTTTGTTTGTTATTATTTTAAGTTCACCAAAATAAAATAAAATAAAATAAATCTAACAGCTGGTTGGAGAACTGAAATTAAGGGTAATCACGAGTGAAAAAGGTGGGCTAAAGTACAGTGGTAGTCTATGAAAATTATTGATACAAAAAAGTGTTTTACAAAAATATTCCAATTTTTCTAAAATAGTTGTTGACAATATTGAAAAAAAAATTATCAATAACAATTGCGTTGCAAAAATTTGCTATCGATGGCAAGTTCTTTGTAAATTGTTAGCCACTTTGTTTAATTTTACTTCCCTAGAATTGTGAAAGTCTTTTTTGTGGAAAAAAAAAGTAGTGATCAACATTTTCAAAGAAGGAAATACATTTTTAATTCTGATGACGTTAAATCGAACTAAGCGTCGCTAAAGTAACTAACAACTGCCAAATTTAAATTCAACTAAAAATTTAACAAATGAATCAATGAAAAATATTTTTGGAAATAATTTTGTCCCCAAATAGTTTTAATCGATTTAAATATTTTTTGAAAAATTTTAACAGATGGACAGACAAGCTTCTTGAGGAAAATTTTGAGAAAAATTTTTATCCATGACAATTTAGTTAGAAAAATTGTTATTGATTACAATTCTTTTTCGTAAAATTGTTATGATGAAATATCGTGTGGGAAAAATTGTTAATAATAACAGTTAGTTTTAGAAAAACCAGTATTCTGGTAGAAACTGGTTGTCGATAACAATTATTGTTTGTGAACTTGTGATCGATACTTATTTTCTGAAAAAATTGTTATCAATGACAGTTTTTGTTTGCAAAACTTACAATTCTGGTAGATTACAATTCGTTTTTGTAAAATTTGTATATAAGAAATTTTGTTTTAGAAAAATTATTATTGATGACAGTTTATGTTTAGCAAACGTGGCATTCTGGTAGAAAATTGTTATCGGTAACAAATCTTTTGCACAAAATTGTTATCGATGCCAATTTTTGTTTAGAAAACTTACAATTTTGGTGGAAAACTATTATCGATTATATTTCTTTTCAAAAACTTGCTATCGATGAAATTGATCGATTATATGCTTTCTGGAAAAATTGTTATCGATATATGTTTTTTGCACAAAATTGTTATCGATGCCAATTTTTGTTTAGAAAAATTACAATTTTGGTGGAAAACTATTATCGATTATATTTCTTTTCAAAAACTTGCTATCGATGAAATTGATCGATTATATGCTTTCTGGAAAAATTGTTATCGATATATGTTTTTGCACAAAATTGTTATCGATGCCAATTTTTGTTTAGAAAAATTACAATTTTGCTGGAAAACTATTATCGATTATATTTCTTTTCAAAAACTTGCTATCGATAAAATTGATCGATTATGTATATGCTTTCTGGAAAAATTGTTATCGATATATGTTTTTTGAAAAATCGTTTTCGGGAATAATTTTTGATAGAAAAATTATTGTCAATATAAATTAAAAAAATATTTACTAACAATGGTTTTACTCAGAAAAATCGTTATCGATAGCATTTTCTCAATGCCTTTTCCACTAATAACTTATAAAGTCTGAACATGAGCCTGAATAAGAACTAAAAATTAACACCGATATTACTAAATAGAGGAAAGAAAACAAAAGTAGGCAGCGATGAGTAGCGTGGCGGCTTTGAAGCAGCTAGTTGTACCCCAGCTCAAGCCACAGTTTCAAATTATTTGCAACTTTGAACTAATATCGCTCTTAACAATATATAATATGAAAATTTGAAAAAAGGCATTAATAAAAATCCATAACATTTGCTTAGTTTTAGTCATATACTTTTTTTCATATACTTTGTTTTCTATATAGTGTGTATTAATATAAGCACGACTGATCGTTAGTTTAGCATTTTAGTATTCTTGTGTTGTTGCTCAATTTCTTTCCCTCGCAGTATATTGAATTGAGGCGCACAGATGTGTTTAGCATAAATTATTTAGATAATTTAATTTTTTTCATATTTTCCAAAGTGCGTTATTTGCAGAGAAAAATAATATAATGGAACATTTTAACGTCTTAGTTTTAACTGATATTGAATAAATATTGTCGTGTTACAGCCTGCATGCACGTAAACTTTTCTCTTGTGCTTTGAACGTAGTTTGCCAATATTTTCATTTAATGAATGACGCCTTAAGGTGTTTGCAAAGACATTTAAATGTTTTTTATGGCTTTTTAATAAGACATGGCGGCAGAACAGAAATCTATAAATTGTTTTATAATGACAAGAAAGTCAACGTAAAAAATTTATGTTCGGTAACAGCAGAACTTGTAGAGCCAATTTGTAAGCATATGGTAAAATTTAAAATTTGTTGCCAATAGCGTGCTCTTTAGGTTTTTCGCTGAAGTAATTTAAAATTTCTTTTTCGTGGCAGGTACAATTGTCAAAATGTATTTAGAAATATAAAATTTTGTTTTGTACCTTTTCTGTTAAGATTTAAACAAAACGTTTTTTGAAATTCAAAATAATTTAATTGCTTCAAAAACTTATAATCCTACTTTATGCAAATGCAGACTTGAAGCTTAGTTTAGCAACTAAGAAAAATACAACTTCTTTTCTGCATTTATAAATAATTTATTTGTACGCTCATTTGCTTAACTTATTTTCTTAGAATTTATATTTCTAGTAAAAAAGAATGTGTATTTGAATTTCACTGCATTTCTCTGATAAAGAATTTACTTGCTGTTATTAAATGTAGAGAAAAAAGCTGCAGGAGCGCTTTATAAGTCTTAAAAGAACATAAGCATTAACTTGTTGTTCTAGTTGTTTTATTCCGAGTTTTTTTTTGTACCATTATTTTCCCTGTTTTTCTTCTTTATTAATAAACTCAGAATGATGCTGCATTAAGAATTCGTTTATTTTCGACGAAAAAGTGAATACAACTAAACAGAAAAGAATGAAATGTTAAAGCAAATGAAGCATGATAAGCTTAAGTTGCATTAGTGGTAGAAGTTGTCGAGGTCTTTGTAAGCCTTTGTTGGTATACATACAGTTGCCTTTTTTCTTTTTTGCAACAAGTGACTGCATAGAATTTTAAGCACGGGAACAGTTTTTAATTTGCAAATTAATATCAAGTAGCTGGCATGCAAGTTGAAAGGCACAAAGTGAAAGGTTCATCGAAAGTAGAAGTAGAAAATTAAATTTAAAACTCAAATTGAATTTTTGCAAAAAAACTTGTTTTTTGGCTGACTGATCTGAAAACCGATCAGCCGACTTATGCCGGCCTCGAAGTGGGAAATATACACAAATTTACAACATAAGCTCTCAATTAAATCGAAAAAAAAAAAAATTTATAAAAAACTTTCTTTAGGCAGCTTAAGCAACAGTAACTATTTACTTAGTTTGGCTTTGGAAAGACTCACACTAAGAGGATAAAAGCATGGTTATGCATATGATATGATTAAACCATTTGTTTAGGCGTTTATTTCATAATTTTCACTACATAAGGCTTAACCAGTGGCTATGGAAATTACACAACCTTCTTCTTCTTCTTAAGGTGGATGAATTGGTAGAGTGCTCTACCAAGAGTCTCCGAGGTCGCAGGTTCGATTCCTGCCGAAGGCTCTGGGTGTTTCTGCAGACAAGCAAAAGGCTTCGCAGTTTTGTGTTTGTTTAAAAAAAAAAAAATTATAGTTTGTTTCATATAATAAGATATTAAATTAGTTTATATTAATTAAATTAAAAGGTTTTTCTCAGTGTAGTTTTTTAAGGACTTGGAAAATCTTAAATACAATAAAATTGATTCAAGCAATAAAATTATATGCCCAAAAATAGCACTGCATGATAATCTATGTTTTCAGTTTAAACTACGTTTAAGCTAGCAATTCTGTAAACCACTTCAGCTAAACGAAGAAGACCGGAAATACATGTGTTGGTCGGCTTTTGCATCACTGTTGCCAACCATTATTTGGTAAACGGACCGATTTGCAGACGCAAAGTTTAAACTGAATTCAAACAAAAGTAAGAGTTTTGCTAACTGCCACTGATTTTTTTTTTTTTTTTTCTTAATTTCAAAGTATTGCTTTTCAGACAACTTTATTTTCCATTGTGTGCAACCGCATGGATATAAATTTTTTTTTGAAATCTTAAAAATATTTTTCCAAAATCATACAAAGTTTGTATCATTAACACTTCAATTCAACACTTCAACACTTTTTGCTTTTGTGAATTTTGCTTCAATTATTATTATTATTTCTAATTTTGTTGCCGTTTTGCGTTCAACATTTAAATGCTGTCAAATAAACATTAATTAAAAAAAAAGTATTAACACTACAAAAACAAAAAAAAAAAAAATTGTAAATGAATTGCGTGCTTCAAAATAATTGCATTAGTTTAGTTATTTTATTTTGTTTTAATTAAAAACTCTTGTTCGACTTTTTATCAATTTTTTTCTGTGGTTGAATGCATTAAATTTAGTGTCATGTGTTAAACGTTAGGGGAATATGGAATTGCAAATTCTTGTTTTATATGAACAATGTTTCATACAAAGTGTTTGGAAACTGAGTTTAAATTAAGTTTAATATGTATGCAATTCAAATTGCTGACGTTTACCGAATCATCAGGGCGATCCTGATTAATGCTGAAAATGAGCTTTTGGAAAAATCTGGAGGCAGGCTGTAAATGGCCAGGGTTATAGGCAGCGAACAGCTGGTGGTGGCTGGGCTTAAGTTAGTTGAAATAAAATCGTTGGAAACATAAAAGAAATCAAAATAAAAAAAATCGTCTAATAAAAAAATTAATGAAATTTATCGTTTTAGGTTTAAACGAGCTTGTTTCAGGCTTGTTTTTCTTTTTAAAACACAACTTGAAAAATTGTTGGCGTGTACTCTTTTAATGATAAATGAAAAACTGAAATAAACCACTTTATTAAGCGGCGGCTTAACTTTTTGCAATCTGTATTCAGCAAATTCATTGAATTTAAAAATCTTTTTTTTTTTAATTTTAACATGGGTTTTTTTTTGGTGCATAAAATCCTCTTAATTATTTCTGATCAATTGCTCTAAGATCATAATCGCCATAAATTTTCAATTTTACGTTTCAAGTTTTTCTTTTTTAAAGTTTAAGCTTAAAGCCCCATTATGAGATCATAAATTTAATAAATTATTATTGATATAAAAAAAAAAAATTGCAACTTTTAACATTTATGTTTAAATGATTTAAGTTGCGTATGACGTGGTTTGGCTGATTTGTGCTGTCTATTGTGATTGTTGAAGCTGTTTATTTTGGTCAGTTGCAAGGAGATTTCAAAAGCAGTCAGCTGAGCTTTTTTTTAAGCCTCTATTTATTTATTATTATTTATCAATATTAAAACGAAACTGATGTTGGCATTAATTTTGTCTACACGACAGAAAGCAACGTTTTTCTTAAAAAGATTTGCGAGGTTGTAAGCAGAAAAATTTACATCAAAAAAAGGATTGTAAAATAATGCAATAAATTCGAAGAGGAAGTTCCTGTGTTTCAGTTGAAAATATATCACGAAATACGAAGACAGTAGACATTCTGTAGCGCGTGCGTTACGCTAAATTTTACTTTGTATGAGCAAAATAAAAGAAAAACTGTTCAATAAAATTTGTTTGCTATAATTTATTCTCTTTGAAAAATATACAACACAGTTTTATTAAACGGACTTTTAGTTTTGGAGATATACATTAAAACGCAATGTAATGCACAGGTTTGGAATACTATCCTAAATGAAAACTATCATGTCATTGGGCCATCTGAGATCTGGTGTGCAATACTCTGTATTGCGATGCAAAGGAAAAGCTTTCGCATTCCTTTTGGATGGTAACAGTAGACAAACATTTAAATAATTGTAGCGAATTAAGGGCTTTTGATTCGCATTGGCTTGGAAATAGCCAGCTTTACCCACCTAAAATTTTATTTATTCTTCTTCAGCTAATGTTAAAGCAATGACAATTGTTTGCACTATTAAACTTGTGCTTAATTTATAATTTTTAATTTAGTTAAAATTTATTGCAGCAGAGTTTAAAAATGTAATAAAAAAAATTATTTTTTTTTTGGCGAAATTAATTTCCTTTAGAAAACATTTTCTTTAAAGAAAATAATTTTTTATGGCGTTTTTGTTATAATTTCTCTTTAAAAAGCTTTTCGCAAACGTTCTGAAAACAATGACAATGATTATTTTTATCTCTTTATCATTTTCTTATTCTGCACGTTTAGTTTAATCTGCTGTATAAAATTTTATTAAAGTTATGAAACTGCACTAAGCATTGCTAAATTTAAACAAATGCTTTTGTTATCTAAGGAATTTTTATTTGATATTTGTAAGTTGATAACAGTTTATAAATACAAGTGTTTTCGAAAGCAGGGGGAATGAGAAGATGTTAAATCACTACACTTTAGCAACCAAAAGGAGAAATTCAATGGAGTATTTTTTTTTTTTTTTTTTTTTTTTTTTTTGGAAGACGATTGAAAATAAATTTGATAAATGGCAAAAATGACTTCTTGTCAAAATGAAATTTTTTTTAATGAGAGTGATATCTTGCTGTCTTGAAAAACAATGTTTGCTCTACGGACCTTTCACCTGGAAATTAAGTTCACAGATTTATTTATAAGTTTCAACTGCTGGAGAAAAATTATTTACGAAATGAAAAATTTAAAAAACTTTAAAAAGCTTTAAAATCTACAAATGATTTGCATTTTCAAATGTCGACCACCCTCAGCAACTTGACCTTTAATTTTCTTTTCACATCATATCAGTAATTTATTTTTCGTTTATTTTCACTGGCAACTTGAAACACGTCTTGACTGGTTTCGTTACAACAGCTCTATTGTTTCGTATTTCACAGCTCCCCAAAGTAATAAATTATTTTTTTAAGCACCATCTTCCACCCCAAATTTAAGATTTCTATTAAAAAAATATTATGAGTTTTATTTATTTTTTTTTTGCTTATTTTAAAGTAAATTATTGTTCTTATAAAACTTAAAGGCAAATATTTGTTTACAGCAAAGTCAGGTATGCAGGGAAGTAAAAATAATAATAAATAAATCAAAACGAAAGTATCTCCCTTTAGTATTGCAATCAGATGAAAAATAAATGAAAGGGGTGTTGAAGTATAATAAAAACAAGCGCATGTGTGAGGTTTTGAAAGGGCATCAACACTGAAAGTTTTGAATTTCTCGGTTATGGAAAATTTTCAATAACGCACATTTTGTTCAAACCTACAAAATACATGATTTTGCTATAACTTTTTGTAGAAATTAATTTCAATTAAAAGTCAACTTTTTAAGGTAATACCTTTTCAGAGATGATTTTTGTATTGCAATTCCTTTCCAAAAATCCATTCAAACAGACCCAACTGTTTGCCCGTCTTATTTATATGACAGTTCTATAATGATGATTTACTGTTAAACACAAAATAACAATCTTTCATTTACCTTTTGGTAAGAACATCTACGGCATGATTTATTTATTTATTTATGGAAAATGTCGATACTTACATACAGCCAAAATAAATAAGAAATAAATGTGAAGAAATAAATAATGATTTTTTGTAAAACATGAGACCGGAAAAATTTGCTTAAAACTAAAGAGAAGAAAACAATACAAGTTTGCTGCAGTAATTTTTAATGAAAATTTAAACGAAGCGTATGATGAATACTCGTATTAATTCAAGAGTGAAACGAGATAATGTCATGTAATAATACAAAAGGACAGCCACAGGACACACCAACCACAATGAAAAGAGACAAGGACACAAACACACATGTTTAATGAGCGGACAAAGTTGTAGTTGAAATTCAAATTAAGTTTAATATTTAAAATAAAAAAATAAGAAAATTAAATTTATAAATTATATACCGTAGGCTAAAGAAATTTGTACAGCGGCGTTTTAGAAGACTAAGGGATGGTTAAAGTGGCCAGAACATGTGCAAAAAAGTGCTCACTCACGTTTGATTGTGTGCGTGTCGTGTGTTTCAGTACTTCAATACTTCAATATATATATAAGTATATCAACAAATTTTAATTTTTGGTTCAAGCAGAGCCGACCTCACGTGCGAAATCAAAGCAGTGACGAGTTTTGTGCACATGTCCTGGACACTTAATGAGTGTCAATGAGTTACATATGTAAATCTTTATATTTATACGGCCCCTTCGAAACTTGTCAACTGCATTTTATAAAATTTTAAACACGAAGAGCTCCTGTTTTTCTACTGTTGCACGGTATTGTGGAACCCTGCTTGTGCGATTCAGCGCCAAATTCTAATTTATATATAGTTTTTATTTTTTATGTATACAAATTTCCTTGTGACATTTTTTATGATTAATTGCTTGAAAAGAAAAATACATTTTCAAAACAAATATGTTGTTTACCACTAAATAGATACACATACGTATGTATATGTGTGTACTTATTTTACATGCCCACATACATAAATATAAATATACATATAAACAAACATAGGTATGTAATGAGAATATATTTATTTATTTTTCATATTTAAAAAACAATTTTTGTCAAAAAAACTCTGCGTTTTCAGGGTCATTTGTTTGAACGAAATCAAATAGTAAGCGATTATTTGGATGTTTTATTTAAAAACTTATTGCATGCCCAATGATTGACAGTTGTTTTATTTGCAAGGTTAAAGTTTTTAGTGTTTTAATATTTTTTTTTTTTTTTGGTATTTTTGTTTAAGAAAGAAGAAAAACACAATTAATTTATTTTGGTTTTTCTGTCGTCACTTTATTAAGAACTTTAGCTGCTGTCACATTCCCCATCAATAAATAGGCCATATACCGTTAAAAAGTATTGATTTGTTCTATCAGGATTCGAGGGCAATAAAACAAATATTTGTTTTCAAGAAATTTGACAAATAGATCAGAACATGCAATTAGTAATTTCACGTAAAAGAGGGAACGAAATTATTTATGATACAAACATTCACCAAAAAAAAAAAAAAAAAAATACGTATAACATTGTTTTCTTTGATTTAGTAAATACAAAATTATGAACAACATTTTTTGAAGCGAAATTCAATACTAGTTCATCGATATCGAAGCTGTTCGATTTTTGGCAAAAATTCAGAAAACAAAATTTTTTCATCTACATTTTCGTGAAGCAGAAAACATTTTAGAACAATTTACCCTAAGAGAAAAACAAACCTAGAACAAAATTGTAGAAAAAGCTTTTTCAGCAAATAAATCATTTTACAAAAGCAAAAATATATGACAAATTTTCAATAGAAATTTGCAGCGAAACATGATTTTGTGTAAAGTGTATAAAATTATTTTCATTAAAGAAGTCAGCAAAAAAAAAAAAAAAAAAAAGGACTCTATACATTTAAAATATTAAAGCTGACCTCATTTTCAATATATTAGTGACCAGGGCTGCCACAAATCTGGAAGGTTTTTTTTCTGAAACTGGTTTGAATGAAAGTTTGGAAGATCCAAACTTTCATTCATGTCTGTACATACAGTTTTTTTATGAAAATTTAGATTTATACCTTTTCACAAGAGAATTTTGTGGCACACGACTGAAACTCTGTAGTCAATTCAAAAATTTAGCTTTCCGGAAAAAAACCTTCCATACTGCGAGTCGACTCCAAGGTACCTCGATATCAGATAGACTTGAACTAGATCCCCTTGGGGCTTCATTGTTATACGGATGGATCTAGGGCGAGGGGAAAATCAAGACTTGGTATTTATATAGAAAATATCACGGATCTATTCTGTTTTTCAGGTGGAAATTCGGGCACTTACGGAGTGTATTAAGCAGCTCCATCAAATGGGAAGGCCACGACCTGTAAATATATTCACGGATAGTCAAATGACCACTAGTGCGATCTCAGCTGAACGGATTAAATAACAAACAGTTTGGGAGGTAAGGAACTGTGCACACAGTGCCCATTTAATTCTCTGGAATAACGAAGTGGGAAGCAATGCAAGAGCTCTATGGGAGCACTCAATACTTGCCCTTTTTTTGGATACCAAATACTCAAAAGTAGCTACTCAGTACTTTCAGAGTTGTACGTCTTAACCAGGTTTAATGGAAAATTTAAACTAAAATACCACTACATTTGAAAATCAACTGTGATAAATATTGCAACACTGTTTACAAAGCATCAGCTGTAAAAGTGAAGCTGATAATAAAAGAAAACAGTAATATGTGTTGATTTTTTTTTAAGTTAAAATAAATAACAATTTTTGATCTACATGCATACATATGTACATGTTTCAGATACATATGTGTGCATAAGTGCACATATACGAAAATAACCTACTTATTGTTTAAACATTCTATAAAATCGTTAAACGAATTCAGTTCCCAAATGAAAAGTATTATACTCTGTTCATACATGCAGCAATATTCAAATTATAACAATTAAGGCCATTATTGAAACTAAATTTTTAGATAAAAATTACAATTAACTTATTGGCAATTAAGAGATCATTGTTTTAATAATGAATAAAATTTAAAATGCAACACTGTTAGATTTGTATTAACAGTACTAAATGAATAAGCTTTTACAACAACAGTACTTAATGAACACACTTTGTCCAAAAGTGTGTCAACAAAATAAATAAACAAACAAAAAAAAAACCAAATTAAAAAAAAAATTAAACAATAATTTCTTCACCTGTCAAATGCTATTTGTCGCAGCAATATTAAGTATGTATGAACACCAAAAAGATATTGTCAATTAACTGAATATTGTTTCAATTAAAAAGGCATATGTGAACATAGTATTAAGTATCATTGAGTAGTGAGCTGGCACCAGTGGCTCATGTCCTTTAATAAACACGAAATACCCTTCAATTTTGGTCCCAATCCGAGTATTCTGGCAGCCCTGCTAGTGTACAAAACTCCAGTTTAGCTTACAATAAAAATTTACATAAAATTATCTTTTGCCATGTTGCAAGAGCATTGGCAGGAAAATTTAAATATAATTGTGCTCCAACAAGGTTCACTATGAAAATAAATAAAACATTCAACAAAAATGCTATCAATAATTTTCCTTCTCAAACTGAGAAAAAAAATGAAAGCTAAAAAAAAACAACAAATAAAAATATAAAAGTTCGCTTTATCGCGAAAATAAAAAAAAAAACATGCAGTGAATTTCAAGGATGTAAATGTTCACTAGACAAGCGAAAAGATTAAAATAAATTTAAATTTAACATGCACTGTACTGTGTGTCAGATAATTTAAGATGCTTCGTCGTACACTGGCCTACGGGGAAACTTGTATGCATGTGCTTAATTTGTTTCTTCTACAAAAGACATAAATTGCAAAACGCCTCTTTTCACTTGCTCCTCTCAACGTCCTGCCTTCTCTTTCTCTTTCTCTTTCTCCTTCTTCTTCTACTACTACTTCTTCTTCTTCTTCTGGCATGTACCAATAACCGTGTGATTGTTGTATGAGTTGTGGAAAAACAACTGCAACATTGCCAAATGATGGTTATATTGAAATTAATACTTTGAAATTTGCCTCAATTAAAACCATAAAATACGCATTAAAAACGCGACTACTGTTACGGCAGCAATAACAACGACAGTTGCATGTTGCATGTAGCAACTTCAACTGTGTATGTGTATAATAGTTGTGGTGGCCTCCTTTACTCTCTTGTCTCCTTTCGTTGGTCTTGTTTAACAAATATTATACTTGTATGTCACATGACTTGCATAACATTTATGAGACTTAACACAGGCTGTAGGCATTTGATTGCGGCAGAATTTTATATTCATTATTGAAATGTGATTTTTGGGTTTTCAGTTTTTGAGAAAGCACTTTTTATAAAGAAAGGATTTGGCATAGAAATTTGAGCACCTAATTTGAACTAAATTCGCTACAAAAAATATCTTTCAGTTTGCAGTAAATGCTTCCTAGAAAAACCAATCAGTTTACAAAAAAAAAAAAAAAAAAAAAAAAACTATTTCAAAATGTAGAAACCAATGTTGATTTTATGTTTTCCGGCCGGCGCTGACTTGGCTTCATAGGACTTTCACTTTGATTCACCCTGGGGCCAAATCATCACTTTCGTGATCGAAATTTTATTTTGTTTTTGCTTTGCATTATTTTTACTCAATATCGAATGTGGCGATTTGGCCCCTAGTTTTGTTCTGGCCTGAAACTGCTTTTAATCCTAAGTTGGAAATTTAATATTTAGTTATTTTGACCCCTTTTTTCTTATATTTTATATATTTATTTGAGCTTAAGGTCTTTTGGAATTTGAGTATTTATTTTTGTCAATATTTCGCTCTCCTTCGGATAGCTTCTTATTATTGTCCTGAAGAAGCTATCCGAAGGAGAGCGAAATATTGACAAAAATAAATACTCAAATTCCAAAAGACCTTAAGCTCAAATAAATATAGAAAATCTAAGTTGGAAATTTTATGACCAATTTTCAATTTGCATGTACCCGAGCGAAAATTGCAAAAAATAGTTAATCGCAAAACACTGGTCTAAAATAGTTTTCTGTAAGAACGCTCTGCAGTTACAAAGAAGTAAATTAATGCAGAGCCGCCAGAAACGGCGAATTACAAAAATTATCGGCATCACCTGAAAGAGCAGAAGAGGCTGCCAAAACGCGAATGAGAGCGAGAAGCTTGCGTTTTATATTTGTAGTTCGACGTTAAACACAATTCTGGAAACCAGCCACTTTTTCGGGACAAGAGATTGATATGTATGTTGGCTTTGCGGAAGCCCTGACAAAACCAAACTCCCGCAGCCTATTTTGGTTTTTGCAACTTTTTAACGATATTAGAAACTATTTTGTGTTTGATATTATTATATTGAATGCTTTCCATGAAGTCTACACAGAGTGGCGCATTTGTTTTGTTACTTTTGAGGCAACGAGAAAAGCGATCAAATATATTTTTTTTTGTGTTTGATATTAAACTATTTTGAGTTAATTTCGCGAAACTTTGCAACTATTCAATGCTGACCACAACTACTTTAAATTTATTTTGTATCAAAAAACAAAAAAAAAAAAAAAAAAAAAATTTGTAAAGATCACTGCTTTGAAATGGATTTAAAAAAAGGGGTCATGTTGTTACATGATTTTTGCAACGTATTTTGCTTGTCAGTTGATTTTGTATGTTTACTAAAACGCTTTAAGCATATACATTTTTTATGCATGTATAATGTGCTTTAATTTAAAAATAAAATAAAATAAAAATGTGATGCTTAGTCAAAACTAATTAAAAAGTTTAATCATTTTCCTTTCTTCAGCACAAGACAAATTAAGGACAAAGAGAAAAAAATTATATTCAAGTAAAACCGGTAGTTTCTACCCTTTTTATTTAATGCTTCTTAAACAATGTCATGATGTTATGACTTCATCAGATATTCTAAGCCGGACATTCGTGGTGGAAAGTGGAAATAACAAAAAAAAAAAAAAAAAGGACAGACAAATTCTTATCCTTTTGAAATTTAAAAAGGTTGTTGTTGTCCAAAACCATTTAGCTGACTTAAAAGCAAATTGACAAAATTCTTATGACCGTGAAAGGACTACTTAAAAAGGAGTAACTGACAAGAGCAAGAAATTCAGTCAGCTTCGTATAAAATTTGGGAAAAGAGATAATTTAAAAGGAAACTAATTTGATTTAAAGTAGAAAATTGCTGTGAGAAAACTTTACTGCATCCTTGTGACTAAGATAAATTTTTTGACGATTTATTTATGTACCGAAGAGTGGGTCGATTTGCAAGGACAATCATTTTTGATAATGTGCCAGCGGCTATTCGGCAGCTTTTGGCATGATTGAAAAAGGTTCATTGCTATAAATCAGTAAAATCATTTTTTTTTAAATTTTTGTATGGGAGCCCCCTTAAAGAATTCGTGTTACGGGTTGGGAATACTACAATAAAAAAAAAAAAACAATATTGGAGAGAAAAGGTTATATTTTCGCCGAAGAAGAATTTTTTTTGAAAAAGTCTTCTAAACGCATTTTCTTGATAAAACCTTTATGGCCGTTAAATTTTCTTTAGTAACTTATTTGTTATTGACAAATCTTCTGTAGCGTAATTTGTTTATCATTGATTTCAACTTTATGGTCGAACTATATGATATACAATTTTATCGGACTCGAGTTCGATTTTTACTTCCTCAAAATTGAGAGAGTTTGAAGCAAATTTGGGCGCTGATGATGATTTGGACTGGCTTACCCCAGCCAGTAAGTCTTGCTTCAACTTTACTTTTCTTATCTTCTATAAAAATGTTGATCACTCGAATCTTGCCACAAAAAATCTCAAGCTCAATTTTAAGCAAGTAAAAATCGATCTCAAGCCCGATAAAATCATTAACAATTGTAATTTTTTTATCGATAAACTTTTTGTATGAACTTTTTATTATATCTTAATTTTCATAGAATTTTTGTTATGGATAGTTTTGCTGGTGAAAAATTCTTATTAACGATAAGTTTTCTTTTATTTTGCAAATTGTTTTTTCTATCTTCTTCGTCATACTTTCTGTAATAAATGGGCTATCTCTCTTTCTCCTTAAGTTCATTAACGTATTATGTAATTTTTTGAAAACAACTGCGGTCGTTAAGAATTGTGATCCCTGCTGTCATTTTTATGGCCAAATCATTAAAAAAGGGATTTAAAATAACTTAATTCCTTTTCTTTCCAGGCGTTGCAATAAATAAATCGTAAAAAGACTTGACGTTAAATGTAAGCAATATCTAAGACTGATTAGACGCCCTTTTTACACTTCATTAAAAGTGTGCAAGGGTTGTCTTAAATTGGGGTTTAACTCGTTTGAATTAATAATGAAATAATAATGAGAACAATAAAAATTTATTATTTTCTTATACATATTGCTATGGAAAACGTCGTGAGGAAGTAAAATAAAAACCAAATTAATAAAAGAAAGAAAGTTTGCTGAATATTGTTGCATTTTCAGCGTTTAATAAAAAGGATTTTGAGTATTCTTTAATTGCAAGTGACAATACAACACATTCAGCTCTTTTATTTAAAGTACTGCACATTTCAACACTTTATTAACTATTCCACTCTGTTGAAATCACTTTACTTAGAACACTTTTTTCACTGCTACGCTACGGCTGTGAAAATCAACTGACTCAGAACTGGCTCAAGAACTTGAGCCTGATTAACTTAATACAGAAATAATTATATAAGAAAAAGTTCGAATAATAAAAATTAATTAACACAAAAATTAATATAAAAAAAATCAAGCTCTTGACCGAGTTAATGCCAGAGCTAAGAAGTATAAGAATTGTATAAGATGTGTATAAGTGTTGTGAAAAATTTGTATAAGAGTTGTATGCAAATAGTTTTAAATTTTTGGAAGGCTTCAGAATTAGATGGAATTATCAACAAGTGTTTAAAACGTCTGCCCAAAAAAACACTATTGAATTTCATAGTGTAATTTTTAGTTGTTGCTTCAAACGAGAAATCTTTCCACACATTCTAAGAAAGCAAAAAAATTATTCCGCTACCAAACCGAAAAAAAATTATTTCGTAAACCAAACAGACCTGCAGATATCCCTTCCTTTTACCGTCCAATAAGCTAGTTGCCTTTTATAGGAAAAATCTTTGAAACAATTTTATGTGAGAAGCTTTTGTTTTTCATTGAATCTAAAGGAATTTTTCCTTATTATGAGTTTGACTTCCGGAAGGAACAATTACAATATATACTAGGACTAAAAATTTTGCCTTTAAAAAAATCCACAACTATGGTGTTATTTTACTTGATGTCAAAGCGGCCTGCCGTATGACACAATAGACTAATCTATAAAATGACATAATTTGAAATCGGGAACTTCTTAATAAATATGGCCGAAAACTTTCTGTCGATGCCGATCATCTTGTTCGGAAAATTTGAACATTCTTGCAGGTTGCAGATTTGCAACAAACAAATACTATGATTACTATTAACTGTTTATTTTATTATTCGATCTTAAGGTCCCTTCTGTTTTAATTGCTGTATGTATTTGCCGTATGTATCGCGAATTGCCGTGAAAAAGCTGAAAAGACCAAACCCAAAGCTCGAATAATAAAATGATGTTAATTAAGTAAAATAATACCACCATTTCAATCAATCTTATCTATTATTCAAATGCTTGGACTTTTTTTGCATTTTTACACGCACATCTCTGCATGCACTCATTTCTAACAAGCACTTGAAATAGTTCAGTTTATTGATTTTCCATATCGAATGTAAAATAATTTAGTAAATTGACTTTACATGTTCTAAAAGTCAAACATGCAGAGTTATTCAGAAACCAGTACTATTGAAAAGTGTACAGCAAAAAGTAATTAAAGAACAAGGTAAATATTTATTTTGATAATTTTTACAACAAAGAAAACTTTTATTAGCGAACATGCACTGCTACTGAATTTGAAGCAGAAATGTTTTTTTATATAAAATAGTATGTCATAGAGCATTTTTTTTTTTTTTTTTTTGAGAACTAAAGCATTTTTGGAAGTTGAGGCTAAAGTTTGTGGCATAAAGCAGCAGATTTTTTTTCGCATTATGTCCGACATAAAAAGTATACAAATATTTATGGCATCAATGGAAGGCTATCAGAATTTTAGATATAAAAATAGAATGCTAAGATCTTTTTTGTGGAGATACTTTTTTGAATACCAAATATTTGTTCTAGAAGAAGTTTTCTCATAAACTATTCTTTATTTTTTTACGTAATCGGATTTTTCTCAGTATTGTAGTTTTACTTGTGCACCACTTTGCTGCCTAAACTTGAGTTAAAATTGCTGTTACTTCATAAAAAGAGTTACTCTCTCTCTCTCTCTTTCTCTTTCTCTCTCTCTCTCTCTCTCTTACCCCTTCAGACAGCAACTGCAATAACAACTTCACATAAAAAGTGTTTTACGTGTTTGCAATGAAAGAAAAATATTGTTGTGCCAACGAATTTATTTACCTGCAAATAAAAGCAGCAATAAAATAAAATCGTTAAATATTAAATTAGTCAAATAATTTTTGTTTGCAAACAATTTGATGTGTTCGAAAAATAAAAATGTTTATACATATATTTTTTTTTATTGCAAAAATGTCACTGCTTTTCAAATAAGTCACGTGACAAAAAAGAAAAGGTACAAAAAAAAAAAAAAACAAGGAATAACAAAAGAAACATTTTAGCTATAAAATATGTATAGGAAAAAGTTTGTTATAACAAACTTAAAAGAAAATATTATTCAAACAAGAATCGTGGTGCTGGTGTATTTTGGTTCTAACAAACAAACATGTGTACAACAAAATCTGTTTAAACATGTTTTGCATAATAAATATGTCGGTATGTAATTGTAAAGCTGTTTACTGGAGGGCGGTTGCAAGTTGCTTTTTTTTTTTTTTTTTGGTTTGTTGTGATGAAACACATTTTTTGTTTTTTCGCAGGGAAGTGGACACGTAAGAAAATTAAATTTAAATATTACTGATTTTCAAAAAAAAAACCCTTTTCTAACTAAAGAAGAAATTTGCAACTAAAAAAGAAAAATAAAAGCATGGACTTCGAACAGATATTTGTCTGTCAAAATGTGACCCCTGCTTTCTTGTTTAGATTAAGTTTATACCAAGGTATGCTTGCAAGTAACTAGAAATGCAAGTACATAGAATATAAATAGAACAACAAACAACAAAAAAGAGAAGAAATAAGGAAAAAAAAGCATAAAAACAGAAACCTTTGTAAAATCATATTTTAAGGTTATGTTTATTGCAGGAGCTAGTAGTTTATACCAAGGTATGCTTGCAAGTAACTAGAAATGCAAGTACATAGAATATAAATAGAACAACAAACAACAAAAAAGAGAAGAAATAAGGAAAAAAAAGCATAAAAACAGAAACCTTTGTAAAATCATATTTTAAGGTTATGTTTATTGCAGGAGCTAGTAGTTTATACCAAGGTATGCTTGCAAGTAACTAGAAATGCAAGTACATAGAATATAAATAGAACAACAAACAACAAAAAAGAGAAGAAATAAGGAAAAAAAAGCATAAAAACAGAAACCTTTGTAAAATCATATTTTAAGGTTATGTTTATTGCAGGAGCTAGTAGATAATTTGATATGAACAATTATTTGATTTTACAAAAACTTTGCAAGAACAAGTGCAAATTTGGCCCAAATGTTGTATTTGGCCGTTCAACAATTTTAACCATAAAATATCGCTGATCTCAGGTACACCTTTTAAATTTTTTCATTTTAGTCTCTCTGTTATTGCACATAAAATCCTTCAATTAATTGAAATAAAAATAAAAATAAAAATCCAAGATGGAAAAAAAATGTAAGTTAGGGCTTTTCTACATGAAACCAACGATAGGTTTTGTGGTTTTTTCATGTCCAAATACATTTACATGCACTTTAAGTTGCATATGCGCGTACTTGCCCAAAGCGTAGTTCAACAAGGAAGTAGTGGTCGCACTTTTGGAGCAAAATTAGTCAATGACGCTAAGCTTTTACAAAATTAAGTCATGTATTTTCTATCAACATCCAGCAACATCAGCTAACAAATAGCTCAGAAATATATTACATGCCTACGCAACTGTAGTGAAGGGTATTTAAGACTCAGTGCAGTGCTGAATATAACGCTCTTACTTGTCGTGCCTTCGCACATATGTATTTATTCATTTTAAATCAATTTAAATTGTCACACCTTTTTCGTCATAACAATTCTATTAAATGTTTAATATTGCATTATTTATTATAAAACTCAGCTTAATAATTAATTCAAATGCAACTACCTCCTGCTGAATACGCAATTAATTTATTCAATTTGTTTTCAACCTTTCTTTGGAACAGAAATACGCATAAATCACAACGACAACAGTGTATTTGCAGTACAAACAAACATTAATACCCAATAAGTTTTGTAAGCTGTTTCGTCACACAAAAGCACAATAAAAATTAAATAAACATGTTAAATCATTTTATGGCAACATAAAGAGGATTAATTATATGCAGCGGATTTTTTTTTTCGCTTTTATTTAAATAATTGAATAATTTACGCAAAAACTAACTACAAATAAAAAGCGGCATGCATTTGATGTTATTTATTTAAGACTAAAAAATGAGAGTGGTTGCATTAAAGTGCATTTTGTGAGAAAACTTACGGAAAAAAAACGTGACCACTACTTTCTCCTGTTGATCTTTATTTTGGGCAAACACAAACACATGCAACAACTAAAAAGGCATTTACGAACATTAACATGGTTACAAATGCAAAAAAAAAGAACAAAAAAAACATAGAAAACTTAGATTTCACAAAAGCATATTTGTAGGTTATGTTTGCTGAGTGAAAATTTTTTTTGAGGTAGTCAAATTTATTTCATTTCTTAGATTTTAGATTTTTATTTCTTGTTAAATAATTCGCATCGCTTTGCCTTTACAGCTGCATTTCCCCATTCCAGGACTGTTATCTTAATCTCAATTATAAACAGTTTGCAATTGCTGCCAATCATAGTTGAAATGTTATTTTCCTTTTTTTCAAGCTCTTTAAAATGCAACGCCAAAATCATACTAAAACTATAAACACTTTGGCCGAATAGTTATGACCATTAAGCGGCTGATTTTTAATCCGATCAATTTATTCAAATGTCCACAAGCCAAATGGCCAATCATTCATTTAGTTGGTTGATTTTTCAAGCTCAGCATCAGATGCTTAAACAGGCACCAAGTCAAGCATGTGATGGCAGAAACTTTAAGTTTGTACATTTTGACGTAGAGGCGAATAAGCCTGACAGTGGGCTGGAATAACATTCTCCATTAGACTTATTTCTGTTTTTTTTTTTTATTAAAACTGTAAAATGTTCGAATACAAACGTTTAAGCATCACTATTCATTTAAATCATAAATTTGTTTGCTGGTCGTGTGGAAGATGGCACGATTATTTTAGTGCTGGATTTTCGGCTGCAGTAGAATAAATTATAAAAATCATTTTATCCAATTTGGCCTCTAAGTTAATGTGTTTATCTTATTAAACATATTATATCTAAAATCTTTAATAAAAGCTTCCGTCATGATATGAGATTCAGTGATAAATTTTGCTATTTTAAACCCTTCATATGTGTACACATGTTAGTTTATCTCTTGGCACGTGTCATATTTATAGAAAATATAAATTACCGGAAAAAGACCCAGGCAGAATTTACGACTTAAAATCATTAAAACAAAATGAAATGAGTTGTAGTATGCGTTTACTGTTTTGGACAATACAAGTAATAAAACTAAAAAAAAAAAAAATAAATTTTATAAGACAAAATAAAATGAATACAATGTGTAATGACTTGTTGCAAGAGTTTTTATTGTATGCTTTTCTTGCTTACAACAAACAATTTGTTTAACATGACAGGCGAAGGCAGGTAATAAAGTTTTAAAATAAAATGCACTCGAAAACATCAGTTGTGGTAACAGGGTTAAAATGGTTATGACATGGAAATGAATAATTCTTGCTTTGGGAATACAAAACGGAAGCCACTTAAGTTGTCTTCAAAGAGTTAAAAATAAACAAAGTATTTAAAAAAAAAAAAAAAAAACACACGCAAACTCACAGCAGCAAAATATGTGTTTCTGAAATTATTTTAATAATCTATAAGCCAAAACTCCCTGTAATATCTGTATCTGTCTCGTAACATAAAATCAAAACTTGGGTATTCATTTCCAACAGAATGTTAAGGAAAAGTGCTAAGCAACCATAAAATAGAACTTTGAAAACAAAATTTTGGCTACAAAATACTTGTGCGTTAAAAATTTTAGTTAGAATTGAAATTGCTTGTACAATTTTATTATTAGGGAAGCCAAACTGTGTGTAACTAACTAATCGTGCAATAAAAGTAATCATCGGTGTGCTGAATTTGCAGGGAAATTGGTGCAGGGATGTACATAACTTGGCGTCATATAACCTTTTGTGTGCAATAACCAAAACCATAAAAGGGTTATTTTAGCTCAAAGCCCCCCAACTCTGTGCGAAATTTGACAGAAATAAGATTAAGGAGGTAACTTTTTCCATATATCCTTTATTTTTTTTTAAATGCTGTTCTTGTAAATGTTATCGAAGTAATGAAACTATTGTTTGTAGAATACAACTCTTAAGCGTTGTGCCAAAATTTATACGAATCAGGTCAAGGATAAGAATTTTTCTCATATATCCTTTAAATGTAAATATATATATTTTTTGTAAATATTATCAGAGTAATAAAGCTACTGTTTGTAGAATTACACTCTTCATCCTGTTGCCACATTTGACACAAATTCGGGAAAGCATGTAAGTTTTTTCCATATATCCTTTATTTTAAAAAATTTTGTTCGTGCAAATCTCATCGAATTAATTAATTTACTATTTGCAAATACAATTTTTCAATATTATGAACTATTTGGTAGAAAAAAGTGCAAGGATGTGTTTTTTCTCACATATCCTTGTTCTGTTTAAAAAATAAAGTTTTTACAAAAACAGCCAAAGTAATAACACTACTCTACCTGTAAAACAAAAGTCTGTATCTGTTTGAAATTTTTTAGAGGAAACGGAGACAGAACCAAATTTTTTCCCATATATCCTTTTTTTCTAATTAATATTTTGCAGAATATAATTGACATATTAGAAGTGTTCATTTTATAATAGTGTCCTTTAACTATGTAATAGGAGCAAATTATTAAATTCTTTGCAAGAAATTGGATTTTTTGGGAGATCCTTTTTTTTTTGGACTAAAAGTTTTTCAAAATTAAGCATACTAATACAAAAAGTAAAATAATAAGTCCATAAAAAACATAAAAGAATGAAACTTTACCTCATATATCCTTTTTTTCAATTTACATTTTGCCAAGGGTACACAAAAGAACTAAGTTACTAAACATAGAAAAAATTCCTTGGTTATGTAAAAAATGTTGCGGTGTAACATTTCCTTATACATCCCTCAGTCATGAAGTTTAATTTTGCAAAAAATTTTGAAATTCCTTGACAACCATTTACAGAAAAATATCCTTCACTTATGTATCAAATATAATAGAAATCCGAGCAAGGATGTAACTTCAATTCATATATCCTTTTTTCTGAGATTTAAATTTTGACAAATTAATTAAAATTAAAGTGTTACAATTTAAAGAATGAAGTTTTCATAGAAGTTATTGCAAAGACGGGGGTCTTTACCACACATCCTTTTTCTTTGTAAACTAAATTAAACAAAAAATAATTAAAATAATAAGTGGACTATTAATGGAACAAACATTTTGAGCTTTGTTCATAAAGATCGGTGCAAGAATGTGAACTTTCGTCTTATGTCCTTTGTTTCTGGCATCGATTTTCTGCTTTAGGGACTTTTTCCAAATAATTTTAATTTAACAATATTTCCTACACATATTTAAAAAAAAAAGTAATTTTATGTATTTAACAATTGATAAAATCATTACAAATTGCAAAGAAATATTTTTTTGCTGTTCTTGTTATTATGATTTTCTTTAGAAAAAAAATCCTTAAGCTCTTCAAACCAAAAATACTCAAGTGTATACAAGTATGTATTTAAGCATCATTTTAAAGAAGGTTTATCTGCATTTATTTGCCTCAAACACTTTACGTTCAGCTGCTGTTGTTCGCACACAACTTGTAATTAAATTGTAAAATTTAATTGTAAACACCATCAGCCTTTCTTTGTGGTTTTCCTCTTTAAAAAGTTAAAAACCCTGCTTAAAAAAATTATCAAGATGGTAATCTTACTTAATGTAAATTGTATGATAAATACTTGTAAAATTGTTGGAAGAAATTTTGTCATGGGAAATTAAAACCGAAAAAGCATTTTTTTTCGTATTTACATTGCATGGTTGTGTAAATGACAGCTGTCAAAATATTGAAAGTTTTTCTGCTGCTTTTTGCCGCAATCGTGGTTGGTTGGGTTTTGAAACGAAGGCTTGAGTAAATCAACATCAAAGTGAAATTGAAAATATTTCAAAAATATCACAGTTAATACAGAGAAAATATAGTTTTAATCAAAAAGTAAAGCAACAAGTGTAAATAAACAACTTACAGAGGTGCAGAATGAAATCTTGTTGTTATAAAAATATTCATTATTTATCATTAATTTGTTTTAGTTGTGCAGAGCATAAGGTAAAATCTTGTGAACTGGGGGACAACTAGCTGTTTCGCTTCTATAACGATATTCAGCGGTATTCTTTTTTATAATATCAACCCTGTATTTTTAATATTGTAAAGCATGCAGCATAATAAAATATAAAAAATTATATGCTGGGGGACCACTAGCTGTTCTATTTTCCCCCGCAATATTCATCGGCATTCAGCTAGTTTTTTAATATGAACGCTGTCTTTTTAAATAGTGTAAAAAACACAAGATTATTAAATGTAAAGCTTATGAGCTGGGGGAAAACTATATATGTATTTCGTTTCCACTGCGATCTTTATCGGCATTCAGCTAGTTTTAAGCCTTGATTCCTGTCTTTTAAATACTAAATCCTGCAGCAAATTAGAAAAATCTATTTTAATTTGAACGAAATTTGAAAGAGACAGCCAAATAAAACGCAGACAGCAAATTAATCAAAGGTTCGCTTGGTTGAGCGGTGGCTGCAAAAGCGTCTGTGATACATACTAATTGGCGATTTTTAACCCTAAGATTAGTGACAAAGGTCAAAATAAATCTGACAACCCTAATCACGCCATCTGTTAATTGTTTATATGTATTTAAGCTAGCAAATCACACTTTCAAGCTTAAATGTCAAACCAAAATTTTTTTCTGCCATTCTTCTTAACAAACTTGAGACAATTAATATTTGTTTTGAAATCAGTTTCTGTAAATTCGTAGCAATGACTGCAAGTTAAATTTAAGTCACGATATTTTTCCTTCAAAGTCGTCAGATTTGTTTTCTTAATTGCATAATAAATCGTTTTTAAATCAAAAAGATTGAGAAATGTTTATTCGATTACTACAGCAGTTAACAAAACGTTTTGGCATTCTCTCTACAGACTAAAACAAATCGTGGCCGATAGTAAATAAAAAATGTTTTGTAAATTATTAAATGTAATTATAATTCATAAAAATGATCAATTCCAAAACGTTAGCAAATAATTTGTTTGCGTTTAATGTATAAATTAAATTGTTATTCTATTTGCATACCTTAAGGCGTAAAAACAAAAATAGCAACTGTTGCCTAACAACAGGGTTTGATGTTTTTTTTTGTGGAAATGTAATATAATAACGTTTGGTTAAATAAATTATACACAACAATATTTAAGTAACTGGTTGGATGAAATAATACATAAAATTTATTCAATTTTTTATTTAATTAGTGACATATGCAGGAATTGAGCCTTGAAACAATATAATGTTGTTAATAAAAAATAGAAAACATGCAGTCAAGTACGAGACAGCAAAGTACAAGCTATGGTAGAAAATTACAATAGAAAACAATTCGCTGATGTAGATGAACAATACAATACAATAGCATAGCATATTGAAAAAAGAAAAGTTATTTTTAAACTTTATTTAATCAAAATAAATTAAATGGGAACCAAAACAAAGTAAATCAGTACCATGCAAACCAATCTACATCAAGCTTGATAAAACCAACTGTGAGTACAAAGTTGTCTGTGAATGTTTGAGGGAAGCACAAGTGCTTTTGGTGATCCTTTGTATAAGGTGTAGAGTCGTAATATGTGAACACGTGTGTGACTACCGGCATAACTAAAAAAGAAATATTTCATGTTTATTAAATGCCAGTTTGGCAAATTATGCATAGTTGTATATATAAGGACTTAATAAGCGTGAATTAGTTTTAAAAACAAGACTGTTAAGGTGTGCATGCTTAATAGGTCTTGTCGTGGTTATTGTGTTTTTTTGCAATGTTGTAGAGGCTGCCTTAAATGTTGTTGACTGGAGAGTATCACAGTTATATACACTAGATAACAAACAGAAAAATTAGCAGCAGTTCATTCTGACTTTCCCAGCCTTGCAAAAAAATAAATTCAGCATTTTTTCCGATTTTCCTCGTTCCACTGCAATGCAGTACATATGAAGATTCATTTTTATCAAGCCAAAGATCGGCCAATTTTCTTTTAAAAAAGGCAGCAAGCTGCCCTAAATCTATCAGTTGGCAGTGGCTGTTATCAGTCAGCCGGTAATTTTTTATTAACAACACACACACACTCACTTTTGTAAATTCTGTATACAATTACTTTTTAATATGTAGGGGTCATCCCTTGAGTGCTGGTGCAAGTATAAGAAGAAGAATAATGTGTTCAAATTTAAAGGAAAATTCTCCAGACGCCGTGAACTCAAAAATACAATCACAGTTTTTCGGGAATCAAAACAATAGGGGAAGAGGCACACTAGTGCAAATACATAAGTACTCGTATGTACTTGACCTGCTGATGATAAATTCATTAAGTTCTCGCCAACTCACTACAATTTTACGAACCGAACTGCTAAATAACATGTTTTTTTACTCAATGCACTACTGGGTCTACAGAATACATACAGAAGAATATAAGAACATATACATATATACCTGCATACATACATTTACAAATGTATATCTTAAAATTATTTGAAAATATTTATTGAGTAGTTACGTGCCAGTTGAAAACACATTTTTGCACTTAGCAGTTATTTGCAGTCACATCAAGTCCATCCACTATTTCACTAATTTGTACTGTATTTACATACGAGTAAATTGCTTTTAAGAAAATCGATGACGTACTTTAAAATTTACAGCGAAAAATAAGACAATTGAATTTTATTACGTACCTGTGCAAAAAAAAGAAGCAAAATAGGAGATAAGGCACACAACCAACTCTTATAAATAAAACACTAATGAATTGAAAACACTCCAAGATATACACTTCAGCACAAAAAACTTGAGGCAAAAAAAAAACCAAACAAAACAAAAAACTCAATTCAATTTACTTAAAATGTATGACTACTTTAAGAAGAAGGAAGAAATAAAGTGAAGCAAAGAGCTTCAAGTAATTACACATACATACATACCTACAATCTCAAGAGACAGTGGTAACCCACAACAACAATTGTCATGACAGCCTTAAACTTGACATTGACATTGAAAATTGAATGGCAACAAAAACATGGTGTAGCATGTCGCAAGAAAAAAATAAAAAAAACCAGTATATCGCTTGCTTAAACATATAAAAGACTCATCTTTGTTTTATTATTGGAGGGAGCATAAAAAAATTAAGTTTTAGTAGGGTTTTCATAAGAAACTGTCTCCTTTTGAAGTGACTACTGAAAAAAATTATATATGATTTTTTTTCAACCTCAATTCTTGTTTCACGTCTGCGTTATGTAAGTTCAGTATATGTATATGTTTCAGTGCCTGTTGTCTTTATGTTGCTTTCGATATTACAAGTCTTGCTTGTACAGTTTGCTTTTATTGGCCTTCAACAACATGTAACAGAGACACTGCACAGTGCTTTATTTCCGACATTTTTGTGAAGAAAATTTCAGTTGTAAAATTATTTAACTTAACAACAATTAGTAAGAATACGATCACACATAATAATAAATATGTTGACATTTTTGTACAAAAAACGTGACCACTACTTTTTTGTTGACATTTATTTTGTTAAAATACAGGCATATAAGCATAAAATGATTACAGCAACAAACAACAAGGAAAAAAAAATAAAACGGGGAGAAACTGGAAAATAAATAATTTCACAAAAGCATATTTCGGGGTAATATTTGCTTCACAAGCAAGTAGAATATTTAGAGTAAATATGTTTTTGTAATATGAAATTATGGTTCGCTGTAACTTTTGTATTTGCTTCTGAAGCAGACGTTCGCTTAACAAATGTTCTAGCGAAGGAAACGTAAAAGATAGAAAATCTTAAATTTCACGTATCATATTTTTAGGTAATATTGCTTAACGAGTAGGATATTAAGATATGTAACCGCTCTTGCCAAGTTTTTGCAAGGTCAAGCGATGGTGTGCTTGCCTCTGGAGCCAACATAACCTCAAAAAGTGTTCTAGAAAAATTTACTGTTGTTGGCATTTTCTTTTCTTTGTCGCTGTATCTACTTTAATGAATTTATATATATATATATATATATATATATATATATATATATATATATATATATATATATATATATATATATATATATATATATATATATATATATATATATATATATGTATATATATGAATAAAGGTTAAAAAGAAAGTAGTGGTCACGTTTTTTTTTCTTGCAAAAATGCACAAATCGGCACCTTCTTAGGGGGTTGCTCTTAAAGATAACTAATTTTAGATAATAAATTTTTGCTGAAAAAGTTTAAGAAATAAAAATTGCTCTCTCTCTCTCTCTCTCTGGGCTCAGCAAACGATATTGTACCATCGATTTTTGAATGGCATCAGGAAACAAAATTCCGCTACGATACCAAAAAAATAATTTTTGAGGAATGCGAATTTAAATTTCTTGTATTTTTGTGTGGCAGTTCTCCCTAAAGAAGCATGATACGAGGTCAAAGTGTTCGAAAAATTATTGGGAGGTGATCAGCCACTTGACTCCCCGGCAGACACCCTGGGACGAATTGTTATTAAAGGGCCTTATTTATATATGTTCAAACTTGGTTTTTCCCCATCACTCCTAATCAGTCTCAGGCTCCCCGTAGAGCAGTAAAGTGTGTGATCAGTCCCCAATTACTTTTTCTCTCCAATACTTTTTTTCTAACACACCGACCTCATACCATTCTCCGTTAGGGGAACTCCCCTACAAAAATACAAGAAATCGAAATTCACCTCCAAAGAGCGACTCGCATACAGAAGTACAAAAAACTTAAATTCGGAAGTCTTGAAAATTATTTTTTTTATGATTGTCGTAGTATAACTTTTTTTCCTCCCTCCAAAAGCTATCGAAAAATTGAATTCACAATATCGAAAAAACCTTTGTGGTTACAAATCGACCCAATCTAATGGCAATTGTATTTTTATTTTATTATCAAAACTACTTTTTAACTCTCACTGTTGCAGTTTCTGACATGGAGTTTTCCTTAATGACACCAAGCACTGTGTGGCAAAGCAGAAAGAGTGGCCACAGCTGGGTGGTGATGCAATTAAACATTTTTGTTTTGTTTTGTAATATTATTGATGTTTTTTTTTTCATTTAGAAAAAAAAAAATATATCTTTTTAAGAAAACAAACAATTGTCATTTAGAATTTTAGGAAAAAAAAAAAAGAATCAGACCAGACATATAAAACAAATAACAGAAAAGTAAATAACAACGATACTCTTTGTTTGGAAGACAAGTTGAATTAAATTGAAGCATTTAAATAAATTTATAGGACAGATGCTGCAAATATATGCACATGAGCTGGTAACAGTTAGAGCAGCAAAAAGGCACAACTCAAGGAAAAATTAAGAAAAGACCACCAAGTACGAACACTCAAAAGATTTTGTAGTGCAATTGACACGTTCATTGCTTCAAAGAAATTTGTTATAATTTAAAATGATTTTGAGAAGACTGGCCACATTTACTACCAAAAACTTATATTTTGCTTAGCAGAACAGCTTCCCAAATTTTGTATTGGGGAGACGCCACTGAATTAGATGTCAATTACCATGGAGCGCGGCTTGAACTTGCAAGTTATTTTGTTTCATCATCAAAGATGCTTCTTGTGGTTTTAATATAAAAATATTATGCATTTTACAATTGTTACATTATTTTATCTACTCTTAGCTCAATTTTTACTTCCTCGGATATGATAAATATATTTTTGTGGCAAAATTAAAATGATCAATACATATTTTGAAAGAAGACAAACAAAGTAAAGTTGAAGACTTTTTGAGTGGGGAACATATCATATTTGTTTCATATCCATCACGAAAATCATCAGCACCCAAATGACATCGTACCCAGGTGGAAATTAATTGCCAACTGTTTTTGTTTTTTGTTAGCAATACTACTAGGTGGACTCTTCTTTACACACAATCTAGACTTAATTTTGTTGACCAGCTTTTACTGTGTTTTTCTGTCGCTTGCAATAAATTTTATATTACTGCACTAACATCCAATTGCTTTCCAATTTATTTTTGGTTTTGTTGCTATTGTATCAAGTGATGATAACTCTTCAAGCCAATTAATAGTGATCTGGCTTCCAATAAATTTGGGTACATTTGATGATCGTCGTGATGGACATGAAACAAATTTGGTATATTCCCCAGCCAATGAATCTTCAAATTTTTCATCTGCTTTAAAAATGTTGATCACTATAGTTTTACCGCAAAAAATCTTTCCCAAATCTGAGTAAAAATCGAGATACAGGGCAATAAAATAATTAAAAATTGTACATCATAACAATTCGACTGTAATTTTAAATCAATGGTATAGATTGAATTTTAAATTAATTTTACAAAAAATTTTTATTAAGTTTTTTTCTTCTGATTTTCCTTCATTACGGTGCATTTTCATGCTTCGTTGAAGTTGAAGACATTGGATGAAAAAATGGCAGTACTCTTGAAAGGACGAATACCTTTTCATGAGAGTGGAAGAAACAAATTTGTTGTCCAAATAAAATAGTTTCTTTTTTATGACCAAATTTCAGGGCTTGCTGGCCATAAAAATTTGTAAGGAGAACATGGCCAAGCCGCAGATCCATCTTATCATTAATATAAAATAAGTAATTTTCTGATTTTCTCACAAACCATTAACCGCCCGCGAACTTCAAACTAAACTCATGCTCTTTATGGCAAACTCTGGTGGTGTTGTTGTTCTTGTTGATGATTGATTTTCATCGCTTGTTTTTATTGGGCCCCTTTTACGTTGCAAATCCATCTGGCACGCTTTTAATTGCTGTAAGCCATAAATATTTCACAGTTTGCTGCGCAAACAAAATATAAAAAGCCTCATCCATGTCGCTTGTAGCGGATTATAAATCACTGATACTCCAACTTTAAACTCCACATTGTAATTTACAGTTTACTTTAAATTTAGATTTTTATGTGTTTTATGTGTTTTATGTACGAGTGAGCATCTAAAAAAATTACATGACTCTACTATATTTTGCACTCGCGTTTTATACTCGTATGCTTGTCTGAATGTCTGTGAAAGCGGGACAATTAACAGACATAATAAATAATATTAATGCAGTGAAACACATTTAATAAGCAAAATGCTACAATAATTATTTAAAGCAGCTATTAAGTTTTTATATGGCTCGGTAATTATATATTTTGTTGAAAATGAAATTAAAAATGATGACTTGTATAGAGGAGTTATTTTTGACAGACACATAATGAAGCAAACATTGACTTTCTCATGATTTAGATGAGCAAAATAAACCAACAATTAAAGAACTACATCAAAATTATACAAACAATAAAAATGTCTTATACTAATTAAAAATCCTCTTTGTCAAGCTGTTGTTATACTCGTATTGAAATAAAGCAGATGATGGAGACAAATTGTAACCAGGTGCGTTTTATGTTGTTAAAGGTGTAGAAGCAAAAAAAATAAATTTTTTACAAAACTTGAAAAGTAACTAAGTTTTATTGAAACAAAAAGTAAAAGATTTATAAATTAAATTCAAAAATTGCTATTTAGTTTCTGTTTTGAAATTTAAAATAAAGTAAATAAAGTTAAATATTGTGTTGCCTTGAAGGCAAGGCGAAATATCAGTACAGTTTTTAGTGGAGTTTCAAGGAGCTCAACTAAATATATTCAATATATTTTCAAATTATGAATAGCAGGGATGGGAAATGAGATTTCATTCCGGCATCAAAAACAATTTATTTTAAATTATATGATGCTTAAGTGGCTCAAAGTAAATTCTTCGTTCATCACTTGCTTCAAACTACGAGGCACGCACAGCCAGTAGTTCATACAAGTTGGGCCGAAATAAATCATTCAAACATGAAAGTTGCTTCAATATTTGCAAATGGCGGCCAATGTAAAATCTGTTTTAACATTTGTGAACTAGACAGCTGTAGAATATCAGTGAACAAGCCATGGAGCGATACAGACCACCAGAGTGTGGATTAACCGTGTCTATGGCGAAGTGGACGATTTTTCGACCATATTAATAATGAGCGATGAGGCTCACTACCACCTCAGTGGGTGTTATTAGTTAGTTTGCTATTGTCGTGGTACTGGCAGCTTAACGTGTGAATATTACAGTCCTCTAGTTTCAGTCGTTTTGCTGAATGGGCGCTGTGATAGACGGAAAAAACCTCCGTGTTCATTTATGAGTATGGAACTCTAAAAAGGTGGCAGATAAGTCTCAAAATTTCTTAATCTCGCTATAATCTAAAAGAACGCCTTAATTTTCGGGTAAGGCCCCTCTAAGTGATAGATTTTTCAAGGTTCTTTTTTTTTTCAACTAGAATAACTTTTACAATTTACAACTTACTGCTAAAGTATAACCTTTCAACCCTTCGCTTTTTATACAACACGCATCTGTTTCGAGCTAAACTCAAATAAAAAGAATAATTTCAAATTTTTGTTACTTTTAATGCGTCTGTGCCTCATTATGTGATCTTGAGAGCTGTCCTTGTTCTTGTTGTTGTTGTTGTTGTTGTGTTTATCAAGATTTATTTTTGTACTTCGTTGTGACGATGAAATAATTCAAGTGGTAAATTACTTAAGGAACTCTTTTTTTCTTTTGCATGTGACTTCTTTGTAATATTGGGCCACGATGCAAAAAACAGCCGTAAGCTTTGAACAAAAAAAAAAAATATATTATTTTTTTTTTCTTATTTTCTGCTTCTTTTGTTTTACTTTATTCTGGGGGTTTTATGAATGTCGTTTCCAGAAAATAAATGTTAAACAGCCAAAAATGAACTAAATTACAAAGGAGCTTGATGTGTGAGACACGAAATTCCCCGACATATGTATGTGTTAAAATAAATTCACTGGAAATTCACATTAAATGTCACCAAACAACACAATCATCTGAAGGTGGGAAAAATGAGAAGAAAAAAAAATAATAAATTCATGTCAGCTTAAAACATTGTATGATTTTTGTGTCAAGATTTACATGTTTTATGCTCGCAAATTCAGCTGGAGTTAAAACTCTAGTTGGAGTTAAAACTCTAGTTTAAGAAAACTTTTCTGCGATTCAAATTTGTAAGTATCTTACAAATTTTTTTATTGCTTTTCATATGGCGTTGAGCTGTGAATTATAAAATTAAGTCCTTCCCCTTCTTTCATAACTTACCTAAAGCCATTGTAAATGTACTTTAATCTGCGAAAAACCAATGCAAGGCCATCTTCGAGTTTGGTTTAATTTAGGTTTAATCTACTACATAGAAAATCCGACACAGCTGTGAAGGATTTTAACATGAATACTAAAATAAAACACGTAATTTTCGATCCCAAGACATTTTCACTACGGTAATGTCAACACTACATCAGCTGATTGAAATTAATTTAACGACTAAGTAACAAACTAACATCAAATTAACAGCAACAGAGATTGGATTTGAAGTCAAAAGACCATCAATGTGATGACATACCAACATCAGACCAACTAAAGTTTGGATTCAATTTGATGTCAAAGACTCGCCTCTCCTTCCGGCACATTAATATCTTAGAAATGTTTTGAGTTAAAAAATTATTTGAGACAGAGAAGTAAAACTATTGAAACTATTAAAAAAAAAACTATTTATCAAAAACAGCCCTGTTCTGACTTGCGGTTTGTTTAAAAACACATGATTTCCAAAAACAAATTGGATTGCGAATCTGACTTCAAGCTTATATTTTGTGATTTAATTCCTTTGACATGCTATTCCACAGACTGTATTAATAATGTGGAATTTCATGCTGTTGAAATAGGTTTCGTTTAGCAAGTAGAAATCACGTGATTTAAAAGCACGTGATTTGCAGTACAAGCTTGAAAGTTAATTAATTATTGAAAAAACTAACAATATATAAAATAATTATTTTAAGCAAATGAGTTTAAATAATTTTTAAATTCGATTATTTCTTTAAATAGTTTGCAGCTGACGAGCTTATTGCAAATACTTTAAAGTACAGAGCACAAAAATAAACTAATTTTTTATACTTATTAAAATAGTTAATGTACCATAGACTTGATGACATCGCTGACTTGCCATAGATTTATGCCTAAAGTCTCTATTGACTTTTGTCATCCGATTAACATCAGTTTTCAAATCGTTGATGATTACATAATTTTAAGCCTGATGATAGCCTGTTGTCAGTTTAAACTTTAAGGCTAAATTCTCGAGATCGCAGTTAATCAACGTTTAGTTAAACTGAACCAAAATATATGCCGGTATTGCCAAATTTATAAAAATAAGTTTTGCTAGAAATGTTCTTCTTAAATGAAACAGTAAAAAATAATATAATTTCGCCGTAACGGCTGCACAAATCCATTTACAGTTTAACTGATATCTCAAAAACCTACCCTTAGCCAGTTAATACTTAATCTACATTTAAACGAAGCAAGTTTTAGGTTTAAATTTCAGTCATCAAACATCAGTTGTTTAACATTTTTGGCCACATTGTCAAATTTCAATTTCTAAAAACAATCCATAATAAATGACTTTACTTTAGTCAATTTTGGGCCTGCAATTGCAGTTTGCAGCATATAAAAGTTTTGTTAAACTAGAATTTTAACTGTAACTTATTAAATTGTAAATTAAATTTAAAGACAAAAAAAAAAATCAATTTCAAGAGCCTGCTGTTTGGCGCGTCTGTCTATTCACATCGGTGGGAATGAGTTGAAATACTAAATACAACTGACAGCTTGAAACTGTAAACCTGAGCAAAATGTCATTTAATACCGCTCGTTAGATCAATTGCCAAGCTTTATTTTATTTTTTTTTATTTGAAACTTGCTTTTGGAAAATCAACTACAAACTGCAATATTTACTTGACATTTCATTACAAAATCTGGTTACGCTTCAATAGTTTGTGCAACAAAAGCAAAGAGTCATTTGGAAGATTTTGTTACAGTCATGCAAAACAATTATATCATTCAGGTGTAAAATCGGCATTAATTTCTAAACAAAAAACAAACTACAAAACTATCAAGTAGTCCGTGAGAACCTTGAAAACAATTAAGTCATAAATGCAAATCAAGTTAAACAAATACTTTGCATCTAATTTATTGAAGCTGTGATTTCGCTATGCAATTGCATCATGGGGTTGGTTGTAAAGAACAATTTTTAACAATTTTTATCAATAAATAAAATTGTAATTTCTCAGAAAAATTAAATAAAATTTAAAATTTTTTTTTGAATGCCGTTTTTGAAGGCATTAAAAAATCTATTGACCTTAATTTTGAATTATTCGATTTTTCATGATTTAAAATTAACCAAATGGGGCTTAAAATGACGGAGAAATCGAAGAAGCAAAATTACTGCTAGAAGTTTTTTTTTTTGGTGTAAGAGTTCGCAATTGTTATTATTGCCCTGAAGAAGGGCATTTAAATAATAAATAAATAGTAAACAAAAAGTCTACTTTTATTTAGCAGTGACCAAAAATTGCTTAGAGTAGACTTTTTCGATGTCTATCGTTAGGGCCATAACCATGTGTTTGAGTGTGTAATAAAGGACATGTGTAAAATTTACTGTGGTGAGTGTTGTTGTTGTTCCTATATTTTGCTTCACTTAAAGGTCAGGTATGCAATGTGTGTGAAGTTAGCTTCGTTTTTAACATCTCTGTTTCTGTTTAAATTTTCTTAGCCAAACGCTGTTATTTTAACAGAATGATCTGTTTGCTAACATTTCCAACGTACTGCATTAACATAGAGAAGCATTTTTAGAGCAGGTGTTAAATATTTATTTATTTTAAAAACGCAGCTGTGAAGTCAGTAGTCAGTATTGAATATTTGAATTAATAACTCAGTGTATACAAACAAATATTTGGAGGCAGTCCCTCAGGGGTGAAAAGACAAGCTCTTAAACAAATATTTCCTATGAAATAAATGTTGCTCATATGTATCCAAAAAGAGTTGCTAGAAAAATGTTGCTGTTGAACAAAACAGGCCACCTATTAGAAACATTTTGCAGCACACAACATAAACGTTAACATTATTTCATAGCGACAACATAAACTTTATTTCATAGTGATTTCGCGTGAAGTTTTTTATATGGACTTTTGACAGCATTTGCAACGAAACGGGGAATATAGTACTCAGCTTTTGCCAAAAATGTTTACATTCATATTATTGTGTTAAAGATCCTTGTATTAAGAAAAAAAATTAAACTCTATTTTACCAGGATTTTTTTCTTTAACGTAACTAAGCTCGTTACATATGGTAACAACTTTGTATATAGAAAAACTACATCAACTTGGTATCAGCTAAAAAAATAACTTTTTTCTGTATTCGATAATTTCCAAAAAAAAAAAAAAAAAAAAAAATAAAGAGAAATTTTCTCAGCAGAGTTTTCTTTTGTCAGTCATCCATCCATTCAGTTATTTGATTTCGGTAGTTTGTTTTAGTTGGTTCTTTTAACTTTTTCCCCATTTGTCGTTCGTCATTATGACAACTGAATATAAAGAACAAAATTTCATTATTTGTTAAGTTATTAACAATGACGCGGCACAAGCGACACAAGTATTTTTTATTTTCTAAAGTACAGTTTGACAACAATCTCAAGCACTTATGAATTGCTTTTTAAATAGAATTGAGAGTTTTTTTTTCTCACAAAAAAAAACACGTTTGAAAGAAAAACATACAAATCTCAACTAAAGTACTTGCAAACTTTAAGTTGAAGTGAAGAGTAAAAAAATAAAAAAAATCAATAAATATAATTAAAAGTTTTCGTTTTTTTAACACTTTAAATTAAAAAGTTTTTTTTATTGATGATGACAGAGGAATTGTTAAAAAGTTGTTGTTAAAAAAAAGAAAAGAAAAAGAATGAAACAAAATTAAAATTTAACAACTGCCTTCCAGGAGTTTGTAGGAAGTTTGTCAACGTTTATTTATACATACTACATGCTTAATGCCTTTTTGTTCAACAAGTCTACAACAATCAATCTATTTTTTACTTTAAGAGATGTGGTATCTTTACTTCTGTAGAACCAGACAACTTGTGCTAAAAAAATATGCTTCTACTTAAATCATACCTTGTCTAGTCTTGCTAATAGAGAGCTCAGAGTCCTCAGAGCCTGAGCAAATGTTTAATCAAAAGTAATCAAAATTGACATAAGTCTTTCAGTAGACAAACAATTAGATGGAAACATCTACCATAAAAATACTTTAACATTGGCATATATTTGGCCCAGAAATAACGGGACCACTGCTCGTTGTTTTAGCTGAGCAAACAGGTAGGAATGCATATACATTCACATGGATAAATCAACAGAGACATACATAATGAAAAACGAAATGGGGAAAAAATTAAAAACATAATTATCGAGAGTATATTTCAAGTTTATGCTTGCTCAATGCGAAAATAAATTAGTTTGGAGTAAAACGTGTTTTGATGTTGCACAAAATTTGCACCTAGTTGCTATAAGTTTTTATCTGCTTGTTAAACAAATAAGACGTTAATATATATACATATATTTTTTTTTTTGATAAATTTAATGTTTTTTTTATGGATATTGTTTTTATGAGCCACTGTTTTTATTCATTAATTTTGGGCTTTTAGCTTAAATGATTGCTATGATTGACAGTAATAATAAATAATAAAATTGAAAACTAATCAATAATATAATACTATATCTTTTGCTGGGGGCCGCTAGCTGCTTCGAAGTCGCTACGTTTTTCATCAGCACCCATTTTGTTCATACACTTTTCACTTTTGCTTTTATTCTATAATGTTGAGTCTCACCTGATGGCGAATCAATTTCAAGTGGTGCAAATCAAACTGGCCCCTACAATATACAATATACTTCCTCCCAACTTTAAAAGTTATTTTCCGGAATACATTTTTTTTGCTGCTTTTTGATAAACATAATATGCAATGTTTCAAATTTCAGTTAACATGTCATGTTCTTTTATTGCTCTTATATAATGCGCAATTGTAATGTACACATACATAAATTACAGCCATGTTAGTAGTTAATAAGGAATGTCTGCATTTACTATATTGCTCCACATAAAGTACATACATACATACATACTCGTATATATTTATTAAGTAAAACTACCTTTACTGGTATTATGATGCAGCAAGTGTACTTGTGCTAATAACTTACACACGTATACACCAACATATGCATATACATATGTACATAAATAAAAGCAGATATTTACAGTGCAGGCAGGCAGTTTGAAAATTTTCATTATAGAATTTATAAGAGCCACCTTTGGATCTGCCTTAACGAACGTTTTACAATTTGTGACTGGTTTAAAGGGCTAAATTATATGATGTTCTCAGCCTTATAAGGTATCTTTTTGGTATTGTTATGTGAGACTTTTGAAAATTGATTTTAAAACACCTCATGCCATAAATTTTTGCAATGAAACTGTTTATTTCTTTTTAGACCAAAATTATTTGGCAGATTTTTCTTCTAGTAGATTTTTGTGATATTTGGTTGTTGCTGCTGAAGGATCCTCGTACTTGTGAATTGCTGCTTTTGTGTAACTGTCAATGGTACCATATGCTCGGGAAAACTTCTACTTCTATTTAAGTATGAATGCGTGTGCATTTTGTTTGTGCTGTGTCAGCTCTAAATCTTGACATTTAATGTTGATATTGTTGAATGTGCTGGCGTTATGTTGCATGTATAGTGGTAAAAATATGACGTTGCAGTGTTGCATTGTCGTCTCGTTACTATTAAGCTATTTTGACATAAACACTAGACTCACACACGCACACACAAAAACACTTACAAGTACTTGGTTGGCGCTCAAAGCATACTTGCGAACTCTTGCAGTTGCAATCACTTCGTGGGGTGCATAAATTTATGTAAATTTATGTATATGAGTGTAGTGACATGATCTAATGATTATTGCCACATATTGCCAGTGTCAATAAGAGAATTGAAAATAATGAGAAGTTATGTACCATAAATTGATAAATAAAAGTTGAGAAATGCTAATGTAAAAAATCTGCTGTTCTTTAATAAAAAGTTTTGTTAAATAATTTTGATATTTAAGCATTCTTACTCCTGCTAAGATGGTCCTTATTAAATTCTTGTTAAACTTATAAATTACCCTAGACAATAAAACAAATTTTCCTAGCATTTATTACCACTATATTTTTCTTCCACTTTCTGGTCTTCTAAACAAAGAAAATAGTGCCCAATAAACATCTAATAAATTACAACAGTGATGTATATACAGGAATTTTTTTTTTCAAGAAGCAAGTCTTATCAATTTCATAAGGAAATTCGTATAAAGAAATGAAAAAAAAAACATAACTTGTATTGGGTATTCTTATTGATTTTTTTAAAAATCTTCCTCTTGATGGATTCGAAGCCCCACTGTTGCGGTGGTCCGTTGGCCGCTCAGTTAACTCAAGATTTTCAAGGCAATTGCTTTTTACATTTACTTTTCTCACCGCAATTGAAAAATTCATAATTGTTTATATTTTCAACAACTAAATCAAATTGCAAATGTCGCACTAAGCTTTGAAGGACATGTTCACACCAGTCTAGATTTTTCGTTCTATTACTCTATGACTATATGAACACTCTTTGAGTTGCCTAATTATTTTCTTTTTGTTTTTAATTTTTAGCCAGTGCTGGTAAGTTCTTGAAAGCTTTGCATTTCTTTAAACGCCTACGATTTGGACCGCTGGCGAACCACGACTTTGCCAACCGTAATAAGGCTGATTAGCTGCCAATTATTTTTCGTGATACCAAAAAATCCTTTGAGCGCTGCCTCCCACCGAATAATAAGTAGAAGGGCCGAAAAAATTACATAATTAATATCCCATCATCATTTGTGAGAAATATTTTTGTGAAAGTGTTATCAAATTTTGGAAGAGAGAACCTGACTTTATGGGCCCAGCTTTTTATAGATAAAAAATTATTGCACAGAGAAAAAAGCACATAATAAAGTAGAACAAAATCAATAAGATATCTCTATGGTTTTTTTTCAAGAAGGATTCCTTATTATTTTAAATGGGAAAATCTTATTGAAAAAACAACAATTAATGAAATTAAAAAGATGATTTACGTGTGTTTATATAGGAAACTAATAAAACCAATAGGGAAAAATTAATAGGATAACCTAATAAAATCAATAAGAAATCCTTATTGTATACAATTCACAAGAAAAGCTAATAGAATCAATAAGTTCTTCTCTAAAGAATTTTTTTTTGGTACCATGCAAATCGGAAACTGAGTAAAAACAAACGTGGGTAACAAGTTTTCTTCTTGGTTTTATGTGTTTTTCTTGTTGAGACAATTAATAAGATTTGCAACATGGAAATAATAAGAAATACCCGTAGAAAAATCTTCTTTTCTCTCTGCTGGGATACCCCTTAGCCTAAAAACGTTTCAAAGAGAAAATCTTATTGAATCTATTAGGAAGTTTTCGCTCTGTGTGCAAAACTGAATATTTGTTTGTTTTGCTATTGCAAATTATATTCATTTGTTGTAACTTTTAGTTGCCCTTGTTCACACAATTTTCAAGAAAATAAACGACTTAAACCATATACTAAGCTTCTTGTGCCACTTAACACAGCTTATCTGAAAAATAACAACTATTACGATAAAAACACCGAAAAAAAAATTAACACAAAAATGTCACTTTTGCTGTTAATTAAACTCTCTTAAGAGAATACGAATTCATGGCACTATTGCTAAAGCAGAAAATAACAAAACACGTAAAATAAGTGCACAGTGTTGGTAGAAGTAAAAGAAAGTAAAATAAATTGGCTTTGAGCTTAAACCTTCTCGAGGGTAAAATCTTCAAGTCAAAAATAAACAGTTTTGGACACTTTCAAGTGACTGAAAATGCCAGAGTGTTTGGTTTAGCAAAAAGTGCAATCGAAAACACTGAAATTTGTGGACCTTTGCGCTGGCTGCACCAGTCATGGTTAAATCATTAATCGACAAAGAACACTATATAATTTTTTTTTTTTTATTTAAGGGCAATAAAATGATTGTTAAATGGAAATTAGTTTTTGCTAATGACAAATTTTTGTTTAAAATGGGTTTTTTAGAGCAAACAAAAACAAAATATAATAGTTGGCCTTTTTTAATGACTTAATTGATCATTAAACTGAACGTAAATTAAAAGGCATTTAACAGTGCTTTTCTCCATGAGATCGATACGTTTTTGTCATAAAACATTTTTCTATTGACATTTTTACATTTATTAATAGTTAAACGTTTAACAGAGAACTTTTAGGGGCCAATATGTTTAAGCAAGTTCGCTGGGTTTTCATCTGTTTACTACTTATTTATGCAGCCAGAGATGCAGGAGTAAGTTAAACAAAATAATTGCCAGGAAAGTTAAAAGAAAAAAAAAACAAAGAAATACAAAGTAAACACTAAAGATACGTTTGAGCATAACTTCTAATGTGTTGTACTTTAAAGCGAATAAAGCAAGCAATGAGTATTTAAAAATGAATTTAATTATTAATTTGCTATAAAAACACTAATTGAAAGGTATTATTTTAGTTATAAAAATAACTTTTTCTAACTTTTTCAGCCGTATATATATGCCGTCGACATTTCGTTGATGCTACTCAACTCTTAAGCACAACGGGACCATTCAGAAGCCGAGAAACATACTCAATTCTTCAGTAGATTAAAAAAATCTTTGAGTAGCATTAACCATCATACATCGGTGGCATAAGAACGGCTGAAAATGACAGAGAACAATTAGTTTTTTTTAGAGTTAAAATAGTACGAACTATGATCTGATAAAAAAAAAAAAATATAAAATAAGCAAAACTCAGTGCTGTGAAAGAAGAGCAAAATATTGATTTTGCCCTTGAATTCTTTTTTTCTTACAATTTGATTTGTTTACTTTTTCTTCATTTCTTCGCCCAGTCCTTTGCTGATGTGGTGCTAACTGATGTTCGAAGTGTAATTTATGACAGAAATGTTGTAGCCTTATTTGAAGTTTATTTAACATCACACAATGGACATCGTGTCGTAAGCGGAGCCTTCAGATACAATAGAGTCATACCGGATATGCAAATACAATTAATTTTGACCTTTGAAAAGCCCGATAAAACCCGCTTAAATATGTTGGATTTAGTAATCAATGCCTGCACTTTTCTCAATGGTACTTTTAGCAAACTCAGATTTCCCCAACTAATTATGAAGGAATTAAAAAAACAGAAAGCTCTACCCACACAGTGCCCCATTGCAGCGGTTTGTGTTTTTCTTGCGTTGTATGAAAATACAGATTTGAAATATTTCATTTTTTTTCTTTTTTGCAGAATACAACATTTCGATTGCACAACTATGAACTGCTGATGCCAAAATTTCCTTTGCCGAATTTGAAATTCCTTTGCATATTAAAATTTTTCGAGGGTGATAGGAAACAAGAGATTGTTTCTGTTGCAATTAAAGGAGCCACTAAACGTTTAAGGAGTTAAACATTTTCAACTAAAATACTAGAACTACACAAAAAAAAAAAACAATTAACTCACTAATTAAACTTCTCAATTGATTGCATTAAAAATTCACCTGATGCAATTATATTACTAATACAGCTAATCAGGGCAAAGTTAAACAAATTTTATTTAATACACCACCTTTTCAAAGTGATACTACCAACCTTTCGCTCTCAGTTTTTCTGTGTATTTATTTGCAAAAATTGAAACGGATTATTTTAGTTCTAGAACAAGCCAACCACGAGTCTAGTTATTATCTGCTATAAGAGACAATTGATATACATATATTATTCTGGGCCTATTTAGACTAGAATAATGTAATAATAATATGTTTTAGAACAATTTGTGTATAAATTATTTTTTTTATTTGTTAGAAAGGTGATTTTCGTTATAGAACATTTAATTAAATAATAATTTTTTCTTTATCACTTAAGGTATAAATACTTGAACATTTTCAGTGCGTATTGAAAATTTGACTGCGAAACTAGAATCAGTATGAATACACTGCTTGTGAATATTGAGAAAAATTTCTTTTAAGTGTTTATGGGCTGACGCAAACAGTTTAAGAATTTTTCAATATATATTTTTTCCTTGTTTTGTAATGGCGTCTTTCTTTGTATTATTTACTTTAAAATAATTTTCAAAGCCATTAAATATTCTGCACTTACAATTTATTTGTAAAAATATTTCACATTCCTCAGAAAAATTTTAAGAATTTGTTATCAAGGTTCTGTTTTTTTTTTTTTTTTTCTTTATGCAATTGTTTACTCATCATCATCATCAGCAACAGCAGCAGTACCACGTTTGAAGTGCAAAATTGTTATTATAATTTTTTTTCGCATCTGGCATTTAAGGAATTTTTCTTTCAGTTCTGTTTGCTTTATATACTTTTGGTGCTGCAATTTATTGTTTATTTTGAATTTAAATTGTTTAGAGTGAATTTATATTTAATGACTTATTAGAGATTAGGTAAATAATATTTTATTTAGTCAACAGATGTAGTGGGAATTTGCTTTCATTTCTAAAAGCTGGGCAAATAAATAGTTTAAGAAGCAGGAAGTGCAGAATAAGTAAATAAATTAGTTATTCCCGAGATGCAGGAATAGAAATGCAGGAGGAATATACATTTATGGAATTATAAGTTGTTCCTCTTTAATATTTTAATATTTAATATTTAATATTAATTAAATAAGACAAGGAAAATACCAGAGATATTTAGCAGGGTAGACAACTAAGCTGTTTCAAAGCCGTCACACTTCTCATCAGCACCCGCCCTTTGAACTCAGGGGCTCATGACACTCAGCCACCCAAGTCTTAGTATATTTTCGGCCTAAATTTTTAATTATATCTTCACTTATATGTATCATTGCATATGTACCGGTTGAAAGTTTTTCACCACACAAAGGTATCCAAGTTGTATTACAACTCATTGTAAATAATTTTCTTATATTGCTAATTTTGATTGCCATATCCCAGCTGTAATTCAATTTTATTATTATTTTGTAACAAGAGCCCTTGAGTACAAGCACGGGTGCTGACGGGTAGTGTGGCTGCCTCAAAACAGCTGGTTGTTCATTTGCCTGGTCCAGCTTAATTCATATCAATCAGAAAAATAATACCGAAAGAACTTGAGACCGATAAACGCCTAACAATATAATAATAAGAAAGAGTTCGATCAATCAGAAAAATAATACCGAAAGAACTTCAGACCGATAAAAGCCATACAAAATAATAAGCAAGAGTTCGAGTAATAGAAATGAATTAATTTATCATATTTATCTAGCCTGGGCTGAGCCCATTTAATAAACTAGAGATACTAATGATTCTTAGTTTCTGTTTGAATTGTTCTTTTTATTTTGACTGTATGCACATTGTAGTTGTGTGATGACCAAACTGTGAAAGAATCCTTTATTGACACGTGCAAACGTACTCATTTAAACAAACATTCGCCAGCAAATGTTGACATTACACATACTAGACCATAAAATAATACGATGTTCATGTAAATGCCGTTATCTGTTATGCCATGTCGTTGCATGACAGCAGTCAGAAGCATTGACGACACATGCAGGCAGGGCCAAACTCACATTTTTCTCAAAAGCGATGTTTTTTCATATTTCAATACAAGATACTTCAACTTAACAAAATATGCAAAATAAAAAATCGACAGCAAAGTAGAAATAAGTATTAAAAACTTTCAAAATGGCACCAGCTATATGTGCTTTGTTGTTGCATGATTGTTTTTGTTTTTGTCCTTTTTTTTTGGGTTGGTTGCGCCATGTGTAAATATGCAATTAACACATTTAATATACAATAAGTAAATATTGATTACATCATTTATGCAACCGTTTTGGTCACCAGAATAACTGAAATGTTCATTATGATTATAGTGGAAGTTTTTAATTTTCTAACCAAATAAAATAACTATTAAAATTATAACAAATTGTTGGCAAACAAATTCCATGGAATTATTATTTGTTTTGCAAATGAATGATCTGTTTTTAATAAATAAATATTAAATACGTAACAGGCGAATATTTCGTTAAATTTATTTGGTTTAGAATATATGTAAAAAACAAAGCGTTTTTTGTGAAGTTTTATTTGAAAAGTTGTTCTTGTTCTTGGTTTTTGGCCAATATTTTAGCGATTTTTTTTTTCAATGTAACATTATTGAACTTTTTGTGAAACATTTATTAGACTACTTTTTAGTTTCCAGTTAACAAATATTTTCATTCGAAATTTTCTTCTAACATTTTTTCGTACACTAAAAGAATTTTGTTCATAAGTCCCATGAAGTTCGACATTAATTTAATGAAAAAAAAAAACATTATTTTTCAACCAACATTGGGGTTCACTGAACCAAAGAATTCTGATTCATTAAATTTATATTAATGATCGTTTCACCAAATATATGAATTTTTTAGTTATTAATGCAATGAAGTATTTTATTGGTTTAAATACGAAAAATCATTAACTAAATGGAACGGTTCATTAAATATAGAAATTTGTTCATTGATGTAATGATAACAGAACATAATTCTTTTGGCGTTCATTATTAAGGTTACGGATAATCTTATTAAAAGATATTCCGTTTTATGTGTGATGCCAGTTTTTAGGTGCTACTAGCAGTAGACTTTGGTGAAATATTAAAATAGGTCACCATATAACCAAATTTCTTTACAAATCAAATGAGAAGTAAAATTTGAATATACAAATATATTGATTTAATCAAATTGTTTATTGATTTGTTGACATTTTTTCATAAATCCAATGAGATTTTGCAACGAAAATATAAAAACTAATGGACAGCTTTTAATGAAATTTATTTATTAAAACTATGAAATTTCATCGCTGTAATGAACATTTTCATTGGATTAATGAAAAAATATTAATGAAATTAATTCATTGGAACTGTGAACGAAAACTCTTTCAGTGTATAACATTTATCAGGTTTCATTATGTGTTATTGTTGTGATGAATATTCATTAAACAAATACCCTTAGCTGAGGGGCACATTTTGAATTGTTTTTTTTTTTGTTTTTGGATTTTGAGCAATTTTCTAGAATGCCAAAAAAAAAATATCTAAATTTTTTAAGCGATTTTTTTTTTCATAATTATCAGCTAAAAAACGTTTTTGAGGGTTTTCCCGTAAAAATTATTAAACGTTTTGACAATTTCTCGTTGAAGAAACAGTTAAAAACCTCCTGGACTTAGAGAAAAACACAGGAATCACCTGCTTCGTATTTAATTTTTTCGTGATTTAAAATTATCGTAATTTTAAAACAGTCTTGACCACCCATTGAAATTCATATAAAATATTTTGGTTCATTTTATACTTTGATTTAGAAATAAACCATACATTTTAACTATTTACTAAGCCACTGTGAATCGTCTCCATTTGCATTATTTTTTTTTAAGATTTTATCTAAACAACCAAAAAGTTTTTATGGTTTTCAACACATTTTTGTTTTATATTCTGAAATGAGATTTCAATAAGTTGAAATTTCCCAGCGTAGGTGTTTATTTGTTATTAGCAATTTTTTTCTGTTGTTGTGGTTTGTGCCTCCAACTATTTGTTTAACAGAAAATAAATATGTATGTTCAAAACAAATACCAAAACAATATTCTAAAACGACGACGCAAACGACGAAATTTACTGTTGAAGTTTTTATATAGAAATAAATTTGAAGCCAAAAAATAACTAAACAAAATGCTGGCGCCTTTATGTATTAATGGCCAAATTAAGCCGGACTTTCAGTTGAGTTTTTTTTTTAAAGATTTCTGTTATTTTATACACATCAAAATTTTTTTTATTATTTATTTAGTTACTTTTTTGAATGACTTGGTGATGATGATTTATTTTTATTATGCAAATATTTGAATATTTTATAACACAAGGTATTTTTAAAATTATTTGACATATAACTGCATGGATGTTTGTTTAATTTTAGAAATTTTGCAAATAAAAAGAAAAAGAGAAAGTTAACCTTGTTAGATTAAGCCAAATTGTACAGTGAGAGGGAAGTGTGGTACCTTAACTTGGTATGAGCCGCCAGGGATGGACATAATAGAATTTGAACAATATATTAATGACTCTAAAGTAATTTTTCAACTCGGAACATGTTTCTATTAAAATTAATTGTTCTGCCAAATGGTGACTAAGGTCAAGGAAAAGCGGCAAAAATTTTTTTTTGTTAACTTTTATAACAAACATTTTTGGGTAAGGGATTTCTAGGGGAGTTGGGCCAGAATAGTTTGGCTTAGGGCTAGATTAATCTACTCCAAATGTATTTAAAAAGTATCTGCTTGCTGCTAGCTTTAAGCACACCCCTCGCATAATTTCCTTTATAGAATCATGCCGTCTATAAACAACTCTTTAATTTTTCTACCAACTTTAAATATTTCGTCTTCCAAAAGAACTGCTTATGAAATTTAATTATTTAAAAGAAAAATATAATTTGAGCTAAAGTAAAAATACAAAAATAAAAAAACGAAAGAAAAAGCAAACCTTCACATTTTTGCAACTACAGTTTAATAACTTCTGCCTGAAATGTCACCGGACTCTAGAAGAACTTTGGACTTGATAAAATATGCAATTAAGTTCCTCTCTTTTACTTTTTCAATTCTATTTCTGTTTGTGCAGGCAAAAATTGAAAAAAATACAATAAAAATCTTTTCTAAATATCGCACAATAATTTGAAGTGGTTGTTTTTTTTTTATCATTATTTCTAATAAAATACTCAAACGAAAACACTGAAAAGTAATAAATCACTGCCATTGAAATACACTTTTGACTATGGGACGAACCAATAACAATGAAACCAACAAACAACTGGGAAAAACAAAGTGATCTCTATTAAAAAATATTGAAAACTATTTTTCTGTTTTGTTCTGATTTTAACGGGGGCACAAAAAGTGTCATAAATTAATAATTAGTTTACAAAAAACAAAACAAAATACAAAAACACTCAAGAAATATGTATGTGTTGAAAGGGCAACGTCCACTAGAATTCATTGTGAAAGCAACATTTAAAGGCTGAGACTGTTTCTTTGTAAATATAAAACAAATCAGAACAGCGGACAAAAATAAAACTGTGGCAAATTCTAATTCTAATGGGTGATTTTTTCGCAACAGCTCAGCTGTTTTCAAGTCTAAGTGTCGGTATACATTCGGACTTGGTTGGTGCTAGTTTTATACAGGATCATACAGTACTTTTGGCATTTTATTAATTCGCTTAAGATACTTCTAGGCATGCTCATGCATGCTTGGTCATGTGTCAATTTTTTTTTTTTTTTGGATACCTATAAAAGCAAACTAAATTCTTTTCAAGCTAAATAACGGATAAAACTGCAAATGCGCATTTCTTTTAGAGCCAAGGTAAATGTCTAACAACTTAAACAGAAATTTTGTGATACTCCAATGAAAATTATATTAAAAAAATAAAGTAAATTAATAATATAAAGTTACTCTGAAGTAGTCCTCTATTCATGATTCCCATGACTATGGGCAGTGTGAAGGATTAATCTGAGCCCTCTGAATTGCTTTATGTGTATGGCGTAAGTAAAATTACACATTAGAAAATACCGCAGGAGATAAATGCCGCATAAAATTTCAAGTGTGAGAGGAGGCTGCGTAAAGACTGCGGAGTCTAGGCAGTGTTTATGGAAATAAACTACTTTGCTAAGAAATCATAGTCCGTTATACTGTCCAAATATGTTTTTAAACCTTATTGTTTTATGTCTTTAGTATTCCTATACTTTTTGTTCTTCTTTTTTAATTTAAACCAAGATGTCAAACCTGGGCTGAATTTCAGTTCATTAAACTACTTTTTGTATGGGACATATTTTATCTCTCAAAAACAAAAAAAAAAAAAACAAAAAAAGAACAACATCCGTGCAGCTTCTTTGCCTGGCTGTTTCATAACTATTTTGTTTTTCGCTTAGTTGTGTTTAAGCTGATGGTGTTTTCTTTCAACACTAACAAAAATAATTCAAGATATTTATCATTGTGTATTATATTCTTTTCGTTCGTTTGTTTAGTTTTGTTTGGGAAACATGAACCCGTCACAATCATCACCAGCGATAAGAGATCTACAAAACCCAAAAAAGAACATACATTTACTATGGCTTTTATGAATACCTTCAGTAAGTGTTTTATAGTATTGTTTTATTTCACAAGATCGAAGTATTTATTAAAAAACATATTGTATTGTTGAAATGGGAAATAATAAAAAAAAAAAAAACTTAAAGGAGAGCAAAAATAACTGTCAATTATATGAATTTCGTTTGTTCTTCTAACGTTTAAAGGCCAATTAAATTTTTCGGACGAAATTTAACAGCAGCGAGTCACGAACAATGGCGGCTTTTATTTGCCTAAAACAAAGTCAAGGAGTTAATTTGTTTTAGCTTGGGAATTGGAGAAGATGTAGAGATTATTTGGAACTGAGGAAAGTGAAGTAGTGTTTGTCGTTTGCTACCGAATGACTTAATTAAAAAAGTCAAATCAAAAGCAACTGCTGACTCAGGATATTCTCTTACTTTCTTTTACTCTAAGTTGTTGCTCTTGCTTTTTGATATTCATGTTTTTGTTCGTTATACAAATTGTATTCTTGAAACTTTCCTTTACCAATTAAAGAGTTCCTTAGATTTTGAGGTATTTTGTTTTTAAGTTTGCTTTAGTTTTTTAATAGAAAAACTTTTCATGTCTTATTAATTTTGTTTGAGTCTTTTTTTTTTTTTTTTTTTTTGTAAAGTCATAAAAACGAAATGATATTCCATTTGCTTTGAATTTGATGTACTAAACAAAAAAGTTGTAGAATTATAAGAATTATGAAATAATAAGCGCTGAAATGAAGAAACGAACCTTTTGCTTCAGAGTAGACAAATTTGTCGTTAGTGAATTGAATAGCAAATGTCATTGCAATGACGTGCTCCAGATTTGTAGCAAAACTATTTCTCTTTCCTTATACCAGGCATTTTTCCCTATCGCATTGTTTTAAAAATTGTATATAATATTCAGACTTTCTGTTACAAAAAAAAAAAAAGTTAAATTGCCTTTGTTTGGCTGTTAGCCTGTCTGCCTGGCTGATTACCTTTGACGGCTAACAGCATAACCGGCTATTTTATTTGATGCGTTTGAGGCATGTTCGGGCACGCTCGGACATGCTTGAGCATGTTTCCGCCATTGACTTGCAACAGTTTCTTGATTTCTAAGCAAAAAAAAAGCCACAACATTTTTTTTATTACACATTAGGTAAGCAAATGAAACAAATTGTGGAAGAGCTATTTACTTATTACATCTACTGAAAAATTAATCGTCTATCACAAATTTCATAAGAATTTTGTATGGAAAATTGAAAAACAGCTATATTTTGGATATATTAATTCAGGTCCAAGAATGAACCCTTTTTTCAAAATGTTTTCTGCCTTTTTCAGCTTTTAAAGCATATAAATAATTAAGTTCACATATTTTGAATACACACCTAGTGTATTTTCTGGAATGTGTACTACAAGCATTATACAATTATGCATTATTTCAAATTTAATTTTTTATTTTTTTCAATTGCTAAAATAGTTTTCAAGTGGCTGTCATGATTTTAAACTGAGCACAGATTAATTTTATGTTAAATGTTATTCCAAAGCAATCTCGAACATACAGACAAACAACACAATTGTGAAATAATTAACAAATATTTACCACAAAATTAACTCTTCTTTGATATTTCTCTTTTTTAAAAACCACATTAAAATATTTTTTTTTTTAATTATATCATTATTATTTAATTGGTTTGTTAATCAGGTCATTAAAATTCAATTTTATGGGAAAAATGTGTACTAAACCACAAGTCGTGACAAATTTATACAATGAAAGAAAAATAAGCTGGCAAAAACAAGGGTATTTAATCTAAAAGGTTAATATGAATTCAGAGTCACCCTATACCAAAGTTTGCAGGATAAATATTCCACTGAATGTCTTTAAATCATCAATATTACAGAAAGCTTTTTGATATGAATCGAAATTATGGCATAGAGAATTTTTCAGAGTACGGTAAACTTTATCTATAGAAACGTTTTTCTGCGGAATAATTTTTCTAAAGAACAATTTTTCGAAGGTAAGTTTTACTGCGGATTACAAATTTTCTATAGAAAAATTGAACTGCTGATAAAATATTTTCAATGGCCAAGCAGCCAAATTTTTCTATTGAATTTTTTTAGACAGCAGTTCAATCTTTCTATCGAACAATTTTTAACTAGGAGTACTATTTTTCTTTGGACAATTTTCTTATCAGCAGTGAATTTTTTTATAAAAAATTTGTGTTTTTTTCTAGAAAATGTTTCGGTCAAAATTAAAATTTTCATTTGGAATAACTTTTTTCAAGAAAATTGTTTTCTCAGCTGTAGACTAGGTTAGGTTAGGTTAGGTTAGGTTGATTGGAGGGGTTTGCTTGCCCATGTCTTGTGACATACACCTAAGCCAGTATAGGCTTGTTGTGCGCTCCGTGGATTTAATCGTGATACAGTTTGACCCATAGGTGTATAGGAACTCCGTGTCATTCACAAAGTTCCTTAATTTCTTCCAGCATATGCCCCGTAATTGGGTTATGTCTGGAAAGGTGTCTCTCCCAAGATGTCGGGATCGTATTTGTGAGAAAGCGGGGCACTGGCATAAATAGTGCTCTAGTGTCTCGCTCTCCTCCCCACGTGCTCTACATTCATCTCCTCCTGTAGACTATGTTGTGGAAAAATTTGTTTGCTAACTATTAACATATTCAGTGCAAAATTCTCTAGTCAGTAGTAAAGTTTTCTAAAAAAAAATTTTTAAGAACAAAAGTTTCAGTGCAAAATTCTTTAGTCAGCAGTTAGATTTTTCTACAAAAAAAAAAAATTTTAAAAACAAAAGTTTTCTTTACAAAATATAGTTTAAAAAATATTTTTGCTAAAACTTCTATTATCGTTTCTTTGAGAAAGTTTTTAATGTACCAAAAAAAAAAAGTTGCTATAGCAAAAATATATTCTACAGAAAACCCAAATCCCAGCACTTTATTTTGTATTGGAAAAATTTTTCTTCAGCAATAAATTACCCACAGAAAATTGACCAGTTAAGCGATGTCACTTAGACATTCACTTTTATCGTTGACTTTGATAATTTGGCTCCCTTTGCGTCAGTTCCCCTGCCCAAATGTTGCTAATGTGTTATGTGTAATGGAAAATGCTATTGAGTTTTTTGTTTCAGTGTGAAGTTGTTCACCGCAAGTTGTTCTGCACTATGACAGCATTTAAATTTATAGCACTCTTTGTTTTCATACTGATATTAAGCAACTCATATTCTTTGGTAAGTTAAATTAAAGTCTAAAAGGAAAAAAAAGAACACCTATGCCAATTATAATTATTAATTTCCTATTCCAGCGCTCTTTTGATATACGCTGGCGCAGTGTGAATTGTTCAATGGTCTCAAAATCATATTTTCGGTTTTTCAATTGTTCGCTGTACGAATTGCCACGCAATCGCGGCAATTATATGTCAGTACATGTTCAGTTTAACCAGGACATAAAAAGTGTATTATTGGATTTGTCTGTCTCCTTGCCACGCCAAGGAAAAAATAGTTTTCTCAAATTTCGTTTAGATGGCTGTTGTATGTCTAAATACCAAACCAGCAATCCTGTGATACAGGCCGTTTTGAAGCAAATGTATCAGCGTTCTAATTTTCCCGGCAGTTGTCCCTTAAAAGCAGTAATTATTGATTGAAATTGATTTGGCTAAATTTATTTTAAATAGATTTTTTTCTAGAATGTCATCTACAATGTCAAAGGTCTTTCACTGAATCCCGAATATTTTCCTGGCAATACACCGGAGTTGAAATTTTCTATACATGTCAGTCTGTTCTCAGACAAAGTGCACATTTTGGCAGTCCACGCGGAGGCAAGTGTTGAGAAAAAGAAAAGCCGGAAGGGCTAAGCACAGCAACGAAAAGAAGCCTGAACAGACTGGGAAATAGAATTGAGTTGAAGCTGCCAACTAAGGACGTTTTCGTTCTACACAAAATTACGCATTTTCTGCAGGTTTTTTTTTTTTTTTTTTTTTTTTTTGCTAAAATTCCACCTTCAAGATTTTAGTGAAAAAAAATATCACCTTCACCATAAATAACTGAAAAAAATCGAATAAAACAATGCGTTTCAGAATTTTGCTTGCCATAAAAAATTAAAAATTAAAAATTAAAAGTGTTAGTCTTTGTTGTAGAAATGAAAACGGCATAAGTAGGAAAAGTGATCTGTATTAATTGAAACATTTTCATCAAATGCATTTTTTGGTGGACTATTTGATATTAATAAAAAGAAATTGCTGTCTAAAGAAATTCTGCTGAGCAGATTTTTGGCCAAATGCTGTATGGGCGACTACACAAAATATCACTTGCATTAATGTTCATAGAGCACGTCGTACGAAGCAGCATTAGATTAGAACTAGAGGACGCCCCATAAGAGTTAATGCAAGTAATATTTTATTGCCTGTGCAGGATGACTTTAAGTTGTTCATTATTTCATGTACAGGTGTTCAAATAAAATTAAATATTAAAACTATGTACTGATAGCTGGTCGATATCAAACGGTTTCTATGCAGCGCATTTGTTAGTTGCGAGAACTTTCTTTATCGATGATAAATTTTTTTTTGCCAGAATTTTACAAAAAAAATTTTTTTATCAAAACTTTTTTTGTAAAATAATTAATGTTTTCAGTGAAGATTCTTTAGAAAACATTTGTGACATCTAGATTTCTATGAATATTTTATTGAAAATTTTTCTTGAGAAAAAAACGCGTTATCGATAATTTTTTTTTTAGATTCTAAAAAATAATTTCCTATTGTTCTTGTTCTTTTATAATTAAAATTTTTACAATAGCAAATTTTTCTAACCATTATATTTGGTATAGAAAACTTTCGTTATCGATGAATAAGTTATCGAAAATCTTTGCCCTAAAAATTTTGTCGGTAACGATTCTACAACCAAGTTTTGTGGTTGAAAAAATTTCCGCAAAATTGTCTGCTAACGAAACTGTTTTTGTCGAAGAATAATTTCTTATGGCCAGAAAATTTTACTATCGATAAATTTATAATTAGCAGCATCAAGAATAGTATATTTTTGGGAAATATTTTAATTACAATTGTATTGAAAACCAACTTTTCACCAACAGTTTATTGAAAACATACCGCTGCATTAATTGAATTGTACAATATTTTCACACACCACTTTTATTTTAAGGTTTTAGAATTTTATTGTCAGTTGTGGCGAAATAATAATTTATTTACATTCGTTTATTACTTTAGTGCGATTTAATTCCTCAGTTAGTGAGAGAATAAAAAATATATACCACAGTGATAAGACTGAAAGTGGATCAATATGATTAAATATAGACAGCTCAGGTAGAAGAATAGCAAAGCAAAGCATAGGCAAAACGAGAGTAGCAAGCCATTGGATTGCTGATGATCGTCGTGGGGGTCGTGAAACAACCGTGTTTTGTAACCCAGTCTTCTTAAAAAAAAATATTGATTATGACCATTTTACCACTACAGAAACCCCCCTCAATTATCAGAAAATAAAAATCGAGCTCAAGCCCGATAAGATAATTAACAATTGTAAATCATATAGTTCGACTATAAAATCCTTTACGGATGTGAAATATGGGCAGACGCACTAAAGGCGGAATACCGCAGGAAGGCATTGAGCGCGGTACAGAGGACGGCAGCCCTAAGGACAGCGTCGGCCTATAGAACAGTATCTGAGGCGGCTGTGCTCGTTATTAGTAGCTCAATCCCCGTGGATTTACTTGCTAACGAGCGTAAAAAGAGATGGGACCAGAAATATTGGACCGAGGGTCAACAAACGCCGGCAGAACTAAGAAGGCAGAGCATACAGCAGTGGCAACAGAGGTGGCAGAGCCAAACACATGGCCGATGGACGGCAAGGCTTATCCCAGATTTATCAATGTGGATAGACAGGAATTTTGGCGAAGTTAACTATTACCTAACGCAGTTACTGTCGGGGCATGGTTATTTCCGGAAGTACCTGCATCGGATGGGGAAAAGCGATAGTCCATGTTGTGTATACGGAGATGCGGATATGGATGACGCTGAGCACACCTTTTTCGAGTGCCGCAAGTGGAACTACGAAAGGGCTGATATTGAGACAAGCTATGGCCCACTGACGACACAGAGTGTCGTTGGAATCATGCTCAGAAGTGAGGAGAGCTGGCAACGTATAGCGGTTTTCATCGAAAGCATCCTCCGTAGGAAAAAGTTGGACTTGGATGCACGCGAGAATGGAGGCAGTTAAATCTGCAGTAGACAAAGCGGGCCCGACGGGGAACTAGCAGACGGAGAGTGGCAGATATAGCCCAAGTGAAGGGAGCCACACTGAAGTAATACGAGAGTAGTTCCAGTGTGGATGACTCCCATGGTAGATGGGGGGGCGGTTTTAGTTGGTAGTCTTTCGAGGAGTCCAACATCGCCTGTTGTGAAGAGTGACGACCTGGCAGGCATGCGTAAAAGCATTTCCCCTCCCCAACCCGCAAAAAAAAAAAAAAAAAAAAAAATTATTATTATTATTTTCCTCGTGTTGCTTGGGTCTTGGCCTGTTTCTTTAAAACAGTGGCGACTGTTTGTATGGAGAAAATATAAATCTTTTTCGTAAACACATGGATCTTGACGGAAATATTTGTATTGTATACATAATCAGGAATAAAGTTGGGCATAAGGTACACTTTACCCAAGGAATAGGTTGTGTTCTTGGAAAAAAAAGCAACAGTTATTTATTGAAACGATTCAAGTAGGCACTCTTTAACATACTCACAGCTGGAAAAATACAATTTTGTGAAAAGTTTCCTGTTTGTAGCATCTGCTTTGCTATGTTCATTGTTACAGAGCTGACAGCTTTATGTTTGGCTGCATCACAAATATTGGAACGAAATCGAATTAAATCGTTTGCTCTTTTGCCCAGCAGCGATACTCTGACGCCCATTTCGAGCTGTGTTACCCTTTGGTTGAACTGTATATCCAAAATAATATAATTGCCTCGACTGTGAGTCAGCTCCTGTATGGAACAGTTTAAGAAACCGAAATACACTTTTGACCTTATTGTGCAGTTTATGCTCTGCCAGAGCATCTCAGAGGCGCGCTGTTAAAAGATTGTCAAGTTGTTAAAATTTAAAAAAGGAAGCCCAAAAACGGTGTGTTGTTTGCTTTAAACCAAAAAGTTTAGAGCTGTTTTCTGTCTCTTCGGCCGCTGAAAACTTAAAGACAGAAAACAGCTCTACCAAGTTTTTTGTTTACATAGAATTTTTAAAATTTACTCAGAGTTAATATTCATATTTACCAAAGAATTACAATTTTTGAGATATATTATTATGAAATATACCACAACCAAGATTTTCGTTGCAAACATTTTGGGTAACTGATACATAAAAATAAAATTTTTCACAATTGAAAGTTTTTCTTTCTTGTTTTTGAATCAGATAAGCTAATTGTCGGAAATAATTGCGGAAAATTTTAATGAACGACACGTATGTATTTATAATGCATATCAGTAGTGATGTTACAAATATTGCTTTTTCATATTTGCCGAACATAAATTCGATTAAAAATATTTTTTGTCAAATTTATTAATCACAATAAATGGAGAAAAAATGTTATACCACAACAGGCATTTTTCAGTATTTGTAGAACTAAGCTTAGCTTCACACCCCTGAAGGTAACTAAGGGTCAAGTGGCTCCAAGTCGCTACATTTGTCGACTATATGGGTGACTTTTTTTTTATCAAATTGTTAATAGAGTGTCTTCAGTTTTTTTGTTTTACGAACCGTGTTGGAAGCCCACCAAAATCGTGAAATAAAAATCGTTTTTATTTGGAAAGAAAACATTGAGTTGACAACATTGTTAATGAGTAGACAAACTTTATTTCTTGATTTTTCAATTGAGTTTCTCTACTGGCATTTCTGTCAGGGTAGCGACAATGTCTATAGAGAAAAACTAGTACCATGGTCGTCATATAGTCGCTAGCTCCTTCGTCAGTAGTTGATTTGCAATGACAAGCACATGTTGAATGTCAACAGAAAAAAATCATTGTATGTGGTATAATATGTCACTAGTACTGGTGACCATGTCAATAGTAAATCACTAGAGCTTTTCTATTGACATTTCCTTCAGGGACCTGACAACGACAAAAGATTCTATTGTCGCATTCTTGTCTGGGTTATATTTTTTCACACTCATGCTGACGTTGTGTGTTTTTTTTTTGTTTGTTTTGTTTTTGAAAAAAGTCTTATTGTAAAAGTGTACTGAGATAAACAGATGGAAGAGCTCTTCGGTGCGGTTATCGCAATAAATATGATTATTGAGCTCCATATTCCTTGCAAAGCTTGCTTGTAATCTAAACAGGGTATTTAATAAGACATTTATTAATAGTTTTTAAATATTTATTTGAGAAAGTTTTAAAATTTGCAAAATAACTCTCAAGCCGGGCAAATATTTGCAAAGTGCAAAAATAACACTTATAATTTTGTTTTCTTTTTCATTTTATGTTTATTACGTTCAATTCGTAATTTGGTGGGTGGATCTCTGTAATAAAATAATTAAATTGGCTCCTGAAATTTTATCTTTTTTTATATAATTTTTTTACTTCAGCCGGCCGTCAGACAAATGACCTTAAAAGTATAACGTTTTGCTTTGTGTGAAACTGTGTCTTAATATTTATTATCTTAGTAAACGTTTCAAATAATAAAATCGTGTTTTAAAAATACAAAACATTTTATATTTGTGAAACACAAGCGATTTATGCTTTTTGGGAATTGTTTAAACTAAATGAATTAGAATTACACCACCCACTTCCATACAAAATAGCTTAAGGTTGGACTATTTGTTAAAATAAAAAAAAAATTTATCGGTATTCTATTCATTTACCTTTAACTCAATATCACAATGACAATACAATCCTTTTACTATTATGAAAGTTTAACATAACATAATTTTTATTATTTTTATTTTGTTTGTTTGTTTTTTTTTTCTTTTACTTTCAATTGCGAATTAATACTCTGAAGTATAGAAAAAACATCATTAATTATAAATTTTAAGGTAAAATAAATTTATTTTGATACCAAAAGGCAGTAATCAATGACAATCAGCCACAGCCACAACCACACATGCTGTCGACCCAGTTAATATCTATATTTTTTATTTTATTGTTAACGCAGACAACGATAGGCGTATGGGAATAGACAGTATTATGGTGCATGCTTTGCTTCGGGTATTGTCAAGAGGAAAATTATTACACTGGTGCCCGACGAAATGTTGTGCCAAAAATAAAATGCCTCAAAATTGTGATATTAAAACACATGAGTGAATTGATAACACTACTTTTTTCAGCGCGGTGTTGAAGTGAAAGAAAAAATTCTTCACAAGATTGACTTGAGTATTTGCAAGACAGTTTGTAACGTTTGGAAACTCGATTACTTTCTCAAAGCGGCACTTTGTGCTGAAATTTTTTTCTGTTCATGCACCCAGAAAAACCCCCAATGTAAAATTAACATGAAAAAAACGTATTATTTTAGGTTATAAAATCGACTAAAAAGAGTTTATAAAATTTCAAAAAGTTAAAGAAAATAAGTTTCGAAAAAGTTTTGAAAATGCAAAAATGATTTAAAACAATTTGGATACCCACTCACATCAGGTAGTGACAAAACGCATTACTGGCGAAAATCGGAATAGCTTGCAATATAAGGAAATAGAGTTACAATAACATGACCCAGTTTTCTTTTAAAAATTAATTTCACATTTCTTATATTTAAGAGCGTGAATTAATTTCTTTTTTCCTTTTTTTCTTTCTTATTAACATGGAAATAGTGTTTGAAATGAAGCCGGCTAAACACGTCAACGGGGAGTTTATCTATGTCCCAGCGTTCGTTCGCTCATGTGTCTGCCAGTTTATTTTATTGAGCAATTTATTGATACCACAAACATTTATTTTCCTATTTTCAGTTTACCCGCTTGTTGCCACAAACACACTCACTGTTATTGTTCAAAAAATAAACAATAATAAAGTCGCTTAACATTATATAATAAGAAAATGAAAATTGTTTTGCTCTTTTCCCCAGTTTCACTGAAAAACCTCGCAAGTTTTTGATGACGCCTTTGCGTTGGTTGGCACTTGTTCGTGTTGTCATCATCGGCAACAGTTTTTGATTTCCGATTTTATAGGTTTTCTCAGCAGTAAAACAATTTAATTTTTATTTCTTTACAAATTCGTTTTTAACTTTTCTATCGTTAGGCTGGTGGCAATAATTGAGTGAGTGCTGCAAATTAGAAAAGAAAGCAAACACAAAAATGTGTGTTAACTTACTTAAAAGTGAAATCAAAATCGAATGAAACTGGAGGGCATTGGATGCAGTGGAGTTTCCAATTGTTGCTATTATTGTTTAATATTAAATAAAATTAGCTTTTGACTTTTACAAAAGCTCATAAAAAATGTGAACGCAAAAAAAGTTGAAACATTAATTTCACTCAAAAGTCGAACTTTTTTATGATTTACAATTGTTAATTATTTCATAGGGCTTTAGTTCGATTTTGTTTACTCAGAAATGAGAAAGAATTTATTGCGGCAAAATTGCACACATCAACACTCTTTTAAAGAGCAGAAAAAAATAAAGTTGTAGACTTATTGGCTGGGCTACAGAACATGGTTGTTTCATGTCCACCACGATGTTCATCAGCACTAAAATTGTTTCGATTTAAAATTCTGACTAACTGCATGCTGTTTTAAATTTATAAAATTTATCAAAGTACTTATACCTTCCAAAAAGGTGTTAAATTTGGTAGCTAGTAAAAAATAAATTCAAGAAAAAGTTTTGGGAAGAGTAAATCTTATGATTACAGGGCACTGCATGACATGACACCTTCAAAATTGTGTAACTACGCCCAGAAAAAAAACAAGCCAAAAATAGAAAACAAGATTGATTTTATCAGGCTTCCAAAATTGTCAAAATGTCAAAATGTCGAAATGTCAAAATGTCAAAATGTCAAAATTTCAAAATGTCGAAATGTCAATATGTCCACCACTTCCACGGTCTCTACAAATACCAGATATGAGGCTGAAAACCTGCAAAAACACCAGACAGCTCCGCAAACATACTCAGAACCAACACAACTAACTATGGATGTATGTATATCAAAGGACGGTGAAATCGTATTGTCATTTAAATCAGCTATTAAACGTTTGAAAATATCTATTTTATGCTTGTAAAACTTGCCAACAAAAAAGCCCTTAAATATTCGCACACAAATGCTAGCGCTGCCACAGACAATCTCAATATGAAATTTTAAAATCGCTAGAATACATCTGAATTATATTATATATAAAAAAAAATCTGGTTCCAATTTATGAAGCAAACTCATTGCTTGGTTTTTAAGGGTTTAAAATGCCAGAATGTATAGAGCCGCCGCTTAAGATATTGACATTTTTTCCTTTATTTTATCTGGTTATTACTTCTTGCCGTCGGTATAAAATCTGATGATAATCAGGAGAAAAGTGACTCTTTTTTTCACTGGCACAACAGCACCCAAGCGGTCTCCAGTCACGACTGGCAGCTTGGGGAACGCAGTTCCAGCACCATGCGCTACATACGTAGGACTTGTCTACTGAACACTGGTCCAAATGAAAATAAAAAGAAAAAGAAATGCGGTCGGTTGGACCACCGTTGGGAACAAAGTTCCTTACGTTTTTTCTTCATCTTCGAATGTAATACAAGGTGAAATCTGTATGTTTTATTTTGTGTTGTTTTTGAAATTTTCAAAATTTCAAATTCTGACACATGCAGTATTTTTTTTTTTTTTGTCAATCTGCTACAAAACGAAGAAAATTTTTCAATATTGCTGTTTTTTGTTGTGACATACTTTACTTTAGCGACATCTATCAACTGATAGTGTCCATTTTCACAACTAATTAATATTTTTTGGTAGGTGTCTCCGCTGCTGTCAGCAATTGTTTGTGGACAGATACACCAAAACATGTAAACAGCTCACACGCTTTCGTGACGATTTCTACTAATTTGCCGCGTTAAGGAACTTCGTTCCAAAAATAAATTTAGTGATGCCAAAAAGGCAACATGTATTGTACATGTAGGCTCTTTGAGAAGTAAAATTGTAGCTGCAACCTGTAAGCAATCACTGTTTTCGGTGCCTTTAATTTAGGTTCCCATAAAATATTAAGAAAATGTTGCTTTCCTTTGACTACTAACCACAGTGCTAATTTGATTCAATTTAAATCAACAGTTTATTTATTGCGGTTATTTTTCACAACTTTAATATTTTTGTTTATAAACATATTTTTTGTTTTTTATTTCAAGTTCATTGACGTGTAATAACGAAAAAAAAGAGGAAAAAAAGTTTTGAGTGTGCATATGTTTGCTCTATATGATACTTTAAAAGCTATTCAACTTTCGAAAATGAAAATGCGCCTTAAAGTGGTTTTGTTAAGCACTTTAAAGCGTTTAAAAATAAAAAATATACCCAGTGTAGCGAATCAATTTTATTTCATATCGTTTTGCTTTTCGGGCTATAGTTATGTTTAGTTTAAATTGTCTTTAGCCTCTGCAAGAAATTCTAAATTTGTTTCGTTTCATCACAGGCAAATTAAACCATAAATGTTGAAAAAGGCACAGATGTACATACAGATATATATTTATTAGCTGATGGCTGGGAGCGTTAGTAAAAAATGTTTTGATTTTGGAGCAGCTATAAAGATTTCGTTGAAATTGCAGAAAGCTAAAATTCTTACTAATGAAACAATATGACTTGAAATTTATTTTATGGCTGGTTATTTGTGCCTTTAAGGCGTATTATTTTGCTCCATTTAAACTGACCTCATCCATCAAAATAAAACGAAAAATGTTGGCTTTTAACTGTGCACCACAACAAGCCAATAACGAGGGTTAGTTGGTGAGTATTTGGGTTAGATTTGTTAAAGTTGGAGCAGGGCTTTCTGTGGGGCAGATTATATCTAGTTGATCTGCCACTATTTGTCGTTCTACTTCAAGATATAAAGCTAATTCTTGATCATCATTAAGTATCCATAGCTATGTAGTATGTCTTTCGGTATTTAAGCCTTTGTTTTTCTGCTATCATTAAGAGGCAGTACTCAGGGGATGACCCCAGATAAGCAGGGCAAGCAGGTCATTGTACTAGAGCTAGGAGAATAGGTTTTGGGGAGGAAAAAAGAGGAAGTAGTGTTGGTGTACATTTGATTTGAATCTTTCTACTTTGTAAATAAAACGAAATACATGGACAGATAAATTGTTCCACAAACTCACTTTCGTGAATAAGATTCCTGATCGCTTTAGAGCAAAACCCATTCAAGTAACGATAAAACAATACGACGCAACCCAACACTGCGGCGATGCTCCAGTGAGACAATAGAGTTGGATATTCTATTGCCATTGATGAGCTGCTTCGCTCTCTCCTACACACAGTTGAGTAACCTCGAAATGGTCTTTGAGGCACCGGCCCAAACATAGGTGGTATGGCAGTACAGTGATCATAACTTACACCGCTTTAAAAGACGCTCAAAGCCTTTTTTTGCTTCACCAAATTTTCATTCTAGGAATAATAAATGCTTCTGCTACCACAATATTATATCCTCCATGAGCATAGGTGAGGCCTTACGAGACTGTGGTCAGTAGGGAAAACAGTCATTCTTGAACCTGTTTGATGACACCCCATTTATAACAATTCGTACAGTGCGATCTCTGAAAAAACTTGCTATACATCGAGAGATCCTGGACAACCTTCTGACTCCTCCACTGAAAGTTCGTTGGTACAACGAGGGTAAAAGTTGCCTTTGAGATTGAGTCCATTGGGTTAATTCATTGGATGCCCTAATTGAACTTTGGGCAAGCAGAGCTGGGCATACTAAGCCCCAGCTCTCTGGGTAATCACACTGTAGTAGAGTTTAGAAAGCTTGAGCTACTTTTGCAAAGAGTTACAGAATAGAATATGTGGAATATATACTACTTTCAGCTTTAATAAATTGCCAACCCAACACCCTAACGGTTGGTTTCTAAAGTTAGCCCTTGCAGAGTTCCCTGGAGTTCTAGTAATTTTCAGGCCACTCTCGTTTTCATAATATTAGAAAAACAAAAGGAGATTTTATGGAGCTCTTCATGGTTTTTGGCCGAAAATTAAATAAACTGAAACTCATATTTCTGTTTGACCATTTCTTTTTGTTTTTTTTTCGTTTTTGCAAAACGCATGCCAATAATTTTATTATTTGTGTTTGTTGTTTTTTCTTTTATTTCAAAATTTCTCTTTAGGCGTAAAATTTCATTTTGCTTTATACTGATATGATATGAGCGAGCACTTCACAAGCCAGGCGTCTACGGGATTGTGGTTGTTTTATTCACATACATATTTGTTTTTATTTACCAATAAAAAGTATAAGCAAAGTGTTAGATATGTGTTAGATATGACACTTGTTTTTTTTTTTGACACACAAAATAAAAATGAGATTTTTTATAAAAAAAACTAGTAAACAATGCTTTCTAAATTATTTCAAAACAAAGCACTAATAAATCAAAAATAGGTCTTAAAAGTAGTTTTTAGGTTTTTATAATTTTTATTTATTTTTTTTTTTTTTTTTTGTATTTCAACTTAAGACATATATGTACATACATATACATATGTATGTATATAACAAGCTTGTGAATGAAAACAAGGTACGATTACTGTATCATCAAATCGCCGATAGCAAAGCTACGCTTTTATCGGCCAGACATACCCTGTGGTGAACAGCCCTGGTATGTCCTCTAGCTAATGCAGCTTCAAAATTACTTCTTTTGACTTTTTGTTAAAAATATTCTCATTTTATATATATTTATAAACACCACATTTTTTTTTAGTTCAAATTTTATTGATATTTTTTAGAATTTTCTTTCTACGATATGAGATTTTTAAGTGACTGCTGCAGATATCTGATTATATTTTCAATATGACATATTCAAATGGATACCAGCCAGATGTCCAAAGACTCTAAATTATGCTGGCTTTAAAATGTTTAAATTTATATATAAAAACTATTTCTGAAGCTATTGAGTGATCAAGGGATAAAAAAAAACTTTCAAACCATCACTCAACCATTTCAATTTGAAATGTAAACGTTAAACCTCCCTTTAAGTTGCTATCTTCCCGATAACTCATCACGCACTTTTATGTTAAAGGCAAGTTGTGATGGAAGATGGAAAAGTGGTTTACGAGGTCTAGGGGATTTGAAATCGTGCATTTTTGAGAATAAAGCTCATTGAGATTTGCTTAAGATTTTTATTTTTAATGATTTAATTAACATTTGCAGTTGATTTTATAAAATCTTGAAATCTTTTGCAAATTTTTCTTTTGTTAAATTTTATTAGTTCACGGTCATGTCGCAGACTTCAATCTATAAATTTAAGACATTTTCTTTATTAGAGAAAAAACCTTAATTTAACTTTCAATTCATTTATGTTATAAAGGCTGCATAATATTGTTTGTAAACCCTTTAAAAAAATAAAATGATTAATGAAGCTTTATTAAACATTTGTAAAATGTTATTTATGTGTTTTTCAAAAAACTCAAACCGACATGTCTGTCTGGTTTAATTAAAAGTTTAACAACAATCTCTTTTGTTTTGGAGAGTCGGTCAATGGAAATTAAATTGTGTTTGCTTGAAACTAAATTGATATTGAAAGAGGACAAAGTAGTTTAAATACGATTAAAGTATTATTTTTATAAATTTATTGTACAATATAAGAGTGCTTGAACGTTGAATTGAAGTTTACAAAATTTTTGTTATAACACTCACTCAACCAGTATTATTATTATTACTATTATTCCAAGAATATAAATTTAAATTTTTATTACGGTTATTTATTTTATTGCTTTTACAAGCAAAAACTCCTGCTTCTTTCTCCCCCCTTCCCCCCCTTGCCATTAACGTTATATTTTATGGTAAATTATTGTTTTGCTTTTACGCAAATTTCTTAAATTCTAAAAATTTAAGTCTTCAAAGCTGTTGATGTAGATGTTGTTATTTACATACATAGAAGTTTTTTTTATCTAATTCAATCGCTAGCGTTAAATATTTGAAAAATCTTCCCAACAGTTGTTAAAAAATAATGATGTTAAAATTGAACATTTTTCTGCCTATTGGCTGATTGTCACTCAAATTCAAAGTAAACTAAATAATTGTATTTTTTTATGTAAATTTATTATTCTTTATAATTTTGATCCGCACTGTGGCATCGCTGGAGTGGAAACAAGAAACAACTTACAGCATTTATGACCTCAAGTAAATATTGTAGGTGTTTTTAGTAATAATTTTATGCTTTAAGTATGTGTTCCACACATTTAAACATTCTAAATTTATAAATTTTAACCTTTTTGAGGAATATATTTTTAATGTCAAAGTCAATGAAATTACATAATTTTTGAGAACTCATATCAGTAGGTATGACGACAACAGTAGTATATTGAAAAAAAAAAAAAAAATAATAATATAAATTCTTGTACTATTAAATCATAATTTGGAATGTATGTTTCTATTTTAACACCATTATGACTATTTCGCTGGAATTTTTGGAGTTGTTCGATTGCATTATTACCAGTGTTTTGCTGTTTTGTAACCGTGGATGACACTTACATAAGCCACAACACACCGCAAACCAGACCGCATTCAAAAGAGTAGCTTTCTCGCGGCAAATAATGGCTAACGTTTTTGGGATGCACGCAATATTATTCACATTGATTAACTTCAAAAAGGAAAAATTACAGAATTTAGCCATTTTGTTGTTCCAGAACTATTTCTGTATGAGAACCTCACTAAGAATAGGAGATAGAGGACTGGTTTGTTACCAGTAAATAAAGAAAAAAGAGATCTAACGGGGATTTGTCCTACATTTGACTCCTCCAATGAAGTAGAGTGAGGCTAAAGAGAAAGGCTAAGGGAAAATATTATAGGAAAGGAAAACTAACGGGGATTGATCATATATTTGACTGCTGTAAATGCACAGTGGTGCCAACTAGGTCGAAATGGAAAAAATGCTATAAAAATAATTTTTTTTTTTTTTTACGGGAGAAGCCTTAATGAATAAAAAAAATTTATGGAAAAAATGTTGGGAAAGAAAAACTAGTGCATATCGGTCTCGCAATTTATGCCACTAGAGCAGTAATGCTACATTTTGTGAATATTTGCACAATTTCTTTGCAGCTGTGGGCGGATGCTTTACTGCTTTTATAGATTCAATTCGCCAAAATTTTTCCATAATTTACTTTTTGCAATGCTGAACATTTTTGGGGGGAGTTGTGGTGCGATTTCTCATTTTTGAGACATAAAGACGTTTAGTACAACGGGACTTTCTGGGACAAAAGTGGGCCAATCTCTCTACTGGCAGCCTGTGAAACATAAGAACCACCCTAGAGCACACATGTAAAGTTTGCATTACCAAAATCCATTAACTGGGTTACGAATAGCTTATAGCTGCTCTCTAGATTTAACGTCGCGATATTATGCCTTATACCCAACCTTAAATCAATGGCTCGGCAGAAAGAGATTTGACTTCAACAACGAAATCACCACCCCCCAAAGAAATGCCAATTTTGATGACGACGACAAATCATATCTTTTGGAAGGGATAAAAACATTGGAGAAATGTGGGACTCAGTGTATGAAACTCAAAGGAGATTATGTTGAAAAATTAAATAACTGGCTATAGAATTCCTTTAAAAACACAATAATCTTTATAAAACCCCTCAGTTCACAACTTAAGCTTAGGGTGACTTTTTTTATACATTTCTTGCATTTTTTTTTTTTTTTCAATATTTTCATACTGCGCTCTGTTCTTTTTTCATATAGAAGAGTAAAAAGTTGAGTGACAAATAATTTGCTTTTGTCTTTTGCTTTATGATTACTTATATAATTTTCTCTGATTATTTTGAGCTTCAAACTTTACAATTTAAGCTGCAAAGTTAAAAAAAAAATGATGACTAACTTTATATAATTTAATTTTTCTTTCAATGCCACAAAAGAAAAAAAAAAATAAGATAAACTAGACAGCAATAAACCTAAACAAATTTCACAAAAGTTCAAACCAAACAGTTAATTTGGCACAAAAAAAAAATAATGATGAAAATAATAAACTTAATTTAAAAGGCACAGAAAAAAGCAAAGAAGGTAAATGCCCTCTGGCTGACTTTAATGATGCTCGAGAGCAAAGGTTGGTTGGTCGGTTGATTTTTTTTTTAACTTTAACGCCAAATTGCTTCAACGCTCAAAAAAGGAAAAAGAAAAAGAACTCACACTTTTCGTAAAAATCATTTCTGCGTGATTTTTTTTTTGCATATTTTTAAAAACATAAAACATAACAGGAAACTAATTATTTTTTTTTTTGCTTCCAACATTTGTTAATTTGACCAAAAAATAGCGGAAAAAACTAATGCAAAAACAAATAAAATAAAATAAACATATAAAAATAAACAGCGACAGCATACATCTGCAAGTACAACAGGAAAGTCAAGTATGGTTTACACAAAAAATATGCTAATTAAGCTAAATTATTATTAGCACAAACACGGGAAATTTTTAACATGAAAGTTGTTTCAATACTCAAACCATTTTTTGTTTTCTTGATTTTACTCAATATCAAAAAAAAAAAAGAGAGCGATGTGTATAACACAAGCGCTTTCAATGCCTGTCACCTCTAACTTAAAACAAAATTATATACAATGTCCTTTCTGTCAAACATTTTTAATAAGCAACAAACATTTTCCTTAAAAAAAAAACTTTCTCCAAAGTTCAAAGAAATATTAATTTTAGATGGATCAAGAACACTGTTAGAGCGACAGTGCTAAAATTGTGAAGTTCAGCATGTTCAAAGTGCATAAGCCTGCGGACGAGAAGTGTTGCTACCATGAAACAGCCGGTTTTCCGCCTTGTTCTAGCATTTTTCTTTACTCAGCTTTTACGTAGCTCAATATAATAAAAATATAAGAACAAATCTTAAAAAATACTATATATGGAACAAATTCTTATAGCGTAAAAGTAAAATGTGTTCAGCAAAAGAGCATATGGATACAAGATTTGACAGGTGGTCGGCAAAACCTCAATGAAGGAGTTCAAATTTTATACAAGTTCTACTAAATATGAGCCAGAATCAATTCTAGCAATAGTTTTATTATTTCTGTAAGCATTGCTGAAGCGATTCATTAATAAAATAATACAGTAAAAGCATGCACAATATTGGAAACATGTATCAAAATATTGGCATAAATAAATAATTAAAAAGGATAATACCTTCAGCTCAAACAATACACCAGCATTACAAATAAATGAAGATCTACAGCAACAAGAAAATATGAGGGTAATTGCTTGTGATGAGAATCGTATTGTAGCTGTAGTTGTACCCCAGCCCAAGTTATAATTTTATTTCTACAAAATTTTTTCTTAAAGAAACTATCAGTCCACCTTAATCAAAAGGGAGCTTTTGAGTTTTTTGAAGGAAATTTTCAGCCAATAAAACAATTTTTTTCAAATTTTCAATCTACTGTAAAAACTGAATTGGCTGAGGAGAAAAAAAATTCAAAGTTTTTGTTTTCACAAGCAGGGATATTCTTAGTTTGAAGCTCTAAATAAAAATCGTTTTTTTTTTTGCATTAATTACAACAAATTTTATTTTAAATAAAACTTAAGTTTAAATATTTGTGAAAAAATTAATGTACTTTTCTCTTAATGCGAAAGTATTGAGGCAATGTATGTTTCTTTGAAGTCTCATTGCTTTTCTAAAAACCACAGAATATATTCTTATTAACAATTAAACGCAGACATTTTTAGTTTTTGTGCCTTAAACTAAAATGTCACTACATTTTTGATGGGTATATTGATAAAAATGTAGGCGAAGCGTAAATTGTAAGTAATAAAACCATTTTGAATTATTTATGGTAATAGAGTTCGATTTTTACTTGCTCAAAACTGAGAAAGATTTTTATAGTAATTAACATTTTCAGAGAAGACAAGAAAAGTAAAGTTGAAAACTTATTGGCTGGGGTACATACCATGGCTGTTTCGCGTTCACCACGACTTTCATCAGCACCCATATTATGTTTCAAGGCCAGGTCATGACTAGTTAAACAATGCTTTTAAACAACAGCGCTTGGCTATCTTGCTGCCGGAGCTCTTCATAACTGACTGTCTATGTTATTGATCGAGCCCGATAAAACAATTAGCAATTATAAATCTTATAGCTCGGTTATAAAGTCAAATTAATGCGTAGTTGAAAAATTTCATTTAAACATTTTTTTATGCTCATTACGACTACAGATTCTTGTTTGTTTAAAAGTTATGTTTATGTTTTATGTAGTGCTCAAGCTCGTTTCACATTATTGTGGTGATTGATATCAATTAAACACGAGAAATGAAATCTCAGCCACTTGTTGCTACGGGACAACTAGCTGTTTCGAAGCCGCCACGCTACGCGTCAGCAGCCGTCTTTCAACTTAGAGGCTCACGATTCTGTTGAGACATCTAAGCCAACTTCAAAAAAGTTAAAATATTTCATGACAGATTAACAAATCGACGTAAGGCTTACAGCACACATCAAATAAAGCAGCGCTTGAATATGCCAAGTCAATCATGCTTTTAAAAATTTTAAGGGCCAATCGATTAAAAAACTGAATCATTTAATTTTTTGTTTTTAACAACATTTAAATTGAAACATCCGTTTTATTTAGCAATTTACGGCAATTATACTTAATTATGCATGTTTTTGGTTGTTGATTTTTTTTGATTTTTTTTTTTGTTTTTTTGCATTCATTCAAAAGCAAAATTTCATTATTATGAACCAACAACTTGTCTGCAATTAGCTGGTGTTTGTGGCTGTTGTGTAAATAATTTATTTACGTCTAGTCATTTCACTTTCTTTTGAAATTTAACAACAGCAATACATATTGTGCAAAGCATGTGCAAAAGTGTATGTAGGTATGAACAATAGGGGGGTCACTTAATTAAAAAGAAAAAAAAAATCTGGTCATATTTACTGTATATATTGCGCAGATGTTTTATAGCTATGAAAACGCCATTAAAACAACTCATGCTCATTTAATGATTAAGCATTAAAGTCCTCAGGCGTGTAATATTTTAATTATTTAGCAAAAAAAATATACATTTTTGCCAAAATAGGACATTTAATAGTTCGCTGGCCGCGTCGATTTGTTGTGACCACTTGCTAGGCCGTGATTTCACTCATTTAGTACTGCCCACAAAAAGAGCATATTGCATTCCTTGAACTAAATAAAACAATCAATGATGAAAAACGTTAAACTTATCTCAGAAGTTGATTCGATTCAAAAAGCAGAAGTGTTTCTGATATTTTTATGTTTTTGCTGTGTTCCATATTTGCTCTCTGTAATACAAGGCTCTCTACCTGCTTGATAGAAAAGAAAAAGTTGCTACAGTAGTTCATATCTAGATTGCTTCATGACTAAATTTACAGCATAGAACGGCATGCTGTGTACTTTTTCTATTAATTTTTAGTATAGCAAGACTATTCGGAAATGTTTTAAAAATAAATCAAATAGATGTTGTAAAAGGGAACCTTGAAAAAATTAATAGATAGAAAGTGGACTGACTACCTTACAACAAAATCGAGGAAGAAGAAAATTAAAATTTTTTTTGAATGTCTGGAAGATAAAATAAAAACGAAATGCCTTAAAAACAAATCAAGTACAAAAAACAAAACATTGTTTGCTCGTTGAGCAAACTTAACCTTGATTTAAGCTACTGTAAAATTTAATATTTTTGCACAACTCTAATGCTTTCTATCTTTGTTAATGTTGCTGGTTTTGTATAAAAGTGAATGTTTGCGCAATTTACTTGTTTTGTGGCTTAATTTTCACAAGCGAAGATCAACAAGAAAATAGTGGTCACGTTTTTTTTAATTTTTTGTCTAGTATTAAAAGTGATCCAACCAAGACACATGAAAAATTTATACTTAATGTTTCTTATTATTATTTTCAAAAATACCGGAAAAAAATTAGTAATTATGAAAGTAAAGAGGAATTAAAATTTTTTTATCGATTTCAATATTCTTCCACACATTCTTGTTGAAAAAATCTTAATAATAACATTAACACTACCACTAACTTATTTTTTGAAAGAAAGTAGTTTATTCAGAACAAATACAGAAGTTGCGCGGAAAGCTTCTTGCCAATTTTATCTTAGAAAGACACTGATATTCCGCTACTCATAGAAGGGCGGCTGGGAAACATCTTTGAAATCAGAGGAATCCCACCAAGGAAACTCAGCTTTAAAAAGAAGAAAGTGCTTTAAAAAACTATATATTGTACAGTAACTTGAATTAAATGTTGATGCCAGAGCCCTGTGCGTCTTAGTTCCAACCAAAACTTCTGAAAACTTTGCAGAGTTGTTTTTGTGAAAATACTCAAAAAGTAAGAATGCCAAAATGAAAATACCGGACGGAAAGAAATTCCCATATGGCCAGGGGCCACCTTAATGTGCATGTGGTATACAGTTTTTTTAATTTTTTAAACATGAATCATTGTGAGATCATAGACACAGAGACTTTGCCCTGGTTTCACTTATATAAACATATGTAAATAAATGGAAAAAAAACAAACCCCACATGATGAAATTCAAAACTTTTGTTCAAGGTAGCAACAGAAAAGGTTTTACTCATTTCTGAGAGAGCAAAAAAAAAAAATATTATAATAAAAGTATTTTATCTTAATATTAATATATTTATTGAGCTCTTCAAATGTTGCTGTGGTGGTACTCTACCCCGGCAGTAATTGAGTTCCCATGTGCTTTAAATTAACTAGAAATTTACCAAAAGAATGTGTTTTTCGTAATAACACATAATTGATACACATATTTGCTTTGTTTTCAAGAGCTTTTTCTCATCTCGCATTAATACACAAAAATTTCAAACTCATCCGCAGATTATCTGTTTGGTGGGTAGATATTTTTGTTGTTGTTTTTTTCTTCTTATCTGCCATTTCCATACCACCCACGTCACGGGAATGGAAAATGTTTCACTTTGCTTGCCCATAGAAAAAAGCATTAACAATAATAATTTTATTTTATTTTTTCTTCTCTTAATTTATTTATTAATATACATATTTTTTTTTTTTTTTGAAAGTCAGGGTATTGTTTTACAAAAAATGCTGGTCCATTTGGCATTCATACTAAATGATTTTTTGGTTGGCTTTGTGTATTTTTCATTAATTACTTATTTGTATGTACATATATGCGGGCAATTTGAAAGATTTATTAAGTGAATTATTATTTAAGCTTATAAAACTGTTAAATAGCAAATAAATATTAAAGGAATTTAAAGTAATTTAATGGTAAATTAAGTTATAGAAAGTTCAAATGAAACACCGACAATACAATTCAATCCATTTATACTTAAATCAATGCCAAGCTGTTCAGTACCAAGTTTTTCTTTTTGTAAATAGGGTGCATTTTGATCCGCATAAAAACCTGTTAGGATGCAGCATGCTGCGACTAAAGTAATCAACTTCTTGCTTAGCAAGTTAACAAATCAACCACGATAGCAATGTTTGGAAGAACACACAGCTAGTTCTCATCAATGGTGATTCGCCAAGACTTAAGGTGCAGTCACTTTGGTAAGTATTAGCCACCAAACAATGTGACCACTACTCTGCCGTTGACCTTTTTTTTATACCAATCACTTGGATACAATTGACTAAAATTTACATACATTCGCAAGTACTCAACAATAAGGAAAAAGAAAAAATTGAAAAATTTCAAGATTTTAGAAATTTACAAGAGCATATTTTAAGGTTATGTTTGTTCAATGAGCAAATACAAAATTTAGAGCGAAAAATTACTTTATTTCATCAAGAACTTTGAAAGAGCCAATGCAATTTAGCTCTAAATATTAAGTTTACTCATTGGGCAAAAATAACCTTAAAATAGGGACTTTAAGGTGTGACTCACAATCAACATCGTGATAACACTTGAGTTTACATATGATCGCATCGCTGCTGAATATGATAGCAAACGCAATAGATGTAACTTAATCACCAATTGCCAGATTTCGGACTCCTTAAGAATTCTTGATTTTGTTAATAAATTTTGATTGTGTTAATTTAGCTTTACTGTCGAACTTTACGATTTAGAATTGTTAATTATTTAATTATCAGGGTCCTTAATCGATTTTATTATCTCAGAACTGGGAATGACTTTCTTTTTTGAGGTAAAAATGTTGTGATCGTAATTTTTAAAGGTGACAAAAAAAGTCCCAGGGCTGAGGAAATAATGTCGAACTAAAAGCCCGATAAAATAATTAAAAATTTTATTGCTTAATTAAGTAGATATACACAACGTTCAATTGTATTATTATAAAGATTATTCTGGGTTCACAGAAATTTAAACGAAATTCCAGAAAAATAGGAAACTCATTAAAGCCTTAAGATAATTAAAAAAAAAAGAAAGAAAATTCGTTAAAGCGTAATTCCAGCTAAAAACATCTTTGAATGTTACGTGCCTCAATAAAATTTCCAAAAATTTAAGCTGCCTGAATTCCTGCCCCAAAATTAACTTTAAATCGTAAAATACCAAAAACATTTTCCACCAAGCATAAAACATTTTCCAAACACAATTTAAAAATTTTTTATTGACTTCTATTAGAGTGAAATTTTTATGAAAATAAACCACACATTTGGCACTCCACATAATTTAGTGCTTTAAATTGTAATTTATTTGTGCCAATGAATTTTCCGAAAAAGCAGAAATGCATGTCTAAATTTTCTTTATTTTCATGAAAACAATAAACTGAAAATAAATTTTTAGTTGCCGAATGTAGAACAGACAGATGTTTCAGGTATGTTTGCCATGCAGCACAAGTATCTAGAACAATTAAAAGTACAGGCAGCGCCATTAGGGTGGTGCTCAAGGCAGAGGGAGAAATATACAAATACATATATATATTAAAATAATTGAAATTCATGTCAGACAAATACTTTGGGAGTGCAATTGCTAGTGAAGTAAAGAAAACACTTTAAAACTTGTCCATTTATTGCTGGTGTTTTTCATGCATTTTGTTGCAAATATTCAAGGGAAATATTGAGAGGCAAACAAATATTTTTTGCTTAAATATTTAATAGTCAACTAGGATTTTCAATACGCTTTTATTAAGGGTAAAAGGAAAAAGGCAAATAATGACAGGTGAAAAAAATCAGGATTATTTTGCAATAAATCTGATGTTTTAAGCCAAATATATAAATTGCATGTAAAAAACAATAATATGTGTTTTAAAATACTTAAAGGCTTGTAAACAAAATTTTAATGTAAACAAGTGAAATGCTACACTGCAAGAATTTGGTTCTAAAGCCCTGTGAATGGCGATATTAGTTTGATGATCGTAGCGGTGGACAGCGATGGTACGTTCCCCAGCTAGTCAGTCATCAACTTTCGTTTTCTTGCCTTTAAAAGAATTTTTTCTCAATTATGAGGAAGTAAAATCAAATTAAAGTCCAGTAGAGTAATTAATAATTGCAAATTATAACCACTGTCCATAGATGTTCTGGATGCTATTAAACAAAAAAAAAAAAAAAAAAAAAAAAATCATCCATAGAGTTAAATTAATGCTTAAGAATTGCTGGGATGGGCCCAAGAGATTGAAAGCGTCGTTGTCGTTACATATAAAATAGGTACAAACACAAAAATGTAAAATCAATTGAATATTGGTGAGAGAATGTAAAATATATTTCAATCCACAGATAAACCCAGTGACAAAAAAACCCCAATAAGCTCGATAAGCGCTGCTGATTAAAAAGCAATGCAATAAGTTATGACCCGGGACTGAACCGTTTTGGTTGCTAATGATGGTCGCGGTGAACGTGAAGCTGTCCTGGCATATTCTTCAGCCAATAAGTCTTCAACTTTGCTTTTTATGTCTGCTCTTAAAAATGTTGGTCACTATAATTTTACCACAAAAATGTTTTCTCAATTCTGAGCAAGTAAAGTCAGACTACAGCAACATAAAATAGTTAGCAATTATTTTAGGTCTAATTTTAGACCTAAAATAATGCTTTGCAATTGGCTGTTAAATATAATAAATGAGTTAATTTTTCTAACCAACAATTGTAAATCATAAAGTTTGACTATGGAGTTGAATTAATGAAAATATTTATTATGTTTGCTCGGGCTGCCATTCAATAACACCAGCTCACTTGGCTTCCTACTGGCAGCGTTATGGGTTCGCTGCCCCCATTGCCTCTTCATAGACTTCAGGGAAATGCATTCAATCAAACTAATCAATAGATTTTTGTGAGTCATTTAACAGTTCTGGGATTTGAGCTGACGAAATGTTTGCTCCGTCAACAAATTCCATATCTGCTTTTTTTACTTCCTGTCAAATTATTTGCTACTTTTTTTTTTTTTAGAAAAAAAATAGTGAAATACATTTTTGTCGTCAAGTATGGTTTTTTTTTGCATCTTCATTCATGCAAAAAATATTTGTTTAATTTGGGTTTTTTTCTTCTTATTTTGCATAAAAAAAAAACGAATGACGACGACTGATTAATAAAGTTGGCATTTAGCTGTGAATGTATGCAAGAATGTTTGTTTGGAATACAGAGTTTGTTGCTTTGTTTAACTAATATTTATATCAATTGCTACTTTTTTTTTAGCTATTTCTCTTGCTTTGAATTTATTTATATTTTTTCCTCGCTATGCCGGTTAAGTACTGATAAGAAAACAAAGGCGAAACACACTTGCAAAAGAATGTTCTTTAATATATAAAATTATAAATATCCAACTGACCAAATAGCAAACAGAGAGAGGAAAATTTTTCTAATGCCGATTATTTTTTTCCGGGAAAAAATTTCTCCTTAAAATGTGGGGATAGCAAGACATTGGATCACTATTTATGCCAATGACCAGTCTTCTAACAAATATAGCGCCACCATCTAGGTAGCGATACCTGACCGGATATAACCCATTGGGGCACTATTTATACCAATGTCCGGCCTTCTCACAAATACGGTCCCGGCACTCGGATAGCGAAACGTGTGTGGATGTAAACCATGTATGCGATGTATGCTGGAGAAAACTAAGGAACTTTGAGCTTAGACTTATGAGTCAAAACAATTATTATTAAATCCAAGGAGAGCACTGGATTAAGTGTATGCCGAAAGACATGGGCCGTCTTATTAAGGTAACCTAAACTAATCGAATCCTTTTCCCGTGTGCAGGTTGTTTCTTTTTCACTAAACATTTTGTATAAAACATTTTGTTTGAAAGTATTTTCAAACAAAAGTCTGAGCTAAGATGTTTTTGTCAAAAGGTGTTCTGTACTATGCCGGGGGCATATAGTAGAAGTTATCATAACCACTACAAACACTGAGCTTCATTTACTGTCTAAGTTTTTTTTGTCATATAGTGTACTTGACACGCCACTTAAAAGCCAATCTAAGATTAATTAGTTTTATGTATACCTTGAATACATGGTTAATTGGGTATAATCAACATTGTATATCTTTGGTCGCGTGTAGAAAGGCTTTAACTTACATTTTGTCAATCTTTTGTTTTTCGCATATTTTGATTAGTCAAAGGGTTTTATATTGACATGTGCAAAACATCCGAAATTGAAAAAAATATAGAGTTAGGACCTTTCTACATGAGACCCACGATATAAAAATCGCGATTTGCAATCTTTGTTTGTGGAAGTTTTGTGGTAAAACTTTTATAAAATTATTTTGCTTATATGTATGCTTGAATCAAAGCAAAATATCAAAAGATAAAAAACACAATACCAATTCAAACAATAAAGTACAGTGGTATAAAAAAAATAAAAACTTTCTTAATTGGTCAAAGGGTATGTGAAAAAAGCCGAATCTTATCTTATTTCTTATTCAAAATATTTTTGAGCTGGAAAAATCATCTAAAAAAAAGAAGCCCAGCTCTTAGTTCTTTAATCCAACCAGAGAATCTCAGCCAAGCGGGGCCACCCTAAACATGATGTCATGGTTGCTTGTTTTAAGAATTAAATTTTTAGAAAGAGTTTTGCATAATAAGCATACTAACAGTGATGCAAGACTTCCATTGGTCTTACAAACTACCTGGTTGTTTGAAGAAGCTGTCTGGCTTTTCAGTCAAGTAACAGAACAACCTCACACATACACAAAAAAAAACTTAATCTGAATTGGCTTAAATTGAAAACCTGGGTGATCCCTAATTTTGTAAAGAAAACTATTCTTTTTTTTACAGCTTGGCGTACAACCAGCTGTTTCGAGGTCGCAACGCCCAGTCACTGAAACCTTTCGGCTCCCAAAGCTCTCTGAATTTGACTTTTCTTTTACGTGCTAAATCAACATTAATCAAAGTAATGGTCTTAATAGTCTTAATGTTATTATCTAATTTGTGTTTTTTTTTTTGGTGGCGATTTTGACTTGCTGGCTTTTAATGTTTTTAATTCAGCCTGATTCGGCATTAAACCGAAAAACAACGTTTTTTGCCATTAAAACCTAATTTGATTCCGGGTTGTCTAATAAGTCAATACAGTGAAGCAGAAAAAAAAAATTAACGTTACCAAAAATAACATAAAAAATAACATGTTCTTGAAATACATTTGCGAGCAAATTTTATATGAAAAATTTCAGCTTAAGTGTATCTGAACAACATTTTATTTTTTATGAATATCAGAGTAAGAATTTTTGTTTCTCTTTTGAAACATGTTTTGCTCCGATTTTAATTTTTTTGCCTTCTTTATACTGTCAGCTCTTTTTCATTTCATTTGCCTCTCACGGGACTCGAACTCCAGCCAATACATACATTCAACCCTGGCAACAATTAAATCTAACGGACCAACAAGCAATTAGAGTACAGAGTTAATTTTCTATTAGCATGATTTTCGATCAACATGTGGTTATGTTAATTTCTATTCAGCGCGCAGGTTTGCCATGCGCCGAGGTATCATGGGGATTTATCTGGTTTAGGTAAAAATATTTTTCTATTTTCACTTGCTGGATACTATACTTTGAGGGTTGCTTTTAATTTTGATGCCTTATATTCAACTATCAAGGCAACCACTGTTGCTACATCACTGGGCATAAGCAGGGGAACCCACCAGCTGCAATTGTAAACTTAAGTTAATTAAGAGCAGTCAAAGGTTTATGTTTTTTTTATTATTATTATTCACATCATATTTTCAGGCATTTATTGCTTGCTGATTTTATGATCATGCAAGAGCTTTTTCTATGCATTGTATTGGGTCCCCCTGCCTATAAGCCACTCTTCATTGATGATTTTCAACGAGTATTTTTTCTTTGTTGAGTAATAAAAAATTAAGTAAATAAAATTTAAAATCAACAAAAGCAACAACAACAACGAACAGTAGCAAATCAAATTAAAATTTAGCAAAACAACAACAAAAATGGCAAAGAAAAAGAATTAAATCACAATCGCAGTCAGTGAGTGCAGAAGCAGCAACAAAATCACATGCTTCAAACAAAAGTATGTCAAATATTGCGATTTGCGATTCAAAACACGCGTGTGGGTGGGTGTGTATGACAAAAATATAACAGTAACAAAAACAATTTGCATTAAATAACTCTTGCTCTTCCCCGGCCAGAGACTTTTTGAGGAAAGGGAAACTGATAATGAATTGAAAACAAAAAAAAAAAAAAAATGTTTTAAATATTACGTTAAGTAGAGCGTTACTACATTTTTAATACAATGCTTTTTTGTTTTCTAGTTTATTTTTTTTTTCTTTTTTGGATTTTGCGGTTTTAGGTAATAAGCTGCTTAAACGTACAATTTGGACGTGGAAGTGGTTTTTTTTCTACTTCTAATTTCAAATGGGGTAAACTAAGAATTTTATAGATTTTATCTGCGAAATTAAAGGGAATAAAGGAAACGGAAGTTAAAATATGTTTGGCCGCTCGTGTGGAAAGATTCTATTTAAAAGATTTAAATTTAAAAATTATTTGATAAAGTTAATTTAATATTTTTTTCCAAAAATGTTTGGAAATTTCTCAATGTGTAGCTAAAAAATAGCCCATATAAATGTGCAGATTATTATATCCTGAATCAATTAACCTGTGTATGTGAAGTTGAATTTTTTTTTCTACTACTTTAAGAATATTTTTCACTTTCACAAATGAAATGTAGCCGTTTTTTTTTTTTGCAAAGTTTTCAATGCCACTCAGCCTCCACAAATACACACTTGTAGCAAATCGATTCGGCAGTTGTTTTGGTATTTCTTTGTTTTAGGTTATTGTTGCCATTTAAATTAATTAATTTGCCTGTACGTTTGTGTGCTTGTGTGAACATCAAACAAATGTTTGTGTTTAGTTTTTACGAGAGCGCACAAAAATTTCATTCATAAATAAAACTTGGGCAATTCTGTTTATGAATTTATTAATTTTTTTTTTTTTTTGGTTAATTATTTATTTGATCTTAAAAGTCATTAAAATTTTGTTTTGCTTTCAGCAGCAATATTATGATTTTTTTTTGTACTAGAGGGAGAGACGTCTACGTGTGGCAGAAATGTCTACGTGTGGCAGGAAGAAAAACATTTAAAAATTATATTTTGTAAAGAATTTCTGGAGTAAGCTCAATGTATTCTTTTTTCTATAATATTAAGTAAAAATGCAATTTTCGAGAGCTTGGTTTTAGAAAAAACTAAATTAAATTAAAATAATTTTTTCCAAATTTTTACCACCAAAAATCTGTCTCAATTATGAGCAAGTGAATTCGACCTAATGCCCGATTCCCTTGTTGCTTTATGATGGGTATTGTTCAATTTCACTTGCTCAGAATTTAGATAAAAAATTTTTTTTTAGTAACATTGTGTAGAAAAATATAGAAATGAAAGTAGTGGTCTCGAACGTTCTAAGCTGGATATAAAGTATGTAAGACTACTGGCTGGGGGACTAATAGGTCAGTATACCTGCAACCAACAAACTTGATCGCTGACTGCTGGCTCCTAAAAGCCTATGCGCTGGGCAAATTAGATTTGCAAAGGCTCGCACTGAAAGAGCTGCTGCAGTTGCTAGGGGTATTAATTCCTTAGGGAGTAATGCATGCACAATAGCTCAAAAACTGGGCCATATCCCTCATTACATTACATTTCAAAGTCCGCTATAAAGATTAACGATTATTAACGATAAGATGAAATTACTGTTTAAAAATCACTGGCCATCGTTGACACAATAGCAAAAAGCCGAAAAATCAATTGGATGTTGATGGGAGAATATTAAATTTATAATTTTTATTTGATTTATGAAAAATTAATTTTAACAGCCTAAGATCTTTTTATATCAAATTTCTTTACAGTGCTGTTATACAACAATTTTTATATCATAATCTTTTTATTACTTTAGGTCTAAAAATTGGCTCTTATAGCGAATAAATAATTAAGTTCATTGTTGAATAATCTTTTTATATAAAATTGCTAAGTAATTTTAATATAAAAATATCTGAAGCTGTAAAAATTAGTTTTTCGTAGAGAATATTAAAGATTGACAATCAGTAATGAACAGCTCTGCTAAAAGGATGGCCAAAACTTTGCTGCTTAAAAGACAGCCTGCACTTTGTTATGAACAGGGATCGAAGCAATTGGGGTAATGATGATCTTCGTGGTGGCGGTGAAACAGCTATGGTATGTATTGCAGCCAATAAATCTTCAACTTTACTTTTCTTATCTGCTTTCAAAAAGCCAGATCACTACAATTTTCCCACAAAAGAAAAAATATCTCTCAACACGAAGGCATTAAAGTCGAACTTCAGCCTGACAATTGGAAAATATTTTTCATTTCAAAAAATTAGTTTTCTGTACTATATTGCTATGAGTTCTATTAAAAACAATATATGTAAGTATTATTAAATAATTTTGCTTGATTATTTTAAAGAAAACTCTTTTCCTTATGCATTTACTTCATATGCAAATTGATTTATTGTATTTGGATTTGATGTATGCCTTAAAAAATAGAACAAAAAAAATCTTTTTTAGCAGCAAACAATAATATTTCGCTTCATATGTTCTAGTTTGCTTTTCTTGCTATTGTCTTTTGAGATAAAAAAATATAGATATTTAAAACACCTTAGATTTTGTTACGAAATAAACAAATATAAATTCATTTTTCTCTTTTGTATCTTTTGTCTCTTATTTTGCTTGCTTTCTTTTTTTAATGTACAATCCAATCAGTCATATTTTCTCTTACCAAAAATGTTTTTAAGGTATTTTTGTTTATTTCTTGTTTTTGTTTTTTAACAAAAGAATTTGTTTTAAATTAAATTTTTCTCCCTTCTTTATTTACTCTGATATTTCTAAATAAATAAATGGGGTTTTTTTCAAGTACGTTTTTTTTCTATTTATTATTTTGCAAGTTTCAATATTTATTTAAGAAATTCCTAAAATTTTTTTGTTATTGTTGTTATATTTGATTAAAAGTAGATGTACGTGAAAACGTTGTAGGTTTTTAATTATTTACTAAAAAAATAAGGAAACGAAGCAGCGCAGAAAATTAAAATGGAGAAAATTGTTCGAATGAGAAGTCACGATAGTATTATGATAGAATATTGTCGGATTTGTAAAATTGGCTGGTATATATAGAGGGCCTCCTAGCACCTGTACACACACCCACTTACAACTACGCAGATCATGTGAATAATATTTGGTAGAACACCATTTGGTTGCTTTTATATGCAAACTATTTGCATATCTTTTTTTTTGCACTATTGACCCATTGTTTCTGTCACCTGGGATATGATGGGAATCCAACTAATAGTTTTGTATACAATTGTACACCAGTTGCTATACTAGTATTTTTCATACTACTTCTGTAGTCTTTTTAAAGTTCCATAGCTCGATTGTGAAAACAGAACTCCTTTACTGAAACTTCGCTGTCCGTCGGTCACAGATCGCATTGCCTCAAACGACAAGAGCTAGAGAGCTAAAATTTTTACAGAGCCTGTGGTTACTCGCCCACTACAACAACAAACACTAAAGACAACAAAAACGTAGAAACTAAAGGGGGGTCCCCATTTAAAAAAAAACTGTGCAAATAAACTACACATTTTGAATTAGACGAGTTAGAGGATTGGGAATACATCAGGCTATGAGGTTACACCGGGTCTACAACAACAAACACTAAAAACAAAAAAAGGTGGAAATCTGCAAGGTGGTGCCATACCAGAAACTGAAATTAGCTGTAACTTTTGAGTCGTAAGAGGTAGACACTTGAAATCCAGTTGCTTGGCCTCTACAGCAACAAAGAGCAGAAATAACAAAAGCTTAAAATTTTTACAGTGTCCCATGCATGGGAGCACCCTTTAGTTTGAATATTAAAAATAATTAAAATTCGATAAGATTCAATCTGCAAAAAAAAAAAAAATTCCCCTAGTGTGATGGTTCTCATTTTTACCCACCAAGAGTCATATAAAAAATGTAAGCATCGAACCAGATTTGCGGCGACGAAAGCCGTCTAATCACAAAGAAATCTATCATATCATCGTTTTTCTATTACTCATATATACATATTTAAATTTTGTTAAGCACTCATCTCACTAAAGATGTTAAAACTTAAATAACAAAACATTTGATTACCTGTTATAAATCCATTTGTTTTATGACTAATGATCAGCACTGTGAGTAGACTGCTCCAGAAAATGATGTAATCCAGGTGATATCGGTGACTCATTTTTGAGGTGTTGCTTTGATGACCACTTTAGTAGATACAATTATAAAAAGCTTTAACTGCTTTATATCTAATTAAAATAAAACTTTATATATTTCTTAATTTCTACACTATATTTTTCATTTTTCACTGCACCAAAAAAAAAAACTGGCTTCTAAAAGATTTTTCACTGATTGATTTTTCACTAATTTAACCCTTTTGCTGACGATAGAAAATAATGTTGAGCTGGAATCAAAAAGAAACGAAGAAATATTTAAAAATTTATATTAATATAAATACTCAGTTGAAGACTAAAATACATATAAAAATATTTAACAACTAGAAATTAAACAATTGGAAATTAATTTAACTTTGTAGCTGAACTCTGCATATAATGTACAATTGTTAATTAAAATACAAACTTTTTGCTCAAGTTTGTGGGAGTAAGACCGAACTCGAGCCCGATGAAATAAGTAACAAAAATTAAATTTATCTTGTCGGCAAGTGGTGTTAATGAAAACGATACTTTCTGGCAACCTCAAATTTGTGGAGAAATGGTAAAACATCTTGTAACCAAACACGGCAGTTCCTTGATGTTTTCCTATACTTTGGTGACTCGCACTGAATTTTGAGGACACAAGATTTTTGATTTAGCAAAAATGAACGTGCAGGTCAGATTTCAGAGCTACAAAAATGCGAGGACATAAACGCAGGGGAAGTAAATCGAGACTAAATAGAAGAACATGTTTTACAGCAAGAAATTCACTTATAGCATTTAGGTTGAATCACAAGCGTGAGTTTTGTTATAGAAATTAAATTAATTTTGCTTCATATTTCACTAACCTGAATTAATTTTCTCAACAAAGCCTGCGGTTACTGACACATTTGCCGTAATGTTGACAATTGGCTTTTTTTTCTCTTTGAAAATTTAATATATATATATATATTTTAATTTAGCACTTGTTTGTAATTAACGACTTTTTTTTTAATAATTATATTTCAAACACACTTTTTTCTTTATGAAAAAATTATTAACTTTTTTTTTTCAATGATTTTTATAAAAAAAAAACGTTTTTTTAAACAACGCTTTCTAAAGTGACATTATTAAGATTAATTATTTATATTTATGGTATTGAATGGTGGCATGTAATTAATTAATGAACGTGTTAAAAAAAAAATTTATTTTAAACGTGTTATCAATGGCAATTTTTTTCTCTCTCATAATAATATTTCTCCATTTAATCAGTTATTTTAGGTATTTTTTTTTTGCACTCTGCTATAAATTTGTTTTGTCTGTGAATTTAAATTTTTATAAAATTTATTTTATTGTTTTAAGCCAATGAGATCCTGTAAAAAAAGAGCAAAAATAATCATGAATTAGTGAAATGATAATTTTAATTAAAAGGTATGGCAATAATTAATGAAGTGTTAAAATGATTTGTTAGCGATTTGTTGAAAATATAAGATATTTTTTTGACATGGAAAGGTTTCTTGCCACAAACAAAAGGGCTGAACGTTTTCACAAAAGCAATGAAAGGAGGGAGGAAGGAGTTTGACTAAAGTGACAATATCAAAAATGTAATTAAGAGTCGCTTAAGCCGCTTGACTATTAGTATTAAGTGGCTTAGAACATTTTATTTGTATGCGAGCGGTGGTGCATGTTCGGCTCTGTTTGAAGCAAAATCAAAAGTTTTTGATATATTTGCTGAAGTCATTTTATTTGCACGTCTACATTTATGTTTGACAAAAAATCTCACTTGGGTGAAAATTTCGAGCTGAATAGATACATACATTCATGTGCGAATGAAAAAAAGAAGACATACACGTAATTCCAAATTCTTTTTTTTTAATTATGCATACATATGGATGTATATACATACTTCTGAAGTTTCTTTATATCCTGCAAGAAATTTTATTGCCTAGACTTGAGATAAAAATAATTATTTCTTTTCAGTTAGCTGATCTTTATTATTTGAAATTTTTTCCCCAGAACGTGTGCTGACCGCAAGTGTGGCGTTTTCGAAACAATTAGTTTTCCACTCTGCTAAATGGTCTTTTTAATGTTTTCTTTGTCTTATTTAATAAATTTCCAACCTAAAAATACTATAGAAAGAACTTGAGCCCAATAAACTTAATACAAAATAATATTTATTTTCTTTGTATTATTGTTCATCTTATGCTGAAGTGTTTTGAAGTCAATTGTAGCAAGCAGTTTTTGCGAATATTTTTAAGTGTTTGACTCAGCTTCTTCTAAAAATTTTCAACTAAATTTTATGTTTGTACGCAATCGATTTGTTAATCATGTAAAGTCTTACGATTAAGTTATGTTTTGGAAAAATGTTTTACTAGGTTCTTAACTGAATATGGAAATTAATCTGTAACAAAATACGTAATTGTTTTAGGTTTGCTCTTATTTGGTTTTTTTAGGTCTTAAAAGAAATCTGGTTCACCTTATCTCAAAAATATGTGACATTAAATGCGATAAATTCTTTACTTTGTTATTTTTTTTTGTTTTTTTTTTATAGAGATTCCTGACTCATTTTAGAAATTTTTTCACAGCCTACACCGCCGTAATACCTCGTATAAAAATTGTTTTTTAATTACTAATCACTTTATTAGCTTTTAGTTCAATTTTACTTTCTCAGAATTGAGAAAGATCGTTTTTAGTAAAATTTTTAGTTGTTTTTGTTTCATTTTTATTTGTTAAAAAAAATATTTAAAGCGAACAAAAAAATTCAACATTATTCTTTGTTATTATTGATCGATTATTTGTGTAAAAAATCTCAGTTTATTTAAATAAATTTGTCTGGTCAATAGCAGACAAAAAAACTAAAAAAAAATGCGCATATCAAGCAAATAAAATTGACCATAAAGACACACAAAATACGCCAGCAATATTAATAAAAATTTATTAAAAACAAAAACAACTCATAAAAATCACATACTCCCCCACATTGAAAAGAACAAAAAAACTTATATGAGAAAAAAAAGATTGTAAATATTAATTTGTGGTGTATTGGAAATAAATTATTTAAAATTCTATATTATAATTCTAAATACATTTTTACATTAAAAGTTGAAGCAAGAAAAATGTCAGTGGCTAACAATTCAAAATCAATTTAACGAGCTTTTAGTTGCAGCTTAGTTCCAAAGAATTCAGAGGGATGTTTTAGTGGTAAAATCTTTAGAAAAAAACAGAAAACTTATTTGGCTAAGGAACGGATGATATGTACCACGACCATCGTCAGCACCCGAATGGCTGCGTTCTCAGATCATGACTAATTGCATACTGCTCTAAGTCAGCAGCGTTTAACCATTCTATCTTCTGACTTTCTTTATTACGGACTGCCTACAATATTTGATCCCTATGATTTTATTTATTTTTGTATTTTTCTCTCAATTTTGCCACATATTTTGCCACATATTTTTTGCCCAGTGTAATACATGCATAAAGTATTTTTCTTCCATTAAATTATTTTTTTTTGCAAATAAACCAACAGCAACAATAACTTTCTTTGCCAGAAAAATAAAATAACATCATTAAAAGAGAAAAAATTAAAATTTTTAAGATTTTTCCCGTAGGCATTTAACAACACAATTTGTTTGCCAAAATACCAGGCGGAACAGAACACAAAAACGAAAAAAGAAACGATTTATGTATATTTAACACAAAATACTTTTTTTTGTGTGTCTTGAAATAATAACAACATTTAATTGCCATAAGATAAATAACACAGTGGAAAAAGATTGGGCACAATGACTTTATTTGTTAATAAAAAAAATTAAAAAAAAAAAATATTAAAAAATACGTTTACATTAAATATTTACTGTTATAATTCTTGAAAAAAAAATCTATTAAAGAAATTTTGAATCTTTGCTTTCCAGCTTTTATGGAACCATAATTTGTTAACAAGCGACATTTTTTTGTAAACAAAAATCCTTAACAAATATGCCAGCAGTATTTTTTTTTTCAACCAATTTTGATTTTATGCCAGCAATCATCGAGTTTTTTTCGAGGACGCCGCTAGTCAAACGACAAAGCGCTCTAGGGTCATGTTGACCGAACTTTTTCTGCCGCAATTGAACGAATTTAGTCGGGAAGACATGTGATACCAACGGCACACACCGATATTCTGAAAGCCAAACAACACCGGCTGACTTCTTTTGGCCCACCTACAAAAACTTCTGGAAATGTACTAACAGTAAGAACGGCCTAAATGTCTTTGGGAATAGTCAGAGCCAGCTGTAAGTTTAAGGCTCATGAGCATGCCATGGAACAACGAGCACTTTAGTGACCTGAGCTGGCGATACATTTTCAAAAGATCATTTTATTGTGGGGGGCTTATTTTTTCCAAACTAAATATGGAAATTTCAACTTTCTATTGAAAATATTATATTTTTTCTGCATATGATATAAATATTTTGCACAAAAAAACAAAACAAAACAATCTACATAAAGAAACATATTTATTTGTGTCAGTTTTATTTGCTGTTCAGCAATTCATATTACAAATCCCGAAAGATTTAAATTAAATTACAACCAAACTGGGCAGCATTAAATAGAATTAATTAAACACACAAAGCCTGTCAAACTGCTTCGAAAGATTTATGAACAAATAGATAATAAATTCAATTGTTTGAAAAAAAAAGTTCTTACAACAAACCAAACAAACATTTTAGTAAAAAAATAAAAGAATACAAATCTACATGACATTATCACTTACAACAAATGTTACTCATGTATCATGTCAGATGGGCGCAAATATTTTTCAATTTCAAAAATTGCAACCTTCAGTGTGATTTAGGAAAAATGTTAGAAATAAATCATAAATAAGATTCCAAAGCATTTAAAAATTTATTTAAAGTTAATTTCACAGAATATTTTTAAATGCAATTAAATTAATCAAATTTAAGGCACTTGAAACAAGAAACGAACTGCATCAAACCGTTGGCAGTGTAAACAGAAAACCAGAAAAAATATCGATCGGTATAACAATTAAATGCAACTGATGAGGGGCACCAACACAAGAATTGTATTTAATTGTTTTCAGAAAGCACAAACTGTTTAAAATAAGGGTCGGTAAAGAAATTTCTCTTCACAAAATTTAATTAAAATTTTAAAGTATTTTTTTTTTGAAAACATTTTCAAGATAACGTATTATTTTAGGTCAAAAAATAGACCTTGTTAATTCTTTCTGCCTTTTTCAGCCGTCTATATGACAATAAACGAAATTTCGACGAAATGGAATAAGTAGTTATATTTCAAACATTCCTTTAAAAATTTTCAAGTCTACTGATGAGTTGATTAGACGGCTTAAAAAGACAGAAAACATAAATAAGGTATATTTTTAGATCTAAAATAATACATTTCAATTGCCACTTAAAGCAAATAAATAATCAAGTTCAGTTTTGAATTTTTAAGATAACAGAACTTGGTTTTTAAGGTCTTATTTTTAAATATAGTTGTTTTTAACTGAGTCCCTTGTTGGTTTTAATAAAATCATTTTTCAAAAACGATATTTAAATGCAATTTTTCTTAAGAACAATATCCAGTTAATATGCAATTAAGAATAGTATCAAAAACTACCCAAGGATATATACATGAAAATTAATTCAATACTCAATTATTTTATTGAGCTTTGAGGCCGATTTTTACTTTCTCAGAAATGCGAATGATTTTTTGTGATACATTGTAGTAAATTCAATATTACTTGAAAAGCCAATTGTTGAAATTTAATAAGAAGAACTTATTAAAAAATTATTTTCTGCACAAGCTTTTCAGTCGTCTATTAGTCGACGACTTTCGAGTTGATGCCACTCAACTCGTAATGTCCGAGTCATTAGTCATTATTTTTACTTGCGAAAAAAAAACTTAAAAGACATAAAGCAATGAAATAACAAAATAAAAATTTAGCTCCTAAACACCACCCTTTACTTAAATAATTATAAACATATATGTATATTCAACTCATAATTGCCTGCAACCTAATGAGCCACAAATTTTTTCTTAATTGTTAAAACCCATTATACGGGTACATTCATCAGCAAATATAAAATAAGCAAACATCCCTGTAAGGCAAATTCTTCACAAGTTCTTTATAAAATGACCTGATTCTAGAAGAAACACATACATATAAACGAACACTTGCTTATGGAATGACGTTGCAAAGAGCGAAAGCGCTAAACATGTACCACATAAATACTTCCCATTTTATTCTTTAATTTTTTTTTTCTCTGTATCGATTAAAGATTTAATTTTGAAATATTAATTAAATCAGGAAATAACACACAAGACCCTGACACACAACCAATCAATTTGAGATAATAAATCGGCTTCACTTACAACGCCCAGCAATTGAAGTCAAATAAAAACATAATTAAATCTTTTTTATGCCAAGAATTCATACGCTAGATTACGCACACACGCACTTACAGCAACACACTGGGCCTGCTAAATATAAAAACCATTGCAACAAATATGCCACTTGTAAGTCGGGGAATTATTATAACTTTAGCTTTCGAATAAATATTATGGAAGATGTAAAAGAGATTCTGGGGAGTAAAAATGGAATGCAAAATGAAAAGAGGAATCAATTCTAATTTTAATAAAAATCGTGAGACTGAATAAAACAGGGAATAGGAAAGGAGACAAACATAAAAGATGAAAGAGTAAAACATATTAAACTAAATTATTAATTTATTTTTATAGTCAAACTTTATGAATTACAATTGTTAATTACTCTATCGAGCTTTAGTTCGATTTTGCTTCTCCAGATTTGAGAAAGATTTAATAGTTTTGGTTTTGTGATCAACTTCAGGTATGTTCCCCAGCCAATAAGTCTTCAACAATTCATAAGTCTTCAACGATTCATAAGTTCTTCAAAATCATTAAACACAACAAATTTAACTCTTTAAAAAAAGTACCTCTTTGAAAATATACGTCTTTGAAACAGTGCCTCTTTGAAAACAGTATTCCTCCAAAAAAGAAGCTCTTTGAAAATAGTAACTCTTTGAAAAATTGTACCTTCTTAAAAAGAGAAATAGTACCTCTTTAAAAAAAGTACCCTTTTGAAAAAAGTGCCTCCTTGAAAAAAGTAATTTTTTGAAAAAATTATTACTTTGAAAAAGGTATTTCTTTGAAAAAAAAATACCTCTTGGAAAAAAGTGCCTCTTTGAAAAGAGTATTTCTTTGAAAATAATACCTCTGTAGGAAGGTACACTTTTTTTTTAAAAATGTTACCTTTTTTAAAATTACCTCTTTAGAAAAAGCACCTCCTTTTTAAAGTACCTCTTGGAAAAAACCACTTTTTCGAAAAATATCTCTACTTTCCGGTAGAGGTTATTGGCACGGTTTACTTCTAGATGGTCCCAGTTTTATTTGGATGTTGACGCACAACATTATTGTTGTTGGTGCTCTTAACTATCTAGTATTTTAGTGTTATTTTAATTTGTCAATGCAACTAATAATGCATATGGCGATATGGGATCAATTATCTACCCTACATGTCTGCTTTTTTGCAAGTTGAAGTAAAATATTAACCACTGTTCCACTTTCAGTTTGATCCACATAGAAAATTAAGTCAGTTATGCAAAACAAAATACTATAAATTAATTTCGTGTGTTATAAAAGCCCTCAATGGCGTGTTTATTTACTTAATACAAATGTTTTGCGTGTTCTTTTTTATCACTTGCGTAATTGTTGCTTTGCCGTAACAATAGATAAAAACAGTTATTTTTAAACGATTTAATTGTTTTTTTCTCGCTCTATTTCTCTCTCCTTTTTTTCTTTAACATTTTTGAGCTGCGAGTACTTTTTGTAGAACCGTTAATATTAACAGTCAAGCCAGTTACACTTCTTTGCATAAATTAAGTAAGTAGGTATGTACATACATACGTACATACTTTATCAAACACATGGAGTAACAAAGTGATTTAAACAATTCAGCGACAACCACCAAAATTTAGGAAATGAGGTCAATTTTTTTTTTTTTTTTTTTGGTCTAAGGAAGGAAACATACGTTTGAAAAATGAAGAAAATAAGGTCAAATTACATTAAATTTGTAATAATTTTGTTATTTTGTCGATGTTATGCCATCGATTTTTCGGTAGCTTTTGGTATAAAGGAAAGAAAAAGCTTCCACTATGACATAATAAAAAAAACCACTTCCGAGGCGTTCGATTAAAATTTTTTTATAGTTTTGTTTGGGAACTCCCTTAAGGAGATGTGGTACTAGTTCGGTGTATTCGAAAAATATACTGGGAAATATACTGGGGGGGTTTTGGTTAGACATTTGAATCCTCCAGGGGTATCCTGGGGATGATTAGTCTCCCCAGCATACTAACTAGCCCCCATCGTGCCTATAGATAAGGAGTCATATGTATAAAAACCCCGAACAATTTTTTCTCAACATTTTTTCGAACATACCTGTAGTGCCATCACTGGTAACTACTTTTTGTTACAACGATGGCACTGCCTCTCCACTCTTTAGTAGCAGTTAAGGGATTTTAAAAATAAAGCACGGCGTCAGTCGAAAAGATAACACGAAACAGAGAGTTTCAATGCATACAAGCTTGCTACATATATTTATTAATATATTATGGCGACCGATGACAACGAACACTTAGAGTGAAACCCAAAACGACGAAGGAAAATTTTAACTACTGTACGTTGCAAATTAAAGTGAAACTAATAAATTAAAATTCAAGTAAAACTAATCACTACTCACTACTTATATTTGTAAAACTAATAAATTAAATTAAAAGTATAGAAAATAAAAAAAAAAGAGCTGCTTATTAAAAGAGGCTGCGTGACAATCTTGTGGAATATTTGAAATTTCTCGACTGCTATTCACACACCACGTCTGCTCAAAGAAACACAACTAAATAAATAAACGAAAATCGAACACCTCGAAAATTGTTTTTTTATATGTCATAGTGGAACTATTTTTCCTCATGCCAAGCGCTATGGAAAAATCGATGGCATAATATCGACAAATTTTTAGCCACACAAATCGACCCGGCCTTATGTACATTCATACATACATACATGTGCTCTTTACTTCAAGTTTAAATATACACCTGCGTTTACCTAGACGAGCATGTATACATACATAATTCCATGTCAAAAAAGTGCATTTCACACTGTACAATGTACATAAATTTGTATATAAGTATGTTTGTATGTGAATGGCTATGATTTTCCTTTCAAGAAACACTTTCAAAGAGTGACGGAAAAACTTCATAACACCTTTGTGGTATGAAGTAAAGTGAGGAAAATAACAAAGTAGAAAATATGTTTGTACATAGTATGTACATATGTACATATGTAGGTATCAAATTAATGTCATTTACACATGAAATACTCATATAATGACAAACAACATAAAAGAGACAAGAAACTGCTGGTTCTTTTGAAAACATAAAAAAGTGATTGCAAACAAACAAAGAAGAAAAAAATCAATGCTTTCGGAGCAATTACATCTTTAAAAGTACATACATATATACATGGGTATGTTTGCTCGCAATTGCACAAATAATAAAACTAGAGCAACACTAAAAACGACAAAAAAGGGAGCAATAAAAAACACTCTCACTACACCTACAGTTATGACAACAACAATATCGTTTAATTAGTGCTGGAAAGTACAGTAAAGGTGAAAAGAAAAAGTCAGCTGAAAACATGCTTGCATTTGCTCCTCATTACAGCTTCACAGTTTCGATTAAATAAAATGTATCATTTAATTTACTTTACAAATACTATTTGATATTATTTACATGTAACATGTGAATTAAATGTAAAAAGAGATTTCTTGTTTTAATCATTGTTTTGAATTAAAAGTAATAAGCAACTCAACTCATTACTTTTCATAAATTTATATACATAACTTTTAAGAAATGTACTACATATTCCAAAAATATAAAAAAAATATTAATATAACAGCCATTAATGTAAGTGGAGGGCTGTAAAAAAAATGGAGAAAATTAAATTTTTTATGGGAATTTTCGCAATGAATTCACCAGGAGCCAAATCTACACATGCGTCATCGATCAAGTTCCTTCGCTTTTGTTGTGTATTTTGCTTTTGTTTTACATTAATTTTACTCGATATTGAATCCGACTATTTGCCCCCCGGGTCAGTTTGATATGACAAAGTGACACTAATGGTTGGATTATTGTTCCGATAAATCAACGCTCACTTCTTGATAAAGGGAAATTGTAGTATTGAAAAATGGTTTATCTACCATTTTTTACAGATCGAAAAAATTTTAAAGTAAAATTTTTACAAAAACAATTAACAGCTCAAAATAGGTTGCAAGTCTGGGAAAGTTTGGCAAATCGCAAGTTTGCTTAAAATGGTTTTGAAAACGCGAACATCTGTGAAAAGGTATGGTGAACATTTAAAATCGCGTCTTAAATACCGTTATGAAGAAAGAGCACTATAAATATTTGTGGCACATGACAAACTTTATTGTATTTTGCAAACAAATTGTCAAGATTTCTTCGATGTTCGACAAGTTTAATTTCAGAAATCGCATTGCCTTGGCAAATAAAAAAATTTAAGTTTAACGCCTGCAGCAGAGATTTTTTTTTCAAAAAAAAAAAAAAAAAAATTAATTTTTAAAAATTCTGCTTCAACGTGAACTAAATCATACAGGGTAATAATTTAACATTTTTAAATGTCCAGTGGTGGCCAAAAATTGGGTTGAGTGGATATACAATGTAATATCTGTGCTGTTTTGTTATAACATCTTAATTTGAATTTTTAGCTTAATGTAGTAATTTTTGATTAATTTTATTTTTCTCTTAAGTATAGTTTTTCATTGAAATTTTCCAAAAAAAAATTTTGCTTCTTATCTTGCTTTAAGACGTTACAATAAAACACTATAGTTATGAAAACCAAATGGAGTTTACAATATGACAGTACTTTTGTTGTTAAAGCAGACTGTGATGCAAACGAAATTTTTGTGGTTGCCTGAGAGTTGATCCACATATTTATTCTTGATATATATTTGTTATGCAGTGTGCGATTTGTATGTACATACATATGTATATACATAACAATATAATTCTTCCAATTTTAGCCAATATATAAACGATTATGAATGGAGATACTTATGTATGTACATACACATGTATTTTGATAAAAAAAAATGTTTGATAACTACCATTAACAGTTTCAACTAAACACATGTACCTACATACACTAATTGATTTCTACAAACAATAAATTAACACGCATTTTCTTACGTACATACATACATACATACATTTCAGTTTGAAACACAGTTTCCTCCAATTTTATTTTAAAACAACACAAATGTTTGTTTTATCTTTTCCATTAATTTAAAACTTTTGTTTATTTTCAGAACTTTTTTTTATGGTTTGTTTTTTCTTTATTTCCACAAAATTCACTTTTTTTTAAAGAAAATCTAAACACTTCTTAAAACATCTTTATTTGTTTTAATAAGGGAATTTTACGTAAATTTATTATTCACAGCTGTTATGAAATTTTCACAAATTTTCTATTTCTGAAAAAAATTCACACCGTCTTATTTAGTTCGCTTTTAAATGAATACTGATTTGTTAAAGACACAACGATATTCTTAAAAACAACTTTGTTTTTTTTTCAGTTATTTTTGTTTGTTTTATTGCTTTTTTAGTGTGGTTGTTGTTACTTGCTTGGAAGTGAGCAAAATATTGGGGTATCCATTGACACACAGTGATAAACTAAAGTGGTGTGAGAGCAGAGTGCCTTGTTGGAGAATATTAAATTTAGTTTCTTTGAAAATGCCAAGAAACTAAATAAAGCTTAATTAAAGAGCACAAATATCACTCATCGTATTGGGGATACTCGCATTTGAAAAAAAAAAACCCATGCACTCTTTTCACAAAAAGAGTTGCACTAGTTGGGGAGAAGAGCTGTTGTGTGCGAGTGAGCGAATGTGTGTTTTTTTGTGTGGTATGACTTTGTAAATAGAACAAGCGTGCAAACAAATGTTTACTGTTTGGGGTATGAGTGTGGCCAGATGGTGTGGTTTTTCTACAGTATTGCAATGAACTAAAAACTAATCAAATAAAAAATAAATAAGTGGTTACCATCAATATTAATTAATCAAAATATGCAAAATTTTATGATGGGTTTTGGCGTGCCATTTTTTAAAGCTTTTGATAGTTAAAGTGGGAAAATGTGTATTAATTTATATTCAATATAAGGAACGATTTTTTTTTTAATTTAGTAAGACAGATGTAAGTTCTACTTTTGCCACTTATCGACATCTTATATCAGCGTTTAAGCTTCAGTCATCAAACAGGAAAATGTTAAACAGCATAAATTTGTTCGCGAGATTCGGTGTACATACATATGTATATTTAGTGGTAGCTATCCCGCGAAATCACATTATTTGACAAGCTTTCGTAGCAAAACTAAAATATTGCTGTTTTTATAAAATAAAGAGAGTACTACATCCATTTTTCACAGCTAAGGCTGGAATTTCATTCGCTCTACTAGTAGCTAAATTCTTTGTTTTGATCAGCTGAATCGTTAATTGAATATTTTTACCCCCTAATTCATAAAAATTATTACAGGCTTATAAAACTGTTATTTAACATATTTGTATGGAAAATCTGTCAAATAAGAGCTTTATAAACCTGTTATAATTTTTATGAATTAGACGGTTAGTATATAAAGTAAATTTGTTTAGCAATGGGAAGAAAAATTGAATTCTTCAAACATAGACGTTCTTGTGCAATAATATGTAAGTTAATAAATTGAAAACATTATTAAACATGACAGTGATGATATCTAGTATGTAAAATTAACTGATAAACAAACTTGCACACTATGGATTTCTTGGAATGTGGTGTTTATAAATTTTTCTATTTTAGATATGGCATTCAATTTCCTGGCTTTTCTGTAAAAAGAAAGCTGCATTTGCAGCATATAAATGAAAGTTCTTAAATAAAAATATATTTTCTTTCATATATTAACTATATTATTTATTTGCTTTAAGAGCCAATTGAAATGTATTAATTCAGGTCCAAAAATGAACCTTTTCAAAAAATATTTGCTGTATTTTTCAGCTGTCTATATGCCGACGACATTTCGTTGGTGCTAATCAACTCATCAGTAGACTTGAAAAATTCTTAAAAGTTTGTTTGAAACTTAACTACTTATTCCATAATTCCCATGAACAGAATGAGAATCAGAAATGTTCAAACAAACCTTTAACAGCAAACATTTCTTTTTTTGTTTTGCAAAAAAAGTATAGAAGGTTGCAAAGAAAAGTAGAAGTGTTGCAAAATAGACAATGAACCGGAACGAAATTGAGATTCCCGAAGGCATTACGAATTGATTTACATATTTTGATGAGATCTGTTATTGTTCTTGTTGTTGTTTTAATGTGCTCTTGAAAGGTGTTTGTCCAATTTGAATATTTGTAATGCAATTTGAGTGCATGAGCGATTATATAAATGCTAGAGAGAGGTTTAGGGAAGTTCTTAATTGTTGTTGTTGGAAACGTCGTTGATTTACATTAGTTAGAAAATAAAAGTGTACTTGCAAAGTATGAGCACGTGTTTGAAGAAGCAACACAACAACAACAACAATGTACATATTTTGAGCAAACAAATTCTTTTGAAAAGAAAAAAAAAAATACCGTGTCGGACATTGAGTGCACGCACGTCTACAAAACTAGTTAACTTTAAGTTAACTCTTTTGTGACTAAGTTTACTACTAGAAAATTTTTTGTTTATTTCCTTTTTGCTATTTTATACATATGTATGTGCGTAAGATTTATTTCTTCGTTAATTTTATTTTTTTCTGTAAGACTTATTTTCAGATTGTTTTATTATTATCATTAATATACATATATCTTTTCTGTCTTATTTTTCAGCATGTTACATATGACAAATTACTAATACTAAAACTTTAGTAAATCAATTCGCCAGGGAAGAGACATTTTCCACCATCACTCTTTTCTTATTATGACTTTTATATTTGTAATATTTACACAAAACACGGCAGTTCTAATAATTGTTCCTTTCTTCTTTTTCCAAAGGAAAAATAAAAGAAATTCAAAACAAAGTATTAATGACCCACCACAGGAGCAAAAAACAAAAAGTAAGAGGTAAAGTGTTGTGTATAAAAAACTAATAAAAAGGTCAAAACTTTTTAAATAAAAGTAATTTTTTCACATAAATATCTTTCGAAAAAAAGACTGTGGAACAGGATCGCGAGTTAGCGATGTTATACATACAAACTGGCATAAGAAGTCGTTGTGATGAAGTGTGGTGGTGAGATTGCTGTTATCAAAAAATTACAATTTTGGCGCAGATGCTAAGTTTTCTCCCACACAGTTTATAGTTACAAGTCCGGTTGTCACGAAAATCGCTAACTTCAGTTTAGTAATTTTTAAAAATAGCATTAATTTTAGCGAGTTTCAGAAAATTGTTCATTAGCTGCGTTCAACTACTAATGCACTGAGCTCAGTTGCTCCTGAGCTGAGCTCCGGTATTCATGAGCAGTGTTCAGCTGTTCCACAGACATTTTTTTTCAACTAAAATGACGCGATTGTGTTTGCAAACAAAGAGGGCAACATATGGACAACGATCCACGTTAAAATTCAAGAAGCAAAAACTAATCAATTACGCTGCGAAGAGATCAGCCTTTAATATATTCGCCTAGGAACCCTTTTGCTGAATTTGCACGCTCAGTGATGTTTCATAATTTTCATAGAATATTATCTTTAAGATAATAACCCATATATTTGACAAGCTCGTCTAATATTTTCTTTCTAAGTTACGTGGTATAGCAGAGTAGAGAATCAATTTTTGTTTTTATTATTATTATTTACCTAGTTATGCTTAACTAGAATATATTTCTTAAGCCATTATGCAATATATTATTGCCAACTCGCCTCTAAAATGCCTTCATGGCGCAGGGGCACATACATTGTATTTTAATTGTAATTTCTTCCATTTTTTTTTTTCAAAATAAATGAATTAATAATAAAAAAAAGTGGCAAAAGAGTATACTAAAAAACTTGTTTCGATACCGTGACAAAAATATCATTTACCAGCCCTGACTTAAACATAAGAGAATAACATCAAAAAAAGCTCTTTTAAGATCAAGAGTGTATGTGAAAATAAAAGCTTTTTCTTTATAAAAGCATCATTATGTATGTTAAACAGTTTGAAAGCTGACCAGAATGTGCATTTAATGTTTGGCGTTCATAAAAAATCAATTAAAAATATTATTGAATCTGATCTATAATTTTTAGTAAAAACAAAAATTAACTGCTGGACGAAGTTTTCTTTCGCATATTTTTATTGAAAACAACAACAATTTTTGTCATTGATTTTGTTGCTTTCAATACAAAATTTCGATCGCATACAGTTTAGCATTCTCTGAAGGTGTTATTTGAAGATATTAAAGTTTGTATTTGGATGAGAGAAATAAATATAAAAATATTTTAAATTCAAGACAGGCCGCTGGTCTAGTGTTTATAATATACATATGTATATCTGTGATGTTTTATAGAAACGTTTAAATCAATTATAAAATGTAAATTCTTTTCTATGGGATATTTCAAAGAAAATTTATAATAGAAAATATGAATTAATTCAATTTATACAAAATGTCCTTAATAATACAAAAATAATATTTTTTAAGAAAATTCAAAAACTAATTTCTTTATTTCTTTGCTATAAGAGACAATTGAATTGTGTTATTTTAGATCTAAAACTAGACCTGGTAAATTCTCACCGACATTGCATTGATGCCAGTGCCACAATATGGAACTAATTTTTGACCGATTTCTATTTTTTCACTGGAGTTACTTGTTTGCGTTGTAGAAAATACACACAAAAATTATATTTCAAATTGGCTATAATTATTTTAAATAAGTATATAGTGTGCTGTTGCCATATTTCAAGCAAGCAACTTGTCTAAAAATTTTGTACGGGAATTAGACAAAATATTTTTGAGTACTTTTCATAAATAATTTCTACACAAGTCACTTATTTGCGCTGTCGGCACTATACCTAAGTCTCTGTATGCTTGCAGGCAGATATTAAAATATGTTTCTACATACCCATGTCTGCTTTAGATACTGACATTCTCCAACCAATTTGTCCCACAGAATGTGATTACAACTGGAATTATGCATTTGTTTTACCCAGTCCATTTATTAGTTGATTTTCGTATTTTTCCAAGCAAACTTAAACAAAAATTTGCCTTTTATTTATATAATTAAATTGAATTCATTTTTAGATTAGCAGCCAGCGTTTGGTAGTCGTAAGTTTTCTATAAAAAAAATATAACACAGATATTTAATAAAGTTATGCTTAATAAAATAAATATAATTGTGAATAAATCGTAATACTCTAAGCTGTTATTATCATATGTCTCATGTAGAATAATTTTTTTTCTATTCAACATCTTACCTCCTGTTCACAAAAAATGTGTACAAAAAACCACTCAAGAAATTGAGTGACTTTCACACACAAAATTTTCCGACATCTGTATTTAAGAACGAGTTTGCATTTTTTTTAAGGAATTTAAATTAGAAAAACGAGATAATGTAATAAAGAAATTGATGCCCATAACAATTTTCCATTTATAGAAACTAAAATGTATGTGATATGAGTTTTAATCAAATTATTGCATAAACAATTTTAGAATTCCCAAAAACAATTTAGATTTTTATGGGGAAAATGTTTTGCCTTATTTTTTTTTAACAATTTATCTTGTTTAATAAGATTTCATTGCTATAATTAGTTTGCAATGAATATGCAACTCCCATACAAACCATTTTTGTTTCGTTTGTTTTTTTTTTTTTGAACCCTGAAGAAAAATTTGTTCAATTGTCGTTTAAATTTTTAGCTTTTTATTGAAATTAGTTTTTTTTTCGTTAATTTTCGTTTGTTGTTTGTGTCATTGATCTTATGCTATATACTCTCATTTATATAATTATTAACTTAAATGTTACTAAATGGTATTGTAGGTATGTATATTCCTTGTTTAACATTTATAATTAAATATATGTATATTTTATTATTGATTAAATTTCAATACTAGATAACTCAAAAATTTAATACATATATACAAAATTAAGCAACAAATACATACATGTACAATAATTTTTAAGGTTTTCTTCTAATAAAGGTATGTATATAAGTGTTAATAAATACACAGTTTTTTTATATGTATGTATATAAAAACAGAGATGGGAGTATTGCAATACGTCATTTATATGAATTGATATTGGAACACGATTTGGTATTAATTTGAAACAAAATATATTTTTTTTTTCAAGAGAGATATTGCTAGTTTTGTGTGATGATAGCTCGGCAATGCAAATTGAAGTCTATGAAATGCTATTGAATTGGCCATGCAATGCAGCATTTTTCACCGGCAAAGCTAGACATGATTTACATATATTGTTGGGGTCTCATTCAAAATAAATATTTTAGGTTTATTTATTAACTCTTATTTGACAAATTTTCCATATAAATATGTCAAATAAGAGCCTGATAAGCCTGAATTTTGTGAATAAGGGTGTTAAAATGTTGGCAAAATCTATTTGTATAAGCATATATAAAATGCAAAAAATGTTTCCATGTCATCAGTTGAAACGATTTGCTTATACCGCTGTCATTAAAAATAAAAATTATGAAAGCACATATGACACTACATTTTGCATGCATTGTTGCTCAAATTTTGGAGAAGAGTGCAAATATAATGCAATAGGGAAATATGGCAAGTGCCTTGAGCAAAGAATGTAAAAGTTTTCAATTCAAAATTAACATTTCAAGCTTGAAGTACGAAGGGTTGGAAAATCAGTGGCTTCTGATTAAATTTTGCGATTTAAAACTACTTTTTCTTTTCTTGTTTTGTTTGCAAATTGCTTTTTGCTGGTATATAAAAGGCAACCCTCGTGTTGCCTTTTATATACCAGCAATAAATCAAAAATCACTTTAATGTTTTTAAAACTATTTGCCATGAAGATTCATACGCTTTTGCATGCATTTGAACCAGGCACTTTTGCTACCCTGATTGAGGTATCTCCAGGTTTTCCAAAAACGTTGACTTCACACTTTGATTTTTACGTACGGGAGTAAGCCCAAGCCATTCGGTACCAAGTCACGGCCAGAATTTCGGTATTCGTGATCGAATATACTCGATAGTAAAAGAAATGTAGAGCTAAAATAAAATAAGCAACAAACACAGAGGATTTGATCACGAATGCCAGAATTTGGCCCCAGGACTATGAGGCGGATGGCTCATCAAATCGATGTTCTAGGTGCTCAAATATTTAGTTGTTGCCGTGCTGAAGAGTGATACGTCTTCGACGATTGGTTTTGTTGATTTCTTAGAAGACAACTGGCCAACAAATTTTTGAGTGCCACTAAGAATTGATTGGGCTGCGTTGTTCTAGTGGTACTAGTGTCCAGTTTTTCCCGAAAAACAAGAGACCATTTGCCTGGAAGTGTTTTGAGTGCGGACCACTTTTTTGGATTTTGCTCATCTAGAAACACTCCTATAGTACACTGTCGTATATTTTCGCTCTCATTTGTGTAAATCCATGGTTTATCAAATGGGAGCTATGACATAGTGATCTCTTCCGAATCACCCCGATCGTATTTTTTGAGCATTTCTTTCGAGCTATCGCACGATTCTTTGCAAGAGTTGCTAAAAAGACCATCCTCCATAGCAATTGCTGTTCTTTTATCTATCAAGGCAGTACCAAGAAGAACATTGTGTCATACGGGCTTATATAATTGCTTATATAATTTAATAGAGAAGAGGAGCTGAGAAATTGAAAAATTGGCTTCTCATACAGCAATTTTCAGATGCTTGTTTTTTTATATATTCACAAAATGTGTAATTTTTTTCTTAGCTTAGTTGGACACTTAAGATGGGCTTTGAAGATTAATGAATAATAATAATAGTAGTTGTTAATATAATTACACAGACATGTTGCTGTCTAATAAAGTAGTTGTTCAGCTCCGCCAAAAATCTAGTCTTGCTTATGATTGCTGTTCCAATACTGATGAATTGCAATACCCCCCCATCTCAGCATTTGTTGCACTGCCCCCATCTATGATACAAGAGAGCCACTATATGGTATATGTATATATATATAGACAAATTTTTTAACACAAACACATTTCTTTTTCTTAGATTCTGCTTAAAAAATTTTAAACTATATTCACCAGTTTTTTTTTTCGACTTGTGTGAAACTCATGCTTTTGTTGTTTTTAAATCAACGATCGCACCCATTTAAATAATATGAGTTTGAGCGTTGATTCGTGGCATAAGCGTACACAAGAGAGAGTTGGACACAAGCCTAGCGTTTTTTTGTTGTTCTTTGGATGTCCTCCAACATCAATCAAATCCTGACAAAAAGAGGACGCCATACACCAATAACAACAGAAGTCAAATCTTAAATTTATTCTGCAAAAACGTAGTGTTGTAAAATTGTTTCATTATGAATTCTTTTACGTATGCCTTCTGCGCGAAAATATCATATAGCGTAAAATTATAATAAGGTTTTAATATCGCATAACTTGTTAAGAAAATAATAACTTGTTAAGAAAATAATTCGCAGAAAAAATGTTCTAAAGCCGATAGCCGATAGATAGTGTTGCTAGTGCGTTAGCCTTAAGATTTATTGTAATTTTAATTATAATTAATATAAAAAAAATAAATAAAAAAAATTCCAAGAGAATGTTCAATACAAATCGTTAAATTATCTAAAGCAAATATTTAATTTCTTTTTAATTTTTGATAAAACATTTCATAAAAATGTTTACTAAAAACACTTTAACAAAAAAATTTGGAATACTAGTCCAATCCAAACGAGCACTTCAGGCTTCTTTTTGCAGCTTTAACAGCAATAAAGCGCTTGACGCATTAACTTAGTTTAGACTGTAAGAAATTTCTTTGGAAAGCTTTTTATATAAAATTCTTTTAAAGTTATTTGGTTTATTAATTTAATTTATTTTTAAAATTTGTTCGATATTTCGATACTTCTTTGTGTATCTTCTTCAGGAAAATGTGTTTTCTAATATTTTATAAAAGAAGTAGATACACAAAGGACTATCAAAATATCGTACAACTTTGAAAATTAAATAAAAGTGACCTTGAGCTTAAATTAATAAACCAAATAAAATTAAATAAAAAAAAGGTCGGAAATCTAGTATCCAGAACATTGTTTTAAAGTAGTTAGTTGAATTTTTTCTCTAACCTTTTTTTTTTTTTTTGATATCAAAAATTTCTAAAAAAATGTTTAAATTGTAAATTTTTCTGGGCAACAGAAAATATTATGCGAAAAATTTCTTTTAGCCAAGAAATGGCGGTTTTCTACAGCGCATGGCGTTTATAAAAATCGTGTATTGTATACATTGTATATGGTAATTTTTTTGTATGGTAAATTTTTGTCTAGAATTTTGGGTTTTGTTTTAGTTGGAGTATTCAGTAGGGAATGTTGATGCCCTCTTTTTGCCTGTTAATTGAATTTTATTACTAATTTGTTTATTTATTTGTAGTTTTTAGAAACTATTGTCTTGTTAATATGAACAGTTTTTCTGATTCTATAAAAAAAAATAATATACTTTTAAGTTATTGCAAAAGCTTTTTTTTCTCTCTGTTAGGTTAATTATTATTATTATTTTAGTTTTCTGGCTTTTATATATATATATATTTTTTTTAATTTATGTATATTTTTTTTAGCTATGTATAAACACTTAAAACTTGTTTTATATTTTTACAGATTTATTGTTGTTTTTACAAAATATTTTCGAATTTAGTTTAAGCTTTTCTTTTTTTGAAGTGAAAATATAAAAAGCTTTATGTTTGTTCTGATTATACACATTAGTTTTATGTTATTTTTTTTTATAAATATAAATTTTTAAGTATACATAAATACAATTACATATTATAAAGTATTAATTAGCAGTTTATTGTAGTTTTATGTCTTAGTTAATAATTTTTTTTATCTATAATCCCTAGGCAAGCATTTACAATACATTTATACAAAAAAAAAAAAAAAAAAATTGTGGGTTCAATCATTATTATTATTTTTTTTTTCATCCCAAAGTTTTGCGGTTTTCAAAGGACTCATCAGTTATTGGCTTCTTGATGTTGTTATATGCTTAACAAAAGCTCTATGGCATTAAACGTTTTTTTTGTCTCCAAAAGCACTAGTGTAGAATAAATTTGCTGAAAGAATAAAAATTCAATTTATATTAGTTTTTATAAGATCGAATTTAAAAAAAAAAAATTAATATATAAGAAAATTTTGGTTTTTTATATAACAATTTGTTTTCTGGTTATTTATTACGGGTTTGAGGACTTTTAGACCAATTTTTTTTTAAACTGTTTTTTGTTGCTACATTTCATTTAATGTTTTGCACTTCTTATGCTTTGTTCTAAGCTGCAGTAATGTTCTGAGGAAGCAGTAAAACTTTCTACTGAAATATTTATTTAATCGGAGTTGTTTTGCATTAATAATTTTTTTCCAGCTTTTATGAAAAATTAACAATTTTGTATTAAGTCAGGTCCAAAAATGAACCTTTTCAAAAAGTAGACTTGATCATCAGTAGACTTGAAAAATTCTTAAAAGTTTGTTTGAAACTTAACTACTTATTCCATAATTCCCATGAACAGAATGAGAATCAGAAATATTCAAACAAACCTTTAATACAACAAACATTTCTATTTTCGTTTTGCAACACTTCCACTTTTCTTTTCGTCGGCGTATAGACAGCTGAGAAATGCAGCAAATATTTTTTGAAAAGGTTCATTTTTGGACCTGAATTAATACATTTCAATTGGCTCTTAAAGCAAATAAATAATTAAGTTCATATTTGAATTAACAATTTTGTCTAATACATTTTTTCTGTTGAATTTTTATTAAAATTCAAAAACAGAACAAGAAATAGAAAGTTCTTTGTTTCTCTTTTGTTTAACTAAAGAAGAGACCTTTGGACCTTTCATTAAAAAAAAAGCTTTTTAGTTTTTATCACAACATTTATAATCTTTAAATTTATGAAATAAAAACTATTAGGGGACAAAAACAAAACAGCCTTTGTTACATAGAAAAATTAAGAATTTTTGAAATGAAAAACAAAATCATAAATTATAATTCAGTTAACCAAATGTTTGGCGAAAAAAATGTGACCACTACTTTTTTGTAGGCTTCTATTTTGGGCAAAAATATGTGTCCAGATAAAGAAAAATGCTTGGATATATGCAAACAAACATTAATAAACAGAAAAAAAACCTAAACTTTATATTGCAAAATATCATGTTTTAAAGCTGTATCTGAAAAAATTTAGTAGGAGTACAAAATTTTGTTTGGATTCTTTTCCTTTTGTTATTGTTTGTGTGCTTTCGTATGTGCATTTCAACTGGCTTGGATTTATAAACTTGTTCAAGATTAAAGTAAACAATTATATAGTGGTCACGTTTATTTCAGCAGATAATTAACGGATGTTAATTTGATCTTTAAATAAAAAAAAACTAAATTTTAGATTACTGTTAATGAATGTTCAATTTTTTGCATTACAATTAAAACAAATTATAATTTTTAGACAGAGAACACACGCAAAAAAAAAAAAACTAAATTGCTACAACCTGTAGAGATGTTGTGATGCCAATATAACATAAACCGTGAATTTTTTTTATAATAAAATATGTAATTTTATTTTTTTTTGCACCTGATTATCGTTTGTGTAGGTTCTCAAGAAACATTTGCTATTCGTTAAATTCCAGCACACAGCTGCAAATGCTTCGTATGATTTTTTCCAAATATATCACAGTTGTTAGTGAAGGAATATGAGTGTGAAGTAATTTGCTTAGAATAAAATTTATTGTGTTGATTGTGATCATCATGACACACTTTCCACGCTTTTTGGGCGTTTACAAGCTTTAGCGCGTGAAAAAAGGTAACAGGCGTTTATAAGCTTTTGCCGTTTTGTACGTGTTTGTTTTTGAAGTCCTGGCTTCGTTTTTCGTACAATTTCTAAGTTGAGCAATAAGTTTTTCTACGATAACTCAAAAAAATTTTTTTTTCGTTTTTCTTTTTTATTATTAGCTGATTGCGGCAAGCAGCCATTTAGAAAATAGTGCTACTTTAGAGAATGTACAAAATGTTAGTTGGTCACACCAATTTCATTGCAGTTGGATGCCAATTCGCTGGCCTGCAATTCTCTGCCTGTTTAGGCAGAGAATTGCAGGCCATCGAAATTGATGAACTCCCTATATTTCAAAAAACTATATCGAAATTGATGAACTCCCAACTCATTCAAATTACTAATAGAGACTCAATTTCTTTTATAGATCCTTAAATTTTTCAAGTGCTTTGGTTCACTATGTGCACACACATAAATATCATTTTATTCAATACCAAATATTTTCCAACTTTTTTTTTTTTTATTACTTATTTTAATCCATTTGCTGCGAGATTAATTTATGTCAGAAAAAAATGTATTTATTTACCATATGATGGTGATGGTGTGTATATTATTTTAATAAATCCGTTTTTTTTGCTTGCATTTACTTTTGTGCATATTCCAAAATAAATAAACAAACTGTTTTCAGTGGCAGCACTAGTATAAACAAGTAAAACTTCTGTGTACGACTGTGACGAATTCTATGTGTCCTTTTTTCTTAAATGGCTGTGAGATGTGAAAATATTTTTTTTGTATTCAGCTATTTAATTATTATTATTCAAACTATTTCTGCTATTATTAATTTGCTTTAGGTTTATCGAGCTTCAATGCATTCTATATTATTAGTATTACGATTGACATTAATCAAATAAGACAAAGTAAACATCAAGGGCATTTAGCCAGCAGACAACTAGCTGTTTCGAGGCCGCCACACTTCTAAACAGCCCCCATCTTTGAATTTAGTGGCTCTTATTTCTAAAGCCAAAATTCAAATATTGTGCTGTCCTCAACGACTGTTAGGCTAATGAATCATTATAATTCGAATTATAATATGAGAATAATGACGTACAGTGGCAAGGCAATGAAGAAAGGCTGGTTAAATATATTGAAGACTATATATGACGTAAAATCTTGTCTGCAGGTTCGGGCAACTAGAGCATCTTTCATTGCCGTATTAAAAACTAGACAAGATTTTATTTATTTTTTGCTCATTGTAGAGTGTATTTTAAAACACTTTGGCTGCATGCAAATTTACCAGCAATTTTGATTTGTCCATTATTGGTTTTTATGCCAACTAAAAAAAAAACAGTAGCTGACCCTCATCACAACTTATGAGTTGCAGGTATTTTTGATAGTGCTTAAATGTGCAATGTTTTCAGTGCAAAAATTTCATTTATTTGCTTACCATTTACTTCTGCAATTAAAAAAAAAAAAATAAACGAAAGCAGTCATGTATAAATTTTTGCCACTATTGTAGGGATTTATTTCTGTGAAGGAAACAATTTTTATCACTCTAGAAGAATTATCAGCTTTGCGGAATGTAACAAATGTAATTTCGAACAGAATTCGAAGAAAAGATTTCTTAAATTGCAATTCTTTTTTGCCTTAAAAAAAAACAAAAAATTAAACTGAAGGTCTGGCAAAAATAATTGCCAAACGAGCTAAATAAAGAAAAATTGTTTTTCGTATAGATGATTTTCAAGAGATTAATTTGCTATTAAATGCAAGCAAACGTTCATATGCAAGTTTTTATAAATATGCCAGAAACCGAGAGCCAATCTGGGCTGCTGCTGCTGACCAGGAGAAGGCATCTAGCGTCTCGCCTTCCTCCCAACATGCTCTATATTCATCTCACAATTGTACTTTGAAGCGCGATTCATACAAACGTATTATGAAGTTCAGCAGGTAACGGTAATATAATTTAAAAGTTCGCTAAGTATAGAAGCACTTTTCTTGTGTTCTATTCAACATTAAATATGGAAGGTTTTTTTTGTTCGATTATATGCAATCATCAAGCGGTATCGCAAAACCTGTGATTCATAGTGTAATGTCCAGTTTTTCCTACCACCCTTTATAATGGTCCAAAATCAAAAGCTGATGAGTGATTATAATAACAAAATCGCATTTACTTAAGGCACATTCATATTAAAAATGTGACCAGGCTTTTTTCGCATTTACCGAAAAAAGCACGACCACTCATTTCGGTTGTTGTAATTATTTTCGGCAAGTCCATGTAGTCAAATATTTTGAAAATGGTTTTATATAGATTTAACCACAAAAGCAACAATGAAAAACAAGATTAAAATGTTATAGCATGAAGGCATCAATTTTTTAATTCACGAAGCTATTGAAGATGATGCTTAATTTACCATGGCATTTCTCCACCAAAGATCTTTAAATTAATTATTGAAAAAATAAATTTTTTTTAGTAGAACGCTTAAAGGTTTCTTGTGGCACGTCTAGTAACCCACTAATTTCCGCCCTTTATTAAAGAAGACCAACTTATTTATATAATTGTATCACCATACATACGTATATGCATTGCGTATATACTTCAATGTGTGCATATGTATATATGACTTACAATTATATACATACATATGTATGCATGAGTGTATATGATTATTACATACCTATTTCATCTATTTAAATTTTATAAGATATCAAATCAGAGATTTTATAATAATACTTTCCTCTGGAGTAAAATATTTTCTTCGTAATAAATATCCTCTTATAAACTAAATATTATTTTAGGGATGAATAGTTTGTATGCTGACTAAAACTCTGTAAATTGTGTGATAACTTTAGGTGTTGAATTTTTTGTAGCGAATAAAAAAAAAAGAAACTCCACGAAGTAACGTTGCAATTTAAAGGAAAAATAATGGGAAATTAAAAATTTTTTAGACTTTTTCTTCGAGAATTGAGAACGATTTCTTGTTTGTTGGCAAAATTGTAGTGATCAACAGTTTTAAAGAAAACAAGAAAACTAAATGCTAAATAAGATCCCCAGTCACTTCAATACAAGAAAAATAGCAGTTTAAGCCCAGCCATTGAAAGTGAAAAACTTAGTTTTCGAAAAAAACGCGTTACCTGTATATAAGTACATGAAGCCATCCATACATTCAATCATATGAAGAAATATACTTGAAAATATGTAGGCCATGTTTTATGTTCAGAAAAAATAAGTCAAATGTAAGGCTGCTTTTTTCAAAAGGCGAAATAAACACAATAGAAATATTTTTCTTATTGTGTTGTATTCATTTCCTAAAAATTTTATATATTATGAGTTGCTGAAGATTAGTTTGCAAAATTGTTACTTGAGCGGTTTCTAAGATATCGTGCTTTTTTTTATTATTTTTAATCATTTTTAATTATGTTTCTTTCCCATTATCTATTATTTAAGTCAAATTACCTTCTCCTTAGCTTTTTCTGTTTTCGTTTGAACCTTATGAAAGCGGTGTTATTTCAGTTGCATAATAATATTATTTAAAGGACATTTAGTGTCCTTAACAGTTTGCTTTCAAATGAAAAAGTGTCTGCCTAAGTGATTCTTAAGGCTACACCTTTGAAGTTCAGTTAAATTTTCATTATTATTTAACACAAGTATATGAAGCGTTTGCCATAAATATTTCAAATATGTTAAGGTTTGTTAAATTATTTCATTGCTTTATTTCTAGCACGTTTAAGCATGTTGTGTTGTAGGTCGTCGCGTGGCAAATTTATAACTGTCTAACTGGCTGTAGTGTTAGTGACACCAACAAGTGTTGCATACTTTTAGCTGCCATTACAGTTTCTTGAAGAAGTGAAAAATAAATTTATAACTTTTACTCATTGAAGAAGAAATTTATATTGTACGAGAAAAACAAGTTTTGTATGTTTAACTGCTGGTTGCTGTGCAGTTTTATATACTATTGTACATAAATATTTTCCTCGCCTGAAAGTATGTTATACAAAATGTATGTTTTGTTATAGAAGTTGCCTGCTCGTGCATGCTCTACTGCAGTTGAATTATATTTTTTAGATAAATGAGTGCAATTCTTTGAATTTTTTTTTTTTTGTTTCTACAAAGAAAAGAGTAGGAAAAATGTTTTCAGTAGGAAAAAGTCGATGAACGTGGAAAATTTGTCAAGGTAAAATAAAATGTGAAGTATTAGAATAAATAACTTGAACTGGTTAGTAATATAAATATGTAGAAAGGATTTAAATAAACGCATGCAATCATTTAGTTAGATGATTATCTTTATAAAAAGCTGCAACTCTTAATCTACGAAATTAAATTTTATTCATCTAAAACACATAATAGAAGCTTATGTTCAGAACTTAGTAATTAGTAATCATTTACTACAAAATTTTATCCATAATCTGCACATTTTTTTAAAAATGTTTAAGATACTGATCGATGAGAAATCTTCTATCAAAAATGAGTCAATGTAAAAATCAAAACAAACAAAATCTTCAACGAAAACATATTAAAGGAAATTCATAGAAAGCAACCATTTTCTAAAGAAGATCGTTTTTATATAAGAAATATTTTTACTGAAAAAGTTAAGGCTAATAGAAATTTATTTTGCCAATTTTTCATATAAAATTGATCGAACTAATACTTTTTCCATAGTACAATCTTCAATAGCAAAACATTTTTTCCACTAACTGATTTATGAAAAATAGTGTATGTTTGTTAAAAGCTTACATGAAAAGTATTCTACAGAAGTTTGTGAAAGCAAAAAGCAACACCAACTTAAGTCCTCTTAAGGCAAAATGGGGTAATATGTATAAAATATTCTTCTAGTATATGCTCTAATATTCTTCTAAAACACTTCCTACTTACATAAAATGTCCAAATCTCTAACGAAGTGTTTTAAAAGTTGTGAATCAAAAAATATTTAAATACGTATGCAATGAAAACTATATACATATATAATTAACAATAACAAACAAATGCCATATAAATGTAGGATTAAAGAAAATTTTGTTTAGAAAATGTATTGAACTCAAGAGAAAATTTTTTCTTTGCAAACAAACACTAATATAATGAATGCATAAATAAACTTGTTTAAATAAGACCATAAAATATCGTGCTTAATTACAAGCCCAAATAAAACTAAAAAACAAAGTCCTTCATAATTAATTTAGCTTTCCTTTTCTTCAGCTACAACTTTGCTCTTAACTAATTTTTTTTCCTTTTCCTTAAAAAAAAGTTAGATATTCAAATCTAAAAGACCCAACCGGGTATAAACTCTTTATTGGAAAAATACTTTTTTTTTGTGCAAATTATTTACACCTGAATAAATTTAAGCAGATGGATTTAGGAGTATGCTACAAATTTTACTTAAATTTAATCCCTTTAGTGTAGGCAACACAATTTGAAAAGAACAAAAATGTTGTAAGCTTAGTGAAGTACTAAAATTAAGCAAAAGCTTTTTAGAGTTATGAAGGCTTATGCCACCTTAAATCTAATATTTTAAGAAACTGAATGTGAAGTATATTAAATTTTAAATATTTTTTATATAATGACTTTTAGTTTAAATATTGCGCAATTGTGGGTTTGCTAAAATTTCTTGTGTTTAATTTTGAAAAAGTAGCAGATTTTGCAAAAGGAAAAATATGAGGGAATGTAAATTATATAGTTTGTCCATAAAGGATAAAGGGATGTATGATAATTAATTATTTTATCTGGTTTTAGTTCTATTGTTTTTGTAGTGATCCACATTTTTAAAGAAGATAAGAAAAATAAAGTTGAAGACTTTTTGGCTGGGGTACGTTACCCATTTTATTATCTTAAGCAAAACTTGAGCAATATTAAAAGCCAATAAATGATCTATTCTGACAATGAAGACTAAAAGTAACAGGTATCTACTGAATAGTTTTTTCACGTTGTTTTATTCAATGCCATTCAGGCATGCAAACTCAATAATTTTGTTTAGTAGAGCAACTTTTAAATTTAGATAAATCTTCTCTGGCATTTTTGTGCCTCTACCGAATTTATAAATTCCTTTTTTTTTTCTCTTTTTGTATAAATACATCCCCTTTCATTAGAACACAAAAGCACTTTGTATGCCTTTTGTTTATTGTGAAAAGTTTAAGACATTCATAATAATTGCAAATATCTAATTTGTAGTTTTATTAATTCAAATAAATTTCTCATAATTGCTACATTCCATAGAATTATTATGCGGAATTAGCATTACAAAAGTAAATACCAAAACTTTGCTAAAATACTGAGAAACTTGGTCTACCTTTAGTTAAATATTTTGCTTGAAAACGAATTTCAATGACTAGGTTTTTAAAGCAAAAACAAAAAAAAAACTTTAAAATATTACTTTATAAATACTAAAGTACAAGCATTTTGCCATAATACAAGCGTATACTTGCGTACTGAATACAAGCTGGACACATACTTTAGTTTTATGTGCTTCACTACTTACATATTTATTTGCCTGCAAACTGTGAATTGCTTAGGAGAATTGCTTGAATTTTTGTGCAAACTTTTTGGATACATTTTAGATACCATTCACAAGAACACTCGCAATATTCGTTGTCATATGCAAAAAAGGACCTAATCACAATTTTTCAATCTCGAGTTTTTTTGCATATATTTTTATTAGAACCTGAAATTAATCAAAATAAGTAAAAAAAAACACAACATTAAAAAAATTAGAGTTGAGGCCTTTCTCAATGAGACCAACGATATGTAGGTTAGTAATTTCGTTGGTATTGCCCACAATTCCGGTCAGATAAATAGTATATACTCGCTACTAGAATTGATGAAAAGGGCGGTTAAAATAGGTCTGTCTGTAACGCTGTTGAAATACTTTTCCTAAGAACACCAAGTGACCTGGAAACAGCTTTATTGTATCACTTTACTGCACCACCATTACAAGTGCTTAATATTAAATTTCAGCAACATCTTTTCACTATTAGCTGAATTACTACATAAAACCAAAATATAAAACTCTTTTTTTATAAAATTCAAAAAGCAATAATTTCACTTTGTAGTCGAGCTGTATGATTTACGTCTCATTATTAATTTTGTGCGGCTTAATGTTAGATTTTACTTGCTCAGAATTGGAAAAAAAAATTTTTTTTGTGACAAAATCGCAGTAGTTAAAATTTTTTTTTTTTAAAGAAGATAAGAAAATCTTCTTTTTTCCACCACGACGTTCATTAGCACCCAACTTGCTTCGAATCCAGCTCAGACAGCCAGTTGTGAAGAGCTAAAGTAGCAGGATGTCCTGCTACCACACTGCTGTGCAAAAACAATAGACAATTAATGATGACCTGGGTTCGAAACCAGTTGAATGCTGTTGACCGCTGTGGTGGACACGAATCAGCCATGCTACGTACCCCTGCCAATAAGTCTTCAACTTTAGTTTTCTTGTCTTTAAAAAAAAAAAAAAATTTGGGGCTGCCTTTTATGTTTCGTGCTTTGGCAACCCTGGTGGTGCAATCTGGCAACTGACAGCTCTATCGTAAAGTTGGACTTTTTTGAGGTTATACGTACTCAAAACGTTTTAACATGCGCGCGCTATTTGTGTTGTTTACAGTAACTTAAAATATTCACCTCGGTCCAGAAGTGGAATAAATCGTGAACATTTTCGTGTGACTATTTTTCGATGTGCAATAACTCAGCAGCAGTCCATGGTTGAACATAATTCAATTTTTGTCTACAAATCTCTATCAAGAACCAGGATTTGGCGGTACGGTACGGTGAATTCAATCGTGGTCGTAATTCACTCCAACACTAATTTGGCAAAGGTCATCCAAAATGGCGGTCGTTCATTGATGCTGTGCGCGAACTATACATATGTATACATATATATAGTGCATTCAATATTGCATAAAAATTTGCCTGCCAAAAGAATAGAATTTGTCAATCGCTCAAAAAAAGGCTCGTGTCAATTGCTCAAAAGAAATGCTTAAAATATACCATCAGGGAGCCTCAACACATGTCTAAGACATCGTGACAGGTGCTGAATCGTGAATTTAAGCGTATGAGCCCGAAAGTAAACAGCAGTTGGCTGTTTCGGGTGTTTCGAAATGAGCAAATTTCAACAAAAGTTTTTCGCGCATGAAGCATTTCCAAGCAAATGATCGCAACCGTATCACTAGAGTAACGCAGCCCAATCAAGTCTAAGTGAGACAAAACAATTTGTTTGCCAATTGTCCTTCCAGAAATCAGGAAGAGCAATCGCAGAAGACGATAAGGGGGGTAACTCTCACACATCGGCTCAAACAAGTGTATTTTTGAGCACCAAAAACATCTTCATCCTTTGTATAGTCTAGTCTACATGGCACCAAATGACTACTTTTATTTTCGTACGTAAAAAACAAACAGAGAGGTGAATGTTTTTCGGCACCTGAAGCAGCGGTTGCTGCGTTCGGAATACATGTTTTGGAGATACTGCAATCAGAGTGGCAAAAAAGCTTCGAAGATTGGTTCAAACACATGCAAAAGTGTTTAAATCTTAATGGGTAATATATTTTGAAAAACAATTAAGTTAATTTGAATGATTCTTAGTTGTTTTTGTTCACTTATTCCCAAATATAAAAGGCAATCCTCGTAAATCATACAGTTCGGTTATAAAGTCCTCCCGAATGATATTTGTAATCGCTGGTAGTGAAACAGAAGGAGTTGCACGATTCTGCCATCTTGGTAGGACGTTTAAAATTCAGATCACTCTTACTTGTATTATTATGGAAACTTGAACAATTTTTATATGTTAGTTTTGTTGGATTATGTTATCCCTTTCGTTTTCTCTTTGCCAATGTTAAACAGAAAACTAAAAACATATCAGTCGGCTTAGTTTGCTTTGAGTGAAGAGGCAACAACAAAATAACTGAAGGTGGTAGCGTGGAGCAGGCGTTAGAAAACAAACTTTGGGTTATATGACGACAGTCTTACCACAACTTTGGTTTTTGTGTTGTAAGAAGTTTTTATACTTGTGCCATGTCACACCAAAAAGTTGTTATTTTAATTATTTAGGGAGCTTTGAGAAAGTTCTTTTTTTTTCTGGAGAAAAAAAATTTAAACATTCTAGTGGATGTGAGTGAAATTTCTTAAAGCCTTTGGTGAGAAAGCTAAAGTGACGAATCAGTCATAAACACTAAACAGTTATACAAAGTTGAAAAACCATTACATATACACGATACCATTTGATCTTAATATAGATTTTTATTCTCATTATGAACTTAACCTGAGAAAACTGACAAAATTGTGAAGCACAAATAGCCCAGTAGTGCGATTCAGTAACTTTTAAAGACTATCCAATTGTTAAACTAAACACCCGCATTTGGTGTTTGCACTAACGATTCAGTGATTCATAAACTATCATATTCAACATATTATTAAGTTCAGAATCAAGTGGCGTATTTACTTAACAGAATCACAAACCAAAATCACCACTAATAATTTTGAATTAAGTAGTCGACCCAAAGTCAAGTCACATTAATTGGCTTATGACTCGACTAAGCTATAGAACATTGGCTTATAACTGTACTAGAATACTTTAACATTTTGTGGTTAAAATAAACCACAATCAATTTCTAGTTGTTAAGTTAGCACCAGTAACTGTGGTCAAATATCACTAATGAATCAGAAAGCCAAATGTTTTGCAGTTAAATATTTTTAACGCTGAATTAATCGGTAACATAAGTTAGTGAATTGCACTACTGAGCTCTATATTTAATGCAGGTATTAATCAGCTTCCAATTTTATCACTGTGCATTTTTTTTATAGTTTTTTTTTTCTTCCTTCTAGAATCCAATGTCAGAGTTTATCGTTTTCTTGGTTTTACTGCTGAGCTGTGTGATTAAGTAATTATTTTTGTAATTTTTAATTTTCGGTATATCGCATCCTTTTTTGTTCAAATATAATTGGCATTGCACCCAAAACCACCTGCTTTCTTAAGGCCACATATTTTTTCATATAAATTTCTTTTGCGTGTTTGTGCCACGAGCATTTTCTTTTGTTATTGCTTTTTATAAATTTCATGTTTTCCAGACATGTTATTATATCATTTCGTTTTCTTCTTTGTTACAGAAAAATTAAAGTTAATATTATTTTCTAAGCATGTCTTAAGGTCAGTTAACTTAAGGCATTTCTGCTTTTATGCAAATTTAATAAACTCTTGTAAAATAACGAAAAGAAATGTACAATGTTGTAGTGTGTAGTGAGGCGTAATTTTCGTGCTTAATTTATAGTCGTAATTAGGGGGTTCTTTTGCAGAGAGAGTATTATTTTAATTGAATACAAAAGTTAAATAAAATGTGGGCACAAGGTCGAAATGAAATATAAATGTAATTAATTTTCTTGTAATTATATTAATGCAATTAATTGTAAGAAGTTTATTCATTAGAGCTGTTAATTATGGTACGGTGTTGAATTTAAGATTAATGCGATTATGAGTTTCGAAAACTAACTGAAGAGTTTTATTTTTGAAAAATTATTGATGCGGAAATAATAGTCTAACTAGACCTTGCAACTAACATAAAGTCGTTCAAGTCTATGATGAATTAGTTTTCATAAAACGCGGTATGTTTAGCACCCCCATTAGGAAAACATTGAGCCAAGGTAAAAGAAAAGGTTGAAATCTAAAGTTTGGTCGTCCAATATCTTAACAAAAAAAAAAATTCATTAAATTATAGCATCAAGACAGGTGTTTGATGCAATTAGTTTTTCGAAATCACGTGATTTGAAGCAAAGTGATTTTTAAAACAGGCCCTATAGACTTAAAAAAAAGTCGAACTGACATTTTATTACCGTAATACCTTTCTTTACCTAGAGCAAAAGCTAATATGAAAGTAGTGGTCACGTTTTTTATAGCAAGTATTTGTTTATTTGTTTGTTTAACAGCAACAATAAAATATATAAAATAAAAAATACTTTCAAATCATGTAGTTTCTGAGCTCAATATAAGTTTTACTTCACCAAAACGAAAACCTTTAGTGAAAGTCTTTCAAGTCTAGAATAAAATTGTAAGCAACTCAACATTAAAAAAATTAGGTTTTTGATACAGTTTTTTTTTTGGATTTGCAGCAAAGTGATTTTCAGAACGGCCCTCATAGACATCAAAAAAGAAATCAACTGAAATTTTATTATCACAAAGGCAACGCTAGTTGTTACACAGAACAAAAGCGATTACGAAAGTAGTGGTCACGTTTTTTACAACACTTATTTGTTTATGGTGAATGTGCCTTAGCAGATACCAAAAAAAAAAAAAAAATTATTAAAAACCAAAATCTCCTTAACAAAAAATTTGTTGTCGCATTAAGGTCTTATGTTTAAGAAAACATCTTTTCAATTCCTGTTTTAAGGCCCAGGGATGAAACTGTTGCATTTGTGATTGAAAGAAAAATCGAGTAAAAATAATACTTTAACTTTAACTTAATTTATCAAAACAAACATGAAATATTCTTGCCAGCCGTATACCACAAAATGGAATTCTACACAGGGAGTCTATCAGCCCGAACTTTAGCTAATTTTTTACACATGCTACTAATGGAAACTTGAAATTCTTTAAGAGATGATTACTGAATTAAATTTACAAACATTTCACAAATATAAAATACGTCATTTTAAATTATAACACCGGTATTCATAAAAAATAAAACGTTGCTCAAATACATTTTAGAACAAATTTTATATGAAAAATTTTTTGTAAAATGTGTTTCAACAATGTTTAATTTTTTATGAATACCGGTGTATAAGTTTAAGGGAAGGGCTGAAAAATACATATGATATGTTTCGTATTCTTGATGTATTTCGTATGTCCAATTTCGAAAACTTCCAAAATTTCCAGTTTCTGCAGTAACACTACACAACAATTGGAAAAAATTTTCTGACCATGGCTGATCACTATATTTTTTTGATGTGTTATGCTGAGCTAAGCACAAGCATCATAAAAATTTCAAATTCTATGGATCAGTTTTTTTTTAGAATTTATTTTCTAAAATATGAGATTTTCGTAAAGGTTGATCCAGACCCCTAGTCACAAATTAAAAACGGCGAGTCCGATTTTATTAAGTAATACGTAGAAAAATTATAAATTATGTCAGCTTTAAGTTTTGCTAAAATAATTTTTTGTTGTCGTTAATAACTTTAAAGTTATTCGGAAAAATAATTTGTTTTTGATTAATTGCAAAATTTTTGATTCGGGAAAATTTATAAAACAAATATAAATTTGCAAATATTTTACAGTTTTTTATTTATTTATTTATATAGCATGTAATAGCAATAAAATGAGCCCTTATTTAATAAAATCTGTGCGTTAATGTTTATTTTATTTTATAATAAAAATAGCCCTTTTGCCAAAAAAAAAAAAAACCCTTTTTTGCCTTTATTGCCCAAAACCGAAGCAATTGCTCATCTCAATAGCATGCAATATAGATACATATCCAAATAGTGGTCATCCATGGTGTTTTTTTTTTGGCTGTTGGGTAGTGTAATTATTGTAAATTTCATATGATGGCTATTTAGTCTAGCAATCTCATTAATTTTTTAATTTTCTTGAAATCTAAATGAGTTTCTTTGTAAAGCGGCAGTTACAAATTTGAACATATATCTAGTTCAGACTTTTATATTTTATGGTTACTAAATTTTTTATGGTTGCTAAATAATGTTGCGGATAATGTTCCCTAATTTCTGGTCCACTCGCCTGTCCAGAACTGAGTTTGCCAAAACTCCCAATACTTAAACAGGGCCATGCCAACAAAAAAGCAGAGCTGGTTTGCGTGTAGATTTTAGAATTACTAAAACTGCTCCTTTATACACCTTAATTCAGTTTGAAAATTATAGTAGTTTAAGAAACTTATTTGAAAGAATTACTTCGAATAGTTTAACTTAAAATTTTCGATATCTGCAGAAGTCATGTGTTATCCCCCTTAACAAAGTTATGTACTCGTTTATAAGCAACAAGTAGTCGTTTAAAAAAAAAAAGTTGTTTAAGCTAAAGAAACGAAAAAAATTGCTGGATGCTGCTTGTGCCATCAAAATAAATAAAATAAATAAGTTGGCATTTCTCAACACATAATGAGGGTTTTATATAATGTGTTTTACAACTACAAAAGCAAACAAGGAAAACGTTTTTGTTCTGTTGAAACCACAGTCTTGCGTGTATGCATGTTATTCAGTGCTTATCTTTAATACATGCTACAGAAATTTTATATATGAGTAATAAAGTGAGGCAAATAAAAAATCGTTTGACTTCTGTGGGGTGTTAAGCTTGAGGCTTAGCTCATCACTCTTTATAGAGATTGTGTGTCGTTTAACACATATAGAAATGAAAGCTTATGAAATTCCACATTGGTAAACTAATAATGTAAATTTCCGACCACCGGTATAGAGTTCGAAAATAAATGTAAGCAGAATTCCTTACTATTACAGACTTGTTACAATTATTAGTCGACTTTTTTTGCGTCGTTTTATACTATTGTTCATGCATGTATTTGGCTGGCGAAAAAATTATTAAAATGGTTGAAAATGTTTTTGAAGAATATTCACTAGATGAAGAGATTGATTTGCCAGTTGCAACAAACTTTTACATCATTATTTTACCGTGTGGAGGAAATTGTTATTTTTCAAACGTAAAAGAATTTTCAAAATAATTTTCGCACCATTAGACGGAAAAATTCGAATCGACTTTGAAAACATTTTAGAGCACTTAAGTTCTTTCTATATTGTTTTTGTGATAGATAATAATTAAATAAAACAAAAAAAAAAAGATATGTCAAAGCCGCTTATCGTCAGCCGCTGTCCTTGAACTAGGGGGCTGATGAGAAGCTTCCAAGCAGCTAGTTGTCTACCCTGCTAAATGTCTTCTAAATGTTTTCTTTGTCTTATTTACACAATAATTGTATAAGAAAAAGTTCAAATAATAATTTAAGTTTAGAGCACGTTTTTCCAAACATTTTTCATTATAACACATATTTCAAATTAATTTTATTTCATATTGTCGAATATTCTTTCTAAACGCTAATAACTAATAAGCTACAAAAATATTTTACCAACTGTAACATATAGTTGGTCACATTTTGCTTAATACCTTTTCTAGAGCATACTTTATATTGTCTGAAACAGTTACATAAACTAAAGCATACTTTTCAGGAATTTTCAAAAAGTGTGCTGTTTGCGTTACATGCAAATTAAAGTAAAACAAAATTTATTGTCACAAGGTAAATTTAAGGCATTAAAATATTAATGTAATTACTCTTAGAAAATGTAAATAAAATTCAAGGATGTATAAAAAAGTGACAAGAGGCTTTGACAGCGGGGCTGGTATATTTAATTGTCTTTAAGAAAGAGAACTAAAATTTTTTAGCGCAAGAAAGCACTTCTACTCACAGTATATGAATTATAAACAGACCAAATAATTGTGTCAGTAAATTTTGTACAAAAAAAAAAAAACTAAAAAAGTTGGCTTAGCAAAAACAACGTTTGGCTTAAAAATGTTGTATGCGAGCTTTTAGGGGATGCATTAAAAAGTAGTGCCTATTTTAAGGCCATGAACTAGTTTTTTTATTCTTAAAGAATTTTAAAAATATTTTTATTTTTAAAGAGCTTAAAAAATTTTCTTCTTAGGAAAACCAAAAAAATATAAGACACCTTAAAGAGATTAATTAAAATTTATGGAAAATTTTGTAGAAAATTGATTTAACTTTAATATATGACACGTGCTTTATATACGACGCTAGAAAAAGCCAAGCATATCAGAAGGCTGCAAGATATATTTTATATTTAACGTATTTTTTAAAAAAGATACGAAAAAAACTTTAAATAAGATCAAAAGAAATTTTAATATTAGAATATTACCTAAAAATTACTTAAATACTTAACCCCTAATTCATAAAAATTATAACAGGCTATTTAACATATTTGTATGGAAATTCTGTCAAATAAGAGCTTCATAAACCTGTTATAATTTTTATGAATTAGACGGTTATTATTTTTGCCTTATCAGAATATTACCTAAAAATAATTTTAGTACTTATTATTTTTGCATTAATGTAACCTTTTATATTGTATTTATTTTTAAAGTAGCAAAATAGATTTCAGTATTTCAATTGTTATTGCTTTCATAAATAACGCAGAATATGAAGTAACGTTTAAAACAGTCTATCGATTTTATTTTGAGTTTATTGAGGAATCGAGTAGCATCAACGAACTGTGGGCGGCTGACGCAAGGAGTTGAACAATTAAATAACTGTTCCTAGAGACATAAATTACTAAAAAATAGCTTTAAGCAACTGTTTTATTTTTTGGAACGAAGTTCCTTAACGCGGCTTGCTGGTAGTGGAAATTAGTAGAAATCGTCACGAAAGCGTGTGAGCTGTTTATATGTGTTGGTGTACTGTCGAAAAGCAATTGTGTATGATTGGCAGTGTCTCCACTGACAGCAGCGGAGACACATACAAATAAATATTAATTAGTTTGAAAACGTTCCAAAAATTTAAGGAATCATAAAATTTCAAAATTTTAAAAACAACACAAAATAAAACATACAGATTTCACCTTGTATTACATTCAGAGATGAAAAAAAAAACGTAAGGAAATTCGTTCCTAACGGGGGTCCCCCGACCGCATTTCTTTTTTTTTTTTTAAACAGGTTTGTAAGTTTATCACTTGGGGGCAGAACTACGACATTCATTATCAAATAGGTTTGTAATCGATTGAATTCGTGATCGCATGCTGTATGTTTTTGGCTCATTTTGATTTTGAATGGATTTCTGGTCGAATGAATTCGTGATCGAATACTGCGCGTCTTACATTAATTTGGCTGAATAGTTCGTTCGATCACGACTGCTTTAATTCGGCCCTAAAGTTGAAAACTTTCTCATTTATGTGTCACCACATGTTGAAATAAACACTGTGACGTTTTACTGCAGTATTTTTTCTTTTTATAGCAACAAAACATAAATCAAAAGCCAAAATATATTTATTTCCTAGAATATTATCTTTCCGGTCACGTGCTGACTGCATTTCCATTCACAACTTCAAAATTAAAAGTTTATTTATAACAGAAAATTAAGAAACACAAAAACGATTGCTTCCCAAAAGGATTGACCAAACTTAAAGACAACTGCGGAGCAGCACAGTTTTAGTTTTATTGAAATATTTTCAAACAAAAATTATTTAAGTTCATTTTGTTGTACTTTAAAGCCACAGCAGTACAAATAAAGACTAAAACTTTTGAAAAGGACATGGCAAAGAGATTGAAAAAATTGTTTTCAAAGTTATTATTTCCAAAGAATATTGCAAATTTTAACAATTTCGTGGTCAATGTTGTCTAAACCGCTACCACAAAAAACAAAAGAACATGAAACTGCGGAAAGTTTTAGGCACTTGAAGAGTGATGCAAGGACAGCAAGTCAGCAACAGAAAAAACAAAGTGCTAAACATGTTTGAAAATTGAAATTCCTTTAACAACTAACACAGTTGGAAAATAAAATATATAAAAGAAAACCACAAGTCCACTGAAAATGAAACCAAGGCGAATAAGGGAAAGCCGTGAGATGTTGAAAAGGAACTTGTTTGAGATTCTAAGTACATTTGAGTTGTATTAATTACGAGCCCCAGGGCCAGCTTCTGTTTTATATATAAAAAGTGTATTTTTACATGTTATTGCAATATTCTGCTTGCGCCTTGAAAACTTTTTCAAAATATAACATTTAACATTTTTGTTTTGTCGGAAGCTGAAGTAATTATTAAAGCTGAAGGGCGAAGCAAACAGGATCAAGAAATATTTTAAAACTGTATCATAAGCAAAGAGTAACTGATATCAGTTTCAGCCTGGGTAATTTCCACGATTTGTGTAAAAGAGTTATGAGCAAGCAAAATCTATTCTCCGAAGAGCGTCAAGTACAAGCCGAGTGGTTGTCCGTGTCAACACCATTAGAAAGGCCTTGCAAGCGGTTTCGAGCCGTTTGCTCTATATAAATTGAAACTTCTTTTTTGTATTGGGTTTGTCGGGCTCAAGTTCTTTCTATATTACTATTGTGATTGATATTAATTAAATGAGATAAAGAAAACAACAAAAGGCCGGGTGGGGAAACAGCTGTTCTCAGGCCGCCACACTTCTCGTCAGCCCCCAATCCTTGAACTCAGTAGTTGTCCACCCTGCTAAATGTCTTTGATGTTTTCTTTGTCTTATTTAATTAATATCAATCACATGAACAGAACATATACAGCACTTGACGCCCATAAACTTAATAAAAAAAAATTATATAAGAAAAAGTTCTAATAATAAATTTATTAATTGAACCATTTTAAGTGGTAAATATAACGCGTTTAAACTAAACTAAAAGAATTATTTTATTAACTTACATCTTTCTACTTGATGATCGTTTTCGCCTTCTTCTTAACTTTTTATACGTAAATGTACTCGGTGAGATTGTGTAGTCCTCATCAAATTCCATTTCAAGTTTTATTAAATTTTGTAAATTTAACTGGCAGTCCTGCAAACAAAACACAGATAATAAAATTTAATGCTACAATTTGTAAATTCCTGGAAAATTCTGCATACTAATTAAAGCTCGCCGTTTTCTAATTTGAAGGAAAATTTTTCAAATTAAAGAAATCAGCTAAAACCAAAAAAAAAAAAAAATAAAAAATAAAAATCGAATCTCGTACAACATCTGCCTTTAAACAAAATAAAAGCAATTGCATCAAAAATCTCGCTGGCAACATAATTATGGTTGGCGGAGGAACAACAGCCCCACTTAAGACATTGATAAAATGTTTGCAATTTGTGGCTTATGTCAGAGTTTAATAAAATTCTTTAGCAAATGCAGCAACAATAGATCTAAACAATCACTTACACGCAAAAATAGAGAAAAATGTTATAACAATTCCATTGTGTTGCCGTTGCAAAAATGAATGGGAAAAATGGAAGGCAGCTAAAAGCTGCATCATCATTCAATGGAAAATGTCACGTCAAGCAGACTGTGACAGCAGCAGTCGTTTTTATTTCTTATAAAGTCATTACCAGCAGTTTTCTGAAGAAGAGTGCAAGCACACACACACACACACTTACAGTTTATATGCTATTAAGTTGCACACATGCCATTGATATCGAAGTGTCTTTTGCCTTTTACACAATACATTTCATTGTCTGAATACAAAAGTTTAATACTTTGGGAGTCTGTATAGAAAAGTAGTGAGAGTGATGAAAAAAGGGTATTTCTTAAAAAAAAAATTATTTAAAAAAAAATGGTTCCTTTAAAAGCATTATTTTTTCAAATGGGCATTTCTTAAAGGCAGCTTTCAAACAAAAGATTTTTTAATTTGCTGTGATTTGAAAATTTAAATAGCGGCCATTTCCAAAATTTTTCTAAGCCAAGAACTTAAAAACGATTTTTTATATACATACATACTATTTATGTCAACAAAATATTAAAAAAAAAAAATTAACTTTTTTGAAACAAGTAACTTTTTTTAAAAACATTTTCTAATTTAAATGTTAACTGCATTGCTTTGAAAATAATTGTAAGAACGTTACAAAAACAAAAGAAATTAAATATTTCCTATCAAGGCCATTTTGGACGTTTGCCATGAAAAGCTGCAAGCTGAGAAAAATTTATAGTACCTATTTTTAGACCTAAAACAATAAATATTTTAATAGTTCGGGCTTTGGGGTCACTTGCTTCTTCCTGAAGAAGATACCCATTGAGGTATCGAAATATTGAATTTAATAAACATTAAAAAAAGTGACCTTAATACCTTGTTCATACAGGCATTTCTAATTGAGATAATATTCAGTTTATTGACATGATATGTTTTGCGTTCATACATACAAATATTGCGCTAACTCAATTAGTATTTGACAACGGGCAAAAAGTTGTTGTTTTTGTTTTTGTTTTGGTAGTGAGAAAGAAAAAGCAAAACAATTTTTCGAATAAGAAAAATGGAAGAAAAACTGCCTTTTATTAAAAAGATTTTAGTGTTGTACAATAAAAATATGGAACTTGTACAAGTAGTGCGTTCATGTTATGACTCCAAAGCGGCAATAATAAAACGAAAGAGAAATACAAATTTGGAAATGCTGCAATGTTTTTATTTTTATTTTTTAATATTTTGTTTTGTTTGCTTTTGCTGACATTTATCTCGTCATTCGTCTCGTCATACTTTTGCTTATTAAACACATCTTTTACAGTGTTGTGTTTCATCTTTTTCTCAATATTCAAAGCAACTTTGAGTTTATTAAGCAATAACTTTATTGACTTTTTGTATGGAATATTGAGCTCAATAATGGACTTTATTGCGATTATCTCAATAAAGGCGCATGTATGAACACGGTATAAAGCTTGATTTATTAAAATATTAAACAGCAAAGGTCGAAAAATTAGCAGCAAGAAAAAAACAATAAATGACATTTTTCTTAAAAAAGTTGTTTATTTGAGCAAAAAAAAAAAAAAAAAACTTTTCTAAACGTACTATTGCAAAGATCCTTTATTTAAAGGTCGTACTTTTTAAAAGAGCTACTATATTAAAATTGGTTCTTTTTTAAAAAAGCAATTTTTAAAATGTGTTCTTGAAGCAGGGAACTTCTTAAAGTAAGAAATTTTCTAACAAGCTCTTTTCATAAGTAGCAACTCTTTTATAAAATACGCTTATGCAAAGAGATGCATTTAAAAAAAGGTACTTTTTAAAATCAGGTAATTTTTTAGACATGTGCTTTCTGCAAAAGGTACTTTTCATGAAATTGCTTTTTCATAATGGGGTACTGCTAAACAAAGGACTCTTTTCAAAGAAAGTGTTTTTAAAGAAATTACTTTTTAGAAAGCCGCTAGTTTAAAAAGCGAACTTTTTGCAAAAGGTGTTTTCTGAAAAAATGTGCTTTTTAAAAAAGGTATTTTTTCTAACATTTTTACAAAAGGTATTTAAAAAAAAACAGCATTTAAAATAAGCACTTTTTGCAAAAGGTTGTTTTTGAAAGAGGTATTTTTTATGAAAGTACTTCTGTCGAAATCTATTTTTTTAAAGTTTCCTTTTTAATGGCATACTTTTTGTTTATGCGAACGGTAAAAGTACTTTTATAAAAAAGGCCCTTAACTCTTAATCAGGAACTTTCCAACAATAAGTGACTTCTTGGAGTATGGTACTTTTTTATATAATGTACTTTTTCAAATAAGGTACGTTTTTAAATAAGATACGTTATTAAATAAGACAAAATTTTTAAATAAGGTACTTTTTTAAATAAGGTACTTTTTCAAGTAAGGTACTTTTTTAAAAATAAGATACATTTTTAAATTAAGGTAATTTTTTATATAAGGTACTTTTTTTAAATAAGGTACTTTTACAAGTAAGGTACTTTTTTAAAAATGAGATCCATTATTGAATGAGATACTTTTTAAAATAAAGTACCTTTTTATATAAGGTACTTTTTTTAAATAAAGTACTTTTCTAAGTAAGGTAATATTTAGAAATAAATTTTTTAAAAAGATGATATCCTTTAAGGAAACATATTTTTATCAAGAAAAAGGCAAATCGGCTGCTTAAATAAAACTTTACATCTAACTATAATGAGCGTAGTCTACTGTTCAAATTGAACGAGAAGATAGCCATATTCTTAAGGAAATAAAAAGTGTCCATGATGTATGCTTATACATCTAAATTTGCACACTATCAATGGTTTTGGTAATTTGAACACATTTCAAGTTGTATATATTAGTGTATATGAATGCTCAGAGAAGGAAGATATTACGAAGCTCTAGAATTGTCCAGTTGGGCGAAGACCTTAATTATTAATTAAGGTTAGTGTCTAAAGCATTTTTTGCAAAGAAACATTAATAAAGTTTACATTGTTAGAGCATAGTTAAGGCCGTGGAAATGCTATAGCATATAATGCTGAAGTGAAAATAATTAATTTTGTTATAAAAACATTTGTTTGGCTTGGCAATTTTATAAATATTAAAATGCTTATTTTCGTTTGAATTTGCACACCAACAATAGTTTTACTAATTTTAACACATTGTATGTTGTGTATATGCATACTCATTGCTTTGTATTTCTGCTAAAGTCAAAATAATAAATTTTGTCATAAAAACATTTGTTTGGCTTGACAATTTTGTCAATATTAAAATGGAATTGATTACATGTTTGTTCTTTTTTCAAATTTCATTGCGAACAAATTCGTTAAGCAAAGTGCTGTCCATTTCGTTCCCGGTTTAATACCAAATAGTTGGGTCTTTAAGTTCTTTGGTGTTTAAGTTTTGTGCAACAAGTAGAATCTTTTTAATCAACAGCAGATCAACTGTGACTACGCTTACCTCTAGCGTTTTAAAATGCCATCGTATATCTGTCGTCCCCACTCCCGTATCCAGCTGATTGCGACACACTTTCAGTGTTGGCCAGCATTGGCAGCGTTTATTGGTGATTTCGCAACCTGATTCTATTCGTATTGTCTCGGATTTTGTACAATTTGTGTGCATATGATATGTTGAAGATGCCGATGAGAAAGGTAAATCTGTAACGATACATAATGACAAAAATTCAGTTAAGTATTTATCATTTGTTATGCTGATGAATTGCTAAAATAGGAAACTATTATTTAATAAAAATGTTTATGGTACTGTTAGTAAAGCAGTTCAGGGGACGCACGCTTTTAAGAATGATTGGCACATTTTTCAATAAACCCTTTTTATGCCGTTTACGTGTAGCCAATGCATACAAGAAGATTCATGAAATGAAAGTATGCACATATTTGAAAATGTTCTTTACAAATCATGATGTGCGTATACGTTTTATGAATTAATTATCAACCTTCATACGCCCCTAAGCACAATAAACGAAAAGTTAAGAAATAAGTTTCTGTTATACATATATGTAAGTTTGTGCACTGCTTTCAAAAGTATACACAATATGTTACATTAAAATTATCTCCATTTTAAATGCCGGTTTCGTGGGGAGTAAGACTTCTTGGAAAAGAAATAGAATTTGAAGAAATTTTAAGCGAAAAAATATTTAGGTAATAGACATCTTTTTAAGGTGATACCTAATTTAATTTATAAAGTCTGTGAAATTCAATTTTATTTCTTAGGTATTATTGACGAATCAATCAAACGTAAGTGTATTCTTTGTAAGCATGTTAAATCTTGAATTTTTTTTTTTATTTATTGTAAGCCATTTTATAATTTCTGGTTTCCTTTTTCTATTTTTATTTAATTTTGTTCAGGCAGGCATGGGTATTTAAGTGAATGTGTATGCGTAAAGTGTGCATGTGTGTACAGGTTTGATTATTACATTTACTCTTGGCTTATAAAACTCAAATGTTTAAGGTTTATTGTTGTTACACACACACACACACATATATTTGGTATTACTTTTTCATATGCCTGTAAGTTAAGCCAGAAGTTCATTGTATGAGTTTAAATAAAGCTGAACTAAGGTGTTTTTAATTCCGCCTAAATGAATGTGTGCGTGTGTAAGTGCACAGGATTGTTTGAAAGTAAATTTCTTTTGTGGATGTTCTTTTAAGCCAAGAAAAGCCTAGTTTCTATTTATATCAGAAAATGATTGTGCGTAGTTTGTTAACTTAGTTCTGTTACTTTTGATAAAGCATGGGTGCAAGAGATTTATACGCTGCCAGTTTCAACTAATGTGAACGTGAGATAAACAGTTTCTTTATTATCTTTTAAAAATAAATTACGCTTTAAAAGCCGAAGAAAATACTGATGCCTGGTTTGTAGGCGAAACTGTGTGTTAATAAAATCACTTAAACAATAAGGCAAGCACAATATTTTAAACTTTTAATCTCATCCTTTTTGTTTATGCGATCAAAAGTTGAATTTTTAGATTGGGATTTTTATATTAAAAAAATTCACTTTTGCTTTAGCACTTAAGATTTAAAAAATCTCAAATTTAAAGCAAAAGTTTTGTGAATTATTTGAATTCACTAATATTTGATACCTCTAGTTTCGAGCTTGACTATGCATGCTCGAGTGCTATTTGGTTTGGTTGATTACCACAGTTTAGCGTATGACCAACATTATTTTAATATCATAAATAAATATTGCTCATACGCTCCCTTGCTTTGATATGCAAGACTCGAAAATGTTGATTTATGAACAACAATAGACTTTATTTGGTCTGAAGCAATATTTATGCATATTTTTAATTGATTTAATTTATTCGTTTCAACTAAATTTATATTTCAATTACAACTTCAACAACTTGCTAGAGAAAAATTTAGTTAAATTTTGATATGCTGACTGATTCTTTTATTTAGAAATTTATTTATTTTAACTGTGCACTGTACTTTAATTACTGTTAAAAAAAAATGCTTCGAAATCTGTTCAGATATGTAGTTCAATGAAAGTAAAGAATAAATTGCTTACATTTTTGAATTGTTGCTTGAATCACATATTCAACTTTATATGAAATACGAGCATTATGAAATAAAAGATATATGAATGCATAATAAAAACGCTTAATATAGTTATTCGTTTTGCAACAAATTCTGTACAAACGTAATCAATGTTTGAATAGAAGAATTTCCTTATTTCATTTATTTTTTTTTTTTTTAATTGTTTTGTATATACATACTGTTTTTTGTATTTCTGAAGCTCTTCTATTAGTTCTTTATTATTTAATAAAAGAAATTCAAGAAGAGGAAGCTGCAAAATTCACTTTTTCAATGTTTAAAAGAACAATTGGCCTTATGTTCTACGTTTATGGCTTAAGTAGGCTTGAGTTATGTGCATTATTGAAAAAAAAATTCTACTGCTCGTAGTCCCAGGTCTAATAATTTAATTGATTTTAATTTAATTTAAACTACAGATATACATATGACATGTTCCGGCAATGTAAAAAGATGTGGCTTAAGCTGTGTGAGCTATTGACTTTATGATACCTTGAGTATGCGAAACTGTCAAATTTTGATATAGACCTGAATTCAACAACCAGGCTTAGTTTAGCTAAATTTGTTTAGTTGCTAGGTTTGACAAATTGTCACATTTTAATACACACCTAAATGTATTATTTTGGGTGCTAGTGTTTTTTACTCATGTATATACTTTTTGCATAATTTGTATTCGATTAACTTATACTCGAATAATTTTTAATTGCATTTATTTCGTAACGATTAATTTTTATTCGAACTATTTTTAATCGATTACTTTTTTGTTGAATATAATTTTAAGCGCAACTTTTGTTATTGAATATTTTAGCCCACAAAAAAAGACGGAATGAAAAAATTCAGAGAACAACGAACTGTTTATAGCTGATTTTTTTCTATTAGTTTTCCAGTCTTCAAAACACATATAGAAAAAGTTAAAACGATTACTTCATTCCAAATATATCAGAACAGAATTTCAAAAGCCCGAATACAGCTTAATTTTAATAATAGTCCGATAATTTAAAGTTTCATGTGTACCGACTTTGTGGTATATTTCTTAGCCTTCGAGAGTACCTTAAAAATGGCTTCATAATTAAATAATTGTTCATTTATAGACTTATTGTGCTGGCGCACATACTCTTTTTTAAATGAAACTAGTTTCTTTTCTAAAATAATTTATCTAAATTTTTTAAAGGCTGCTTTTGGAGCCCACTGGCCAACTCACTAGGTGGTCTTACGGGAATATTTGGGCTCATTTTTGGTTCGAATCAAGTGTAAATTTCATATGCATGCACCTGCATACACACGCATACATATTAGACTGGTCCCTGTGGATCAAAGATACGAAATTGCACAGCAACTGTCCCTAAGTGTATTTACTATAACAAAAAATATATTTTGAAGAATTTTTGGCAGATGGAACCAAGGAAAATTCTGACGCATAGACCCAAAAATCCAAGGAAAATGTGAAAAATTCCCAAAATGTACAACAACTGTCATGCACCCAGTTCTGGTGGTTTAATAGAGGCCAGGGAGCCCTATTAATTAGTAGTATAAAACATATTTTAATATTTTAATATTTAATATTTTTGTAAAGTTTTTTCCCTATCATCGGTACAAGCCTCAGTGTCCTTCCAGAGTAGTGATATGTATGATCAATGGCATGGTAAAATGTGGCACAAAGAAAGGATAGGGCAGAACGCTATTAGAAAATCTCTTATTTATTTAAAAATAAAAGCTTTTGTTTTTCCCAAACGAGAATATATTTTAGAGTTTATGTGAAAAGCTTTTTAATATCATTGAAGTTAAAAGTAATTACAAAAGAATTGCTTTGTGTCCTTGTTGCAAAAACTTTTATGCTGCTGGAAATTTTAATTATTTGTTTCCCAAGAAATCTGAAATGTATTTACTCCAACGTTTAAGTGTTGTACAGGCTGTCCAAGTTAGATGGCAAGCATTCAAAGATTTATATTTCAGTGAAGTTCAGCAAAAGGTCTTTTGTATCAAAGGAAAAAGAAAAACGTCCCAAACTTACTCATCTTTTTCTGACTCAAAAACATTTCCCTTAAAAACCTTTTCAACTTGGAGTATTCAAATTAGTTTTAAATTATTTGTGTGTACTTTTAAAGCCATATATTTCTTCTCACTTCTTTGCTCCTCCCTGGCAAAGGAAAATCTTAACAATCTCTAAACTTGTTTCATATTTAAGGTTCTGAGCACTTGAAAGCATACACAAAAATCATGGCTTCTGTATCCTTTTAGGGTTATCAATTAGTAATTATAAAAATATCTGAAATAAAATAATAATCTTCTTACAACATAAATTACTTTTTTGTAACCACTTATTGACAGCAATGAAATAATGTAATGGGATAATTGATTTAAAAAGGTTTTCGGCTCTTGTATGTTTACATACATTTACTTAGTAGCCCGGAAACATATTTCAAGTTGGGTGCGAACACATGTAGATTCAAAGGGTTTCATTTTATCTTATCCTATTGAGAACAAATAAATGTTGTTTTCTATGTTGTAATAAAATAAGTTTGTTATGGCAAATTGTTGAAAAGGTTCGTTTAACCCTGGCAAGTCATGCCGTATTGAGGCATAAACAGCTGTCAAAAGGTTTAAAGCAGATAAGTAGAGGATGAGTTGTTTCATTATTAAGCTACTTAGGTAAGATTTAATGTTTTTTAAAAAGCATGTATATTTTATTTTGTTATGAAATTATGTTATAAATAAATGCTAACGCTGGTTCCTTTGGAGTTTGCGAAAAAAAAAAAACAAAACCAGTTTAGATATTTTCTACCCTCAACTTTTATACTGAATATGTTTTAAGTTCTTATGATTTATTTACATGTTTAGATTTTTGCAGGCAAAAGCTATCGACAAATCGCTGGCACAGTGTCCATAAAATGATATAAGCGAAGCATAATAAGGGCACAATACTGAATATTGCGCCACCAGGTCCAGCAGTTCTTAAACATTAATTTAACTTTATAGTTTAAATTGATGATTTACAATTGCTAATGATTTTAAAGGAATTTAGTTCGATTTTGTCCCCTGCGAACTGAGCACCATTTTGTAAAGATGACAAAGGAGAGTAATTTTGAAGCATTATTGGGTGAGGAACGTGACGTGGCTGCTTTGCGACCATAACGATGAAAAGTACTTTTATTAAAATGATATTTTGGGTTCCCAGCAATCTGGGTGCTGATGAGCGTCGTGGTGTAGGTGAAACAGCCATCGACCTCAATCAATAACTCTGTAACTTTACTTTTCTTGTCTGAAAAAAAAAAATTTTCATCACTACAACTTTAACACAAAAAATCTTTCTCAATTCTGAAATTGAGTAGAGTACTCTTTAAAGTAGTTATTAATTATGAAATTCAATACAAGTTTGGCACTTGTTTCAAGGCTCCTAAACATGCTTATTCATTTGCAGGAAGAAAACTCTATCGTCCTTTAATAAGGAAACGTGAACAATTTAGTTTATTTGTTTAATTTTTTTTTTTGCTGTGCTCATTTTGTCGCATTGTGGATTAAAAAGTGTTGAATAATAGTTTTATTTTTGTAATTTGCATTTGGTAGCACAAATATTCCTCTTTACTTAAACAACACAATGCAAAAGAATATAATATTATTCCTGCTGTTATTGCCTTGAAACATTGTTGTTTTTTTTGTTGTGGCACATGCTGCTGCTGTCTGCAAGTGATACTAGTTATTGTTGTTGGGTTTGTTGCTATTGTTTAAGCTACAGCAATCTTTAGTTGGTAACTTTCTTTGAACAACAATTGCTAGAATATTTTTATTTATTAAGGGAAGCAAAAAAAAAACAACAAATTGAATAAAACTTTATGCAAATGTTAATTTAAAGGGTTTCTTTCCGTATGGCATCATAAATTTTAATTTACATTTAAATAAGGAAAACAACTTTTGGAAAGAAAAGTAACTGTGTCACATTTTAATTCGAACAACGGGAGTTTTTGGAAAGATTATACAATCTGGGTTGGCAGTAATTGTCTTACTATTTGTTGGCTACAATTTGTGCCAGTAATTGTGTTGTTTAAAGGTAGTTTTATTTCATACAAATCTTTATTAGTAGGAAACATTTTTAGTTTAAACAAACTTGAGTAATATTTTGATTTTATCGAAATTTTCTGCGACCCGGTTTCTATGCATGTTGAATTTATAGCATGATATGTGACGCATTTTATGTGAAATAATTGTTGTCTTCTTCTTCTTCTATTATTTTTTTCGCTTTCGAATTTAACATATATCAAGATGTCAGTTTATTGGTCTTAACCAGTTTTAAAAAATACAACGGTATTCATAAAAAATACAACATTGTTGAAATACATTTTGGAAGAAATTTTTCATATCAAATTTGTTCTAAAACGTGTTCGAGCAACATTTTATTTTTTATGAGAACAAGTGTGAATATTTATATTGATTTGATTTAACAAAAAATTTCTTTAACGTTGATTTGATTTGATTTGATATATTTGAGACTTCTTTCTCTTCGTAATACGGGATAACGCAACATTAAATTAATGAAAACTTAAAACTATTACGTATTATTTTAATAACATAAATTTACTTTTGAACATGCAACATACTCATTACCATAAAAGTGAAAAAGAAAACAAAATATTGTAAAATTTTTACCATTATGTTTGCTCCCGGCACTTGTCAATACTATTAACGCTATGTTTACAATAAATCAACTTAAAATTTCCTTAACGTTTACGAATTGTCTGGCCAGACCCCTGGGGGTAGGCTTTACATTTTTATTTTTAATTTCAATCTTATTTCTTTTTAATAGATTTTAATTCAAATTTGTTTGCCTTGTTTATAATTTAAATAAAAAGTTTTTTTTGCAAACCTTTGTAATTGCATTGTTAAGATTTTTTTTTTTATATAAATCTGTTTTCGATTTTCTTTGGAACATACGTTTTTTCAAAGGCTTTTGTTATGAATTGCTTTCCTGAGGTTTATTATTTCCATTAAATGCTTGCTTTTATTTTTAAATTCAGTTTAATTTTATTGTAAGCATATACAAGTATGTGTGTGTGGGTGGGTGTGTGTGTGTGTGTAGCTTTTTGTTTAATAAACAAATTTAAATATAAAATGATGCTATTGTTCTTTTGTGTCCTTGTTTTTTTGTTTGTACTTTTGTTAGTCAAACTGTTGTGGAAATGTCTGTTGGTATTAGTTTTTCCTCTTTGCTTGTTCTCATTTTATTTTCAACATTGATTGAGTAACTTTATCATCCTGAACATAATATTGCTTTGATCAAGTTATTTGAATAGCTTTGGTTTTTTCATTTCATTTTATTTTTTTTTTATAAACAGTTGTCTGATTGTACTTTGCCATTTCGTTGTTTTTACACTTTTTCTAACCAGTCAAACTTTTGAACCACTAGTTTAGAGATTCCTTGTTATTTTTGCTCTCTCAACTTTGACAAATATTTTTTTTTTTTACTTTACTTTATGCAGAGGTTTACTTTCTATGAAACCATGTTTTGCCATAGAAATGTCAAAAAAGTTTTTGTTTGAAGTTGTTTTTTTTTTTCAACAAATACAATTATTTTTAAGCATATTTATTGAAACTGGTCCCTTATAATATAAGAATGGCATTAAAATACCAAAGAAAAAAATTTTTATTTTGTTTATTTTCAACTTTACGGCCCTTAAAGACATGTGCAGCAAATAAATACATTTTTATTCTCATATGTTTATGTAAAAAGATTTTCAGAATATTGGCGGTGGCTCGCGCAGTGTGTGCCGTAGCTCCGTTTTGTTGGAACCACATGTCCTTCAGACTTAATTCATGCAATTGCTGCAGAAAAAAACCGATTAACCTGTCCCTATAGCGCGTTGTCGTCTGACCAGCGACTTCCTCAAAAAAAAAAAAAAAAAAAGTACCAATGACTCCTCGAGCGTAAACAGCGCACCACGCAGTCACTTCGAGTAATGGGGGGTAATGACTTCTAGTGCATCACTCGTGTATTTTCAGTGCCCCAAAAGTGATAGTTTTGCTTGTTCACACACCCGCTGAGGTGGCAATGAGCCCCATTGCGCTTAAGATTTTGGTCGGAAAATCGTCCACTTCGCCGCGTTCTTGGGGAGTGTATCACTCACTGGTTAACAAACTTAAAAACAAATTTGTCATTGGCGGCCATTTGAAAAAGTAAGAGCAATTTCCAATGGGATGATATCTTTTTACCCACCTGCTATAATTATCAGGCTATTAACATCAAATATGTTGTTCAGCTAAATTTGCCATTTCTTTCAGTGCTGGACAAATTGAACCCTTAAGAGATACGTAATAGAGCAGCGCTTTTAGAAAAATAGCATTTTCAAGCAAAAAGTAGTTAGAGCAGTTTGTGTTGTTGTTTTTTTTTTTTTTTTTTTGTCCAGCACACTTTCTCCTGAGTGAACTCGTTAATAAGCAGAACTTTCACAAATGAGCAAATGATAAGGACCGAGTGATTACTGAAGACTTGCTGCAAGTAATCCACAAAGATCTGCTGGCAGCATGAACGGTTCGCACCTTTTCGAAAGTGAAGTCAGTCCAGCAGCCAACGCGGTGAATAATGTTCGCTATCGCCAGTTACGACTGCTTAGACTTGAGCGATATGTGGTTCCAACAGGTTGATTGCGCTAGTCAAATTTGTAGAGTATTTGATTCCAACAATTTTATTAATGTGTACCCCATTAGAACAACCATAATGGGTATAGAATGGGTGTAGTTTCAGCAATTGTTGGATCCTTGTTTAATAATTTCATGCGAGGGGTCTAGGAAATTTTTTTTTTTTTTTTTTTTTTTTTTGCATAATTTGTTTTACTGAAGCATCTTATATGGAAATGTGCAAAAAACCTGAGGTTGAAAGAAACTCAAGGGGCCTTACTACACCATACCAACCATGTGTTTGCTGGTGCACACTCATATACATATATTAACACATTTACACGCTTACATTCCCATATTCCTGCTTTTGTTTCGAAAATGTACTCTCTATTACTTTATCATCAAATGTACGCATCAATTATCCTTCAGTTCAGTTGAAGTTTACCACTTTTGTACATTTCAAAGTTTAACATTCGCTGGCTATTTGCTTCTTGTTCATGATGATGTTGCTAATGATTTTAATGATGTTGATGCTGCTCTTACAAAATATATGTATAAGGATAGCAAAAAAAACAAACAACAAGCAAACATTGCCGGGCAACAAACCAAAACAACGACATCACCGAACAGGCTGGTTATTGTAAATGTGAGTTGCTATTAGAGCAAGACTTCAACCACTATTATGGAAGCTTTTATAAAGAAATGGCCATTATAATGGCAGCAAGTACGGATGTAAATCTCATTATGAACCATAAGTTGTTACTACATTTATTTGGTTTATGTTTTTCTTTTTCTACTAAGAGCACATAGTTGGCTAAATGTCAGTCTAATAAGGTATTTGCATGAGACGGAAATTACAGCTGACATGAAAAGTAATACAATAGCTGGTGGCTTAAGGTAAGTACTGTGTTCGAAACTGCGGAAAATGTTGAGCAACATTGATTTTTTCGTACGGAAAAAATCGCGGTTTTACACAATTTAACGATTTTTTCATTAAAAGTATGCTACATTGTTTTACGTTTGTAAGCAAAACCCATATGTTTTGCAATTCGGACTGTGATGAGAAAAATTTAAGTATAGAATAAAAAGTTAATTTTTTATACAAATACATCAAAATGAACAAAGAAGTACCAAATAATTTTCTTTCTTTTTCTTCACGGCTGATATCAGTTCCCCCGCATTTCTGTCGCACTGAATTAAATTTTTTGGTTTTCTTTATCACTTTGCATTTCTTTTTTTTTTTTGTCCAAAAAATTTTACTCAAATTTTTGCAATGAAAATAACAGCAGTCAGCTGTTGCTAAAAATTTCACGTGGAAGAATTGCCACTTCAATTATTTCGCAGCAAAAAGAAAATGTTGCCAGATACATTTCATATGTTTTTCTCAAAATGAGCAGAGTACTACTTCTGCAACATTTTTTCACGAAAAGTTTATGCGAATTTTTTTACATGCATTTTGACAACTTTCCACGTGGAATTTTAATCAGAGTACTTACCTTTAGTAACGAACTAAAATATCTCGGTTTTATAATTGATAAAAAATTAAAATTTAATGAACATATTGAGCACATATGCAAAAAAGTCGGTAAAAAAAACCAGCTTTCTTGCAAGAATCAGAAACAAGATATCAAAAACTACGGCGATAAATATTTATAATACAATAATAAAGCCACACTTTGAGTACGGTTCTACTATTTTATATACATGTACCAACACATTCCACTTAGTAAGAATGCAGAAATTCCAAAATAAAGCCATGAGAATTATATTAAAATGTGATAGATATACTGAAATAAAAACAGTGCTTGGTAGCCTGAAATGGTTAAACGTGAAGCAAAGACTTCAATTCAACACCCTCAGATTTAGTAAAAAGATAAAAAAAAGGCGACGCACCGAGATACCTCTGTGAACAAATACGATATGTAGGAGAAAGCCAACCGTACGGATTGAGAAATATTAACGATTTTAGGGTAAACAGGGCGATGACAACACAAATGCAGAGACCTCTATTTTACAAGGGCCTGCAACTGTATAATTCACTCCCAAATAATATGAAAAATGAGACTAATGAAAATGTATTTAGAAAAAAAAAATATTAATTTTGTAAGATTTAATGTAAATTTATAATATTAAGAGAATTAAATCACCAACATATATTGTAAAAGTATTTTAATACTAATAATAATAATAAAAAAAAAAAAAAAAAAAAAAACAGAGAACTTTTTGCTCAACTTAATTTTTAAAATTTATGTAAGGAAACAGGAATATTTCTTTTTACTATGTATATAGACTTCAACTATGAACTTAATTATATATTTGCTTTATGCGGCAATTGAAATGTAATAATTCAGGTTAACTTTCTGTTGCTGTTCATCAACTCATCAGTAGACTAGAAAAATTCTTAAAAAAATTTTTTGTTTTTCATTTTATTTATGGGAATCATGGAATAAATAGTTAAGTTTCAAACATTCTTTTAAGAATTTTTCAACTCTACTGATAAGTTGATTAGCATCAGCGAAATGTCGGCGGCATATAAACGGCTGCAAAAGACAGAAGACATTTGAAAAAGATCTATATTTTTGGACCTGAATTAATAAAGCCTACAACTTTAAATTTCTTAACTTATTCAAAAATGTTAACCAGTTTAATTAAAAAAAAAAAAAAAAATCTATAGATTCTGAGGAAGTAAAAATCAATTATTGTAATTCTACATACATTCACCGGTATTCATAAGAAATAAAACATTGTTGAAACACATTTTACAACAAATATTTCATATAAAATTTGTTCTAAAATGTATTTGAGCAGCGTTTTATTTTTTATGAATACCGGTGATAATATGTAGTATTTAAATCTCTTTATTTTTCTAGCTGTGTTAATTGGCTTCAAATACTGTTCGCTCTCATTTGCAAAAACCATACGAAAATTGGTGGCTGAATTGCTCTCACAACTTTGGATTTGTTTTCGCTTTGCTTACGGCAAAATTCGAAACAAATGAGTATCAAACGTTTTGTTTCGTTTCATTTACATTCACTTATAAATGTTTTGTTTTGTTTTGTGTTTGAAAATTTACTTTCAATTGTTACAAAAAAAAAAAAATATGTAATTCTACTCTTTAGAATCACCCCTTTTTAGGCTGTTTAACCTGAACATATTTTAAATCTGTGAAATGGAAATTTTCTTAAATTTAACTACGACCACCTTAGGCCTTTTCTAAACTTTATATGTGGTCTGTACATATACTATATTAAAAATCTCTCACATGTAACATGTATGCATGTATGTATGTGTGAGCCTTCTAGGACACATACATACATATAAAATTTTTATCAAAACATCAAATTTTATTATTAAAAGAAACACAAAAAACGCAAAGAAGAAGAAATCTCGTCTACAAGTATCAAACTTATCGCTTTATCTCTTGAGTAGTTTGTTAAATTTTACTGCAGTCTTGCAAAGTGCTTGTAAAAACTCATCTAAGATAGTGGTAATGACAGTTGTGTTCGTGTTAGTTACTCTAACACTAGTATGTATGTAGCAAGTTTAATGGTGTTGTTTTTATTTTTCTAAAAAAACACTTGTGCACACTCACACATACACACATGCTTATATCACACTCATACGTATGTATATACAAGTTGTAGATTTTCTTTTAACCCTCAAAACTTTGTAGTATTTTATTAAGTTCGTTGACATTTTTCTATCAAAATGTAAGAAAAATGCAAACAGAGATAAAAAGTATGCAATTTTTTTTTTGTGAGCTTTTTATGCCTTTGTCTTTGTTTATCTTTATTCCTTTACATTGCTTTTTATAAACAATATTTTCTTGTTAGATGTATGAGTATGTATGTATGTTAATGCCAAGTGCCCTGCAGATAAATATGAAAATAATTAAAGTAATGTGATAGAGACAACTTTGTTATTTGCTGACATCAAAACCTTTCTTTCGAGTCAAGTAGCTCTTTCTGGCACGGCATTTCAAGATCCTACAGACGGAGAGACTCATAATGCTCAAGCAACTTTTATATTCATACTGATCCAGTATTTATAGTATTTAAAATTGTCGAAGCTAGAAACGAAATTTAGCACCTTTTTGAGCGTACACTTGTTTTTTTTGAGAGGTATATACAAATAGACGTGGAAAATCAGGGAACTTATTATGAATTGCGATACAAAAATGACGCTCATGCGGATTTAAATATGATAAAAGGGCCATTGTGCACTCTCTGTCACTTTCACAAAAGCTTACGCAAATCGTAAACCATCAACGTAGACATTATAAAATAAAATCAGTCGTAAGAAAGACAGAAAGTAGACTAGAAAAGAAAAGCAGAAAAATCAAATTTCTTCCTCACGATCCTCAAATATACTACCAATACTAAAACTAGTAACCAGCTATGCACAAAATGTTATATTTGCACCGCTTTGAATGCAGTCAACTGGGATATATCGAAATATACACATATGAAACAAGTACAATGGGAGCTTTCTAGGACCCAAGTGGGCCGATCTCGTGACCGGCAGCCCGTGAAAAATAATACCAGTTTGAGGTAAAAACCAACTAGTATATTTCCCACTCATTTTATCTGCAGGTGCGGTACGGTACGTACGTATATGTCGACGTGGGAGATTTTTGCTGCTGTTTTGTAAACATCACACATTACAGACTTGTGTGTTTGACATGCAATTGTAGTAGAAAGTAATAATTCTTCAGTGCCAGCAGAAGCAAAGAAAACGAGAAGTAATAAAGGGTTGCACAATTTGTTTATCTTAAATATGTATATCATACACAAGTAAGATTAGTATTTGTTTAAGAAAAAAAAAAAAATGTTTTTAAATAAAAAGGATTTTAGTTTTGATATATTAGATAACTTTTTATGCGTATAACATATAAATCAACCAGTTTTTTTATGCTTTATATAAAGAAACTATTTTTTATGCTGCACTAAGGACTTAATCAAGCAAACGCACATGATTTTTGATTGTGGACCTGTTACGATTTCGTGTTTGCTAAGAATAAATTTCACAAAAACAGTTTAAGCAGCCTTTCTGTTGCCAACCTTTTTTAAGGACTTTTGTGTTGTTCTGAGCGGAGCTGATTCAGGTATGTATATAAAATGTTTCTGGTTTCTGAGTTATCAGCCTTAGTCTGCCTTGTACGCGTCAGCCGAGGCGGCACAATCTAGAATACCAATTTTCACCATTAGTAACATCATAAAACCTCTTCGTCTTTTAAGGGATAGGGAGCGATGACTGTGCCAAGCCATAAAGCTCACCAAACAATACAATTTTGTGATATAATAGTCCTCAGCGAAAAGCGAAAGCGCTCTAAAGAGCGCTTATGCAGGTAGGGTGGGTCTATTTAGCAATCAATATTGTGCCGTTAATTTTTCTATAGCTTTTGGCATGAGGAAAAGAAAGTTCTACTACAATAAATCAGCGTGTGATTTCCAGAGTTTTATTTAATATTTTTGTACGGAAGGCGTTGTGTGCGGTCGGTCTATTCAAAAAAATATATATATATATTTGGGAGAAAAATGGATCGGCTTTAGTATAATGATACCAATTGCCATAAAAGGAAAAAGTGTGCTGCCAGGCGTTAACAGATTTTGTACGCAAAGCCGGTGTGGGTTATACCATGCAGGAGAAAATCCCTTAGCCCGGCCGAAGGCCAGTTGTCAAGAACAAGTTTTGCATGCCTTTCTGATAAATTCCTGAGTTGAAATTAAAAAAAAACTCATAAACTTTTCTCTGGCAGCATTGTTTTACCAACATATTTATATATTCCTCAGGAAGCTCGGCAAACTTCAGCAGTGAATTATTAAGAATTTAAAAGCCTCGGGCATATTTTGAATTTAGTTTTGCTTTTGTCACACACCTATAAAACTCATTTATGTATTTCAAAGCCTTTCTAAAGCTTAGCCGAAAAAATTATTGTTGGTAGGTCATATATTTGACTCCTTTACGGGCACTAATCAGACCCAGAGTACAGTACTTGGATGCTTGGAAAATGAGATTTTTCCCCCATTGCACAAACTTCGCACAAGGTGCCCGTGCCCCTAATGATTTTTCTTTCCAACATTTACTCTTTTGAGCACACCGGCCCATTATCAAGCCTACTTAGAGGTGCTTTTATGCAAAAATAAAACGACCATTGAATATCGGATGCTTCGAAAATGGGTTTTTGTTATTGGCTAATTGTGGTGGAAAAAATTTGGAATATGAAATATGGAACAAATTTTGAATATACAAATCAATCGGGTCAGCCATTAAATGAATAAAGTGAGAGATCATTTTGAAGAACAGAACTATTATTTTAAAACAAACTTTCAACAACTGGCAAGCATTGTTCTGCTGGTTTCTTCTTTAAGACTATTCATATCGAACCGAAGTAAACAAAAAGCAACTACCTGCAACTAGCTGTCAAATGGCATGTCAAACAAAGCAGTGCTGCCAACTCAAACTTGTGAGCTGTTAAGAACCCAACCCCATATTTTTAAACTGCAAGCGTACGCTTCCTAGCAGGGTACTGAAATATTTTTCTTAAGTATCATAGCACTTAAAAGGTGCAATTTAAAATTTAGTTGCGAGTGAACGGGGGCTCAAATCTGTACTGCCAAATAAATAGCTCAGTTTCATGGCCATTTAATTCATGGCTGAGGGTTTAATGATAGCTAAGAGTTTTAATGATATTTTAAAACTTATTATTATTATTATTATTTTTTTTTTTTTTTTAAGGAGTACGAAGCAATTTTGGCTTCTTCTTCTGCCTTTAACAAAAGCAGCTTACAACTCATATTTGCGTACAGGCATACAACCATATAATTATATTAGTCTGCTGCCTTGCGCCATAAATTTCGTTAGTTTCAATAAAGTATTCAATTATAAGACCACAGGTTTAAATAATAACTACCTTTAAAGTCAAAAAAGCCTAATTTATCGTTTTTAATATTAAATTAATTCGTCACTTTCATGACGCCAAGCTGAAAGACAAACAAACGAATACAGGCCAGACGTAAAATACATATTTTCACTTTTCCCAATCCTTTTACTTTTAACCACAATAAAGACACTTTTAATTACAAGTTTTTATTAACAAGTTTGTTAATATGAATACATTTTTATTAATGGCCCTTCGTAAAAGCGTATGAAGCTTTTAATATAAATATTTTATTGTTGAGTTTATAACTCTGTTTTACTACTAAAGCAAACAAAATTTGGTCTTTATGGTTTTTGTCCTGGCCCACAACTATTTCTATGGCAACAAAAGATACATTTTACTTGTACACTTAAGCGTATATTTTGATTAATTTTGATTGAGTGAAATATTCATGGTTTTAATTGTGGCACCCAAATAAAATTCAATGAAATATATGTTTTATAAATATTTATACATATGTACATAAAAATGGTATTTTATTAAAAAATGTGGTGTGAACAACTGCCAGAAGGTAGGACGACTTTTTGCAAAACTTAGAATTTAAAATTAATTACTTCATTCAAGACAGCAGTGAATGAAGCGGTAAAACAAATCTTTAATGTGATAACAACGTTCTTAAATTGGTAATGCAGGCAGCAAAATGCAGTTGCTGTTTCATATATTTTTAGCAGGCATAAAAAATGTTGCCTATTCTTAGGCCCCAGACATATGGTATATACTCATCTACAGGAATATATTTGTAACATTGACTTTCACCACCTTCTGCGTCTCAGAATATATGTACATATATATAAATGTAGTATGTCTTGATATGTTCCTTCGTATACACATAAAAGTATGCTTGCACAATATGTTTACTAAAGTGTTATTTAAATTTCTAATCTATTTGTAAATTTGCAAAATCGTCTTTTTTGTCGTTGCGTTAAACCAACCACAACTGAAAATACCCAAATAAATAACCATATTGTAGCAAGCCAGAAATATTATTATGATTCATATTAAATGACATTGTCAAAATGGCAGAGACAGTGAATCTCCCTCCCAGCTGCCACACATTTATGTTTGGCTGCCTCTAAACTGAAAATTGCCTAAAGTTGTAACCAAATAAAAAACAAACATTAATAAAAAGGAATATTGCCGAAAGGGAGAAAAGGATACAAATGTACATGGAAAAGATTCGCAGCATACTATGAACACATGAAACGTGAAAAAATGTTTAAACATATCGAGAAACGTTTGAAAAGGCACGGGCATATGTCAATGATAATTTTTATAAGGCATCTAAAAGGGATGTCTTGATAAAGAGCATCCTTCAGACTGTTAAAACAGAAATAAGAAAACGAATTTAAAAATATGGATTTTAACACAGGGTTTGAGGAAAAATTAAATTATTTGATCATACATTTTTAGTAAAATCCATCAAATTAGTTGCTCTGCCGTTTTGATTAACTTAAATTAAGGAAAGAAAATTTGATTTGGTAATGATTCCTCAACACCATTAAAAATTTAAAAAAAGTATAGATAATTAAAAAAAAAAATATTCAGCATTTGTTGAAAATTGTTGCCTTAAAAAAACCGAAAGACAGCGGAGTTTTGGCAAATATATATCAACGCGAAAAAAGAAATCAAAACGTTTTCATTCGTATTTAATTATTATTATTATTGACTCAAAAAAGTCAGCTGAAGTGGAGCGAAATATTGGCAAATATATTTAATGAAAAATACAAATATATAAAATGAAAAATATAAATGAAAAGAGCTTTAGTTCGAATAATAAAATAAGAGGTATTAAAGAGAAAAATAGGAGGGCAGATACATTTTTTTGCAATAGTATAAAATTTTCTTTCCCATTCTAAGACTCTCAAGCACAGTGATAATTTTATGTGAAAAATGATAGTGTGAATATTTTTTTAGCAACAATTTCGTTGCAGTCTTATTTCTTATTAAGTTTTATTATAGTGATACTTTTTTAGGATTTTATCACAATATGAATTTTCGTAATATAAGTATAGCAGCAGGGAAAAAGAAAAACTTATATTTGTTAGCTTAAATAACAATATAATATGCAAAACGAAGATCGCTAAATATTAAATATTATTATTATCTTTTTGCATAAGTGCGTTTTACTTTAGAAATCAAAAGAAAAGCGAAAATTTGTTTCTAAAGTGACAGTCTTAAAAAACTGTAAGCAGTGATAACTTTTTTTAAAATTTTTATTACAGTGATATTTTTTTCCAAAACTGCTGATCAGTCTTTAAAGCATATTTGTTTTGTTTCTGTTTCCTTATTTCTCTACTTTTAGTGTTCTTTGAAAAATTATCTTTGTAAAAAATTTCCATCACAGTGATAAATTTTTCTGAAAATTTTTTGTCATATATCAGGGATAATTTTTGAGAAAAAAATTTGTTACAGTGACAATTTGTTATGAAAAATTATATATTCTGATTCATTGAGGTTCGTTTATGAAAGAAGCTTTATAGTTAAAGTCATAGAATTATTAAATCGACACTGTATCAGGACGCACATGATTTTATCCCTCTCCATTTGATTATTAAACTAAATTTTCTTTATTTTAAGAACCTCATAGATGCTTTTTTTTTTTAGAAGAAGTAAAATGTTTATAAGGCAGTCTATTTGTAGTTATGGTTGGCATGACAAGCTATAATGAAACAAAACTTTTCTCAAGCCTACATACCCACCCACATGCCAGATGTGGTAAGTTATGAGTATTAAAGGTTTGGCAATATACGTCCACACAAGAACGTGGTGAGATAAAATAAATAAATTGTGTGACATTTCTTACACAGACAGTATAAAGCATAGTTTTATGTTTATATTATACTTGGGGAACAAATTTGAATCCTTTTAAGGCAGTAAAAGCTATTGAAGTTAATAGTACTAGAATGTTGTGGTGGTATCTTTTGTTTTTTTTTTTTTACAAATAAGACGAATAAGATCAATATGATTAAATATACACGATTAGTGATGAAGTGCTCAGATAGTAAGCTTAAAAACCAGGGTTATGACCAGGGTTCGAAGCAATTTGGGTGTTGATGATCATTGTGGTGGTTGTGAAACAGCCTTGACATGTACTCTAGCTTTTAACTCTTCAACTTTATTTTACTTCTTTCAGAAGGTAAAATAACTAGAATTTTATCAAAAAAAAAAAAAAAAAATCTTAAGCCCAATCAAATAACTAACGAAATCACAAATATTTAATTACTTTATTGGACTTTTATTAGATTTTGCTTCCCCAGAATTAAGAAAGTTTTTAATTTAGGGCTAAATTGTAGTGATCACTATTTTGAGAGACAACAAGAAAACTAAAGTTGAAGTCTTATTGGCTGGCAAACGTATCATGGCTGTTTCATGTCCACCCCGACTACCAAATTCGCACGGCATTAGAACATTTTTTTTTGCTTCATAAATCACTATGATTAAACGATTTTTTAAATATCATCATTCTTAAACGTCCTTTGTTTTCTTTATGAAAACTTGATAAGTTTTATCTATTAATTATTCTTCTTTTAGTTTTTTTAGATGAATACAATACAATTTTCAAACTATTCCAGAAATAGTTTTTTTTTTAAGAAACAGAATTATTGAAAAACCTTCTGAATATATATTATATGAAGAACCTTGAGCACTTCTGGTTGCTCATTTAAAAATATAATTATGGCCTATATACATATGTATAGGCTAAGAAAAAATATTTATATTTTTGCTTTTTTCCCAGAAAATTAATTGGCTTTTGTTGAAAAAATAAGAAGCACTTCATCACTACTTTTGAAAGCACATAAACTTTATTGTCATAAAAATAGAATTTCCATAAATTCAAAGTTCGTTATGAACTTCGTTTCAACGCTCGCTTCGCCTCTTCAACACTGCCATATATTTTCACCATTTACTGTGCTAATTAAGCCCTGCATAATTGAGCTATTAATTCATTTTTAATTAATATAAATGAAATGAAATTAACATTGCCGCTGACCGGAACAGCGAGAACATAAACAAGAGGGAAATGTTATTATTTATCGGCCAGCAAAACGGAAATTTTTTCATACCATTCATTTAAAAACTAATCAAAACAAATTATTCCATCTGCCAACACATTTGGGTGGAAAATGTAGCCCGTCATTAATATTTCAGTGTGGATAGTAATAACTTATGTTTAAGCTATTATTTTAGAGCAGTATTTATTAACGTAAGAAAAATTGTATATAATTTTCCAAGGCATGATGTTATCACTCATATTCGTTAAGAATAAAAACTGAGAGCTACCTGTCACCCACCTGATATTAAAAAATAATCATATGAAAACAAATGACTGCTAATGTTAAATTTTAATGAATTGCAGTTATTTTGTTTCAGCTGAATGACTTACGATAACAAGGGCGGAGTAAAATGTCACAGGAACATTTTTCCGAAGAAAACTTTATCACAGCAATAAAGTTTTATAAAAATATTATAAATATAGTAATATCGTTCAGACAAAGTTTTAATTTTGAAAAGAAAGAGTTGATTACAGCTGAAAGCCTCTAGCTGAAATATGTTTGTCATACATATGTATCACAGTGATAAATTTATGTCAAATAGTTATCGTTTTATGGCAGTGATATTTCAAAAAAGGTATATTATTAATCTTTTTCGTTCTTAGCAAAAACAAATATCACATTATTAATTTTGGATATGTAAGTTTTTTGCAATATTAATATCTTGCATTGAAAAATTACCACAGCAACGTTATCAGGTTAAAAAGATTTTTAAAAAACAATTGTTTGCAAAAACTATAATGTGCTCTATTATTCGAAAGAAATATTATTGATTTGGGGGTAATTGAGCAGAAAACTACCAACCAAAATAATGAGTCTCCCAACACACACGACAATATAATTAAAAGCGCTTGAACAAAGACATTCACCATTTCACTGTTAAGCCACAATTTCTTTTGTCACAGAACATCAATTTGCTATTATCTGACAAAATGTACGGAACTGTTTTGCGGACCATTTTTGCTGCAATAATTTTCTTTCACCCTCCAGAAGCAAACAGTCAAGTAAGTTATGGAGTTTTGTTCGAAATTTATTATTAATTTTGTTTGTTCAGCCACAAGGAAATTTGGTTATTACTTATGAAGAACTGAAATTTGTTATTGTAAATAAAAATTTGCTATTGAAGCTAAACTATTTTTTGCCCACCAACCATCAAATTTGGGTGGAGTTTGTGCTGAGCAAAAATGTCACCCAATTTAAAGTAAAACTAATAATGGATATAATCAAAAAAGACAATCGCACTGTGAATTTGATGAAACATGATTTCGATGGTTGTCAGTTGCTGCAAATGGCCTTTACCAAAGTAAGAGCAATTTCCTTGAGCACAGCAGAGCTATTTAGGACCAGCAATTTGCCTAAAAAATGTCCTCTATATGCAGTAAGTAAAATGCTCAAAATAAACCAAAACTTTTTTTTTTATTATTTTTAACAAACGTTATGTTTTTCAAAAAGAACAAACTGTATTATGTGAGAAATTACACCATGGATGAGAAAAACTATCCCATTATTATACCAGCTATGCGATGGCAGGTTGTAGTGCAATTCTACATCGGCAAGAGCCTGCAGGGTAAATTATATATAAAAGGTGAAGTAAACAAATGATAAAACACAGGACCCCTGTTTTATTTTTTTGTTCTTTAAACTGAAAAGCACTTACCCATACAAACACCCAGGCCACTTGAGATGGGCAATTTTGTGACGCATTTCAATGGTGGCTCACATTGTCCTGAAAAATCGCCAGGACCACCACAGGTTTCACCCAATGTTTTGGCGCAGATTCTGCAGCACCTGTATGGATATAGAAATAGTTCAGTTTAGTTGTTAATAATATATTTAATGCTTTTAACGTTTAATAATTTTTTTTTGTTTAGATTTAAAATGAATTTGTTTAGATTTAAACTGTGCATAAAATAAAATACGTGAAACATTTTTCTTAAGAAAACTTGCTCTTTGTGAAGAAAAATCTATGACTCTGTCAGAAAAACATTACAATACATCGCAATTATAAAAACAATATTTTTTATGTTTTATCAAAAATGTATATATTTTTCTTTAAACATTTTAGAAGGAGTAAAAATTAAAAAAAAAAATATCAACCGTTATCAAAATAGTTTTATGGGGCTTCAGTTTGCTTTTTACTTCCTCAAAATTGCTAAAGGTTTTCTGTGATAAGGCATGACCTGGGTTCGAAGCCAATTTTTTTTTTTTTAGTGATGAGCGTCCTGGCAGACATGAAACAGCCATGGTATGTACCCCAGCCAGTACTTTTCTTGTCTTCTTTAAAAATGTTGATCCCTTATTCTAAGGCCCAATCGAGCATCTAATAATTGTAAATCATGAAGTTTTGCTATACAGGTAAATGAATACTCGACCTTCGTCTTTTGTCACTCATCTTTCATCACTGTAGTTTTGTCACCAAAAAAAAAAGAAAATCGTCCTCAATTTTGAGGAAGTAGAAATCGAACCCAAGCCTGGTAAAATTATTAACAATTGCAAATCATATATGTACTTCGTCTGTAAAGTTAAAATTAACAACTAACCATTATCATTAATGGACCTCAAAGTTTAAAATAAGGCAGATTTCTGCCTAAAGTTATAACGCTTAATATTTAAAGAAGACGACAAGAGTAGATATTTGAAATATCTTGGCTGGGGGACAACTAGCTGTTTCCTAAGCACGAATTTAATCAACAGCTAAAATGGCAGTGATGCTTACATCACTCACTAAAATGATACTTTGATTTATTTCCTCTCCATTAGTCTCCATGACATTTTCATTTTAAACTAATTATGCTGTTATTTTGGCATATTTTTCCTTAACGTGATATTTTATACAAAAAATTTGAGTAAGAAAAATCAAGCACTCTGTTAAACTTTCTATAAGATAAGTACTGACTTTGTTTCATTACAAGCTTTATCGATAGCAAACCTGCAAAAGCAATCGCATAAATACAAGTCAAACAAAAGAGAAAAAAGGGGATATTCACATTTTCCGTTTTTGTTGGCCAAAATAAAATAAATAAAACCTGGAATTTTGCATTTTCTCAATATACATATATGTACATATATCACTTACTTGCATGGATCCCACAGCATTAAACCTTTTCCCGGACAATCCAGTGCACGTAAAACATCACATTCCTTTGGGTTACAATAGCATTTTAAACCATTGACCACCCGGGAGCCCGCTGCTACCATGATGAGTAAATAACAGCATAAATAAATTAAATATGTGCGTAAATTCAAGAAACAAAATTGTGTTTTCGAACACATTTTTTCCAATTGTGTTTCCGTTCGTTGTCTGTATGATGGTGGGCCACGTTGATGTTTTTGAAAATGCCAGCAGCCAGTGGTAAAACAGTAAAACTTTATTTCGATTTCTGTTTAAACTTTTGTCTGTTTCCGGCAACAGCAAGCTGCAACATTCCCTTCCTCACGCCTTTTCGTTTCAATTCGTTTCTTTTCGTATTTCGTTCCTTCAAATGTGTGAGTGTTGGCCCAGAGTTGCACGCAGTAATTCTGAACTTTATGATACAAAACAGTTATAACAACTGGCTGTTGGATTTTTTTTTTTTTTTTTGAGATGAAAATAAGGAAGAATGTGCAAAATGAAAGACAAAGTTGAATATATTTTTGTAAAGTTTTATCTTAAATGCAATTTATGTCTGGCAAGATGCAGGTGGTATTTTGGTTGTGCTGCTGGTGTATGCATATTGATGCAGATATTTTTCTATGGCTGGTTTTTCGCTTCCGAAATGTTTAAATTTTTCTTTTGTTATTTTAACTGCAATGTAAAAAAAGGAAGAACAAAAAAAAACAATTAAATTTTCTGGAATTACCAAATTTGGTTAAAGCTAGCAGATATAAAATTCGTAAGAAACATTTTTCGTGAATGAATGAATTATTTTATGAGACTGCAAAAAATATTTTTCAGTAAATTAATAAAATAAAAGCGGTAATAAAAAGCATTAATTTAGGTCTCAAAATAGACCTTTCAAATGTTTTCTCTCCTTTTCGTTAGTGCTAATCAGTTCATCAGTAGACTTATAAAATTCATAAAATAATGTTTGAAACTTAACTACTTATTCCATAATTCCCATGAACAAAATGAGAATCAGAAATGTTCACACAAACCTTTAACACAGTAAACTTTTTTTCCTATCAAAGTTTTACCTTTTTAGGAAAACTAACTTTTAAAAGAAAATTAAAAAAAAAATGAATTATGTGAAAGCATTTAAATTTTTCTGGACCTTTAAAAAATATATGTTTTGCAACAAGTATCTTCTAAGGAAATACGTCAAGTTAGATTTGGAAAATCATTTCAAAAACAGCACGTTAAGCAAAAAAAGAAATTATTCAAAAGTATACCTTAAAAAGACAATCCTAATAACAAAACATCAAATAGGTACATATGCCTGGAAGTACATTTGATAACAAAAGCTTTTTTGATAAATTACTTCACAAAAAAAGGGTCTTATTAAAAAAATTACCTTTTAAAAAACTGCCTTGTAAAAATAAAGGCATTGAAAATAAATACGTTTTAAAAAAATTACCTTTAGAGTAAGAACCATTTAAAAAACCCCAAGTACTTTTATTATTTTTATTTTGTCAAATTTTTATATTTTGTATTACTATTTTAATATTTTAAGAACGCCTTCAAAAAATCTTACTTTAAAAAATTTTCCATTTTTCGAAAAAGGTACTTTTTTTCTGGGAAGAAGAACATTAAAAACTTACTTTTAAAGAAGTAACTTTTATTAAAATTGCTTCTAAAATCCATTTCCAAAGAATATACCTTTTGATAAATATTCCCTTTTAAAGAAAACACTTTTCAAGAAAGTAGCTTTTCATATACATAAGTACCTGTTACAAAACGTACCTCTCAAAGAGGTACTTCTTAGAAAACCTGCTAAAAAATGTACCTCCTTAGAAAACAGACCTTAAAAAATACTACTTTGCAAAAAGGTTTTAAGAAAGTACCTTGTAAAAAATTGTCTTTAAAAAAGAACCTTTTTAAAAAATGGACTATTAAAAAGTATCTTTTAATTAAAGTTTTTTTTACAAAAGTACCTTTTATAAAAGTACCTTTAAAATTGTTATTTTAAAAAAGCAGCTTTTTAAAACTTTTATTTACGAATAGGGATACTTTAAGAAAAAGGCTGTTAAAAAAAGTATTTAAAAAAAAAATTCTAAAAAAATTTCTTTCTAAAAGAAATTATTTTTAATAGTTTTTTTAAGCAACTTAAAAAAAACTTTCAAAAGAAGTACCACAAAAATTTCCCATAAATTTTCCTTTTATTTTCCTTTAAATAGTGCATTTAAGAAATTGTCTTTTAAAACACTTTTCAAAAATTGTAGTTTTCAAAAATGTACGTCTTAAAAAACTGCCTTCAAAAATGTGCTTTTAAAAACTGAGACTCTCAAAAAAAAAAAAAAAAATTAAAAGTGCAGTACTTTTCATAAAAGATACTTTAAAAAAGTGTATGTATTTAAGCGAAAGCATGAACGTACCGAAAAAAGTAATTTTCCTTATGACAAAGAAACTTTATAAAAAAAAAATAACTTTTGAAAAAAACCCTCAAAAAAGTGCTTTATAAAATGCACCTTTTACAAGAGTGAATTTCGAAAAAATTATCTCTGAAAAAATAAATTTAACTTTCAAAACTAATACCTTTAGAAAAGTATGTATGTATCTAAGAAAGTACTTTTTCAATAACGCCTTACAAAGTTTTTTCTTTTTTTTTTCAAATAAGCAACGTTTTCATACAAAGTAATGCCTTTTAAAGAAAAGCGTCTTTCAAGCAACATATACATTAAAAACACTATAGATTTATTATGTGATTTTTCCGACCCTTGTTTTTTATATTTTACATATTTGTTATCTTGAGCTAAAGGTATTTTATTAAAATTATTTAATTATTTTAATAGAATAATATTTAGTTATTTTAATAGCTAAAGTTCGCTCAAGAAAATAAATATATAAAATTAAAAACACTATTTTTAAGAAAGAGTACTTTTTAAAAAACGTACTTTTAAAAAATCTCTTTTTTAAAAAGAAAGAGAGAAAGTGTCCTTCAAGAAAAGTTTTCTACTGAGAGCTAAAAACTATCAATTATAGCAAAATTAACTTGACACTAAACTTTTTGCAACAAAAATTATTTTTACCACCGGAAAATGGCACAGTGCTGCAAAATGGATGAGAGAATGAACAGTTTAATAAAATCCACAGAAAATTCTAATTACGTTCGCATATTTTTTAACCCATTTGTTGACTACATTAAAAGAATTTAAATTTTGTTTTGTTGTTGCGTATGAGATTTTTATGTGAATGCCCACATTTATGATTATAAATGCAAGAGGAAATGTTTTTAGCTTTAAGCTCGTTAATTATTTAAATTCCCCGTGAGAGTTAAATGCAAAACCACCAAGTTAATTTTTCCATTTTCGTTTATTTTCATTCTTTTTTGTCATTGGCACGTGACATAATTAACTCAATGTTTAAAAATATCTCTTGTGTTTAGGTACGTTTATTTCAGTAAAAATAATGTTCACAGATTTTTTTTTTTATTGGATATTTTACTTTGCTGAAAATTTTGATATCTATTTTTAGCATTTTTCACTGTTTGTTTTCTTTGTTTTGGCTGGCGAACAAAATAGCTTATCGCTCGCTTGCTCGTATCTAACCAAGCTAAAGCAGTGAGTGAATGGCGGAGGTAGACGAAAAAAAGGATGTGCTCGAATGACTTAACATTGGCTTCATTGTTGTGGAGTGGAGATAAGCGAAATTGTGAAAGGAAAATAAGAGTGCTTTTTATACTACATATGTATACATTTTGTTTTTTGTGTCCGTTTTAATGGCTGTTGTGTGGTCATAACAATTTCATGCTTTGCTTCACCATTGTTTCTATTCTTCACTGCCATTTAAGTTTTTCCCATAAATACTTTACTTTAATTTCGATTTTTTTTTTGTTGGTGTTTGTTGTTGTTTGCCTTAGTAATAATGGATTGTAAGGGATTTCAAATGCCCCTGTTTCAAGTTTGCTTTAAATGAGAATTCAGAAATTGCTGCAAAAGAAATTGCTAAGTTTTTATTTCGCTGAATTAAGAAGGGAATATTTTTATTTGGTTGCACATTTTCAACTCGTTTGAAGTGTTAATCATGTTAATTTGTTCGCCAATTGTACGTGCTGGTTATTTTGTGTAACAAAAGCACGTGCCGTACTTTTTCTTTACATTGAATTTTGGCCAATTTGATATTAGAGGAAAAGTAAAGTGAAAAGTATTGCGCCACTCGTAGGATGTATTTAATTGCCATGTGCACAGTGCTATGGACTGCCGTGGTGTTAGACTTAGTTTAATAAAGCTGTGAAATATTTCAATAGCTCATTAGGCCTGGACTTAGATTGATCACCAGGGCTGAACAAAATACTATTGTTCAGTATCAGAATGTTATAGTTGAAATAAACATTAAATTACTTCGAATGCCAGTGGTTAGCTATTTCATCGAGCCTTCTTAGTTAGATTTTCCTTCCTCAGAACTGAGATGGATCTGTTTGTGGGAAAATTGCAGTGATCAAAAAATATTTTTTTTTTTGGAGAAGACAAGAGGCTGGGGTACATAACATGGATGCGTCACGTCGCTGATCATCACCCAAATTGCCTGGAAACCTGTTCACCAGCTGACTGCATACCCTTTTTAAGCACTGACGCTTAGCCATCCTGCTACCTGACCTCTTGATTACTGACTATCTATATATTGATCAACTTTCAGTTCTATAACTGTGTTTTTATGTTGATGGCAATATATTCTATCCGCTAGGCCCACGATATCACTCGACATCGATCGCTCGCTTAGTTACATGCAAAACAATAAAACTTTTTAAATTTTGTTCTTGTTTTCAGTATTTTTGTTCAAGCGAACGATGTCGAGTGACATCACGCGACTGACACTATATTCGCTCACCAACATCCAATTGATTTTTTGTAGTTTTTTTGGCTACTGTAGCAGTAACGACAAGCGCTTACCTTTCGTTTACTGACACATTTTTCTATACAATCAAAATTATTGTTCTATTGATTTTCGAAGAAATTTGTTTTAGGATATTTATATGAACATTTTTGTTTGCTGATCTGCTGCAATTGATGTTTTTGTCATGGCAAGTTCAAATATTTCATTTGCCACAAACGATACAACAAAATATTTAATAATATCCTGTGGTTAGTTTGAGCAAATTGACAATCTTAATATAATGTCCTTGGAGCAAATGAAATTTTTGGTGTTTGATGAGCATTAAGTTATTAATAAAATATTTTTTGTTTTCTTTACACATACACGTACGTATATGTTAAAAAGCATGACATTTGATAATGTCACACACATAAAAGAAGAATACAGTTTTTATCGTTGGTTTCGGCAAAAGTTTTTAGAATATTAGTTATTCTAGTTATTTCTCAGATTTTTTTCAGGGATAAAATTTTCCGTAAACGGCCTTTAATGTACTTTAAATGAAACTGTTTTAATATTTTATTTATTTTGTCTTTATCTTGTGCTACGGTTTTTTTTTCGATTTCTCTGGGTATTTTTATTCAAATTTATAAATAAATTAGCTAACTTTTGAGATAGAAATTTTACGTCCAACAAAAAAATACTACTGATTTTTATTACTCGAATACAATATTCCAAGGTTTCTTTTTCATACAAAAAAAATTATGTCATGCGAAAAACATAATTTCTTTTGTGTAATTTTCGATAGTAAACTTTACAGCCCGCCATTAAAAATTGTTTGAATGACGTACGTGACAGAATTTTGTTTTATAGAATTTTTATACTTTTTTTGTAAGTTTAACAATGGGTATTGCCCGACGCTTTTTCATTTCATAATTCTGTTTTCTTTCACTTAGAGTCTTTTTATTTTAAGTATATTTTTTTATTTCATCGAATAATTTTGTCGCTCTCCTTCTATAGCTTCTTCAGTAATATTCCAATTCAGTAATATTGGATTTTTTTTTTATTGAAAAAAAAAAATGTCTCGGTTTGATTTTACTTCCTCAAAATTGAGTAAGCTTATCTTGGGATAAAATTGTAGTGATCAATACTTTTAAACAAGACAGGTAAAATTGAATACTTATGGACTGGGGTACATACAGTGGATAATTCACGGCAGCACTCAAACGCCCTTGAACCCAGTTAATGATTATTAAACATTTTATTTTCTATGTTCAGTATTTTTTCCCTCTACTTCCTCAATTTAATAATAATTTAGAAATTATTTTGTCACCTGGCCGACTCGAACCTGGAACGTAACAACTGCCAGTCCCGCCGTTCTGCCAATTCAGCAGTTAAAATTTTTTAACAAAATTCAATATTTATAGCAGAATACAAAAGTGCTGGTTACTAATACAACCAATAATTTCGTATTCATTTTAAACCTTAACAGGATTGACTCTCTTTAATAATCCCTATTCAACTTGTTTTAAGCACACTTGTCTATTATTCATACTTAAATTTTTAAGTGGACTCCGTTTTGAAATAAAGTAATAAAAAACCTTAAATTTAGAACGAGCTTTTTCTTTCTGTGTGCAACTCCAACAAAAAAAGTTAAATTTTATTTGCTTGTGTTTCATTTTTAATTTTTTGTGTATATCAATTTCTATGATACCAGTCACTGTGGTCTTGGCTATTGTTTTTGTTATTTAGCCTGAATTCTTATAATTTATTTAAGCATTTCACTTTAACTTACGACAACTGCATTAGAATTTTTATTTATGGACTTTGCATGCCGCAAACTTAATATTTGATGCATTTAACCGCAAATGTAATTTGTGTTTTTCAAAATTCCTCAGTTCTGGTATTAAACATTTTTTTCTAGCTTTGCCCCTAAATTATTTCATGGAATAGAAACATAAATGTAAACAAGAATCATACATATGTACATATGTATGTCAAATAACAAGGAAAGACAAAAGTATTAAAAAGCATCACGTTTCTAATACCGAATTTTTAACAAAAAATTTTGCGGAATTAAATGAATTTTTTTTTGCTCAAAAATTAACTATAATGACTGTAATGTTTTCTATAGAAGTATTTTTGAACTTTTTTTTTGTATCAATAAAGAAAAATTTTCAAAATACAACCCGCACGGACCTTTGTTCAGGGTTTTAGGCAAACAGCACTATACTAAAGAGCAATTGGAGTAGTGCAGTTGTTGGTGAACGAATTTTACTATAGAAGAGGCTGGCGTACAATTGCCAGCTAACAATTTTATGCTCATTGTATTACGGGGAAATATGGCTTAGCACTTTAGTGTATTTGGTAAAAATTAACTTATGGTTGATGAATTACCTATCACAGTGATATATTTTCTATTTAAGAATTCATCAAAATTATAACCTTTCAAAAAAAAAAACCATAATAAAAATAATAAATAAATAAAAATAATAATATTAACATTATCACAGTGATAAATTTTCTACGCATTACTTATCACTTAAAAATTATTCTATGTAAAATATATCATTGCGAAAATCAGACAAAAGAAAATAAATCATCGTTGAAGCTTTCCATAAGCAAATTTATCGTTACAATAATTTTTCTTGTCAAAATGTATCAGAAAGAGAAGTTTAGCCATTACACTGACATGTTTCAATAAATGATTAATCACTGTGAAAATTTTTCAACAGAAAATTTATCACAATGATAATTTCTCTATTAAAATATATTTTGTGTAAAAAATTCATCGATGTGACGAACTTCTTTTTTAGAAAATTAATAACCCCGACCTGAGTAATTTCTTTGATGGACTGACCAATGAAAAACATAATATATGAAAAATATATTATTATATATAAATACCAAAAACTTAAAGACAAAAAACAGCTCTTAACTTTAATATTATTATTTTCTTGACCTAAAGGTATTTTTATTTTATATATAATTTTTATATTTTTTCCAATATGTTTGTCAATTTCTCGCTCACATAAACCTAAATATTAACAATTCTAAATTTTTTAAGGTTATGAATATTTACTTTTAATAGTAAATTATAAACTATTTTTTGAACTAAAAAAATTATGAAAAATTTATTAGCCCGTCTTGTACTCTATAAATAATGCATAATCGCTATAACTCGTCTATAAAAAATACTTCCGCCCAATAGCTTTCTGCAAGAACAATTCTTGCGTCAGTAATGTTTGATATAAATTTTATCACAGTGATAAGCTAGTATGTCAATTGTCGCACTGATAATATGAACCACTAATTTCTTTTCTCAATGTCAGTCACTTTGCATGAGCAAATAACATAAGAACCAAGTGGTCTTAGTAAATGTATGACAATGGTCATATACATATGTATCTAAAAAATATTTATCACAGTGATAAATTTTAAGGTTATGTTATTTATAGAGGGTTAATCTCAAACATAGTTAATCAATCAAACATAAATGCCATTGATTGTTTTCTGCATAAAACTCGTAGCGGCAATAATGTTTTCATAGCAAATATAAAATTTTTTTTGTAAAAAATCCATTACACCAGTGATTTTTCTATTATCAGAGCATAAATCTATTAAAAAAAAAACTTCGCCAGGAAAAATGTATTAAAAAATATTAGCGCAAGTGACTTATATGCGTAAAATCTATCACACTGACAATGTATCACTGTGATAATTTATCACAAAGAAAACTTATCACAGTAATGATTCTTCGAAGCATCTGAATGAATCGTTGATTGCAAACGGTTTTTCGTTCCAACCATTTTTTTTTTTTTTTTTGCAAAACGAAAAATCCAAGTATTGGCCAACGAACTGCTTTTTTGCTGCATCTCCTTAAACCTCTAAAAACGTTCTCCTTATCTAGGGGATGTTAGAAAGTTAGAGCTAGCCCTGTACTTAATATACCAAGCTTAGCAAGGATTCTAATTATAGAACAGAAAAATTCATTTTATCACACAGGTCACGAAATTAATGCATTTAATTCGAAGCATCCCTTTTGAAACCTCCATTTACAAATTCTGTTTCGTTTACTTTTTGTTAAAATGTGATTGTGTTTTTACGATTTCATTATCCAAAACACCTCACAGATACTGCAGAATATTTAGACATAATAATGCTTAAATATTGTGATTTGTTATAGCGTTATTCTCTTTACTGCACAACAGTTAATTTTACTGCTGCTTTTTGTTGTCTTATTTTTGCAACTGCCATTTGGTTTGGGTTTTAAGGTTTCACAGAAAAAGGTAATAATCATAAAGTTGGGCTCTTAATGTTGTGCACAAAGTTATAAAACTTCATTTTCACCATTCAACCAAATAGAAAAATTATGCTGTAACAAACCATTATAAACAACAAAGAAAGGACACTGGCGGAACGGTCGTATGTGTGTACGCTATTGCTAGTGGCACAAGGTCTTTTCTAAAGAGGGTTATGCAGAAATTTGTTGTGGTTGAGGGTGCTTTTCAATGAATATACTAACGATAATGTGAAATTAATTGCAAAATAAGCTTGAGTTTTTTTCTTCTTCTAAATGATGAAGTGATATTAAATGACGTCAGCAAATGATATTAAGTACTTGCAAGTTATTTTAAAGAAAATACTGATAAAACATTGATATTAGAGAGTGTATGCATAGCTAATAGTTAACTGCTGGTGGAAAAAATAGTTATTTAAATTTGAACCTGCCAATCAAAACCTTTTTTGTAAAAAAAATATAATAATAAAATTCTTAGAGCAGAAAGTACTCAACATAATAATTCTTTTAAACTCTGACATTTAAGAGCTATCCTATTGCATAAATTGCTAAGCTGTCCGTCTACTAGTCTGGTCTTTTTGCATGCTCACGGCTCAGGAATAAAGAAAAGGATTATTATAACATACTGATTATGAAAGTGTTTAAAAAAGTATGCCTGATGTTGGCACAATCTCCATGTATTCCGTTTATATTCCATATTGCGCATAAATTTCGGCCCACTGCTGCAGGAAACTGTCTTCCAATAAGCCTGGGCAAGAAATCGTGACATTTCGCTGATTAGTCCCTGGACTAAAAGAAGTTTAACAGGATCTTAAGGTAAATTAACATTGATTATGGTGAAATTACTCTGAGATAGTTAAAGACTGAACGCAACGAGTTATCATTTTGCTTGTTCACACAAATAACAAAATTATTTGCACCTTTTTTATAGGTGCAATTTTTTTTCTGATTTCGAGAGCTAATTTCGTTAAAATATTTAAAGTAATTGTTTCCTTAGGAAACAACACTTGGCTCTTTACTGTCGATTTTTTTTTTAAATAAAAATACGATTGCCTAAGTTAGAAAAAAAAACTACGAGCATACGAAATTTCTGTACAGGTTCCCATTCTACTAAAAACAGTCATTGAGTTCTTGAATTTTTGTTTTTTTTTCATTGAAGAGCTCATTGTTATCGCTCTTATTTCCAATGTCCAAGTAACTGACTACATTCATTCAAGATAGTCATTTTTATGCTAAAAAAAACACATTTCACAAGGACAGATTATATATGTATTTATTTAAAGAAACACTAATTCGATTTATTTACACTATTGTTAAGTGGTGATGGCAATTGTTTTGCACGCGCTGAAGAAGGACGAGCAACATTGACAAATGGATTTTTAATGACATCTTCGAATCACAAACAAATATACTGACACTCTAAACGCAAAACAACAATATCTTTTTATAAAACTGTTCCACTACAAAAAAAAAAAAAAACAAAAATAAATAAATAAAATAAAACAGCAAAAAGAAAATAAAAGAAGTATACGATTGCAAAAAGACGTGATTTTATTTTAGAAAATTTATCACTGTGATAATTTTGTAAAGCAATATCTACTAAAGTGATAACTGTTGTATAAGAAGTTTACCAGAGTTATATTTTACTGTAAAAAAATAACATTGCAATGCCATTTTTTTTTGCAAATTATCGCAGGAAAGACATGAAAATAATTTGCAAATATTACACAAATGATCACTTCTTCATCAGTTGCGGCCAATAAAAAAGATCTTGTGTAATATCACTTTTTCATAATATTGTTTTCTTAAATTTTTTTACAGCCCTTTTTACAGATTTTATCACAGTAATAATTTTTGATTTATAAATTTTCCGCTATAATGGAGACACATGAAAACATGAAAGAAACAGTGATAGTTTTTACATGAAAACTTTATCACAGTGAAGAAATCTGATTCGAAAATTTTTACACAACTAATAAAGCCATTGATGGCATTTTATTAAAACCATTGTTGAAAAAATTTTTCAATAAAAACTCGAACTGGCAAAGTTATGGTAATGGTACCTCCTAAATGGAATGCTTATCATTGCAAAAGTTTTGGTGTGAAAAATACCTAATAATGAATATATTTTCTATAAAACGCTGCACACAGTTAAACATTTTTTGGGAGAAAATATCACACAACTATAATGATAAAAACGATACTAGTCTTTTTATTAAATTTTTTTTTTAATATTATCACGGTAATAGTTTTTTGTCACAAATTTTTCACAGTGATGAAAATATGTGAGTCTATAAATGTAAAAAATAATGATGACATCGCAAAAATTTAATAAAAGTGATAGTTCTTATGTGAAAAACTGGTAACACTAGAGAAATATTTTCAACGTTTTTTACGTTTTGTAATTAATTCGATATTTTGTTTTGGAAAGGTGATCAAACAAATTTTTTTTCAATAAATTAATTTTCTAGAGAAAATATGATACAGAGAGATTTTATCATAAAGACTACCCTTGTATCAAAATTTTATCATTGCTAAAGATTTTTTCGGAAAATATTTTAGAGAAAATTGGTAGCAATATGGAGAAACAAACAATTGCAATTATTTTCCAACAATGAGCTACAAAACTATTTCAATGACATAATATCTTTTTATTGGGAATCTTTCGAAGCTTTATCACAAAAGAATGGCCCTCAAAATCAAGGTTTTATAAGCCCCATTTATCACAGCTATTTTTTTATGTTTTAAGAAATTTCATCACAGTAACACTGTGTGCTTATCACAGTGATATATAAAAAATATTGACCTCTGCAATTTACCACAGTAAACTAAATACAAATTTAGGAATTATCTATACCTTTATATTTACTTACATATTGATTTACGAAAAAGTTAATAACAGTGATATTTTCATATCAAAAGTTACTCGTGTTATTAAAATTTTTTTAAAAATCTAACAAGTTGATAGTTTTCCGTAAAAAATTCAACAGCGTGATGATTATTGCATCGTTCATAATGGAAAATAGCAGATATGGTAGCAATTAGTCAATGATTAATAGTGATAAATTTTTTGTGGAACTTTTATTACAGTGATATTTTTTTTCATAAAGGAAGGCTATTTTTTTAATGTAGATAGTTTATCATTTGAACACTTTTTTAAAAAGGTAGCAATTCTTAGGCCGAAAATTTTTTACTGCGTTAGTTTTGCTATTGAAAATATATCACTGTAATAATTTTTTCAAAGAGAAATTTTGGCAGAAAATTTATTTTTATTGTACTTAAGGAGAAGACAGACATTTCTTACAACTTTTGCTAATTTTAGACAGGTAAATCATGATATAGATTTAATAAGATCGAAATAAATAATTCCCTAAATATATAATAGTGATATTTTTTTGCCGGCAACGCATCATTCTAATAGTTCTATTTTGGAAATTTAATGAAAATAAGAAATGTGCTTAAAAAGGGATTTTCATACAATAATTTTCTTTTAGCTATGGTTTTCAGTTGTTAAAATTGCTTGCTATACAATTCATCACCGCGTTAATCTGTTTTTAGAAAAAATATCACTCTGCTAATTTTTGATTAAACAATACAAGAAAGTGTTAATTTTTCCTCAGAAAAAGTACTACATTGATAATATTTTTATTGAAATTTTGCATTGCCATAATTATTTCTGCAAAAAGTAGCCTGCAACAATTTATCACAGTGATAGTTATAATTTTATACATAATTTTATACATAACCTGAGTGGTTTAGATTTGTTTCATGATTTTTCTTTGCCGTTGCCAACTCATGGTAGTGGTATATGTGGTATAATGAAATGTAATGGTTTTTCGAATAAACTTGATGCACAAGCATACATTTATACCTTTAATTCTACATTTATTACCCCGGAGATTTCCTGTTATTACGCTTTATATGAATACAGCCTATTTAACTTTTGTCTAAAGTTGTGTTTATTTTCCTTCCCTCTGCTTTTCGCTTTCTATTCAACAAATTACTTTTTTATGCCGATTCTTTAACATATATGTATGAAAAAATTACAACCTTAGAAAAGTATTACAAGGCCGAAAGTCTTGGTTTTTTCACACAGTTCATGCAAAATGATATTAAAACAACTTTAGCGCTAAAAAAAAATAACTAATTTTTAGCTGATAGTTGGCATGAATCGTTTTTGTTACATTTTATTTAAAGTGTTTATTTTATTGGATAATTAGCACAATATTTTGGTGTTGTGATACAAGTGGATGGCTGGGCCTTGAGGCAAAACAAATTTGTGAAGAGAATTTTTTAAGGACTGTAAGACAGCGAAAAGTATAAAAAAGTATACAATTTTGTAAACTAAAAGAAAATTTAAGCTCTCGCAATACTTGAAATATGAGAGTATTACACTTTAAAATAAAAACCCACGTACAAATTTGAAGAACTATTTAATAAAACTACATTTAACTTTTACCATAAAATAAGTAAATTTTATAACATCCCACATTTCTCAAAAATTATTTTGCTTTCCTTAATATTTTACAAATTCCTCTTAAAAACACTTAAAGGTTGCTTAAGAACTGGACATTTGGCAGTATTTTTGTTGCCCAGTATGAGAGATTTGTTAAATTATGCCATCAATTTCCGTAAAAGTTTATAGTTTACAATTAAATAAAAAGCTTTTAATAATTTTTCATGCTATAAATGTATAAAAGGTTCTTCACAATCCTGTAACCATAACAACATCTCCACCCACCACCAGCTTTCATTGAATGTTTCAGCGACTGCTGTAGGTACATTAATAAATATCGCTACCTTAATTTAGAAAGGTCTTGACTAGTTCGTGTGTTTATAAACTCAGGTTATTACAGTCTTTTTTGTATAGTAGTGCATTTTTTAAGAAGATTAACGAGAAACTGGCACCGAAATAAGGCTTTTTAGTGTTAAGGTTACGATATGTTTGTTTATGTACTGGTTGTGTTGCTTCATGTGTCAGTTTTGTGGGTTGGCTTGAAAAAAATATGTTATATTTTTTAAGCTGTTGAAATACCTATATTTAATATGTGTTTTAAGGCAAAACTAAGTGAACTACAGCCAGTGATTTTACTCTTGAATTTCACAATAAAATAAGGAGGTTTACGAAGACTTTGGATATATTTTTACAATTCCGTAATTGGAAATTATTAAAAAAAATTCGATACCATTTAAAAATAACTAAATTATGCAAAATTTCAATTTCTTAAATAGTATTAACATTTCTAGAGGACTCATCAGAGCTTCATGTTTCTGAGCACCAGAACGGGTGATGAAGAGAGTTGTAGCGGCTTCAAAACATTTAGTTGTCCACAGCTAATATGTTTTAAATTTATTTTTGTGTTATTCAATTGATATCATAATATCAAGTAATAAAAAGTATTGATTATTTATTTGCTTTAAGAGCCAATTGAAATGTATTAAAAAAATGTTTGTTGTATCTTTCAGCTGTCTATATGCCAATCGAAATATAAAGTCAGAAGTCTTAAAATAATAGCACTAATATATATGACTGCTGTGAGCAACCTGTCATAAACTAGTGCGCTATTTAAACAAAAAGTCTAGAGTAGTAGAGACACCCGGCATATAGACAGCTGAAAGATACAACAAACATTTTTTGAAAAGGTTAATTTTTGGACCTGAATTAAGGAAAAATAAATTAAAACATATAATCAAAATCGAATTAAGCAAAAAGTAGTGGTCACTTTATTTCCGGTAATTATTTGTTCAGTGCCTCAAAAAGTTCATTTGTAGGAAGAATACATTAAAACAATATTAAAAAAAAAAAATCCAATACAAAATTTCAATAAAATAAAATAAAGCAACATAATATACACTATAGGAAATGAAAATAAAATAAAATAAAAAAATTAGATGAAATCAAATAGGCAAAAATTTAATAAAATAATCTAATTGGAAAAATAAAATAAACATAAGTACGAATACGAATATAAATATAAAAACTATATATAATTTATAATTATTCTATAATGCTTTAAATAAATAAATATATAAAATAAACGTAAAAAAGAAAATAAAATAACCCAAAATAAAATGTAGTAACATAAGATGATATGAAATTGAAAACAATTTTGCTTAATATTTCCATTTTCAAATAATAAAAAAATCAAATAATTATTAAATAAAAAACTTATAATACACAAAATATTATTTTAGGTCTAAAAATAGACCGTAATGTTTTCTGTCTTTTTCAGCCGACTATATGCCGCTGGCATTTCGTTGATGCTAATCAACTCAGCTGTAGACTCGAAAAATCGAAAAAGAATGTTTGAAACCCAACTACTTATTCCAAAATTTTCCTGACTAAAATGAGAATCAGAATTGTTCAAACCAACTTTTCTTAAAAAGAAAACATTTTATGTCTTGCAAAAAAAAAGAATTATATTAGATACATAATTTACTTTGTTTTCGTCAACTGTACATATCAATTGCTGACAATAGTTACGAAACGTATTAATTTAATGCCCATCGAGATTTTACAATACAACTGGTTGCGCCCCAGCTGAGGAGTTTAGCATTTTTTTTCTTGTCCTCCTTAAATATGAATTGGAATAATATGGATCAATAGGACTAAATAAAGACAATAAGTAATGAAGAGCTCAAAAAATTAGGGTTTGCTAAGAGCTGCTGGTTCAAAGCAATATGCAATTATTTATGACCTGGATTCGAAGCAATTCGAGTAAAATGGTATGGGGCCCAGATTTTATGTCGGCAAATTTATTTTTCTTATCTTCCTTAAACTGTCCACAACTACAATTTTACCATGAAATGAAACTTTCCAAATCGCAGGAAATAAAATTGAGCTAAAGTAATTAAGAAATATTTTCTGTTATTTGTTTCAAAATCAGCAACAGCTTTGCAGTGAAAGCTTTTATTCATGTTTCAAAATTTTTGCTGAGTGCAAGCCAGAAAGTTTTAATGTTTTATTATAGATTTGGTCAAGCGACTCATAAGCCACTTACGTACGTATGTGCGTATGTGCTTTTCTTTCCTTTTTTCCTAAAAAGAACTATTCGATTTAAAGTAATTTTCATTATGACAAAATATAATCGATCAGTTTCAGAAAGCCGGCTGGGACTTTGAAAATAAATTTAATTTAATATCGACAATAGAATATGTTAAGTGATGTTTACTTTTTCTGTAAAGTTTTCCCTTTTTTTTGTAAATAAAAGGTATCGAATTTTATTCATAAAATAGCATTACTATTATTATTTTTTGTTCAATGGCTGGCAGGGCACAAGTACAATCAAGAATTTTATACATACGAAAACAAAATTACAACTAGAAAAATACAAACAAAAGAGTTGTTATGAACAGAAAAGAAATACCCAAAGGATAATTTTGTTTGAAATGTAATTTATATATTTTCACATAAACGACTCTTAAGCAAAAGCAAAACAAATATGTATTCATTTAAGAACTTGAGTGGGCAAGTGCTTGAGTGTGCGTTACACTACACTAGTCTTTAGCTACTAACAGCCTGATGTTGAAATACAGATATTTGTTATATAAAAAAAAGAAAACCAAAAATAGTACAATAAGAGAAAACAAATAATAGAAGTGTTACGAAAATATTTGTCATTGTCATATCAGTATGCCTCTGACAAACAAACAAACAAACAAACAAACATATTGCTTGTGGAAAATGGAAAACACAATTTTAGATTAATGAATTATTCAAAAGGTATATTTATATGAGTGAAATTACATTGTCTAGCGGTATATACATTTGTATAAATATCAAAGTGATCATTGGAGTTTATATGAAATGTAAAACGTGCATTATACAGCATGTTAAGATTTTCCGAAAGGAAAATATTATGTCAAGTTAAGCACTGAAATGAAATACATATCATACTTATTTGTGTGGGACCCAAAATTAGATACTAAATCTCAAAGCCATTTAAAAGGATGAATGAAACAACGAAGGAAATTGTATAGATTATTACAAATCAAGCAATGAATGCTGAAAGTAGCTTTGTCTTAACTTAAGAAAGCTCTAATCACATGACAAGCACGCCTTTGAGCGCCAGCTTGTTGCCTTCGATAACTATACACATAATTAAATGCAGCGAGTAAAATTTGCTGGACCCTCGATTTGAATACATTTATCTGATTTATTTGCGTATGTATTTTTCCTCTCATTAAGGACCAGTACTCAGCCGACGACTCTTACATATGCACTCCCCCGCCAAAAACGATTTTCCTACTTGAAAATCGGTGTTGGGGGGGGGGGGGGGTTGGAGAGTAAAGAGGGAGTAACATTTGATTTAAATTTGATTTGAGTATCCGTATATGCTTCGGTATCTGGGTTTGTAACACATCCCCTCGCTCAGGAGCTTGGTGTTTCATACTGTGCTGTATTGCAGTCCCCTGTACAGCAAAGGAGTTATTGTATTGGACACGTTGCACAAAGTTTTCTCTAAAGACTATCAGTCTTATAACTGTAGTCAATAATTCCCGACAAGTAGAGTTCATTGCAATGCAGAGCCAATTACCAGGCATTATCTCTTCGATATATTTATCTCCGCCGATCTCTTTTTTTTTTTTTTGTGCTAAGCCCATCCACTACGCTTCGCTTGCCATTCAACCTATGGCCAGGCAGTGTATTTAGAAAAACTCGTCCAGAGTACACATAGTGCAGATTAATCTTCAGTGCGGAAACGCATGGAGATTTTTTGAGCAACCACCTCCAGAATCGTGGTATTAACAATCACACCTAATACTAGTTGGCCAACTAGGGACATTCTCTATAATCTGTAGCTCCTGCGTTAAGCTTTAAGTGACCGCATATCTTCTTACATTTTTAAGGTTTCGTACTCAACAGAGTGAAACGGAGCCCTATTACCGAGACTTCTGCGTCCGTCCGTCCGTCCGTCACAGCGTCCATTCTCCGAAACGGTAAAAGCTAGAGAGCTGAAATTTTCACAGGATATTGTTGTACCTTCCCACTGCAACAACAAATGCTAAATATACTAAAAACAGCAACAAATCGAAAACTACCAGGTGTCCCCATACAACGAAAAGTAACAATTAGCCGTTACTCTCGAACCGTGAGAGATAGAGGGATGAAATTCGCACGGTGTATGCATTTACAGATGCTCTAAAACAACAATTGTTAAAAACAACAGCAAGTCCAAAACTACCAGGTGTCCCTATGAAATGTAAAGTAACAAATAGCTGTTATTCTGGAACCGTGAGAGATAGAGGGATGAAATTTCCATAATATATGTATTTACATATGCTTTACAACATCAAATGCTTAAAACAACAATAACTCTAAAACTACCAGGTGCCCCTTTGTAACGTAAAGAAACAGTTAGTTATAACTCTCGAACCGTAAAAGATAGAGAGCCGAAATTCGCACAGTGTATGTATTCCCAGATGCCTTACAACAACAACAACAACAAACCAAAAACTAACAGATGTCCCCATACAACGTAAAGTAACAATTAAACGTAACTCTCAAGCTGTAAGAGACAGAGAGATGAAATTTATACAACATATGTGTTCACATAAGCCATTCCATACGTACACTACACATACATACGTACGGAAGCCTAAGTGTGCGAGCCAGCCTCATACTTGACTGAATTTATGTTAATTTGTCAACAAATTTATTAGCTTCTATTTTTTTTTATAATTACTTAAAAAATATCTAAAGTGTGTGCCAATACGTCAACAACCTTCTAACTGCCTTGATTTAAAACGAATATCTAAAAAGAATGAAAAAGGTTGGCGGCTGGAAATTCAATAAAAATGCTGTGAAAGATGATCTAGAAAGAAAACAAACTGGGACAAACACAATACATTTAAAAATAATAATGTGAACATATTTCTTAACTATAATTGAAACATTCCCCCATATTTCAACGGTAGTCATCGGCATCGCATTCGGTCAACATGAAAAACGTAGCACTTGCTTTCTCGCTATCAAGAGTAATTAAAGTTGATTAATAGCTTTAATATAGCCTTTAGGTCCAAAAGATGACAAATGTTCGCGTAGAAGTAAAAACGTTTTTTTTTCAAAGAGGAGTGTTGGCTGGTGCACACAGTCGAGTTTTGTAGTATGGACAAAATTTAGAGAAGGAGTAGAGTACTCATTGAATGCCATCATCCTTTACAAAGTAATGTTTGTTATCGAAATATCTCAGAATTTAACTGGAGATAAACCAGCATGGCCAGAAATAACATAGCTGCATAGAAAATAACTCCTCTTACCAGCCATTCTAGGGATTTGCACCACAGGAGGTGGAAGACCGCTTCCTCCTTCGCTGTGTCAATGCAACTGCGACAACGTTCATTGAAAGAAAGCCCAAACCAATTTGCATGTCTGCATAACGTCCAGTTTCCAGGTAGTGCTGACACCAGTATCTATTTGTATTTTCTAATGCGGCTACTAAATGAATGATGCGTTTTTCGTCGGAAGTGGTCTAAAAAGAGGAGAGTGTAACTGCAAGTTGTTTGCTATGACGATGACAAGAACCGGGGTATGAGGGAGTGACAGATAAAAATGCTAAATAGTACTACACAAAATGTATTCATTAAGTAAATTGTCAAGTAACTTATGAGCCAGCCACCTTCTATGAGTATACTTAGTCTTATTTTTATAAAAATATATATACAGTTTTATTTTTAATTATTCTTTTCGTGGCTTGATCGTGGTCAACTGCAATATTAAAACAATATCAACAACACAAGAGCACCTGCCACCCAAAACATCGCCGATAAATTTGGACACCTTCTTTAGTAGGCTCATTAAATAAATTTTTTTTTTTTGTATTCATTTGCTAAGCGAAATTAATTTCACTGAATTATTCAAAATATATTATGCTTTCTTACCCCGAACTGTTTGTTACGACAGCCACTACAGTATCAAACTTTAAAGAGTAAACAAATTGTTTTATCTTCTTCCTCCTCCGCAATATTTTCACAGCAGCTTAGCGGAAAAGAAAAGTCGTAAAAAACACTTTGCAAAATACAACCACTTTTAAAACAATATCAACACTTAAGCATTAAAACAATTTCCCTAAAAGTATGCAATGAATTTGGCATGTTGTGCTGAATACTTTATGTAACTTTTTTATATAATTTTGTTTATGTTATAAGTTGCTTAATGTTTGCGGGAACAGGCTGGTTAGTATACACGTTCTTATGGTACTTTGAAGTTTTGTTTTAAGTATTCTTAAGGTAGTTTTATTGTAAAACTTAATGGCAAATTATGAAATCAAACAAAATTTTATTTAAAGGTTATTTTTGTGTTTTTAAGGAGTTTTGCCTTTGCTAATGTGTTTGACAAAACAAAAAAAAATGTTTTTTTTTTATATCTTCTTATAAGTTCATTTTTATATGTGGCACCATTCAAAGGTGCTGACTGAGACAGCTGGTGGGTCAATATTTTTTTTTTCAAGTGCTGTTTATACGTAACACACATTAAACATCTTTGCTTACAGTACGATATATGCAGCCATCATACAGGCCTGTCACGATGTTAAAAAATCGAGTTTTGTTTATTTCTTTGGAGTTTCCATAAAAAGGTGAAACATATTTGTAGGCGTTAACTAAGTGCTGTAATTATTTCCTTTACACAAAATCAATCAATCATTGCTAAACACTTTTTTTTAATTTACGGTTTCTTTAAACACAAATTTGTTTTTCCCTTGGCTTTTCTTTTGTATTTGCCGATGTGGTGTTAAAATTTGACTTTCTTTATTTTGGCTTGTTCTATACTTCAAAACTGTTGTTTGTGTTTCTTTGTTTTTTCTTTTATATTATCTTTTGAAATTTTCATAAATTTTTGATGCGCTTCTGTCTACCTTCCAGACCGTGGTTAAATCATCGACTAAATTTTTGTTATGCCAGGACATGCTTAATATTTTCCTTCTGTTTTCAATGAAATATCCTTTCGTAGAAACCAGTATTTATTTTCCTGCCCGTATTTTAAGTTTGCGTCTGCGCTTTTTTCGTTTGTAGACTTTTAGAGTAGACTTTCCAAGGCTTTGTTTGGTAGTTAGTTAACTTTATTTTTCTCTCGTTCAATGTATTTCCACGTTGTTGTAATTTTACTGTCATATCCTTAACATATGCTGCATTTTTTCAATTGTCTCCTTTTAAACACACAAAGAGAAAGAGAGAGAGAGTTGTGTTTTGTATTGAAAGTTGTTATATTTTGCATTTTTTTTTTGTTTTTTTTTGTTTCGGTAAACTATTTTTATTGGAACTTTATTTTTGTGTTTTTATGCAGTTTAGTTGTTTTTCTTTTCATCATCTTTTTGTGTTATTGTTCCTCTTTATTGGAGTTTAGTATTGCACTGACCTTTGGTGTTCTAAAGTGTTTTTCATGTTGTGTATTGTTATGCAAAAATATTTTCATTTTTCTTTAGCTGTTTGCTTATTTCAAGTTGGTTTTATTTATTTATTCATTTTTTTTTGTTTTTGCTTTTTTCTATGGCAGGCAAGTTAAATGTAGACAAAGTTTTGTATTCTTTAAGTCAGTTTGTGTTTGAGGATTTTCTTTCCTATTTTGAGCAGAAAAATTCTACTCAAATTGTGTTTAAGATTGCTGGCAAATTTTCATCTGCCTTAAAGAGTTTTATTCTAAGCATTTGCAACAGAGCTTGTGGTTGGAAGACTATTAGAAAAGAATAGCTTATATTTTTCTTTTGCACATCATATAAATTTATTGAATAATTTTAAGTTTGCAAAATTATTTTTTTTTATATTGTAATAAAAAAAAAAATTTAACAGTTCACGAAAATATGTTAAAATGTATAAAAAAAATATATATTTTTTGTATTAAAATGTGTGCTGAAAAACTTAATGGCACTAATCGAAAATAACTTGCTGAATACAAGGTATTGCTTATAAATAAATCGATATAATTTTCTCTGCATGTTAAAGCGAAAACTGAGACATGAGTATTGTTTGCAGTTAAAAAAGCAGCCAATTTATTGTGGCTTGAATAGAGCGAGTAATTTCAGCTACAGAAAAACGAGGTGTCCTATGGGAAGGGGCTTAGCCTGAAAGTTGTTTTAATTAATATACTAGTTTTGGGGTTACAAAAACAAGAGAAAGGTCTTAAAACAGTGGTAATAAAAAATTTATTAACTGTATATTTGGGTGCTTTGAAGGGGACTTGAGCCAGTCACTCTATAGGGTTAAACATTAGGTGAGGACTTTTAGTTTTTTTGTTGGCTTTGTGACCTTTTGTAGACGCATCCTCCATTTTTCTGTGCCAGTTTACTATTTGTCACGCATAATATTGTTTGCAACCATTTTTGGCTCTGACGTGAAATTAAAGCCGACACTTTCCCATCCCTGCTTTTTTTGAACTATTTATCTTTTTTACTTATTAACAAAAATAAATGTTTTGAAGTAAAAGGTTTAATAAAATTAAGGCTAGTTTTCTATTAGAGGGTAGAATCCAGGTATGGGAAAGTCACACTTCAATTCTACGATGGATTCAAAATTGATTTTAGACAAAAACTGCACATGCAAAAGTTTTAAATAAAAGTTTGAAAATTTGATGATTGGACAACAAATGACGAAACAGTGCACGAAAGAAATGTATAAAAAGGACAATGTAAAGAGGTGTGGCAAAAAATGTAAACAAAAGTTTCTGGAATTGTCTGTAACCAATTTTTAGCCCTAGGGTGATTAACTCTTTTTTATGTAGGAGCATCATAGAACTCTACTGTATAAGATAAACTTTGACATGGTGAGACAAGCTCTTGCATGTCTGTTTGTTGTCTTTTGCTCCTGACAGGAGTATAAAAACATTTAATTTTATTGTTCTTATTTTATATCACTTTTCTGTAAATTGTGTTTTCCTTTTTGCACAAATTTATGTTAGTCAATTCTAATTATTTTTTTATTAGCCGAAATACATAAAAACTATTTTTTTATTGAGGACTGGCTCCTTCGGTATTTACATGCCAATAAAAATTTATAATTAATTATCTAACCCAGACTCAAAGTTGTTGGCACTTAATTATCCTTATCAATATGTAATTCTTATTACAATTTTATGTTAAGCCTTATGCACAAATTTCTGTCTTGCAATATATGTTGCCATTTTAATTTCATCTCTTTATTGGTCATAAAATATATTTGCGCTATTTCTTCTATTTCAATTTATATGTAAATTTTTATTTAAATAATATTAGTTTGTTCTAAGGGCAACATCAAGAAAAAAAAAAAAAAACAGGAATAACAATTTTTAACGCTTTAGTACCCACTTAAAGTGACGTTCTTGCTGTCTTGCTTATAAAATATGTATAAAACAAAGCAACAGCTCTGGCAGTTAAAAGCATAAGGAAGAAATTTAAAGGAAAATGTGGGCCAGCATTAAGTTGTCTAAGCGGCAGGCAACACAACGAAGTTGTGGCAAGAATGTGTATAAGCTTTGGTATTGTAAACAAGTTAATAATAAATGGATGGCTATAATTTTTCCACAAGAAATACAGTTATTAACATGCCTTAATATTTAATGAATATTTATAATCTCTGTGGCGCAGGAAGATTATTTTTAAAAAGTTTTCCTAAAAGCAAAACAGATTAGTATGATAATTCGATATATTTAGTTCCTTTTTTTTCGGCGAAGTCTATAAATATAATTTAAATTTAGCGCACATAAAGTTTTTGACAAGCTGTAAGGAATCAAGGTAATAAAATCGAATGATAAAGTTTAGCCACAATTCGAAGCTCAAACAATAGGTTTAGAGAATATTCATAAAATATCCTTCAACAAATACTTCTATTGCTTTTTAATCAATCTGCTGCTGGTTTTCAAAGTGGAGAATATCCATCCAACCAAAAAAAGAGGGGAAAACTTGTTGTTCAAAATGTTGGTGAGACAGGATGTAAATTTATATTTATTTTAATACATGCAAAATTTACAGCAAACAAATAAGGATTATATTAAAGGATTACATTAAAGTATGTGGGCATAGTGCGCGCACTATGTGCAAAAAAAATCCATAACAGTGGCTTGGTTAATTCTAAGCTTAATTTTCCATCGATACAGCATAATTAGCTGAGTAATAAATAATGAAAATATTCAAAAGCAAGTAGTAGTTTAATGACAGTTCTGGCTCAACGGTTCTGCACACCCGCCCAAACCAGTAGCATTTTTCTGCATTTATTCAAGCGCTTGTATTCCATGTGCATTAATATAAGTACATAACCTGTCGAAGACGAAGTTTGCCCTTTGACAGCATGAGCTTTTTTAATTTGGCAGCAACTAACTGCTTGATAATTCCAATGCCTTAGGAAATATTCAATTATCAGACGCTGCACTATTTTTAAACTTTTCAACTAACACAAAAAAAAAAAAATATGTACAAGCCAAGGCTGGTCTATGGTGCGTCAATCTAGCCCTCAGCAGCCAAATGCCTTAATAAGAAAAATTGCAAATAACTCAAAATACAATTTTAAAAATAATTCACAATTTGCCTTGGCATTACCCTACTCAGCACCTGCACACATTAGCAAACGCTGACCTCGATAGTGATAAAATAAACCGCCAGCTGTCCGAATATAATCCTATCGATGAGATCACCTCATCACAATTTTAAACGTAGTGCTAAGTTTTCATATGAAATTCACAAAACCCTCATGAAGGTTTTTTGAACAATTTTTCCTTAACAATTAATGTAGCCCATATGTATGTATGTATATAAAATGTTTGCTATCTAATGTTTAAGCAGAAAAGAACAAACCATACTAAACCCTTTAAGAAAAAAAAAACACTGCCATAATCTTATAAAAACAAATGTGATTTATAAATAAAGAATTGAATTGAATTTTCAGTAATTCCCAGGTGCGAAAATTCGAAATGTACCAGTTTCTTTTATTTTCGTTCCATTTTTACATGGAGTCTCAGACTCTGTGAGCCATCCACAGGTAATCTAGAGCTGAAGTTTAATTTATTTGTTATTTTTTTTTTTCGTTTGAAATGAAATATATTAAAATCAACCAAATTCGTAAGAATTTTTTGTGCCTTTTTGATAACATCAAATTCTAGCTATTCTATAACTTTTCTTTCCATATTACAATTTATTTTATATTTCCTTATAATATTTACTAAGAAAAGCATGAAGTCCTTGAGGAGAGCGAAAGCACCCATTTTTCCGCTTAATGTTATATATTAAGAAAACTTTTTAAACAACTTATATTTATAAGTGTGTGTGAGTGTGCTCGTTTTACTTCAACTTTATTTAAACATCTTGTGGCTCTTTGTTCATTTTACTGTCATGTTGTTAACATTTTTATAAGAAAAAAAAATATGAAAAGTTTGTTGTTTTTTTTACTTAACTACAAAGATCTTGTAATATTTTGTTTTCTATTTGTGTTGTGTTTTTTTTTTCTCTATACTTTGAGAGCAAAAAAACATCATTATATTAAAAAAGTTTTACTTCATTTTAATCTGTACTTAACTGTGGAAATTAGATTTTTGAAGACTAATGAAAATACATTAAAAATGAGCAGAAAAAAGGAGATAATGTAATCACGATTGTTAAAGATTTTTTCTAAGAAAAAGGTGCTTTAAAGTCTTGAATATAAATATTTTATTACAGTTAGATTAATTTAATTTTTTACTATCTTTTTCTTAGGCATTGGTTTATTTCAGGAAATGATATTTTAAATTTTAAACTTTGTAATTATTTGTTATAATATCTAAAGATAAAAACTCAAGAGTGCTTTAAAAATAAGAATAAGAATATTATTAACTATAGATAGTAAAGAAAATAAAAAAAAAATTTTATTTGTTTTTTTTTTTTTTTTTTGAGAAAATTCATTTTAGACTCTATTTCTGATAGAAATATGTTTAATGACATTTTAAAGGTCATACTCATAATAATTATTGTAAGTTTATTAAGCTCTTACTTGACGTATTTCTACGGAATATTTGTCAAATAAACGTGTAATAAACCTTCAATAGTTTTTATGAATATGGGTGTAAATAAACAAATTTTCAACTTCCGGCTGCAGGCAGGATTTCCCAAACTTTTCTTTTTTAAGAACGCTGTGTTCATAAAAAGTAAAACGAGGCTCAAAAATTTGTTATTTTTTATTAATACGGCTGCTAATATTTAGTGTAGCCGGTTTTTTTTTTCTTGAGCTAAATACCCTTTATTATATGTATATTTTGTATATTTCTTTGTATATTTAAGTCGATATTTAGCTCTGTTTTGTTTGACTTCTTGACGGCAATAATATCAACAAGTTTTCATACACGAATAAATGTGAACAATAAACAATAAAGGAAAATACAAATGTTGTTCTAAATAAAATCTAAAATTTGATACGAACATTATCTAGATTATTGATTACCAAACTAGTTACTAAAACATCAGTTACAGTTAAAATTTTAGTTTAACAAAATTTTTTGTAATTTAACTGTGACTTACACTTGACTGCAGTAAATCAGCAAACCATTTTTTATTAATTGTTTTTATAGTAATACCAAAATATATGTAACAGCTAATGCTTTGTCCTTTTTGACTGCTGAACTTCAAACACAAAATTTTCTTCTTTAAATGTGGTTTAAGTAAGCGCTGATTTAATGAGTTAGATCGAGTTGGAAGATGGAGTCCTTAGACTCCAAAAAGACTAATTGTGGTCTCAGCTTTTTAAAAACTATCGCTTAAAGTAATACGTTTTTTAAGCCTAATGGAAAAATAAATAGATATCTTATTTTTTTTTTCTCTTACTGAATCTTTAGATTTCGTTTTAGTTTTCAATAAAAAGTAGGCTCTTTAATATTTGCTTATGACTTTGCCTCTAGACAAAGTTCACCACCACCACCATTAGCATCACCATTTTCATCATCCATTTGCTTCAAAGCGAATAATAAAATTAATAATTCATTTTTATTTAAAGTAATTAACAAACTTTTGCCTTATTATAAGCGCCTAACAGCACTCTGGCCTGAAGCTTTATAATGGCTTTATTTAATCAACATATTTTTCTACGTAATTATTCTTAGCGAAAAGTTTTTAATAGTTTTTTTATTTTATTTATAACAATTTGTTGACCTCATAATTATAGCAAATAACAACAACAGTTGTTTCTTTATAGAGAAAAGAAAGAAAGTTATAAGCAACTTTCCCTTTCATTTGCATTTATTAATGGCATCTTTTCATAAGTTACAGTTGGTTGCTTGCAGACGCTACAAGAAATGTTCATATTTATTTGCTTTTATTTTCTAACTAAACGACTGTTTGCTGCGCACTTCTGTTACCGTTTTAATGCTGCTTTTCTTGTTTCAAGTTTTAGTAATGGGGAGTTTGTGTTTTACAAACCATTTAATTGAAACACTGTGTTAAGCAATGTGTTTTTAATATTCGTTTCTATCTTATGTTGCCTACATTTAGGAGCTAAGCGGAAAAAAATTAATGCTTGTTTGTCGCTAATTGGAAAAGTTCAACATTTTTATCTTAAGTTTGTTTTCGGCTTTTTGCACGGGATGTTATTACGTCTTAAAAAAATATTATTGATAATCTTTACAGAAATAAACCAAGTGCAAAACGTTACTAAAACACCCTGCACGAAGAACAAATATATTAACATGTTTTTGACTTTCAAAAACCAACAAAATAAGAAATATAGCAAATATAGCTATTTTTTATATTGAACCGATACTTATGCGTTCCATTGCAGTGGAACTAGAAAGAAAAAATAGCAAAAAAAATTATAAAAATAAGTAAAAGCTCCCAAAAACACCCAGAGCAAATAAGAAGAGAAAATTACAAAATAAATTATAAAAATGAAACTATTTTAAAACATTTATTGAAGAAGTGAGAACTAACTGCTTTTGATTTTTCTTTTTAGTATCCAAAGTGTAATTAGTTTCGAGACTATCCAGTCAACTGCAGCTAAGGCTACCTATTCAATATTTTGAGACGTATACTGCAAAAGCCTCCGCAAGACTTATATTTTTTGCATGTCAATAAAATTTGTAATTTTCTAATAAACGATATGCTATTTCAAAGCCAGCTAATTAATTTTGTTTTTACCTAATAGGCTAGGCTTTATTTTTTATATATTGTTGGCTCCCAAAAGTATGCACTGTAGTTGTAAATAATACTTCGCCTGACTCATATTCGATAAATTTCTGAAGAAAATTTAGGCGATCTGTGACACTAATTTAGCATCACTAAGTCAGGTATGTAGCATTATTAAAAATATAATATGCTAAACTTCTTGCACTTGAGAGGCAAAAAAAATTGGCATAAAAACCAAAATAATGTTTAATAAAATCTATACAAGTTTTGAAAAGAAATACGAAAACAAGATTCAATGTAACAGGTGGCTTTGATTGCTTGGAATTCTTGAAAATAAAAACAGCAAAATATAAAACACATATCAGTGACAATTTCTGTGTTTCTTAGAAACACCTAAGAGTGTTTGCGGCAAGATGCACTCCGTCAAGTTTGATTTTTTAAGTAGCTAGCTGGTAAGTCAGCTTAATTTGGACTGGTGAATAGTAATAATTGTTTTAGGCACCTTTGATATTTGAAGCTGATTTGTATTTCACACTGTGTAGTCTAAAACACTAAGGTCGCTCAAACTCTGCAGTTAATTACATCACCTTTACATGAAGTGACCAAGCTAAAGGCCACTGGTATCTGTACCATGCCAACAAGGCTTAAATGAGTTTGTGACGGTTGTTTTGACGCACTCACTGCCAACAGTGATAGTGGTCCGAGTATTATTAATCATAAAGAAATAACAACAAGTAATGCTGAACGAGCCTTTGACTCCCACGCAAAAAGAGTTTGACTTAAAATTGGCAAAAAAAAAAAAAATACACTAGTGATCCATAGACAAGAATTAAAAAAGAAATATATAAATAAAAATATAAATAAAGACGCTGATACGGACAACGTATCATTACTTCGAAAATACAATACGTATTTGATTTTTAATAAACTGTGCATTATATTTGCTTTACACGGCTCTTGTATCAGTGTTCAGCATACAATTCAGATCTAGGATTTTTGAGAAAAAGGTTTAAGAAAAGAATTTTTTTCTTACCAAATTATAAAGTGTTGTTTACTAATAATTAAAAAAAAAAAATGAATAAAAGCCCCTAAAAACTCCTCCGTTTTGATAGTTTTTTTTAAAGAAATTAGATGTAATAAAAAAAATATATATATATATATATATATATATATATATATATATATATATATATATATATATATATATATATATATATATATATATATTTTATACATAGATTCTTTCTTCACAAATGTCTACTATAGTTTCCATCCAATTACAAAATCAGTTTATAATTTTCTAACTAAATAGTATTTTGTGCATTTACAAATGAATAAAATTGTTACGAAGCACATGTGCCACAATAATATAAACGAATTTCTTGTTAATTTGGTTTTGTATGTATTTATTTTTTTTTTTTTTCGTAAAATTAATTATGAGTGTTAGTTTAGAGTAAATTGCTTAGGAAGAATTCATTCAGTTGCGTGTGTCTGCGGTTTTATTTTTTCCCAATTATCCAGCATACTTTTGGGAGTTCATTGTACCTAAAATGTGCGGCATAATTTCATAATTAAATACACAACTAATGCTTTCTCTCTGGTTCTTTGTATGCTCGTAGTTACTCACTCCTGCAAATTTTAGCTTTAGGATATTTTTTTCTTGTCACTGCTTTACTTGAAGTATAAAGCTAAAAATTATAGTCGCAATAAATTTAGCATTGAATTTCATATTATTTAAATGTTACAAAATAATAAACAAAAAGGAATTGTTTAAAATTCAAAAGGTTTTTATTTCCGGAAACTATGCAGAATATATAAAGCATAACTTCTGTAACTTTCTGCCTCTTGCAGACCTCTTGTATGGACTTTATCCATCAACTAAATAGTCTTATGACAAATTTTTGTTTCCCTTAAAATAAATTTGGTCATTTTCTTTTCTGGTTACCAACACTACGGGTATCGTTAAGGAAAATGTTACAGTTTTGTTCGATGAACCTCTTTAACGTTTTTTCTTTGAGTTGAAATATAACATTTTAAGAAATGTTCCTTGAGTTTTTGCTGTTGCCAGCTTTTGTTTGTTAACGTTTATTAACTACTTTAAATCAAATTTCACCATTCGAAAATTTTTCGCGTGAGTGTGTTTTTTTTATCTGTATGGTGTTTTGCAAGTCTATTGTGATATTTTCTCTAAATTTTTTAGTTCCTTTTTTTATGGTTACTGTATTACATTTGTACTGGTATACATTATTTCAAAACTTTTTCGTAGTATTTCTTTAGTTGTGTGTTTCAGAACTGTGTGCTGTTTTTTTTAAACCGATTTTAATTAATTAACTTGTACCTTAGTACAAAAAAGGGAATCAGAAAATGTTCAATATTATTATCCTGAAGAAGAGCGAAATACCAACAAAAATATTCGAAAAAATATAAAAAATGTAGAATAGAAAGAGGTTTTGCGCAAGAAAATACTCGTATGAAATGAAAAGGAGTCGAATAACACCAAATATTTGAGTACTTAAGCAACTGTTTTAGAGTTTTCGCAATTTTTGCTTATTTTATTTATTTATTTGTTTTTTTTTTCTTGTAATTGCTGTTGCAAACTTATTAAAAAAGTTTTGACATTTATTTCATGTTTATTTATTTTCAATATACAATTACAACCAAATTTGTAGCATACTGTACACATTTCATTTTGCAGCACTAGTTCAAGTAACTCAAGAGTTTACTTTAATTTAAAATTGAAAAATGTTAGAAGAAGCAATAGAGATGAATTTAGTAGCAAATTTTAGTGGTCTTTCTTCAAGGATTTCAATAGAAGTATATTTGTGCTGCTGCTTTTATGCAAAATATCCATACACATTTCGGCTCTGCTAGTCTATTCATTTACACAACCGTCACAAATAAACTTGTTAGATTACAAAATTGTTGAGAATATAATACTCAAGCTTATGCACAGCCAGCCGCGAAAAGTAACTTGGCTGAATGGTAAATTTTCATTCATGTGCCACCCCCTGCCGCCTCCACCTTTTGAAAGAGCCAAGCGATGATGCTCCACTAAAAGTAAATGGGTTACCTTTTCGGCCTGCTGAATTGAATTAAGCTTTTTTCCGGCTGCTAGTGAAATTTTGTCATTGAAAATTCCTCGGTGTTGCATAACTGTATGTAGAGCAACGGCAAATTTTGAGCACTCATATTAAGCTTATTTTTTCCAAGTCATTGATGCAACATTTGTTTTTGTGCCTCTACATGATTGAAATTCACTTGACTGTTGTGGTGCTGGGGATGGGTGCACTTTTATGATAGTTTATTATGCAAGAAGGCTTGTCCCTAAAATACCATAAGCTCTGTCTAACCTGGGCTGTCATTTCTCTTTGCCGTTCACGCATTCACTGACTACTCTGTGAGATTTTTTTTTTTTTTTTTGAATTTTTCGGCTTAGTTCGTATTAAAGTGCCTCATTCAGTGTTTAGTTTTTTTTTTTTTTTTTTTGTTTGACAGACAAAACACCAACCATTTAATTAAAGTTGTAGCGAGACATGAGTTGTTGTAATATGAGTTGGCAAATTTGTAGCTGCGACTGGGTTGTTTTGTTCAGAGTTGTTGAATTGGCTCGAATTTGTCAAAGCAAAATACCATTAAATAATAGACACAGGTTAGAGATTTATTTGTAAAATTAATGAAATTATAGTGGAACAATGTGTTTAAGGCTAAACGTGCATGCAGTGACATGTCTCCGGGAATAGATTTAGTAACTATGAAAGAGTGCAGATTAGAGATGGCGACAACATAATAAGAGATATTTTGCAGAACATTTTATTTAATAAGAACACAGGGTTTTTAAATGGGTAGAAACTCAAATTAAGTTATTATTAATACAGAAATAATTATATAAGAAAAAGTTCGTATAATAGAAATTAATTAACGTTATTATTAGAGTTAAGTTGTGTAGAAATTCACCAAGCAAAGAAAAAAACAAGATTTATCAAATTGCTGGGTATTTAAATTGTTTCAAGAAATTTATTTTCTAATTTATTTATAAATAATATCCAGCATTTAGTGTGTCAGTCTTGGCGAAACAAGATTCAAAAATATATAAACTAAATAAATCACCCAATAAAACTCAATTTATTAAACAATTTCTCTTTGCTGCTTCTAAACCGGATATCCCATAATAAATATGATTTAAAATAAATAATAAATAAAGCACATTTATATTTATAAAGATTCGCATTTTATGTGTCATTGCAGGTGTTGTTGTCAGTTTGCTGACACTAGTTTAACTCGCAACTAATGTCAGCAAAATGACAAAAACGAAAAATAAAGGAAATAAAGCCAAATCATCACAGATTTAAAGCAAAAACACACATACATACGTATGTATATTACGCTTATGAAGAGGAACAACAGCAGTACAACTTTTCAATTCAATACATAGTCAGCGTTTTTGTGTAGTTTGTCTTCAGCAGCAAAACAATGCGCAGAGATTTTTTTCTTCAAACTTAAGAAGGCAGGCAGGCAACATGTGTAGAATTTAAAACTCATCACAAAGCAAATTTAGTTCCACACCAGGAATGACAAAAAAGAAAGCAAATATTTTTCCAAATACCTGACACATTATGTATTAAAAGTTTTTGAAAAGCAGACATTGAAATATTTGTGCTTGTAATCTGGGAAAGTGTGAAAAAGTTGAACATGAAATCAAGAAAAGTATTTCAAGGCTGAAAATGTTTGACAAATTTGAAAACAGAGCAAAGTTATTAAGCGACAAAAGTTTATGAATAGCACATAAATCAAATGATAATTGAATGGTTGAGAACGCATATGAAATTTGTAGCAAACACGTATGTTTTGATTTATAAAAACTAATTCCATTAGAACACTAACTTTAGGCAGATCGTTTATGAGTTTCTTAAAGTTAAGTTGGCTAAAATTTCATTGCAGACCTCAATAGCACCGTAAAGCTTTATCTTATTGAAGTAATGCTTATTTTGAGCTCTGAAAACATGGAATTTTAAAGCACGTGATTTGCGAGTTAAGTCGGATAATTCATTTATTGTGGCTTTCTGCTGCACTTTGTGTTAGCTACAACTTGCTGAATTACATGCCTAAGCTTTGGGAAAAGTTTCGCTGCTCTGAGAGCCAGAATGCAACTTTCTGCCATATATCCTTTTTTCGGAATCGATGGGGAAACTTAATTTTTACATCCTAATTTTATCATAAATTGATAAAATCTTTCTTTTTTACCAACTTCAAATGTTTTGTTTAACAAAATTTGCCAGCACAGGATATTATTTTTTTAAATTGGATAAAAGAATATAAAAAAAAAAAAATTTCACAAAATTTTTCAATTTCCGATTACATTTCTTTCAAGTTTTAATTTAATTTTTAATTTTGCAAAACTAAAGTTGTGCGTGAATTTTCAGGCCTTTCATTTATTTGCAATTCCAGCACAAGCCATTATTCAAAATCAATTTTCGTTAATTGGATTCCTTGAAATTTGCTTATATGATAAAAACGAAAAGAGAGAATGTTTTGTATTTTAGACTTAAACTGTTTTCTTAGAGGCAATAAATCACAAGAATACCTTAAACGAGAAAAGTTTGTGAGTGTGTGTGTGCTTTTCGCAAATATTGCATTTCTGTAGCTTTTAACCTGCAGCAACTTTTAATTCTCCCTTTTGTAATGCTTTCTTTAATCAATTTTCATTCAAAATTTTTCTGTTCTTGGGAGTTTTATTTATGACCTTTTCTCTTTTCTAAGAAACGAAGTTTATTCTTCCGTAACATTTGTCCACAAATTTCACATCATCATCATCATCATGGCCATCATTTTGATTTAGAAATTGCTATTTAAGTTGTTGTTAGTTTTTATTTTTGTGCAAGACACACAAAATGAACAATCTTATTTATTGCTGTGGTCAAGGTATTTATGGTTTAGCAACATTTTTTGACATATAAATTAATTAAAAATTCCAACATTTAGCATTTGACAGACATTCCGTTCACAAGAAATGCAAGCTGGCAAAATAATGCAAAGTTTGTTGTCTGCAGACATGTTATAAATAAAATGCAATTATTTTTAAGAAATAATCATAATACAAAAAGTGAGTGCATGGACTAGTCCTTTGAATAGCAAAAATTTGTTGTTAAGATGAAGGAAATTTTGAATGTAGCCACGTTTACAAAATAATTATTTCGTACAACTAGAAACAATTTGCAACCTTTGCAGCCTGCTTACGGTTTGTTTTATTGTTTATTACCCTCGTTTGGTCAGCCACATTTTTAATCTAGATTTTTTTAATCTGCAAAACCACTAGTGTAAGTTTTGATAAAATAAATTGCTGAAATATAATTCTCATATTTAACAGAATTTTTTAATAGCCACCGTAAAGAAAGTATTTTATATAAAGTATAAATAGCAGAGTCGTTTGATTTTGATGTCTTAACAATAAAGATTAGTTAAAAAGCTATTTTTAATCTCCCATTTATTTGTACTTTCATTAAACAATTGAAAAGCAATATTTAATTTTTTTAAATTAGTTCAAAACATTAAAAATAAAAATCTGCGAGTTGTATATAACTTCTGCTGAAATTTGTTCTTCATTAAAAATAAAGGATACATGAGAGTATTCTATATTTTTGAAGTGTGAGCAATGAAAAAACATTTATAAGATACAGATTATAATTTTGCAAGTTGTTATCAACTACCGCTCAACTCTACCTCATATCTAAAATTAAGGATATATGACAGAATCCCTTATGCTTTGATATATCGTACTCTTAATGAGTTTAAATGATAAAAAATTTGATGCTACAAATTGTAATCGTCTTGTGACAGGTATTTTTCCAGCCTGATATCAAGGATATATGTGAAAGTTCCACATCCTTGTATGTGTCATGGTCAAAATAAGCTTCAGCGTGTCTCCACAAGTTTTAATCGAGCCAAAATGGCCCTTTTCTCATATTTAATACTAAGGAAATATATGAAATTTCTATGTGCTTGGGTAGACCACAATCAAAATGTAGTTGAACGACAAAAAATTTTATTTTACAAATTGTAGTCATTGGAGCTCAGTTTTTTTCCATGCTCAATGTTAAGCATATGTATATAGGAAACTGCTATTCTCCTGTTTAGATCGCAAAAAAAAGAATATAGTTGATTAATAAATCATAAAGTTTTACAAATTGAAATCGCCTTTAAAAGAACATTTTTTTTATTTAATAATAAGGATATATGGAGTACTTCTGTATCCTCCGATTGAGCGCAACAAAATTATAATTGATTGATAAATAATATGATCCGACAAATTGTAGGCGGGTTTTCACGCGTTTCTTTTTCGTACTCCATATTAAGGATATGTGGGAGGTTAATCTATTTTTAGGTGAATTGCAATCAAAACTAGTTTGAACGATAAAGAATATAATTCGAAAAATTGTCGTTAACTTTAGACGAACATATTTAAGTACTCAATCTAAAGGATATATGCGAAGGTCCTGTATTCTTAGAAGTATCATTGCCAAAAAAAGCTTAAGCTATAAAGCATATGATTCTTTAAATTGTAGTCTACTAAAAACGGAAATTTTTGTAATGCTCAATATAAAGGATATATGTCATAGTCAAAAATCCTGCGATTAATCGTCCTCAAATTGAGCCTGAACGGCAAATATGATAACTTTACAGATTGTAGTTGTCTTCAGGACGAACCATAATTTTGCATTCAACACTAAGGACACATTTCAATTGAAATATGTTCTGCAGTCAGTACATATAAATATAGTTCTTAGTTTTTGCTCTACAGTGCGTTTTAAAGCAATCTGATATGAACGCAAATGTGTATAATTTTCTTCGCACATTAAACTGGTACTTTTCTTCTATGATAATAATTTAACTTTTTTGCTTTGCATTTTGTTTTATTTGCCATCTCTGTGGGAGTTGTTGTTTAACATGTGAAATGCTTCTGTAAACATTTTTTCATTTATCACATTTATTATCCTGCTTCTTTTGTCATCCTGGCTCTGCCATTCATTGCATTTAAGTAGAACATTGATTTTAATTGTTGTAAGTGCTTGTTCTTGGCAGTATGTGAATAATGTGTCTGTAACTTTGGGACATTTGGCCATTGAAAGTGATTATATTTTTCCTTAATAATACACATGTTTAAATTGAAAAATATTTGTATCGTTTAATTTGAAAAGGAAAATATATTTAAAGAAAACATACAATTAAATGTAATATGAATTTTTTTAATTGAAATTTTAAATAAAATACGATGAGAAAAATGTTTGAGATAAAAAGCATATATTTTTTTAATGTGAAAAAAGAAACGGAATCAATATTTTGATTGCTACAAAACCAAGCCAATAGTGGAAGAGTTGAACGAAAAATTGCGATTTTTTCAATTTATGCTGGTCACAAATGATTAGCAAATATTTACTTATATAAACTCATAAGAATTACAAAAAATTTGTTCTGAGGCTTGAAACCATTTTCTAATATTCTAACTTCTAGTGTGTTGCACATCCACTTTTTCCGTTGTTGTCGCTAAACTCTAGAATTTTTGAGAACTTTTCAGCTGATTTTTTTAAAAAACTAAAAAAAATTTTTTAGAAATTTTAGAAATTTTTTTGAAGCTTGAAATTATTTTATATTTTTCGAACTTCCAGTGTACTAAGTCAACTCAAGACTCTTTGAGAATTCTATAATAAAGTTATTATTAGTACGAAGACCTGCCACTTCAATGCCAAATGTTTGCTAGGATATGAATCCTGCCTCCGTATGGAAATCAAATTTTTATATCTTTTCTCCTTTCTTTTCACATTGTATGCATTGTCATGGTTTCCTTCTTGGCCCACGTGTAACAATAATGAATAATGTGTCAAGTGCGTGTAAATACTTTGTTGGCCTAATTTGACACATTTATCGACCACGAAGGACACAGAGCGAATAATAATAAAAATATTTTCATGTTGTTTTTAAAGGGGTTCGCTTGTTTTTTCTGCTTTACGAAAGCGTAAATATGTACGCGTTTTTGCGTTTGTAGGTTTCAGCCATAACTTAAATGCATATAATATTATTTGTGGCAGTAAATGTAATGCTGACTATGGGCGAGGGAGTCCAACTTTAAAATTACTAAACATGTCTACTCTAATTAATAAAATTTATATCTATAGCAACTAATTACATCTGTAATTAAAAATTTGATGTAATTGTATTTTAAATTCCAAATTTCTAATTAAAAATTTTCAATTACAAATGTAATGTAATTAAAAAATCACATGTTCACATTGCAGCCAAGTACTCTGTTACAAATTAATGTGATTCTAGTTGAAGAAAATTTGTAATTCGGTATAACATTTCATTAATCAAGTAATTACGGAAAACATTATGATCGCTTGCTTTTGCTGAGCTAAGCTCCCTTAAACTTGAAAGGTATTAATTCAGGTCCAAAACTAGACCTTTTCAAATGTTTTCTGTCTTTTTCAGCTGTCTCTATGCCGCCGACATTTCGTTAGTGCCAATCAACTCATCAGTAGACTCGAAAACTCAAACTCGAAAAAATTTGTTTATGAGTTTTTCGAGTCTACTGATGAGTTGATTAGCACCAACGAAATGTCGGCATCATACAGACAGCTGCAAAGGACAGAAAACATTTGAAAAAGGTCTATTTTTGGACCTGAATTAATACACTTTACTTCAATTGGCTCTTAAAGCAAATAAATAATTAACTTCATATTTGATAATACCTTGAAACTCTAAACCAAAAAAAAAAAAACTCCTTCTTGAGTAAGCTGGCCCTGTACATCAATAAGTTTGGGATTTTCGAAGACACAATTTTTTGTATTTTACAGTTCTTTCAAATCTAAGGATCTCTCAAAAACTAAATTAAAAGCTTTAACATTTAATTTATTTTCTTATTGAAATCAAATTATAACCACCTGTTTAATAATGCTAACGAGTTACAAAACCGCATTGCAAAGAAACCTCGAATGATGTTATGGTAGTTTCGTTTTTCAAAAAACTCACGTCTATTTGATAATATCGAAAAAAGTAACATCCATACAGCTGCTGAATGATACACCACAATCTGTGTGCCGTGTGCGTGTGTATGTGTCTATGAGTGCATGGCATTGTGTTTAATATTTGTCTAACGAATGGCAAGCAAATACATACACAAACGCATACATAGCAAAAAATAAATACATAATCATTCGCACAAATGCATCATGACATTAAAATAATACAAAAACATACTTTTATTTGCAGCAAAAAAGTTGTGCAGAACACACAATGTCGTACACATTGCAAAACTATAATTTTTTCTCATTCGTTGCTTGCATTAACTTAACATGAAACCCCAGCTGCAATGCAGTATTTTAGAAAACTTTTCATATAGAAAAAAAAAGAAAAATAACCAGATATGTAGAGAGATAGATGGACAGACAATCAGGAGGCAGACAGAATGATGCTTGCAGATAGATGAAACGAAGTGTAAACTCGCGCGTATTTCAGTTGTAGCATTGATATTTTTATTGACAACACCAGCGAGCACATAAACTCAGTGGTAACTGATACATACAATTTTCAAATAAAGTTAGGAATTATAAAAAAATGCTTCAATAAAGGGGAAATAAGCGAGAGGTGTTAAAATCAATGATATCAGGCGAGGTTGTGATAATATTTGTACTTATTATCGCATAATTGGGACAGTCGTCTTCTCTTGCTTCTGTTTATTAGTTTTTCTTTTTAGTTTCATTTTACATCTAAATTATATAAGACTTTTTCTCTTATCATATTTGTCTCGAGTTCTTCATCTGTTTCTAGGATTTGTAATATATTTTAGTCCATTTTTTCTTTTCTGTTTTTCTTGGTTTTTCCGCTCTACGTTATTATCTTTTAATTTGCCTACTTTTCTAATTTTTTTTCTCGTTTTTAGTAGTTTCTTTCCTCTCCACTCTTCTCTCATCATCAATTTTTCTTTTCTTTTTTCTTTCATGCTGCTTTTTCGTGTTGTATTGTTTTTTCTTATTAACATCTTTTACATTTTAACCATTTTGTTGCTACAGTTTTCCTTCTTTAATTTTCTAAGTGGCTCGTTTCTCATCCTTTCATTTCACTGCCTTCAATTCACTATCTTCTTTTCTTCAAATTAGTTTTTTATCTTCTCTTGCCTTTTATCTTACTTTCTTTTCTTAACTTTTCACACTATCCCCTACTTCCACTTTTTCTTTTCTTTTTTACTAACTTACTTTTTTTACATCTGTTCTTATGTTCTATTGTCTTCTTTATTATTTCGTGATTTTTCTCTTCTCTTCTCTTCTCTTCTCTTCTCTTCTCTTCTCTTCTCTTCTCTTCTCTTCTCTTTTCTTTTCTTTTCTTCTCTTCTCTTCTCTTTTCTTCTCTTTTCTTCTCTTCTCTTGGCTTTGCTTGTCTTGTCTTGTCTTGTCTTGTCTTGTCTTGTCTTCCCTTCTCTTGTCTTGTCTTCTCTTTTCTTCTCTTTTCTTTTTTCACTCTCCTCTTTTCATTTCTCTTCTCACTAACTCTTGTCTCTTTTCCTTATTTCATTTTACGTCACTTCACTTCTCTTCCTTTCTTTTTTTTTCTCTTGGATACTCTTCTTTTCTCACCTTTTCCTTCTCATTTTTCCTTCTCATCTTTTTTCTTGCATTAGTTTTTCTTCTTAACTTTTCTGCAAGCTGTCGTTATTTTTTTTTATTTGCTTTTCTTTTATGATTCTTTTGTTCACTTTCTCTTTAAATCACTTCATTTCTTTCCTGTGTTCCTCAGATCACTTCAAGTTTTTTCTTTTCTATTTTTCTCTTCTTGCTTCCTCACTGCTCATTCTTTCTCTTCCATTTTCTTCTTCTGTTTTTTTCTTAGCTAAACTTTTTCCCATACCTTTCTGTTCTTTTTCTCCACTTTCTCCTTCACATCGCCATTTCACCCGGCTAATTTATTTCCTCCGCCTTTCTTCTCGCTTCATCCCTCCGCACCACTTGTCATTCCATCTCGTATTTGCCTTCTCTGCCCTTCTCTAGTCATGCCTTAGCTTTGTTTTCCAGTCTTCAGTCTGCTGCCTTGATTTTCGCAATAAGTACATGTCCTTCGCTTCTTTTTTTAATTACGGTCGATTTTTATATTCTTTCATGATGAGTATAATGCTTCTGCTTTTATCCTTATCTTTTCTTTCTTACCCACCAAATAAAAACTAATTTTTTTCACCAAAATTCATCCTACTTTCCTAATATCGCCTCTAAAAACACTGTTGCTTGAAAAGCCCTTTAATACAGTATTTATTATATTAAGTAAATGAAAGGATAATGTGTTCGTTTGCGTGTGATTGTGAGTAGTTTGCAACAACAGTGAGTAGTATTTGGTGTTGTATGGTAAAATGATAGTTAAGCCAACACATACATGTGCACATTTGTACACATACATACATTTTTTTTTGTATCGTAAATAATGTTGATTTGAAAAGCGGGTTTTTTAGACTGTTTGAATGTGCTCAATGCATAGAAACGTACCCATCTACAAGTGTTGCAAATTGTATTTGTGTGTCTTGTTTCCGTTTACAGGATATTAGAAAATTCAACAAGCGCATGCAGAAAAAATAGAGCATATCATCATACATTTTTAGAAAAAAAAAAAAAGAAAACGCCACCATTCAGAGTTACTGAATTCAATATGATAAGAGCACAATGACAGGGAATACAACGAAAAGTTAATAAAGAAACATGTTTCTTTGGAAACAGCTCGACACAAGCTTTCGCTTAAAAAGATATTTTGAAGTTTGTTTCTATAATTGTTTGGTTTTTAAATTTGTCTTTCTGGTGGAGTTCAATTAGCCAAAGTCCGGCTTATTTGTAATCATATTTTGCATCAAGTGCAAACATTTTCTATAAGCAAATTACTCTCTATTTGATCGAACTCAGACCCATAGTGCTGCCAAATCAAACCACTACCAAGCAACATTTTTGTAAACTCAATGCTGCGCTGGCAGAAACAATTGTACTTGCCTCAGCCGTTCTGTTCAATATGTTGTATTTGCACTCCAACATGCATGTCATGTGACTCTAATAAAACACGTAGATCATGTAAAATAATGAGATTTTGAACAAGTCATCACACTATTGCAGAGCTGAGGTTTTTTTGTAAAATTTGTTTCAATATCAGAAATACCACAAACGATGCTGGCAAACAGAAAAGCATTAAGCATTATATCCCTCAACACAAAACCAAATACCGAATGAAAAGAGAGAAAAGACGCACATGGCCGTCATTTAAAAAAAAAAAAATAATATTTTTTAATATTTTGAAAGACAGTTTTTAGCAATGCATGTTCCTTGCTAAGATTATTATTTCGTTTTTGAAGCCATGTATTAATTTTTATAGCAATGCGAAAATAAATGAAAATAATCTTTTTTGCAAACTAATGCCTGAACGTATGCTGTACTTTTTTTTTAAATTAATTGAAAAACACAAGGGGATGTGGATTGTTCGTGTGCTGACATTGTTTATTAAAAATCCTTAAATTGAGCAATGTAAAATAGTTATTTTACAATTTTAAGCCAATAAAATCAATGAAATTCAATCAGTGCATTAAATTATTTTCTTTAGGTACTTAACTAATCTTTAGCTTAAATTTTCTATAGTTTTTCTTTTTAGTAACTTGAAAGCAACTTTGGTATTTTTTTTTTAAATGGCCTTATGGGCTCTTTTATTTTAAATGACCCAAAATAAATGAATGCCAAATCATCAAAAATAAAAGGACTCATTTTTTTCTAACGAAGTCATTCTGTTCGAAAGCAATTCTTTAACAAGAAAAAAGCAGAAAATTTATAAAATAAAAGAGAGAAAGTCACCGCTTTTAAGCCATTGAAATATGTTTGAATGCCAGCCACATATTGGTAACAAATCATATAAATAACATTTTTGGCATAAGTTAAATATTTCCATTTTAAATTATTTTTCTTGTTGTTGCTGCTCATTTTAGTTTGTTTCCTTTTCGATTTCATACAATATTCTTAGCCTACTTCATGTGAGAAAAAAGAAATGCTTGGGCAAAAAAAAAACCAAGGCAAACCCTTAAATAAAATTTTGTAGAAAAAGGCTTTTTGTAGGACTGTCTTGAAACATATGCAAGTGGGTAGGGGGTATGTAGTCATGCATGCCTTCACCCTTGTTTGGAAAAAAACTTCAAATAAGCAATTTTTTTTTTTTTTTTATTCAAATCTCATATTTGGGCAATTTTTTATTTTTGTTACAGTCATCATTCAATTGAATTTGTTGAAAATCTATACAATTTTATTAGCTTAAGAAATTTGCTCGTTTGCCGCAAAACTGATTGGAAATTTTGTAAAAATATAAACAAGGGGTTGCAGTTTTCTTGAAGATTTAGGAGCATAGAAAATGTTATGCTATTTTTAGCACTTTAACACTTAATATAAATTATCTTAGATGAAAATGATTGCTATGACTAATATTAGTGCAATAAAAGAACACAGATAGAGCAAAATTATGACGTAGGCTGGGGTACCTTTTTAATTTGGGGTGCTGGGTTCACATATTACTGAAAGCAGATACAAAATAAAAGGCAACTTGAGCCTGTATGGCAGCTGATGAGATGGGGTGTGACAAGCTCAAAACAGCCTACTGAAACCTAGAAGAAAGCGCAACTTTGCTTTGTATGTGCAATTATTTTTTATTTATATCGGTCACAAGCAGTAAGCGAAGCTGCGGCCCAAACAAAAAATAAAAATGGAAATAATAAAGAGATCCTTCTTCACAATAAACTGATATTTGCCGGATAATGTGACCACTACTTTCTTGCCAACTCCTATTTTCAGCAGCTACATGCGCCTCATTAAATCAAGATACACGCACATGCCTTTACACAATAACAAAAAGAGAGACGCATTATGAATGCGCAAAAGTATGGGAACACATTTCTGTAAAAAAAAAAAAAAAAAAATAACATATGGTACATTTTAATGCTGTCATAAAAATTGAAACCTTTATTTTGGCAAAATTAAATTATTTCTGTACGTACTTTGCAGACACCTTTATATGAAATACTAATTGAAAAACATAAAAATTGTTGCTATTTTGGTCGGCTCAGACGATTTTTTTTTTTTTTTTGTTTTTTGTTGCTTACTTTTTGAAACAGCTGATTGTTAATTTATTTGCCCAAGCTAGCATAAAGAAAAAGAGCGAGCTGTTACTTGCTGAAAGAACAGGAATATTTCTCTCTCTTTGAGTTCTGGTGAGGTGCTAAATATAGAGCTTATGTACAATATGCAAGCTGAGAGAAGTCAAGAAAGTGATTCTTTGATCAATATTCCTGCCAACTTTGGGCTTAATATATATTTTACTGAAACCAGCAACATACTTTTCACTTAGAAATAACATGAATATTTCTTGATTTTTTTTTTAAAATACATGAATTTTGTTTCCGGTTTCATATTCGTTCAGAACATTTTCTCAAACTGGGCCTTAAATTCGGTTCACTATTTTGACTCAAAACCACCTTACAAACCCATTGAACTATTATTCATTATTTTTCAGCACAAAACTAAAAAGTTATGTCTAATGGTTTGCTCTAACACAATATGAATTGCTTCTCAAAAATATCTTTCGAAATAATTTAAAGGCCGATAAATTTTTTCATCATCCTCCAACTGCATTTTTTTAAGCTGAATAAGAAACACAACTGTTGTCTTTAACACTCTTCCGCACAAAACAAATCTTCGTGAATGAATGAAAAATATAGAAATAAAACATATGAATAAGGAGTGTAATACACTGGCTTCATATTTTATTCATGGTACTTCTAATACTCAGCAATAACATAAAAACCCATATGAACATTCATAACGCCAAAAATAAAAAAGAGGAAAGCAACTACATAAAATCTGTTATTTTGAATATATATGTATGTATGTAAGACAAGGGAAAAATTTACAATTTCAACTGCAATTGCAATTGAAATAAGTAAAGAGTGAAATGAAGACAAAGAGAGAAAAAAAAAGAAATGAATTGCATTTGTTATATTTTCTGCTCCAGTATAAATTTACATTGTATACAAAAACGTTTTTACCCCGATTTATTTTATTTAGTCTTTTTCTTTTTTTTTTGTTTCAGTTTGCAACTCGAAATGAATGTATCCTCTGGCCACACAGTTGTTATGGAAACAAGTCAAGTGGCTGAAACTTAAAATGGTTCATGCTTAAATGAAACAAATTCTAGGACAATTGAAGTTTAACACAAACTTTTAAATTTGTTTAAAATTTCTGTAAGATAGTGGCTGAAAATCGTTTTCGAAAAAAAAACTTGATTTTGAAGAATATAAATTGGTCAAATATTTTTTAAGAGAACCATTTTTGATTTACTATCAAATTTCTTTAATCCTTAAAGTATGCAACAGTTCTTAAGTGAAACATGTTGTATTTTAGTTTCTAAATCTTAAAATATTTTATGGATGGTGGTTTCGAATCGTTTTGAAAAAACAAATATTTCTTTTTGAAGACAATAATGAATAACATATTTTTTTCAATCATGCCTAACAGGCTGTGCAATCCTGAAAGTATGCAACAGTTTCTGAGTTAGAGCGTTTTGCCTTCTTAGGTTTTAAATTTTTCAGTTTTTTTTTTTATTTTTTTTTTTTATTAAGAACGAGCTGAAAGTGCGTAACTAGTTGAGGAATAATTAAAGCTTTCTTGAAAATTTTGTGGCCAATTTTTTTAAAAACTCACGTTTTTGCTGCTTTCTTTAATAAAATACAATGAAATTTCACAGATGCTGTATTTTAGATCCCCTGTTAATTTTGTCTTTACAAGCTCAAGAACACATACACTTCCCTCATACTACTTGTTTCAAAAAAATTTACTCTGAAAATGAAATATGATAAATTTCAGTTGATATTTATTTAAGGTAGAGTGTTACCTTTACAAAACTAGAAGCTATGTACAAATTCTAAGTCTTGTTCTATATTAATTTGGAATATGCGGCAAAGCCATGAGCGTCTGTGCGACAAATTGGAGTGCGATTTGTTTGTTTGGAAGCGGTAGATTTACTTTTTTCCCATATCTCGGAAGTTCTATTGACGACTTTGATTGTGTCTGCAGAAGACGTAAACGCGTTCACATTGTTGTATACGCTAATACACATAAAATCTTTTCATACACATAAAATTCTGTTTATTTTTATTTATTTTTTACCACCGTAAAAACTTACAAATTAACATTTTGAGTGACTTGTTGGGTTTTCCAAACAACTGCTTCACTGCTTATTGTTTAAGAAGCAAAATATGAAAACACAACCTTATTGCTGGTTAATTTTCGGTTGTTTGTTTTTATTGTGTTTGACAAGCCGCCTGTGATAGCCAACAACAGCAACAACAATGACAACACCAACCAAATCCCCAAATAATGAGCAACATTCGAAGCAATTCAATAAATGCTTGTCATCACATCTGGTTGACTTTTGAGGGAGGGAATTTTGTTTCGGTACATATTTGTGGGTTGACAGCTTGCGTTAATGTTCTATTAGAAACATATTTGCTCATGGTTGTGGCTTTTGGTCAAATTTTGTCATTGCATGTCGTTGGGTTAGGAAAACTGTAATAATTAATAATTTATGATAAAAACGGTTAGAAAAAATAAACAATAAATGGTAATTGCTTTATTGAGCTTTAGTTCTTCCGTGTGGATCAACATTTTTAAGGAGCAGATGAAAATTGAACACACATACCATGACTGTTTCTTTTACGCCACAATGATCATCAGCATTCAAATTGCTCCCAATCAAGTCGTACGTACCTCCAAAATGTAGTAAATAGGTGTGAATAATGAAGCTCGAATATTTTATTTTATAGTAAAATACTATAACATTTTAACTACATATGAAAACAACTGATTAAAAATCATGTTAAAGACATACACAAATGAAGACCCAATTGAAAACTAACTCTCTATCTAACAATGCCTCTGCATTCCTTTTAACGATTCCAACGGCTACATGGGTATGATGACTGTTCAAGAAACGTGAGGTTTGTGGATCGCTCCCGTCTCAGGTTAACGAAGTTAGGGCTGCACAAAAATAAAATAAATTTTAAAAGACCAAAAGGATAGAACCATAACATAATACCAAAGAAAAAATAAAAAGTATGTACAACTTTTCGCATTAATGCTTGAATAAAAAATCAGCTTGAATTCGAAGCTATTTGGGTGCTGATGAGTGTCGTGATGAACGTGAAACAGCCATGTATGTATGTATGTACGTCAGCCCATAAGACTTCAACTTTACTTTTCTTGTCTTTTTAAAAATATTGACTATTTTAGTTTTATCACAAAAAAACCTCTCAATTTGGAGGAATTAAAATTGAACTCAAACTGCCGATTTAAATAACCAGTATTCGACACAAGCCAAGTCTAGTTTGTATTACCCATTATAATCTTTTTAAGTAGCTAATATTTTATTTAAACTTTTTTTAATTGTTTTGCCAACTTGCCTTAATAATGCCTTTTTGGCACTGAGGCCAAATTTAACTATGTAAAAATGAATTTTGTTCAAATAAAATACCCCGCTTCATTCATATGGATGTTTATGTAGCTGAAAACTTAAAAAAACTGCGTAAAACAATTTGCAGTTATAGATCATATAGTTAAATTATTGTCAAAAATAAAAGTCGTATGATGCTAAATGATTTCCCAAGAACATAAAATCAACCTTGTTTTTTAGGCTTTAAGCTTGCTGTTTTTTTTTATGTGTGTAGCTGAAGTATATTATCAACTTTTTTTTTCAAAACAAGAAGTGAATTAAGCGACTAATCCTTTGTCAGTGAAATTGATATTTGGAGGGATAAGCTCAAATGTTAGACATTATTGCATGTGTTTGACATGAAAAGAAACCCACACGGAAACATAAACTGAAAATAAAATGTCCAAGATGAGTGCTGATGAGAAGCGTGGCGCCTTCGAAACCACTGGTTGTTCCCCAAATAAGGTCACAGTTTTACAATTTACTACTTATTATTTTATATAATTTCTTAATATTTATTATTATTGCTGGAACTAGTGCCTGCCTAGAAATACACTAACAGCTGCGAAACTTTGTCCACCCCCTTCTTTGGTGATGTGATTCACATCGTAAGCTTTATGAACAATCCAAACGAAAATAGTTTGTAATTGAAAAATAAACTAGCTGACTTTAAGCGTAAGCAGCAAATGAATGAGATCCTCAAAAAGGCTAAACAACAATAAATATGTATATTAACTTTTGAAAAGAAAGAAACAAAAGTTTTACTACAATTTATTTTCATTAAAAGTGCAGGGAGCAACAGAAATAAAATACAATATATGGCAGGAAACTACTGGTATCAAAATGTGTATTTATGTCTTATGAAGATGTTCGTGCAAATAACAAATAGAGTTTGTGTTAGTAAATGCTTAATGTGCAGAACAAACCACAATTCAATTACGTTAGTATTAAAATAGCCAGCAGAATATTTGACTTTGCCAACCCTAACCCTAAAGAAGAAACAAATTTATCTTTTGTTTCTTTTTCTTGCTTTCTCATTGAACCAAAAGTAATGTTATAAGAGTTTATATGCTAAGAAATACTGTTTTTTTTTTTTTTTTTTTTTAATAAAATACCTCTAAGCTGCACTCTTCTTCTGCAAACATTTAAATTATTTTTCTTACACCTTGTCTTTGAAAGTTTTTTGTTGGCCTTTAATAAGATTTTTAATTCTTTTGTCTTTGCAAGAGATTATAACTTTATAATAAATAGGATTTCCTTATCTTCTTTAAATGTCACAATTTTTATGACACCTGGTTTTCCTCTCTATTTTTATGCATTTGTTTGCCATTTTAATTCTCTCCTTCCTTTTATGCTATCAACATGCAGAAAACTTTGTTTTGTGTTGGCATTTAAACAAGATTTTATTTTCAAAAAAAGCAAATTGAAAAGAAAAATATTAAAAACAAGAAGAATCTTTATGTGTAATATTTTTATTGTCTTCACATCTGCCTTGGGTTGTAATCGTTGGATGTCTGTCGTTAAGACAGTGGTTACAGTTGTTGAAAGGTTTGTTGGAGTTGAATTTGAAAAACTTTCTTATTTGATCTCATAAAACCTGTACAAACAAATGAATAGTGGTTTATTCTGTTACTGAAAATTTCAAATTATTTTGATCAAAGCGATACTTTCTTGTACAAAACAGTCCAGGACTAGTTACAAGCATGCAAATGAGTACCATAACTAAAAAGCACGATTTGTTTTAATACTCTTTATTGGAAAATTTCCAATTATAGTTTTCAACTGTGAGCATTTCTTAAGTTTCTGAAATTTCGTTTAGCAAATGACTTGAGTCTGCTCTTTTTTTTATTTCATTTAAATTCTTTTGCAAGCTCAGCTGTGTTTGTGCCACTAATAATGACATAAATTAGTAAAGTACTTGCCAACAAAAGGTATTTTAATTTTATCAGTGTCATTTCACACCCATTCAAAGCTGCATTTTATTCTTTTGTTACTACCATCAATTTAAATTATGTTTATTGTTACATAATAGAATATTTGTAGAAATTTACACAGTTCATAAAGGATTTAGAACAATGGCATTAAAAAACAAACAAAAAAAAAATAAATTTGTGCTGGAATCAAGGCAACTTTAAATAAATGGACACTTTAAGTTATAAACAAGTAAAATCATTCAAAATTTGCCATTATGGTACAGCTTATGAGAAATGCATAAAACGGAATTTTCCAACTGCTTTAGTCAACCCAAAAGGGTTTATAAGAGCGTGAAATTTTTTTAAAATATTTCTTGGGTACAAAATTTGTAAACTACATAACGACCTGCAGCATTTGCAGATTTGTCAGAATTTTCGCGTATAAGTTGTAATTCGACAAATATTCCATACCAAAAAACTGCATAGAAAACCTCCCCGCCACGGGATGCACAACTTGTTTCTACTGTATTTTCTAAAATCCTTCTTCTTCACAAAATTTGAAAACGGAAATATTTAGAGACAAAGACTACAAAACGATCTGCATTTGCAGATCTGTCGGCACTTTCGCGTATAAGTCGTAATTTGACAAAATAGAATTGTGAAAATTCGCCTAAAATTGCGAGACCCCAAAACAGGTCCAAAATGTTCTAAGAGAAGTAGAAAAAACACAACTGCGGAAAACCCGCAAACATTTGAAAATGGGTCAATGATAAATAGTTTTCAAAAATGTAGAACACCAAACTTAACTGACGAAAAATTTTTGCAAAGCCTAAAAATCTATTAAAAAGAGTTAATAAAAAATACAGGAAATAGAAAAACTTGAAAAAAAGAAAAACTCGACATAAAAACCATCCATCCAAGGCACGAAAATATTTAATATGCGTAAAACGATCATAAGCAAATAATAAACACGTAAAAGAATTACCAAAAATTTAAATGTCGAAAATTAGCGAAACGTTTTGTAGAATGCAAAAATTTACTAAAAAGTACAAGATTGATAAATGCAACAATCTATATATAAAAAACAAAACTACGAAAGAACACTAAAATTTTTAATATGCAAAAATCGATTGTAAATAGTGAATACAAACGTTAAGTAGTTACAACACACTTAACTGGCGAAAAATCACGAAATATTTTTTAAAATGCAAAAACTAACGCAATAAGTTATAAAAAACTAAAAGTTACCAAAGCCATAATATAACAAAAAAAAAAAAAAAAACGGGTGAAAAAAGTATAAATAACAGAACTGGCGAAAGCCCGGGAAAAATCGCAATAATTCTTAACAAAAAAAAAAAAAAAAACATCGACTGCAAATATTTTATAAATAAAAATGGTCAAAATCGATACAAAACGAAACTGGCAAATGGCTGCAAAAACACTTCCAGAATTTCCAGAATGCGAAATTTTGAGAACGTAGAGCTATAAAAAAAAATTAACACACGAAAAATTGCAAGATATTATGCAAAATGCAAAAATCTACCAAAAAATAAGTAAAAAAAAACTATAGAAGTACGAAACCAGATGATGGTTGTAAGTAAATAAAAAAAGTACAAAAAAAAAACTTGAAAAAAATTCACAAAACGTGGAAATTTTAATATGCAAAAATCGATAATAGTTTATAAAAACGTAAAACAAAAAAAAAACAATATTTTACATTGAGGGGATTTTTTAATTATACATATATATGTATGTATGTATGTATGTATGTATATGCAATTGGTGAAAGAACACCATTCGAAATCAAAAAGTTTGAGCGCAGACATTAAGTATATGATCAGATTGGCTGCTGATAAGAAACGTAGCGGTTTCGAACAGCTAGTGTTTTTGTCTAGCTAATGTCATAATTCTACTTTTGTTTAGTTTTATCTGAATCGTTTTTATATTTTATTAATAGCAAATACAGCAACTATTTAAACTTAAACTTATTTACTTTAATACTTTACAATATATTAATTTAGGTCGAAAAATAAACCTCTTAAAAAATATTTGCTGTCTTTTTCAGCTGTCTATATGCCGACTTTTCGAATATTCAAATATAAACTTAATAATTTACACTGGTATTCATAAAAAATAAAACATGGTTAAAATACATTTTAGAACAAATTTTTCATATCAAATTTGTTCTAAAATGTATTTGAGCAACGTTTTATTTTTTATGAATACCGGTGTTATTCTTTAAAAGGTTCTTTTTTGGACCTAAATTAATACATTTCAATTGGCTCTTAAAGCAAATAAATAACTAAGTTCATACTTTTAAATACTGAAATTATGTTGGTTTCACTGCTGATGATGAGCGATGCTGTTTCGAAACAGCTCAAGTCATGATTTTAATTAATTCAACGCACAGATTACTCTTCTCGTTATGTTCGAGAATTTAAATAAGCCAAAAAGAAATTCATGTATTTTGATAAAAATTGTGTTCTAGTATATATCGGCCACTTCCTGGTTTTACGTGTTTTTAAACAAGAAATTTATGTAGTTTTTTTAGTTGTTTGGAAAATCTCAAAAGTCCTGCTCATCGTGATAGCCACAATTGTTAGTCTTGGTTCAAGCAAATAAAAATTGCAAATATCAGATCAATACTAAATCAATAGAACAGGCTGCACTGGCATGAGTGTATGTCGCAAGTCATGGGCAACCAAACCCCTCCAATTAACCTAAACTAAAATGCTTTTACTTTTTCTTTGAACTGTTAACTTTTTGCAGCAAATCCTCTTGCTGCCCCTTTATGTGAACGAAATACAAGAATGTGGTGAGATTGTCTTTGAAAGATATTTTCCCATTGATTTTTTCTTTAATAGCGTTTCTGGCTATTGAGTGCCCTTTGGTCATTTCTTATGTTGGTTGGCTTTTCTTTTTTAATTATCCTGGCCACACCACAGCTCTAACAGAACAATGTTGCTTCCCTCAAATATCTCTATCGTACCGTAGTTAAGAGTGTAAATTAATGTACTCTACAGGCCTCGTGTGTAAGAAAATACGATCCGAAAGTAAGAAAATATTTATGCTCTAATATAAATTTCTACAACAAGAACATAAACAATTCTGTCATAATTTATGCATGTTTTCCAACAAGCACATATTTCACATACATAAATATCCATGGAGTGATGGGATTGTCTTCTGTTTGAAGAAGATTTATGATCTTAATACTTTTGTGTGTTTCGAATTGAGCTGGCTGCTGAGGTTGAACAAGTTTATACTTATTTATTATGTTTCGCAAATTATTTTTTGTCAAAACAAGAAGTTTTAAACAGCCTTTTCATTTTGTTGATTAGTGTTGTTAAAATATGAAATTTCTTGTGGAGCAAACATTTTCCATAAAGTTACTTCTAATTTGCACTTGATATGTAACTAATTTGGTGTTTAATATTCAAATGGTATGTAAGTTGTAATTTATAGTTTTACCTGATGAGGAAATATTTGCTAAAATTACTACACATGCATTAATTTAAGCTGATAAAATAAAAGCCATCTGTACATAAAATCAAAATTGAAATGTACACATGGTACACTTAAGTGTACTATGAAACATATGCTTGATAATGGTAACTAAGAAGAGCAGAAAATACACTGAAGAAAATTGCTTTTTGCAGGAGAACATTTCATCAAGAAATTGTAATACATTTGGCTTTATTTCAATTAATGTGAGAAACTATTTAATAAGAATTTTATATATTTTGAAAGGAGTGTAAACCTTAATAAGGAATTGGTCAACAGGCTTCTTAATTTCATTGCTACAGAATGAAATGTGTCATTAGGTACGCGCTACAAAATTCTGAATTTGACGCCGATTTTGATACATGTGAAAATTTACTCTTAAAAGTTAAAATTTTGCCAATTTTTTCGGCTTTTCATTCTATTGATTTTTTAAATTTGTTTTTAACTTTTCTATACACTGTAAAAGTAGTGTTTTAGAAGTATTAAAAATTTTATAAGTGCTATGGGTATTATTTTCAGTTTCGTGAAATTTTCATGGCATTTCGCACTCCTGTATAGTGCTCTTCTTTAGAAAGTGATTTTTTTTTTGCAACTACGAATATTTTTTCTATACTGTTATAAGTATTTCTTTCGATTTTATAAGCATTGTACGTCTTATAAGCGTTCTAAGTATTATAAGTATTATTATTGTGTTGAGTCTATCAAGCCTTAGTTCTTCCTACGTTATTTTTGTGATTGATATTAATTAAATAAGACAAAGGAGACATCAAATACATTTAGTATTATAAGTATTACAAGTATTATAAGTATTATAAGTATTATAAGTATTACAAGTATTATAAGTATTATAAGTATTATAAGTATTATAAGTATTATAAGTATTATAAGTATTATAAGTATTATAAGTATTATAAGTATTGTAAGATTTATAAGTACTATAAGCATTATTAGTGGTAGAAATTTTACAAGTTTCATGAGTTTTATAAGTATTATTAGTATTAAAAGTATTATAAGTATTATGAGTGTTTTGTAAATATTATAAGCTTTACAAGTATTATAAGTACTTTATGGACTATAAGTATTGTAAGCATTATAAGTATATTAAATATCCCAAGCACTATTAGTATTATAAGTAGTATAAGTGTTATGATTATCATAAGTATTATAAGTATTGTAAGTACTATAAGTACTACGAGTACTATAATTATTATAAGTATTATAAATATTATTAGTATAATAGGTATTACAAATGTCACAAGCATTATTGGTATTATAAGTACTACAAGTACCAGAAGTATTATTAGGACTATTATAGTAAGGACTATAAATATCAAAACTATTACAAATTTTATAAGTATTAAAAGTAATACAAGTACTACAAGTACTTTGACTTTTAAAAGTATTAATTTCAGTTTTGAAAAATTTCCGCAGTTTCGCGCTTTTGCAACCTATTCTAGAATATTGCCCCTTGACAACTGATCGTTTTTTTTTTTAAAGATATTGCAATTCTACTCCCCGTTTTTTTAATTCGCCTGTTTTTGTGCTTTCATGTCCGGGTGCCTTTTTTGCAACTGCTCAGAGTTTTTATACACAATTATTTTTTTAAGTTTAAGAAGCTTGGCAGCTTTTCATTTGTTTTAAAAAAAAGTTTTTTTTTTTTTTTGTTTAATGTGAACTTTTTCGTTTGACGGCCTGTTTGTAATCTTTCTAATTTCTCAAGCACTACCTAGAGAATATTTCTTAGCACCAGCCCAGAAAGGAGGAGGGAGTTTTTTAGTGGATACACCACACAACGCAGTTGAAGACAGTCTTTGTATGTGCGAAAGCATTTTAAAGCCTACCTCACATGGAAAAAGAAAAATAACTTGTGAATGAGGCAATTGACGTTTAACGAAGTTAAAATTTTATCTTGATAAACTTTCTTTAAAAATGTAAAATTTCTTGCTTTATATACAATTTTTAGCAGCTAAATTTCTGGTCTCTGTTTTTTAAAACTTTAGTTATGTTATATTTCATGGCCTGGCATTCGTCAGACCAGTCTTCTGGGGTTCGAGGAGGTCTCGTTATAACTCCCCCGCGAGAAGAGGTGGGCTTTGCCTTAAACCAGTCAGATGAACGGATTAAAGGTCTCACCTTGTTTAACTTGCATGCCGATACACCCGCCAATCCATATAGAGCCGATCTGTCCAAATTATTCGCTCTCTTGTTAGATAGAGAGTAAATATGTATGTTAAAAAAATTACCATATTTTCTATTTTAAAAAAGAAAAGGCAATATAAAAAGTCTTTCTAAGAACCATACTGTTCATGAAATGCAATAAGTGTAAGCTTTGAAAAACACTGCTTTGCAGTGTTTCGTAATACTGTGTAATACGAAACAAAAAAAAAAAAACTTTTCTTTCCAGTGTAAATAAATGTTATTAGTTATGATGCTAAAACTGCATAAAAGCCGAAGTAAATAGTAAACATTATCTCTGTAATATTTCCAAAAATGACAGATTGTTCATGGCATAGAAAATAATTTCAATGATAATTTTGTCCTAATAAACGTACAGTCATTAAGTAAATTTCATATTTGTATTCAAACTGCAAGGACGTGAAGTGTTTTAGAGTGCACATACATACATACATCATTGCAAGTGTTCATTAAATTTATTGAAAACATAAAGTGTTACACAAATAATATTTAAATTATTATTTGATTTAAAGCATTTTATAATGGTATTTGAAAGAGTTTATAAGGACTTAAATGGGCGATTATTTGGTCGATGTAAGAGATGGAAATAAATTTTATTTTAATGCAAAAATAATGATATTGATATCAGAATGAGTAGAAATAATTCAAAGTAATTTCTTAGAGTTTTGCAACTTAGACTACTACTAAACAGCAGGATTTGTCAAGTAATTTATTCTAATACAAAGAAGTTCCAAAAAAAAAGTATTTTGGCTCATACAGATTTTTAATTTTTACTTTGGGTAAAAATAGTATTTTAATTGATCGAGCCATAGGTCCCTTGTTTTTTTTTTTAAGTTTTTATTAAATTCGATATTTCGATATCACAATGGATATGGAATGTTCAGGAATGTTTTGATGTTTTTTAAAATAAAATAATTTTTTTTTTTTTTTGGGTAAAAATGTTACAAATTCGCAAGGGATTTTAGAGTTAAAATTTTTATGCTTAAATGTATTAAGCTGGAAGGCTTTCTCATAAAAAAAAAATTAACAAAAAAGAATTGAATTTTATATAATCATTGTTTCTGCAGTAATTTATTATAATATTAATCACTTTTTTGTGTGCTTTCCACTAGGTATTTTCAGTCGATTTGAGAACAAGTAAAATTATGCGATTTTGATTTACAAATTACTCGGATTCAGCTTACAGAACAGACATGTACAGTTTTTTATGTGTGCGTATTTCACGTGTAATATGATTTATAGCCGCAGCACTGCTTTGTCTAAAAATATAAAAAATCCTTCCATATTTCTTAAATAACTGCAGACCTATAGAACTTCAGCTTGAAATAAAATGTATTCAATGCTTAAACATTTCATAGTTCTATTAAAAATGTTTAAACCACAACTGTTTTTTTTTTCACTTCATATTTTCCCTCCCCAAACACTTATGCAAGTATATACAATATGAAATCACAAACTACTGCTCATTTGCTCATCTTTCTTTCTGCTTCATCAAACAGTAGAACGCTTAATGACTTTATCTCGCATCAGAGAAATATTGTTCGCAATAAAAGTATATTTCCCTTTTGCATAATAGAGTATTAAACCAAAAGCACATGTATTAAAGGTAATAATGGCCAAACATAATTTGACTAAGAAAATGTTCTAATTAAAGAGAATTTCAAATTAGTTGCCATCTCCCAGCATCCAGCTCCCAGTAGTAATAAATATTTTATGTATAATGCAAAACAAAAAAGCTCTAAAATTACTCATCAATTGTGCTTGAGTTTGAGGCTAGTAAATTAAACAAACTTTCTTTTTACGACTGCATAATGTTAAGAGCGCGTAAACAAATCATAATAAACTATACTGTAGAAATTAACTTGAATAGTCATTGTGCTATAAATAATAAATTCAACTGGGGTATTTATGATCAGTATTAATATAACGCTTGATTTTACTGCAAAAAATAAAAAAATATACAATTTTGAACAAGATTATGTACAACTGCAACAACCAGCAAAGTTTTTGTAAGCTTTTTTTTGAAAAAAATGATGCTTTTTTGGCATTGATAAATTTTTCCATACTTTTTTATATCCATTAAACATAAAGCTTGAGCAGCCAGAAGAAAAAGTGATTTCATATTTATTGAATCAAAGAAGTATAATTCTATATCAAATCATAGATATGTATTCAAAGCGAACATACGACCATATTTATATCTAATGACCATTCCTGAATGCTGCTAAAGATACGATAAAATAAAGCACAAACTAATGCTTTCCTATTTTGGATTTCAACTTAAAGTTTAATTTAAATTATGAGTTATTTCAAATAATTACTTCAGGTCTAAAATAGACTTTATTGATTATTGTCTGTCTTGTTCAGCCATCTGAAATGCCGCCGACTACTCAAATCGTCAGTAGGATCGAAAAACCTTAAGAGAATGTAAGATATTTATACCACCCATATCCGACCAGAAATGGACTCCATCTCTCATGACTGAACCGGTGCTGCAAAGCCCAGTTGGGGTGTTATTCGACTGTGAGAAGGAGACAGAGAACAAACTCATCGGTGACAGTAGAGTTATTGATACACTGGGGCATCGTTGCTGTGGGTAGTGCCACACTGTTTTATCGCTGTTATACTATTCTGCTTCTACTCTGGCGTAATCGAGGATCTGGTTTGCAAAATCCTCATATTTCTATGCAATACGAGTACATCGTTTAGGGCTCATTAATTTATGATTGATTATCGAGAGAGCGAGAGAGCGAGAGATAGAAAGAGAAAGTTAGAAAGAGTTCTTCAGCCGTACGGTTCGTTTATGAAATAAACTGCCTGCAGTCATATTTGCAGCCACTTCTAGCGTAAAAAAGCTCAAACTATTTTTCCTAGTTCCAGCACAATGCACTTCATATGAAGGGGTTGCCAACTGAGCACCGGCTCAAAAAAAAAAATTACAAAATGATAAGTATTCCGCAAAATGTGTTGCCATTTTCAGTTTTGCGCTTATGTCGCGTGGTAGCTTCTATTATATAGAACAAGTTCTTAAAATAGGTAAGCCAACACGTAGAAAACTTTGTGTAAGGGAAACTGTCTCTAAAAGAATTCAGCCTAAATAATCATAGTGCTTGTAAACCTCATGATATTTTTCTCTAATACTTATGGCGCATCAGAAATCATGCATTTATTTTACACTTATTTTCCTAAAATGCCATTGTTAAGATCTCAGTAAAACTAAGATCAAAAGAAAATATCTCTAAGCTTATGGCTAATAATATAATAAAAAAAAAAAATATTAATTAAACAATGCCCTTGAGAATTTTGGTTGCCATACAAAATAAAAAATTTTTGCCTTTTGCGGAAGAAACGAAGAAACGAAGATGGCATTAGATATTTTTTGCTGGGTTATTTGAAATTTGCTCAAACATTTTTATGACGCAAAAATTGCCATTTTATTTGAGAACTTGTAATGACATCAATTTTTTTTTTCACCCTCTTTTTATTTTGTGCTCTCATAAAAAGTGTCAATAGGGAATTTTAATGCCACAAAACATAAAATTGGTCGTTTGGTATTTGGCATTAAAAGCAAAAAGAATGTATGTACAAAATCAAATGAAAGTGTCCATATGAAGAAATAAAAGAATTTAGCAGCAAACACTTGCATCAGAACATAACAATAGTGAACCAGCAAACCGCACGAACTGTTGGGAATAAAATGAAAAATTGTTACACGCACAGACTATAGAAATAAAAGGAATGTAAGCGCAAATAAAAGCACCAACACACACATACTAATACATAAACTTAATAACACCCTCTGACACAATAGAAGAGACAACAAAAACATTAGCTTTTGCAACAACACACTTACACATCAACGAATTTACTGCTGCACACGCATCAGCACTTCAAAAGGCCATTACAGACACCAAATGTTTGCAAGTACTTGCATATTGCTGCCAGTGTGTGTGTGTGTGTGTGAGTTTACTAAAAAAAAAGTAGTGGCAGAAATATCTATATACATACACACACACACACACACACACACAAACATTTGTGCACACGTTCACACAAGAAATAATAACAAAAATGTTGAGAGACATCATGAACAAAAAAATGTGGGGAAAAACTACAGAGCAGCTTTCATTGTGCTTTTGTTTAGAACCCCAAAACACCAACAGATTTCAAATATTATTAAAAAAGAAATGATAAATAAAATACACTTACCAGTAGATAAACAATTATTTTCTCATGTATAGCAAATAACCAGCATGCAGTTCTTCGTTTTCAACTTCAATCATACAGCTGTGCATAAAACACATGAATCATAAATGTAGTCAGTGCAGTACGGGGAGCATGAAATTGGATTACGGACCCCATTGCAAACTTACAGGCAAAAGGGACACTTGCTGAAAATAAAGAAATGAACACACAAATAAATAGATGTCAAAACCGAAACTGACTTGTTCTTTTGCTTATTAACTTATACTACAACTAATGAACTTTACAGGAAAAAATAGTAACAAATTAAAAATGTGCCAAACAAATGAATTTTTATTTAAGAGAAAAGCTGGTAGTTTATTACAAAACTAACAACAATTTTTAAGCATTAGATTTTACTACCTCAAAATTGGGAAAAAAACATTTTTTTAATTCAATATTATTTAGAGAAGATAAGAAAGGTAAAGTGGAAATTCTTTTTAGCTGGGGAACATCAGCAGCCAAATTATTTCGAACACGGGTCATAAATTATCAATAAAAATATTGCAAACTTCGATTATTATTTTTAATTATTGTAAGAGTGTCATTGTATTTTGGAATATTTCACGCCTTCTTGAATTTTTAGATCAACATTTTTTTTTCTCTCATATAGATAATCAAGACATTTTTTGAAAATATGGGCATTTAATGTGCATATTTTCAACAAAGTTCACAACAAACATACACCTGCAACGACGAACCAACGAGCTTGTGAATTGACCAATTGTGTGTTTTAATAGAAAAACATAAGGAAAAACAGAACATGATTATTGAAAAACAAGCCTGTGCAATCTTTTTAAATCAATTTTAAATGTTGCACAACTATAAAAAAAAAAAACACAGAAACATCAAATCATCAAGTTGCTTAAATCAAAACGAAAATGAAAAGGATAAAGTAAATTTAGGCAACTAAGAAAATCAAGCAGAGAAAATTTATAAAAAAAAAATTTCTCTGATTGCAAACTCTTTTTCTTATTATGTATTTAAAGCACACAAAAAAGTAATTTTTAAAACAAACTTACAAAACACCTTTAGTAATGGAAAAAAATGCATTAACTTGTAGTTGCCAGAACAAGAAAAATCATCCGAAATCCTTGTGTTTATGAGAGCAGCAGCGTCTAGGGAAGACAGCTTCACAAAATTGCACATTTTTATGCACATTTTTTCAAGCTTTAAGAATGTAAATTCTAAGAGTATAAAAACGAAACACGTTGAAATCGGATTTAATGCGTGACTGGAAATTTTCGGAAGAAATAAATTTAACATGGCAAGATTTTAGGTTTCCAGCAGGTTGGTGGTTTTTTGTTTTCGTTATAGAGAATGTGAAAAATAGTAAAATGTAATAATGAAGTGTATTTAAGTGCTGCTTTGCGAATAATGCAGGAAAATTGATAAAATTGTTTGTTGCTTTTGCAAATTGACTGGCAGACTGACTGCCTGCATTATGCAAGTTAGTAGGAGTGTGGGGTTTAAATTGTTGCACATACTTTCCAGCTCGAAATTCTGATAATACACTTAAAGAAGAATTTTTTAAGGAACAGACAATATAAAATGGTTGAAAGACAAAATTATTTTAAAATTAAAGCTTTAAAAATAATGAAAGAAAAGAAAGAGAAAAAAAATCATAAATTGTTTTTTCTTTAAACGTTGCCTCACACATTTCCCGCTTTGCTGCCAGTGTATTACAAAAGTTCAAAACTTTCAGACACAAACACTTTAACACTTACAGAATATTTGCTTTATGAATGTTTTGCATAATAAATATGCTAAATGCCGCGAACTTTACTGCCAAATTGCTTTTTAATCTGAATGGCAGCAGGTGTTTGTAATTAAATTAAATTCCACTTGATAATGTTTAGAAATTTGGGCAAAATTTTATTGGAAATTGCAACGCTTTAGCAATGAATAAACTTAACGAAATGAATTGAATTTTAGGCAAATAAATGTTTTAAACAAGATAAATATATAATAATCAAAATCAAGATATGATCACATTAAACAAATATTTGATAAAAAAAAAAAAAGAAGCGTAACCCCTATTTTTGTAACAGGTTGTTGTTTTCCACAAAGTATGGGAGATCTGACACAAACAAGTTTAAGAAATCGATTACAAAATCAAATAAATAAAAAACATCAAGTGCAATTTCCACTGCGATAATAGAAACTGGGGATTTTCCAACAACTGTGATATTTTATTCATGCCAAATTTTTGATCTTTCTTGCAATTGTATTTTTTATGAATGTTTTATGTCCTGAAATCTGTTTGTTGCATTAACATATATTTTTGAAATTTAATGCAAAATAAAAAAAACAAAGATATTTCTAGGAAATATATTCTTGATGCGAATTTTTTTTACATTTGTTGTTTAATATTAAAAAATAAGAAAAATCCTGAAGAAGATCAAAAATCTGCCGTACTAAAACAAACAGTAATTAAATTTAGCAAATTAGAAAGGTTTTTAGAATCTTAAAATTCAACTTAATCTGCTCTAATATAACACCTCGTATATGCAAATTTGTTAAAAAATAAAACACATGGCAACGTTGCTGAAACAGGGATGGAAAATAGGATTTTTGTTTCAGTATAAAAAGCACATTTCTTAAAGTATTTTTTGTCAGCAAAACTAACAAAGTTATTGACTGAACTTTGAAAAAAGAAGACAAACTTGACAAAGAGTGCAGCTGAGCTGTCTCAAAATTTGCCCAAGGCTGCCAAACACACTCACTAAAATAGAGTGATTTCTAAAGATTTTTCGATAGATTTTGGTTTAGCTACCGCTTATACAAAAAAAAAAACTATTTTCGGGGCAATTAAGTGTTGGTTTTGTGCTCCCACACTCTCAGTGAATGCGAAAAAAAATAGTGGAGAGAACATTTTTCGGGGCTTGATCTTGCATTGGACTCTTCTACGGGCACCCTGAAACTGATTGGTTTGATGGGTGAAAAATTCTGCTGCTTGCTTGGGACCAACTCATCCCCCTCCGCACTTAACATCTCGGTCGCTTTTTTGATATAAAAAATGTTTTTCTTAAATAATGCCTCATTACTAGTTTATATTCTTTTAATGGCAAACTTTCTTCTTTTTAAATAATGTTTTTTTTTTGCTTTTGTTTTTAAATCAGACAAAAAGCAAAACACACAAAAAAAAAGCAAAACTGACTGTTCTGATGTCTATAAACGAAATCGTTTTACTTTTTCCTTTTGGCTATTAAAATAAGTGCCGGCTTTAGAAAAGTCCATTTTTCATTAAAATAAGTTTGCTAAATCCCTGAAAAGCATAAAATTAAATTTTGAATATAATTCTTGAACACTGCCAGCACTTTTCACGTTTCAGTTCAGTACAAAATGAAAATTGTATGCTTAAGAACCAATAAACAACCAAACAAGTAGAAGATCAATGTACTTTTGAATGAGTTTGCTAAATAAAATGATTTCTTTTATAAAGTTGGCTGCCCGCCTCGCATTTTTATAACATTTTATACTTTAATTATGTTCTTGGCTTAATATAAAAAATATTGTTAATATCTAAAACAAAGAGATAACGAATTAATCCACATAATATGTGGATTAAATTCAATATCAGCACAATAAGTTTCGAATAGTTTGATTTTCGTTTTTCTTTTACTTTTTGTATTTTTATATGGGAGCCCCCAATATTAGTCGTGGAGCAAGTTTTTTCCCTCATCCAATAAGCTATCGAAAAATCGATAGCCAAATATAAAAAAAAATTGTTATCGATACAAATCGACCCGGCCTAATGTATATACATACATATTTAAATGAGAAGCCATGCATTGATATGTTTACTGATGAAGAAGTATCTACATTGTTGTATTATTTTTATATAAGCAGTTGTTTTCAACTCTCGTTACAGTGCTCTTTAGGGAAAATAGTAACTTTAACATTTACTTAGTTTTAGCTTTCAACACACTTTTACTAACAGAATCTATCTATCTGTTTTCAAAAATAGTATTGAAAAATGTTGCTTTGATGGCAGTTTTGTTTATTTTACTGAATGAAAGCATATTACTGCTCACAATTAGCTTGATTTCGTAAATTTCCTGAATTTACTCTGAGGCTGTCAGTTCACACATACATTCGCAAAGAAAAAAAAAATTAAATTGCGTAACAAAAGTTAGTTGTTTTTTTTTTCTCAAGTATATATACAAATGATGATGATGAAACTTTTACTTGAGTTGGGATTTTCAAAGTTGTATTTGCCCAACAAACTTTGCTGTTAGTTTTACAACATAAACACAACAGGTAACAACAGCAAGACTATGAAGCTAAACCATAAAGTAGCTTAATTTCAAAAACTCTTCTGCGAAAGTTTTTAAATTTTTAAATATTTTTTTTTTTTTGTTTTATTTAGTTGGCTAAAATGCAATAAAGCTGTTATTTAACTAAAAAAAAAAACTGAAAGCTTTTGTAAAATACATTAAAATAATAATTAGTGTTCTTTGAAGCTGCCAGCCGACTTTAAGGTGGATTAGATATTTTTATAAAACACATAAAAGTTTGCAGAAAAAAACTATGGCTGATAGTGATTACGCATACAACAATACATTTGATTGTTAGTTAAAATATTTGTCATTCCATTTAAAATATTATTTGTCATCAGCACCCAAATGATAAGTATAAAAATGAAAGAAGAAAAAAAACACCTCAGTTCTGCACACAAACTCCGTCAAAGCTTTATCTCTTTTCCTGTTCCTTTTATTATGAAATAAAGATTTCATTGGGAAAAGATTCTTGAAGCAAGAAGGCTGCTTTATGAATTAACAAAACTCTTGCCGGGCTTTCCTGTGGAAGATAAGGAAAAATGTAATTTCGAAATCGCAAAAACATGCAAATTATTAACAAGAATTATTTGATTTATTAACAGACAAAAAAATCAGAATATTTCTTAGCAAAATGTTTTGAAATACACAAATAATGGCAAAGCAGACCTAACATTAAGAAAGAGATAGCACACAGTAAGTATTTGAATGCGATAAAGAAAAAAGCCAGGTTTCAAAATAAAGTGCTGCCAATTTTTCATGTTTTTGTTCACAAAAAAAATTTAGAATTGAATAGATTTTTCACAATAACCTGCCATAGAGAGAAAATCCATGAGCATTAGATGATTGAAATGAATAAAACTTGGTGTTTAGTACTCATTATTGGGAGTTATTATTACCTAAAAAATTATCTTTGGAAACCTTTGATGCTTTTTGGTTGTTGTTTTGACTAATATATATTGTAAGGAAATACAAAGTTCTAGTAACAGGTAAGTTGCTATAAGAGCAATATTAGAAGTATTCCAATAAAACCAAGTAAAATCTGCGCTTTTATTTTTATGGACAGTTTAAGGAATATGCAAAGCAAATGTAACCCTGTAATCGCAATCATTGAAATGCAAAGTCCCAAGCAATTTTTCACCACACCGGGTTTATTGCTTCCTGGGAAGAAAAAAGTGATAGCAAAGAATTGGGAGCACCAATTCAAGACTTAATCGTGTCAATTTAAACTAACAATATACATATATTGGAAAATTTTTAAGGAAATAATTAAGATTTTAATTTAATCAATAAAACAAATTTGATTAGCGCAGTAATATTATTATGCATGCATCTTAAATATTCCTCAATACAGCTGTGATAAAAAAAATTTCATTTAAATATATATTTTTTTTAAGTTAATTCAAATTTTGAGAATTTTACTTTAACATCCATTCATATTCGAACACATTTTTTTTGAGCTCTTTCGTTTTTTTTTTTGCGCTCCATGTGAAATAAATTTTGTGTGGGCCAAATTTTTAAGTGATTTATCATACAAAGCGAAAGAATGGAAAAACTATATTAAATTTTTTTTTGCTTTTAGCGCCTACACTTATGCTACCAACCGCAAAATGTTGCCAGCAAAATATGTATGCTAAATGATTTATAATGCCAATAAAATTTGCTTTATACAAAAAACAAGTAGATGTTTGCATATACTTTCTGGGCCGGGGAAGAAGTCAGGGCAAATGTTATGAATATGATTTTATTGAATTTGCAGAAATAGTTTTCTTTTATTGTGCCGCTTGGCAACAGGTTTTATTGAATAAGGAAAATGTAAATTTTTCGCAATTTAAGTTGATTTTCTATGACCAAAACTTAGGTAATTTTTGGCAAAAAAACCTTTAAGCGTTAACAAAATTTGTAATTGAGAAAAGCAATTTTAAAGTTACATAATAACACACAGTTGTAAGCTCAAACTTAAATTTAAATGATAAGAAACTTAAGCGGCAAAACTTTCTTACATTATGGTGAGGAATGAATAGAAAAAAAAAAATAATTTCTAATTTAAATTTGCATAATTTGCCAAACAGAGATTCCCAATAAAATTCTCATCACACTAGGTAGCCTCCAAATAGGCAACGGACAATTTGAAAAAGCACTTCAAACTACTTTTGAGATTAAAATATAAAAAAAAAAAATCTGTAACTATAGTACACAAAAATCTATAAACAATGTATTTGCTTTTTTCGATTGGCCTGGGAACTGCTGCTTTTTTGGCAAACATTATTAAACTACACTATCAGGCCATTTTGCCAAAGGAAGTCGTCTTCGTTGGCTGTTTCCGTCTCCAGAAGACAACTAATGCATTTTGTTTAAGAAAGACCAACGAACAAATATGGTAACGGCCAAAGTTCATTTGCTAAGAAAAGTTTTCTCAACAATGACTGTTTGTTATCTTAACTCTCACTCGCACTCTCTCCCTCTCCCTCTCCCTCTCCCTCTCCCTCTCTCTCTCTCTCGCTCATACTCTTTCGATTTAGTCAAGCTGAAAATGAATGAAAATTACTTTGGTATTTAGCAAAGTTGTTAGCACCAAAATTAAAACAGCCATTTCACCACTCACACACACACACACACACAAACACACACCCAAAAATACTAGATGCAATAAAACACAGACTCCTTGGCTCATACTTGTGTGTTATAAATGAACCAAATAAATATACATACATAAAATGTGCTGAAATGCATTTGAAACTCATATGACTTTTAAAATGCCCTTAAGTTCACATTTAAGGAAATTTAAAAAGAAAAATTTTTATGGAAATTAGAAAAAAAAAATTTTTTTTTTGTTTCTAAAAAAACCCAACTAAAACGATTTGAAACTCTTCAAAGATGAACTTTAAAAAGGCTAACATTAGCACCAAATACGTCATGGACCTAGGTTTGAAGCAATTGCGAAAGACAAGGAAGGCTCAATATGTATTCACAAAAATTCATCGATATTGTGACATCGATTTGCTTTACCTTATCGCATTAGAAGAAGAAAAATCCACTACAAATTTTCACTGCCATTAAGTTTAAAGTCCACATGCAAGTTATGACTTTGTTTGGTTGACTTGTGTTTGCTATCGGTGACTTGTGACTTCGATACAAAAACAAACAAACCATAAAACTTGAAATACTTTTTGCAAACACCATGACCAAATATAATCTACAGAAATTGTTTTTGATTTTTTGCCATGCCACTGAGCTTTTCAACTTCCTAAAGATTTTTTATTTATTCGTTTGTCAAGTGACTTTGCCACGCCATACTTTCACACTTTCATGAACTTTCTCTATAGTTTGGGTGTTCTTTTGTATATAAGGCCAGAAAAAATGTACACTAAAGCATACAGTCCATGACAAATTGTTGGCTTTTGGAAACCCCCCGTTTTGTCTGTACTCATGTTTTTTCTTAGCATGTTTCCAGTAGAAAGAAACTGCCACATCTGTAATCTTTCTTTGTATTCATAAAACTTGACAGTCAAAAGTAAATATAATACAAACGTCAGATTAGTCAAGTAAAAAATAAGCTTTTATTTACAAATATTTACAAGGCAAACGACCGTGAAATGACATTTTTTTATAGAAAAAAAAGGGTCCAGAAATTTGGTTTATATATTGAAATGTAAGAAAAAATAAAATTTCCCAAATCGTTATCCTTTGAGCAGGAGCATCAAAATTTTAAACTTAAACATTTTCCCACAAAATCTATATTAGCAAGAAGGATACCAGTTGGGTGCTTAAGAGTTGGTTTGAGATATGGGCAACATTTTGGTTTGCAAACATTTTGCTCAAAAGAAGATTCTACTACAAAAATAAAAAAAAATTATAAATTTATATATAACTTACTGAACGAGGCATAAAGAAACAAAAGATACAAGCTTACAAAAGCAATGACACTAAGCTAAAGTATTTTTATTTAGCTTAAAAGTGGTAAAACCATCACAGTATAATCGAGCCTTCATAAAAACCAGTCATTGTCTTCTTCATTTTTTTGTTACATTTGCATCACGAATATGATGCAAGTTTCTCTATTGGGTTCAGCAATTTTTTGAAACACAATTTTCACAAAACTTATGTTCTTGTTCCTTAAGAATCTTTATTTCTCCGCTCTATTCTTAAGTCTGCTAGAAAACATAAATACGAGTAAGAATGAACAAAACAAACAAAAAAAAGAGAATTTGCCTTGCTTTTGTTCTGCTTACAATTTGGGCGTAACATAATTTCATTCACAGCATTAATATGAAATAATTTATTCAGCCGCCCAGCCTTTTAAGGAAGTTTTTGGGAAAGGAAAATACTTTGCAAAATAAAACTTTGCTTACTGTAGGTGTTAAGATGTTTGAAAGCAATAAATTAGTTTGGTACTTTGCGGGTAGTTTTAGTTTAAATTAAACGTTTACTTGGAGGAATTTAAGTTTATGTAGGATATTAAATCTTATGTATTATCAGCTCCGCTTACAGATTTGTACATTAAAAGAAGTATTAAGGTGTTGTTGGACAATCCTGAGGGGACTGCACTTTAATTATTTCTAATTTTTATAGTCTGTCATAATAAAGAACGAAGTCTGTCTCCACTCCTTTATTGAAGTGAACTCAGGTGTTTGGAAATTTCCTATAAAATGTAGATGTATTAAAAGAAGAAAAAATAGGTTAATAACGGACGCTTTATTTAGTTACATGACTTTACATTTAAGGTGTCGATATGTAAATTATATACCCCAAAAACCCATACAAAAACCTGCTAACAAAAAATAAGGGTTTCTATCAAAATGAATGCATATTTCCAGGATGGTGGGGTAAACCTTAATTGCACCTGCAGCGTATACGTAACAACTACAAGCCAAGCAACATTAATCATTCAACCAAGGTGTTCAGGTTTAGCTTTAATCAAGCGCATACTTCATGATTATTGCTGTATGAAAACGTAATATATCCACATATAAACTGATTTAAAGCTCAACCCTCTTCTACGGAAGAAGTTTGTTCCTAATTTTAACCAAAAGCAAAAAAAGTTTAATAGATTTTTTAAGAAAAATCTCAAGCGCGCTGATTTTTTATGTACACAAATAATGCTGGTAATATTTCTGTAAATCTATTTCAATGTCAGAAGTTGTCCTGTAGAAAGACTTAATTTGTTTCGTTAACATTTAGCAAGCGCTGTTGAGTGAGTGAAGCGAGAGGTTCATTTTGTCCATAAGACCATAATCTTACCGCAATACACTTATGTATTTAAATAAATCTTATTGACAATGAACTAAGAAAATTGATATGTGCGTACTTATTTTATTTCACATAAACCAAAATATCTGGTCTATACTAGTCACATATGAAATATGTTTATAAATTGAAAGTTGATCGAACGATTAAATACAGACAGTAGTCAGTAATGAAGACCTAAGATATTAAGATGGCTAAGTGCTGCTGCTTAAAAACAGTATGCAACTAGTCATGACCTGGATTCGAAACCAGTTGGGAGCCTGGCAGTGGACGCGAAACTGAATTAGTATGTTCTCCCGCCAGCAACTCTTCAAGTCTTGTCCTCCTGTCTTCTTTGAAAATATTGCTCACTACAATTTCATAACAAGAAATTTTTTTTCAATTCTGGGTAAGCAAAATCGATAAATAATCTTAGTAATTAGATGATTCTTTTCAATTTCGAGCTTGAGGTCCTTGTTTATTATTTTAATTTTCAATATTTCGTTTTCTCTATAAAACAGTATATTGAAATTAAAAGTAATAAACAAGGTCCTGAAGCTCGAAATTGAAGAAATCATGTACTAATTAGTAATTACTAATTAGTAATTACTAATTAGTAATTACTGTAGTAATTACTAATTTCAATTATTTTTCTTTGGAAAATTAATTTGCTTAAGAATGTGTTCAAACTTAGGAGGCGTATTTAAAGTTAATTAATAAGAGTTTGACATACAATATTTTGTTTAAAAATTTTAAGTAAAATACATTTCAATTTGCCTTTAACAATGTTTGAATAGGCATCTAAAAATTCTAGCTTATTTTATGTTCCCTGGCATACGAAGCTTCTTATGGTTGTATTTATTTTTAGGACTTTTCTTGTTTCTGTGTGTTTTGAAAGGGAAATGGAAAAAAAATCTTTTTGGTTTCTTATTTTCCATTCCTTTTCCACTCGCATTTATCTTTGCAAACTGAAACAAGTTTGACTCTAATGCATTCTTTAGTCATCTAAGCAGCTTCCGCATGCCATTTATTTATCTCAATTCTGAAGCTGTTGATGACTTTTTTGTTGGTCATACATTTGTTTGGTGTTTTTGATTTTCTTTGAAACAGACAAACTTGTAAGTGAAAATCGATATAAAAACAAACTTTAAAGGATGTCCACTTGGCAGGGCAGAAAAGCCAAAAGTGGCAGAAATGGGAAACTAAAAGCTTATGCTTTTAGTTTTTAGAAATTGGTTTTGTTCATGTGGTACTTAAAAAGTTATAGATTTTTGTGTACGAAATTCCGCAAAAGCAGAATTGACATGGGTCAAAACCTTGACGAGAAAATGCAAAAACTAGATCAGGCATGTATTGTGTCATTCAATACAAATAATAGCTTTTATAGTACTTAAAAACCTTAAATTTTTGCAGATGAGTTCAATAGCTAAGCTTCGTAAGTCCTTTGTTTTCTTATCAGGGATCGAGCAAACACGAAGTAAGAAGCAAAAAAGTTAAAAATTAGTTTTAAATATTGTTGAATTATTGGACACATTGTCTTAAATGTTGGTCTTGTTTTCCATTGCTTGCATGTCATTTATGCAACAGCCATAAATTTTGGCCCATGTCTGGTGTATTGTGATATTTGATGACATTAATGTCTTTCAACGCATTTGCTTTTATTTTTTGACTTTAAAACGTGCTTTACTTTCGTTATAAAAACATGGCCATAAAAGACAACATGACAACAGCAAAAAGCAACATATATTTATTTTGCTTTAACTGAAAAAAAAAATTATTTAACACAACCAAAACTGCCAAAAAAAAAGGACATTCTACAAAGATACAAACTGCAATGAATTTTTCGGCAAAAGCAGTTGCTGCTAAAAGTTTTAAAAAGAAGCTGTAATTAAGCCAATTGAGCTTTTGTATTGAAAAACTAATAATGATAAAATTTTCCTTAAGAAAATCTACACTACTGAAAATTTTCAATTTATAAACGAGATAGTGCCACATTATTATACGTTTCGAGAGTCTGTGAGATAAGCACTAAATAATAAAATGTGATTGAAAGGCTCCTCTTTTTTGCTTAAAGCTTTGTCAAGCTGTAGTTTGATTTTGCGTCTTCAGAGCTGAGAAAACCTTTTTGTGCTAAAGATGAGGTAATGAATATTTTTAAAGAAGTCAAAAAAGTAAAGATGAAGATTTATTGGCTGGGCTATTTATTTAACTGCCACCCAAACCCACATCAGCACCCTTTTTTTTCTTATAAAAAGTTTTCGTTAAAAAAAAAAATATTTGTTTCACATATAAATTAATTGTTGAATTGCAAATGAACCCGGAATATTTCAAAGATAAAAAAATTTTCTTTTCTTTAACTTCATTACCTTAAAATTCTTATTGTTGTTTCTTTAGGCTCAGCACACAAAATCCTTAAAATATTTCTTTTAATTAAAAATATGATGAAATTAGATTTCTCATGCTTTTGGCTTTTTAATAATTTTTGTTTTATTTTGCATTTCAAAGGGCCATATGCTCATTCATAAATTATGAACACTTAATTAAACAAATAAATATTTTTTTTAATCTCTTAATATATCTGTTTTCCTTAAAAATTCTTAAGGCATGACGTCAAAATTACTCATTTCAATTAATTGCTTAAAATAACGAAATTTACGTTGATGTAGTGACGTTGTGCTTCCGCTCAAAAATTTCCCTCACTGGTGGCCATTCTTTATTTAGCACTTAAATTTGGTGTTCTGAGCACTTGAAAAACTTTTGTTACGTATTGAAAAAGGCAGATTTTTCTTTAATAAAATATAGACAAGAAAATTATTTTTTCAAGAGCCAAATTTTCAGCCAAAGATTTAAGAAAAAAATTTCGATGGTATTGATTATTTTGTGAAATGTTTTCAATGAGGTTAAAATTTGAAGGAAGTCATACATTTCCGTTTAAGAAATAAAAGTATTGGTAACTTTTTTATAGGAAAATAAATTATCGATAACTGTTTTCGATAAGAGAAAGAAAGATGCATTGATAATATTTACATATATATGATTGTTGAGTTATCAATAATTGGTAATTACATATGTAGTTTGATTGGATTTGATTTTTAGCTATAAAGCTACACAGAAAGTAATAAACTGATGTGATCGATAAGCTGGACATTGGTAATCTTTATACAGAAATATAAAGTTATAGATAGACCTAGAAAAATAAACAAATCGATGAAGTTCATATACAAAAATATAGTAATGAAAAACCTTTAATTAGAAAACCTGAGCTGTTGGATGACTGTTAATAGAAAAGTAGAATTATAAATAGCTCTATTCTGGAAACAAAAGTTATCGTGGATTTTTAAACATAAAAATAACTATTAATTCAGGTCCAAAAATGAACCTTTTTTCAAAAATGTTTTCATTTTTGGACCTTAAAGCAAATAAATAATTAAGTTCATATTTGAATATAAAAATAACTGTATCTAGAAAATTTCCTTGGAAAAAAATGTTATTGATATATCTTCTATAGAAAAATAAAGTTATCGATTACGTTTTTTTTTTTTGTTGCAGAAAAGCACAACTAGCCGTAACTTGACTATAAAAAAGCAGAGTTAACGCTAACTTTTCTGAAAAAATTAAGGCTATCGATCACTTTTTTACAGTCAAGTAAAGTTATTAGTAACTTTCCTATAGAAAAGCACAGTTACCGATAACCTCTTTATCGAACAGTAGAGTAATTGATAAGTTTTTCATCGATAATTATAATTATTGGAAATTTTTCTATAGAAAAAAAAAATGGATAACTTTTCTATAGAAATGTAAATCAGTCGATAACTTTTTTGCAGGAAAACTAAAACTCTTGATAACTTTTCTATGCTTTATTACTGCAGAGTTTTCTATGCACAAACTTTATTGCTGTAAATTACACTGTGCTATATATGAAGGCGTTTAGATTGTGTTCAAGTGTTCAAGTGATATGTTTCTGCATCGATAAATTTTCCATAGAAACATCAGGTTGATGATAACTTTTCTACAGAAAATAAAGTTACAGATAACTTTTCTTTAGAACAGTATAGTTATCGATAACGTTTCTGTATAAACATAAAGTTATTGATGACTTTTCTATTAGAAAGTTTATTTATTGATGAACATTCTATAGAAAAAAAGATATATGGATAAATCTTCACTAGAGCAGTAAACTAATCGATAACTTATTTTGAAAAACCTAAGCAATCGATAGCTTTTAATTAAAAAATATACAACAACTTTTCTCTGGGAAAGTAATTTAATCGATAACTTTTCAAAACTTAAAAAACTTACATTATCGATAAATTTTCTGTAAAAAGATAAGCTAATCGATAACCTTTCCATAGAAAAGTAAGTTATGCCATAATTTTCTTATTGAAAAATATCGATAATGATTCCACATGGAACAATTTTTCTCTCTTTTGCCAGACTAAGTTATGATGAAACTTTCGTGTAGAAATATTTAACTAGAATAAATCTTTTTCTAAAATACTCTTAGACAAATTTTTCGTTTTCCCGAAAAAAATTTTGAACTATGTTAAAATTCAGATAGTAATTTTTTTTAGGTATAAATATTTGGAAATTGGTTACTTCGGTCCACTTTTACTTGATACTAGTATTTTCTGGGTTAAATGTCCTTTGGACACCTGCTTTAGCAAAATATAATACAAACAATTCTATATGTTTTGCTTTTCGTTTTTTTAAATTACTTTGAGGCTTCTTCTACCGAGAATCGTAATAGCTACTCGGAATTTTTCTGTATGTGGTTTTAAATCGCTCGTTTTCAAATCGAATGATTTCAATAATTAAAACTAACATTTTTTCTTGCCAGTATTTCAGTATTCACAGGTATAGTAATTTTCCGAATAAAGCTGCAGCCAGATCGTCGCATTCGCTATCGAGTAACCTGTCGAGTAAAAGTAATATACAAAAAAAAAAACCAATTCACACACACACACACACACACAGCCTAGTTCGGGGGGGTTACCAATGCGATTACGATTTGATCTCTATACAGCTCTATCCTTTCTAATATAAACAATTTCAATCGCTGTTAATTTTTGTCTGACATGAAATTCCTTTTATTGAGTGTTCCCTCCACACCCTTCTGTTCGCGTTATAACCACTCAACTTTCATACTTTGATTTTGCTATGCTTTCTTTTTTGTAGTCAGCTTTTGCATTTGTAGTTTTTCATATACGCATACGGATACATATTTGAAAACTTACCACAAAATTGAACACGTTTTGGTGTTAAATTGAATTGTGTTATGAAACGGATGCATGTGTTAAGTGAAAGCAACACGAAATGAAAACTTACTGCTGCATTGGCTTTCAATAACAATAAAAGATTATATAAAATAATTTTATATATATAATGGGAAACATAATTGATTGATTGGAAAAGCGTATTATGCGTATAAATATTGTGAGTAGTTAAAAGATATTATAAGCTCTACGATTTGTAGGTCTGTCTTTTCGTCAAACTACGCAAGAAGGTAAAGCTCAGATGTAACCACAAGTATATACTAAATCGTTATTCTAATTGACAGTGCTGAGCTAATTAAAGTCTTATAGATATTGTTTCTTTTATTTGAATTTTTCTGCTTTAGTAATCCTTAATTTTAGTGTTTGCTTTCAGGCATTTCAATTAGTACTCAATTTCTTAGAATACAAAAATTCCTTATCAAACTTTTATTACTTGCTTTGGAAATAAGCCGTATTACTTAAACTCATTCTGTATTCAGCATTGGCATTGTTCTTTAAGCAAGTTTGTCAATAGGTGTTTGTAAAATGTGTATTTGTGTTGAGGTATTTGGTTTCAACTTAAAGCCAGCTGTTGCTTTGGAGAACATCAGTATTGTGTGTACAGCCTGACACGTTATATGAAATTAATTTTGCATTAATCTTTTATTAAATTAAGGATGATATTGAGTATTCTAATTGTAATCAAATACAAACCAGCATACACACACACACACGCACACGCACACCCGCAGACACGAGTATACGCACACAGAACAAAGACAAATATTTGCCAAATACCACAACGTTCGTTTATAAAGTGACAAAGACATGACTTTGTGCAGGAAGTGACTTTGTTAGAGTAAATGTTTGCCGGGTAAAAGGTTGGCTTCAATTTGTAATTGTGAAACAAGAAGAACAGGATGAAAAATCTACATTTGTTAATGGTTGACACAAAAAAAAACAAAAAAAAAAAAAAACAAAAAGAAATGGGAAAATGATAAGAAAATACTTTTTAGCTAAAATGATTCTTAAATCAATTGTTTCCTACAATCAGTTAAATATTTGCAAAAAAAGGAAATTAATTTATCCAAAAACCGACTAAGCCTTTTTCCTATCCAACTAAGCCTTTGATTCACTTTCAGTTAATAGCCTCCCTTTCGTTTTCTTAATGCTTTAGTTGCTTGGCGAATTTTCCCCACCTCTCAGTGTGACCTGTGGTTTGTCTCAACAGTGTGCCCCACGGACTTATTCAACTTTGATGTTGACCTGATTGCATTTTTATTTCAGCTTTGTATTATATAAAGTGAAATAATAGTTTAACACTATTGAAAAAAAAAAAAAATTTGGATATTTTTACTTGCCAATATGAAATCTTTCTGCAAACTCTTTTGGGCAAAGCGACAAAAGCTGCTGCAACAACAAATTCTTAAAGAAAAATAAACTTCTGCAAAAAAAAAAAACCAATTTGTAAACTCGTAAGCTAAACTCGATCAAAAAGCTGAATCATATTTAGCAATAGGATTTTTCCCAAGCCCAGGGAGCTCCATTTTCAACAAAATGCTAATTTTTTACATTTAAGTTATTACACAAAATTAACCTCTAAAGTTGCCGCAATGGCAACAAAGAAGGTAAAAATATTTGCATAATAAGCAGAACGAAAATCTAAGAACATTTCACGTTTGCTTATCAACCGCAAATATCAATAGAAAAACAACTTATTGGGGAGAAACAGCACAAAAATCTTTCACAAAGCAAATGCTGTCGTCATCATTGCTATTACACTGAGTTACACAAAAAACAAAAACAAGGAAAGTCTTTAAAAAATTTTGTCATAAAAGGGATAAAGTTCTGCAAACTAAAATTACTAGTTATTTTACAGAAAACTTTATGTGCAACAAACATGTTTTATTAGAAAGTGAGTTACCGATAATATATATTTTGAGAGAGAAAATTTTATGAATTAATGTTAACTTATCCATAAAATTTGCCTTAAAAACACAAAAGTATTGGCAGCTTTGCTGTAGAAAAAAAAAATGATCGATAACAGAAAAAAAATGTATTCGTGTTATTTATATAGAATTGTTAAGCTGCCCGTAATCGCTAATTATATGTTTCAATTCGGTTTTAAGTTCTAAACTTGGACTAAAACTGAAAAACTAACGTTACCTACATTATTTGCAAAGAGAAGAAAAGCAAAAAAAATTTAATCTAACTATAAATCTAGTACAAAAAGATAAGGCAGTTCATATACCAATGTCAAATAATCGTTAACTTTTGTTTAGAAAAACAAAGCTATTGCTAATTATACCAAATAAAAGTAGGCTTATCGATAACTGTGTTCTGGTAAGAAAAGCTCCTCGATATCACACATGCTTAAGAGTGAAGCAATCGTAAACTTTTGAGCACAAAAATTACGGTATCGGCAATATTTCTATAGAAAAAGAAAGTTATCGATAATTTTTTTGTAGAAAAGTAGTCTTATCCACAACTTTTTTTTTATAGAAAAGTCAAATTATCGATAAGTTTTCAGTAGACATATCGACCACTTTCGTACAGAAATGCAGGAGTTATTAATAACTTTTTTAAAGAAATTTATAGTTATTGATAATTTTTGGGCAAAAGATTAAAGTAATTGATAACTTTTCAATAGAAAAGTACAGATATCAATAGGCTTTCAGTAAACAAAAAAAAAAAAGGAAATGCGGTCGGCGGACCCCCGTTAGGAACGAAGTTCCTTACGTTTTTTTTTCATCTTTGAATGTAATACAAGGTGAAATCTGTATGTTTTATTTTGTGTTGTTTTTGAAATTTTGAAATTTAATGTTTTTTTAAATTTTTGGAACGTGTTCCAACTAATTATTATTTATTGGTAGGTGACACCCCCCATCACACACAATTGCTTGTCGACAGTACACCAATACATATAAACAGCTCACACGCTTTCGTGACGATTTCTACTAATTTCCACTACCAGCAAGCCGCGTTAAGGAACTTCGTGCCAAAAAACAAAAAAAAAATAGTTACTAATCATTTTCATAGAAAAAAAGATCTACAACTTTTCTATACAGAAAAGTAAAGCCATCGATAAATTTGCAATGGGAAAGCAAAGCTTTTTTTTAAAGAGAGTCAACGCTATCGTTAATATGTATATTCAAGTAAAATTATCTATAGTCAGTGTTGGGCAAAAAACATGCTCTGATGTATTTAAAATACAAAATACAAATACTTTTTTTCCATGTACTTAAAATACAAAATACTGCATTCCAAAAGCAAATTCCTTTTTCACAATTTATGCTATTTTATTTCAAAAAATATTTTTACATACAAATAAAAAATGTTTTTGTTGTTCGCTAGTGTTATCAAACAACCAAAAGAACTACCTTGCTTTATCGCTAAAGCTGACTAAAACAGGAAAATTTTTAAATAGCAAGCAATACTTATTATTGACAAAGTGTGTCAGTTTGAAATTCAAGTACGACTGAAGTTTTGTTTTACTTTGTTATTTGTGTTTGTAATTCTTTTGTTACAATTTTCTGCATTTAATAAAATCAGTTTCCTTTGTTCCGTTAGTGTTCGTTTTTTCTTCACTTTCAAGGGTTTGTAAAGATAACGCTTATGCTAATATTGAATTGCTAACAAAGAAATAAAAGAGCTTAATACTAAGAAATTCCAAGGAGGCCTTTTTCAAGACCAAAGTTTATATTTTACAGAACAAAAAGCTGTAACACAGAAAAAAAAAAACAAGTTAAAATGTAGAAATTAAGGTTTACTCTGTATTTATTTGGTGCTTATTTTGCTGACCTTATTTTAGTTAAACTTAAAAACAGAATTTCGTGACATTGAAACAACATTAAGCCCTGTTGATTTGAATCAAAACCAAAATAGTTTTTTTTTATATCTCAGCTCATATTTAACCGTATTTCTTTTTTGCTACTAATTTTTTTGCAGCTAGAAACATTAAGTTAATGATAAATCTGATAAGCCAGCACTGCTGATAAATCACCACTACACCCTTCTAGACTTCGCAACAACTAGAAGCTGAAGGGATTTCTAATTGATTTCTCACTAACGAATATTATTCGAGCTGTTTTCATATTAATTTTACTTCTGTGTTTGATCACTGACCAGTGTTAATTGTTTCAAATTTATTGCTAATTTGATATTAAATTATTTCAATACAAAAATCCAGCAACTAAAAATTTTTGAAGCAAAAAATCTTAGACTTAGCCGCACGATCATGAAATCATATTCGTGAAATATTTTCAAAAATTCGTTACACCTATAACTCTTTCACCCAAAAACTCACATGGCTTTTAAGCTGTTTTTGTACATCTAAGGGATGTACTTCTAGTAGTAAGAACACTCTAAATTATAAAAGTCTACAAAATTTCTCTTGCAAAACCCTCTGCAAGTTTTAGGTCATATTGCCGCAGCTTTTGATTTCTAAAAACAAAAGGCCTTGATTTTTACTTCACTTCAAGTGCATTCCTTCCTTCACATTTTCTTATTTTCTGTAGCTTTTGCTGCATAAATATTGTAGCAAAAGTTTATCTTTCTTAACGGTATTGTTGTTAATATTCATAGATATACAGATACTTTGACAGGATTAGACACATCCGTTATGGCAAATATTAACACGCAACTTAAAAGATGTTAAAGTAACTCTCTATACCTTTACAGAGAATTCACTTGCCTGTCAATTTTGCCCCCTTCTTGTTCTACTTTTTGTAGCGTGCCCTTAAACCACTATTGTTTAACCGTGTTATCTTACAGCGTACAACTTTGTACGCAAAAAAAGAGGTGTATGCAAACAACAAAAGCGATAAGAAAAAACCTTGATATATCATTTTGTTTAACCGAAGATTAACAGCGGCAAAGAAAGGAAAAAAATAAATAGAGTGGATTTTTCCGCTGCCAACCGCAAACCGCGCAACTACACCGACAACAACTGCAGCTTATGATCCAATATCTTTTGTTTTGCCAGCACAAAAAGTTGACGTTTGGGAATTGGCTTTTGTTTTTCACTTTTAACTAGCTGCTTGTCTTATTTGTTAAGTTGCTCCTTAATAGCATTCATTATGCCAGTGAAAATACACAAAAACAAAAACAATGAAGGTCCTGATGGCACCAACAAAGAATGTCATGATTAATAAAAAGGCAATCATGAATGAGAAGATGGCAGCAAATCTTAAGGGAGTCATATTTGCAGAAAGCAAATCATTCTTTAAATGTAGGTGTTTACGTGTCGCTCAAGTTACAAGATAATATTATAATTCCAAGCTCATATTTGACCACTTTTTGTAAAAATCCTGTTTAAAGCAATAACTTTTCTTTGGCTTTTGTTTATCGTAGACAGAAAAATAAGGGAATTTAGATGTCTCGAAAAGAGTTTATGTGCACAAATATCTACTACAACTGAGAAGAGTTAGCGAAAGAATTCATAAATACACAAATTTCATTTCAGTTAGGGTGTGAAGAAAAGCAAAGCGAAAATTTTCATATTTTCTTAATAAATTGGACTAGTACTTAGGGTGCAGAAGAGGAAAAAGGTAAGCTTGAATCTTGCTATATTTGAAGCGACAGCAAGCACATCTGGAGGCATTTTATTCCACTATAATGAGGCACCCTCGTATAAATTTGGCTTCAGGAAAAGTATGCATTTATGCACGGTTGGCAAAATATTAGTATAAACAATTGGTAATCAGCTCCTGATAATAAATTAACAACCAATTTTTTTCGACAGCAGACGCTATGTGATTAATAAAATACTAAAATAAAGTAAAGAATGTAATGAAAATGAAATAAAATTACATTCCAATTCCCTTCACTCAGCTTCTTGAGTAGTAACGCAACACTACAAACAGAGCGTGAGGTTGAAGAATCCTGCTGGAGGTAAATTAACTATACGATTCTTTACACAATAACAGATAACTTTGATCGCCATTTTTTTTTTCTAAAGCAATATAAACTTCTCGATAAATGTATTAATTCAGGTCCAAAAATAAACCTTTTCAAAAAATGTTTGTTGTATTTTTCAGCTGTCTGTATGCCGACAGCTGCAAAATACAACAAACATTTTTTGAAAAAGTTAATTTTTGGACCTGAGTTAATACATTTCAATTGGCTCTTAAAGCAAATAAATAATTAAGTTCATACTTCTCGATAAATTTTATGTAGAACACTAAATTTATCTGCAAAAAATGTGCACTTTTGGAAACTTCACAGAAAACTAAAATTGTCAACAAATTTTTATAGAGAAGTGAAGTTATCGATAAACCATTGAAAAAAATAAATGTTATGAAAAATTTAGGTTATGGACCAATCACCTATTCAATAACTGTTCTGTAAGAAATAAAGCTTTCCACAATTTTTCTATAGAAAAGAAAAGTTATCAATAACTTTTCTCTAGAAAATTTTAGCTATCGATAACTTTCCTATAGAAAAATACAATTGACAGCTATTCTATAAAGAAATATAATTATCGATAACTTTCATAGAGAAGAGTAAAGTTATTGATAACTTTTCTATCGAAAATTTAATTCAGCTATAACTCTACTTCTGACAATTGTGGCAATCGATAACTTTGATTATAAGATAATGCCCGTATGACACTACATTTTGCTTGCATTATTTGAGTTTTGGAGGACATTGCAAATATAATGTAATAGTAGAATTTAGTATGTGCAAAGAATTCAACTATATTAAGGTTAATGCCAAACTGTCAACCTTTTCGTTGAAGTTATCGACAAAAAAAAGTCAAGTTATGTCAAAAACAATGTAAAATTTTTCAACTTAAAATTGACATTTCAAACTTGAATGTTGCTGTATCAGCGGCTTATGGACAATTTTTGCGATTTAGTGCTTCTTTTTTGGAACATTTTTATTTCCTAGCGTTTTCTTGAAATAAAAAGAATACAACACTTACAAAAAAGATACCAGTTTTGCTTAAGTTTTGTATATTTGGTTATTTCTAGCAATTGCTGTTTCTCTCTATTAATTCTATATCAATTAATGAAAGAAAAATGAAGATGATCACCATTTTTTTTTTTTTAAGATAAGATGATCACCATTAAGAAAGAATCTGTTCCTATTTCGAGAACACAAGACGCAATTTAGTTCAATTCAAATATGATGTAGATAATAACATTCTTATTTCCCCCATCAGTGAGATTTATTTATTTACATATGCTCGCTCTATTGTCTTACTGATGTAATTTTTTTAATTATTGCACTTAAAAACACATTCGTCAAAGCTAAAACTCAGCATAAATTACCATTGAATAAAAACATAACATCAACATATTGGTATTAACGCCTGTCAAAAGAAACCTAATTTTTAACCGAACAACAACAAGAACAACACAATACACGATCAGCAATTAAATATTTATTAAAGCTGCCAAATGCTTACATGCTGAAGCATCATTTATGTATATTGTGTTTGTGTGTATGTAACATATGTATATACATATGCACAAAAAGGCTTAAAAAGGAAAAAGAGGACATATATAAGCATATTTCAAATGGCATAAATTCAAAATAAAAACTACAAATGGTCTTATTGGTCAATGCCGTTTGCCTGTCCCCAGCTTAACACCATATTTGATACAGGAATGATACAATGCAAGAGTGGAAAAAAGTAACAATAAAACAAGTCAGTGGACAACAGATAAAACACTAAATTCAATACGTACCCAAGGCAACGACAAGTAATGTAATAAATACGCCAAGGCACACACACACACACATACGCACACACGCACACACACACACACACACACACACACATAATCACTCAAACATGGACATCCTGTTCAAGGCATACAAAACCATCACAAGTTTCTTTGGCCACAAGAACATTGTTAATAACCAAAGTGTTCGGGGGCAAACAACACATACTCATGAGAGACGCATAAAAACTCATAAATAAACTGGGATAAAAACAAATAATGAAAATGAAACCACAGAATGTCTTTGTATGCACCAAAGGTGTTGCCAAAGCAACGCAGTTAATTAAAGCAATGAATAGCCAGCATTCACAGAATTCTTTTGTTTACTAGTTTTGATGCAGGAGTAAGTGAGCTCATAGTTATCTTGAAAAGACCCGTTGCTTTTCATGCAAATTTACTGAACATATCGAGTATATGTAATAAGTATTTGTAAATCATTTGGTTTTGACTCATAAAGCAAGTAGAAATTTTTCAAATCTCGTGCTTTTGACAAAAACCAGTTTAAGAACGCAAAAAATACTTTATATTTAATTTATATTTTTCAGTGATGATTTTGCTTTTTAGCAGCCTAAATTTAGTTCACAAATTTAATCAAAGCTTTTGCTATTTAAAATGCTTTGATTCCAGTTGATTTGAAATATTAATACCGAAAGGGCTCAACATAAAAGCCGATTGATTAGTTGTTCCCCAGTCATAATTTTATTATTTTTTTTATTCATTTTAACCCCTATTCTATACTATTAATGTCACTCATAGCCAATAACATTTGAACTAAGGCCCATATAGAAATTTAATAAAAACGTAACATGTGAAAAAACAACAATTTATAAATTTTTTTTTGGCCTATTTTTAAGTTCCGTACTCAGAGATTGAAAATGAACCCTATTACTGAGATTTCGCTGTCCGTCCGTCCGTCCGTCCTTCCTTTACATGTCATAGTTGCCAGTAAGCCGAAAAGATTGGAATTACATAGTTGGAATTTTGATATGATACATAGTTAAGCTACCGCTGCAACAACAAGTACTAAAACCAAAAGAAATTTGAACACCAAAGGCTGCCCTCACACAAGAGGGCATCATAAGAGACAGAGACTTGAAATTTACACAGCTCATGTACTTGTATGCGATCTACATCAAAAAAATACTAAAAGCAACACAATATTAAAATACAAATACTAAGAAGCCAAATTCTGTAATTCAGCATGGGTGAAGCCTTTAGTTTGAAAATTAGCTGCTACTTTTGAGCCACGAAATATACACAGACTAAGTATATAAATTATTTTTGTAATGTGAAACCATAAAACCATAAAAAAAAATTAGAAGTTAAAAGGTGCTCTCATATAGCAAATTGAAAATTTAGATATAAATTTTTAAACTAACAGAGATAGAGACCTAAAATAGGCGCATGGTCTCTATAACAACCAACAGCCAAAGCAACAAAAGGCTAAAATCTCGAATTGTACATAAGGAGCTTAGTACAGGGAGCCACCCTTTAGTTTAAAAATTAGTAGTAATTTTTGAACCATTAAATCCAGTTGCCTGTTCTCTAGCACAGTAAATACTGAAAAGTTACAATTTAAAGAATTCAAACAACATGGCGCACCCTTTAGTTAAAATATTAGCTACAACTTTCGAGCCATGAAATATAGAGACCAGAATTTTGCATACGCTCTATGCCATGAAATACCAACAACCAAAAAAAAAAATTAAAAACTACTTCTATACAATAAATCCAAAATCAGCCATCATTTTTTAACCAAATTAGATAAAAACACAAAAATTTGCACAGGACATCTAGTTACCCAGTCTCCACAGCAGCAAACGCTAAAAATACAAAAAAAAAATCTACAATTTAAATGGTGCTTAATACATGGCGGCACTGTTTATTTTGAAAAATTAGCTGTACTTTTAGAATCGTAAGAGATGGAAATTTGAAATTTGCCCAGTATATCTAGTTGCCTGTCCAGCACAGCAAAAAAAAAACAAACCCTGAAATTAATTTAATTAGTACTCTACACATGGCCTCTGCAACAAGAAATACTAAACAGATAAAATTTAAACAGGACCTGAAGCCCGGCGGCATCCTTTTTTTGAAAATTAGCTGTTACTTTTGAGCCGCAAGAAATAGGAACTTAAAATTAGCTTCGTAAAACTATTTGCCTGAAATCTAAAACATTAAATGCCAAAAAAAACTGAAAAGGCACCCTTTAGTTTAAAAATTATTTGTATCTCTCGAGTCGCACGAGTCATGGTCTCGAAATTTTCTTTGGATAAGTAGTTGCCTGCCTACTACTGCAACATACAACTAAAAATACTTGTTTGAGCCTGTAAGCGTTTTTACAGACTATCGAAAATTGCAAAAAATAAAACAAATTAAAGTTGTCCAAATGAATTCAACTTTATTGTGTGACTTCCAAAATCGAATAAAAAGAAATATTTGAGTTTTTATTAAGAAAAGAATAACTAAAGACAAGAAATAATCACGGCTAACCGTTAAGTAATAAAACATCAGTACAAATATTCTTGTTGTTGCTTGACAATATTAAATGCACTTATTGAGATAAGTGCGCAGTAAATCACAAAATTAGCAAGAATTTGTGCATATGTATGTATGGACGTAGTTATAAAAAAAAGTGTGTGCGTTTTGAAACAAAGCTAAAACTCAGTGGCTGCGAACAAGCACTGTGGTTACAATGAACATCCTCCCCCCGTTGGAAGGCTGTGACTTTCAACAGATACGTTGTCCAGAGGCAAGACAGCTACTTTAGAGATGGCTCGTCGAAATGTATTGTTACAAGTCTTCACTACGGCAACTCGCACGACTCCATCTTTGCCAGGAACCACGTCTACTATACGTCCTAACGGCCATTTTAGAGGTGGAGTGCTTTCTTCTTTGACCAGTACCATCATGCCCTTTTGTAGGTTGGATGCGGCAGATTGCCATTTTGTCCTCTCTTGCAATTGTGTCAGGTACGAGCTGCTCCACTTCTTCCAAAAAACTTGTTGCATGTAGGTAGCTCTCTGATATCGGTTTAAGCGATTTGTGTTTAGTTCTGTTAAGTCCGGTTCCGGAAATGCTGTTAACGATGAGCCAATTAAAAAGTGCGCTGGTGTTAAAACGTCTAAGTCATCCGGACTTTCTGTTATTGGGCACAAAGGCCTTGAATTTAGGATTGCAGATATTTGACAAGTTAATGTCCTCAACTCATCGAAAGTTAAAATTGATTGCCCAACAGTTCTGTAAAAGTGATGCTTTGCAGATTTTACAGCTGCCTCCCAAAGGCCACCAAAATGTGGGGATCTTGGGGGTATAAATTTCCAATTTATGCAGTCTTCCAAGCATTGTTGATAAATTTTACTCATATTCGATTGATTGAAAAATATTTCACGCAGTTCAGCCAGTTCATTATTTGCCCCTACGAAATTTGTCGCATTGTCCGACCATATAGTGTTTGGCTTCCCACGGATTGAAATAAAGCGTTTTAATGAGGACAAAAATGCTGAGGTGGACAAATCTTGTACTAGGTCTAAGTATGTAGCTTTAGTTGAAAAACAAATATAAATGCAAATGTATGTTTTTAAAGGCGGGCGGTTTTTTATCTCCGATTTGTAATAAAATGGCCCACAAAAATCAATTCCTGTCGTGTGGAATACCTTATTTGGTTGTACACGCTCCGACGGTAGACTTCCCATTAGATGTCGCGCAATAACTGGTTTGAAACGGAAGCAATTTATGCATTTACTAATGGTGTTGGTAACTGTTTTCCTGCCCCCAATAGGCCAGTATTGCATTCGAATGTTTGCTAGTAAGCACTGCGGTCCAGCATGCAATAGTTGCTTGTGAAAATATAAAATTAATGCTGTTGTAACAGGATGCTTCTTCGGAAGAACTATGGGATGCCGTGCCTCGAAATTTAGAAGAGAGTTATTCAGGCGACCACCTACTCTAATCAGACGATCTTTATCCATAAAAATTGACAGCGAAAACAGCTTGCTTGAGGAGTGTATATTTTCATTATATTTTAAACATTTATACTCTTTGGAGAAGTGCACAAGTTGTATGTTGCGAAACAAAAGATGAGTGCCCATTTTAACATCCATCGGTGTTAATTGTTCACCAAATTTGGTTCCTTTCTTATATTTCAAAAATCTGTTTACATATGAAAAAATTCGTTGTAGTTTTGGAAAGTTGTTATGATATTTACAAGTTAAAGAAAAATCATGTGCAGGTGAAGTGATTAGAGCCACACGGCGGCGTTCAGGCAGTTCGGTAATAAAATTTGTTGTGTCTGGCCAATAATCTTCATTTTTTAATAAAAAATTTGGACCCTCTTTCCAAAGATTAGATTGCGATAACTCTTCAGGAGTAGCCCCTCTCGACAAAATATCCGCAGGATTTAAAGAGGTTGGAACATGATGCCAAAACATACCTTTAGATAAACTTTGAATACGACTTACTCTGTTAGCAACGAATATATTGAAGTTTGATGACTCTTGGCGCAGCCACGATAAAACCACCATAGAGTCTGACCAGCAGTGGCATTCGTACTTATTTTCAAAGGACTCCGCAATTTCATGTAAAAGCTCTGCTGATAGTAGTGCTGCCGATAGTTCAAGCTTGGGGATAGTGAGGAGTTTAAGGGGCGCTACCCTTGATTTCGAACACAATAAATTTACCCTAATTTGTCCATCTACAACAGCTCTGATATATATACAAACTCCATAAGCAGAGAGGCTTGCATCACAAAAGGAATGTATCTGCACGGCAGAGTCTGAATTGTATACAAAACGAGGAAATGTAAGTTTGTGTAGAAACGAAAACGAGGACAAGAATTTCAGCCAGGCAGAGTGTAAGTTTTGGGGCAAGCTTTCGTCCCAGCTTAACTTATATTTCCATAAATGCTGCATAAAAATCTTGGCTTTGCATACAACAGGTCCTATCAGTCCCAGTGGATCATAGAAACGTGCTATAGTTGATAGAACCGAGCGCTTTGAAATAGACTTTGTGTTGTTAATATGCATAAACGTAAAAATGAATAAATCAAGATTTGGATCCCAAGACAACCCCAACGTTTTGGTAATACTTGTTCCATCCTGGAATTTTAACAGATCTTCTCTTTCGGAAGGTGGAATGTCATTTAAAACTGTTGGGTCATTTGAACACCATTTCCGTATTTTAAAATTTCCCCTTTCTAATAAATTTGTTACCTGGTGTCTGATTTCAGTAGCTTCTTCAGCAGTTTTTGCACCTGCAATGAGGTCATCAACGTAAAAATTGTTTTTTATGACGTGTGCTCCAATAGGAAAATTGTTTTCTTCGTCCAATGCAAGTTGATGCATAGTACGAATTGCGAGAAAGGCAGCGGGCTTAGTGCCATAAGTGACAGTGTCTAGCTTATAGATTTTGATATCTTCATCTGGATTATTTCGCCATAATATGCATTGGAGGAAATTATCAGGATGGGACACACGCACACAGCGATACATTTTGCATATGTCTCCACTCAAAGCAATTTTAAAAAATCTAAAATGTAACAAGGTTTTGAATAATTTGGGCTGTATAGTTGGCCCAGCATAAAGTACATCATTAAGTGATACGCCTGAAGTGGTTTTAGCAGACCCGTCGAAAACAACCCTTAGTTTTGTTGTAGTACTTTGTTCTTTACGAACGCAGTGGTGAGGAAGGAAATTAATTTTAATCTCTTCTGGAATAGTTGTTACGAGAGACATATGATTTAAATTAATATATTCTTGCATAAAATCCTTGTATAACGTTTTTATGTCAGGATTTTTGTTTAATTTGTTTTCAACTGCTAATAACCGTCGGCGAGCAATATTATATGAGTCTCCAAGTTCGTTTATATTTAACTGTTTCGGCAATTTCACAGAGTACTCACCAGACTTCATTCGAACCACGTTTTGTTGAAAGTGTTGCTCACAAAATTCGTCTTGCATGGATAATTTTGAACTGATTTCAAAGTTAGTTTCAACTTCCCAAAAACCTTTAATTATGTGGGCAAGTGACTCATTTTCGGGATCATGGACATCTTTACGTGTAGTAATTAGCGAAGAAGAATTTTTTAAAGATAAACCTCCACCAGAGACTACCCAACCAAATCTAGTCTTTTGCAAAATTGGCAGGTTGTATCCTAGACGTACTTGACCTACATCCATTAGTTCAAAAAATAAGCTAGCACCAATTAAGATGTCTATTCTGCCCTCTTTATTAAACTGTGGATCAGCTAGTTTTAAATTATGGGGAATTTTGAAAGAGTCAGCATCGAGTTGCATATTTGGTTGATATCCTGTTATGGTAGGCACGACAACAGCATCGAACGAGACGAGATATTCGTTGTAGCATGATTTGACTAATATGTTTGCTGATTTATCTGCTAGAAAGCTACCATCTCCGATGCCAGAAATAGAAGTAAATGACCTTTTTGCTTTCAATTGCAACTGTTCTAAAAGACGGCTGGAAATAAAATTTAGTTGTGAAGCCGAGTCCAAAATTGCTCGGCATGGCACAAAGGCTCCAAAATTGTTTTTTATCATAATTATGGCTGTGGCTAGGAATACGTTGTTATCATTCTGAGCTTCTACTACCTTTTTTGTGACGTTTGACGATAAAGCCGAGATGAGAGTACACTGTTGCGAAAATGTTGTCGGCTGTTTGCTTGTTGTTTCGTTTAACTGGTCATTTCTGGCAACTTGTTCAGGTGAAGACATGCTGTTGTAATCCATGTGCAACAACGAGTGGTGTCTCATTGAACAGTGGCGGCACGTCCCTGACTTGCACTTTGATAACCTATGGCCCCTTTTAAGACAGTTGAGACATAAATTTAACCTTTTTACCTCTTTGTACCTCAATATGGGTGAAAGATTAGAAAAGCGTGTGCAGTTTGATATGTAATGTTCTTTCGAATCGCAAAAGGTACACCATTGGGTTGTTGAAGTAGAAGCGACTAAAACATTTCGAATGTGTCCACTTTGTTTTTTGCTTATCTGCTGATTTGACGTTTTTGATACAACAGAATTTTCAAGATTTTCAAGTATGCGGCATCTTCGTTCGAGAAAGGTTGACAATGCGGCAAATGTTGGCAGCTGGTCAGTTTGCAACCCTTCCTCCCACTTGGTTTGTGACTGTGGGTCGAGTTTCGAAATGATTAAATGTACCAATAGTCCATCAGCTATTTGCTCCTTAGAACACATCGTCTCCAATGCCCTCATGTGAGCATTGAGTTTATCGCTAAGCTGTCTTAGACATGTAGCAGAACACTTATCAAAACTCTTTAGTCCAAAAAGAACCTTTACGTGAGACTGAAAATTTTGCAATTTGTTATCAAAACGTTTTTTAAGCAAAGCAATAGCCTGATCATAATTTTCTTCTGTAGGCTCCAACGATGTAATTGTATCAAGGGCAGCTCCAGTTAAGCATGAGTGTAGATGCTGGAATTTTTCTATTTTCGTTAGATTTGAGTCACTCGCTATTACAGTGGTGAACATAGCAAAAAAATCTGGCCATTCAGTATATGATCCACTAAAACGAGGTATTTTTAGTTCGGGCAGTCTACTCTTTCGAATATTCATGGTTTCATCCATCGAAAATTGGCGTATGGTCGAAGAGTGGGGAATCGATCGAGAAGTGCAATTATTAATTTTCCTTTTAATTTTAGCTTTTACTTCAAAGTAGGAAGTTATGAAGTTTGAACGAATGTTGCTGTCCAAATCGCTTGAACAACTTTCTTGCATAAGTGCAGTCGCTTGCTCGAAATGCGTGTATAAACCTTCAATATAATCGAGACGAACTGAGAGATCTACATCATCCAGACCATTTAATTCGTCAGCATTCAGAAAAGTGTTGATGTTATTCATCTGCTCAATAATCGAATTTAATCTGACGAGTAGTCTTTCGGCATTCTCACCAGTTTGGTTGCTTGAGGTCGAACTTTCATTTTTTGACATGATCGTAACGAGAATCAAAACTAATTGTTAGCCTTTGATATTAATATCCGAATTGATATTAGCGCGGACGAATTACACAAAATCTCCACGATCACGTCGGGGTCACCAATGTTTGAGCCTGTAAGCGTTTTTACAGACTATCGAAAATTGCAAAAAATAAAACAAATTAAAGTTGTCCAAATGAATTCAACTTTATTGTGTGACTTCCAAAATCGAATAAAAAGAAATATTTGAGTTTTTATTAAGAAAAGAATAACTAAAGACAAGAAATAATCACGGCTAACCGTTAAGTAATAAAACATCAGTACAAATATTCTTGTTGTTGCTTGACAATATTAAATGCACTTATTGAGATAAGTGCGCAGTAAATCACAAAATTAGCAAGAATTTGTGCATATGTATGTATGGACGTAGTTATAAAAAAAAGTGTGTGCGTTTTGAAACAAAGCTAAAACTCAGTGGCTGCGAACAAGCACTGTGGTTACAATGAACAATACTAAAACAAAAGAAATGTAAAACCTGCAGAGTGCCTTGTCTACTAAGTGAAATAATTTAGGACACTAGCGCGGAACACTAGTCAGTCTCAAGCTTGGCTGAATTTACCGTTCTCTAGTCATAATTGGTTGTTTTATTTTTGTATAGCAATAATGGTCTCTAGTATTCCATCTGACGGGACCCGAACCGCAACCTCACGACTGTCGATTAGGGATCTCATTATTTGGAGCGAATAGAATATTTAGAATATTTTGCAGTTTAATTAGATGGCAGATTTTAAATTAAGTTTTCTTATTGGGTAAAATTTTAACATGATTTTTAATCAATATTTTGTCATGTTAATTTAACATTGCAATTTTTTTCTGAAGCATTTTGAGACGCAAAAAAATATTTTACTGATCTCTTTGGATAGAAAGATTAAATGTGTTCTTCGAGATTTAATAGATTTAGTTCTTAGTTCTGTACTAAGTCTTTCCTTCATAAATTTCCTCGAAAATACACTAGTAATAACTTATTAGTTTATGAAGCTACTTGTGCACCACTTTCAAAATCGCTACCTGCAGCTGTTGTATATCCAATAAGATACTCCGGATCAGTAATGTAGCATTTTACAGGTCAGTTTTAGACAACTGCTTTTTTTGTCCACTTTTATAGTTTTGTGGAAGTGTTCAAAAGCAGCTATTAAAATATGTTTTTTTTAGAACATTCTTAAGCAGCCATTTGATTTGACAAATTTTTAGATCCGTCTTATACATATGTATCCGACAGCCAATACAATGGGTTATTGGTTAAAGTCTAATCAGCTGCTTTTCAAAAGCACTCACTTGCCAATCGTTTCACTTTCCTCAACACATACACATGTGCATTAAGCTGAATGTGCGTTCAATTGTTAATTCAAATGAAATATATAAAATCTAATAATAATAATGTCCCCAAACACAATTTTTGTTTTAATGGGAATTTTACAAATGACAAGAACCCAAATTTTATTCCACTCTCTGTGGAATAAAAGCGGTAAAGTGTTTGAGGAAAGCAAATTACACTGACTGTATGTTGATATAAATGAATTTTGCAAAAAAAAAAAATAACAAAAAAATTGGGGGAAACATAAATGTCAAAACATTTTAAGCAACCGGAAAACAATACTATTTTGTGGTTTTGCACAAAAACGTAAAACGTGTCATTCTAATTAAGTGTATTTGTGTGCGTACTCTTCTGCGTGTGAGTGAATATGTGCGTGCAGTGCAAGCGTATTTGCTGTTAACAGAAATAATGCGAGTTAGCGTGTTGGTAATTGCTGATGTAAACATTTATGGCAACATGTGTAGACAATTTAGTTTGGCGCTGTTTGTTTGTGCAAATTCATATACTGCTGAGTATCACTGCTCGTTTTTATAACACGTTTTTAAATTATTTTCATTTTATGTGACAAATTATTTTGAAATCAGAGGCCGGGTCAAGTTGGGTTGTCAAATACTACTGCATATTAGGTAATATAAAACTATGAAGTTGTAGAAAAAATAGTGTTGATATACAAGCGAAAAACTGATGACATCTAGTTGATGTTTTGTTCAGGTAAATTGATTGATCAAAGAAGGTGCAAAAAGAAACATAAAAATATTTGCTGAGCCACTGGCTAAGGATTCAATTATTACCCCTTTTTTCAACTGGAATTTTCATCTGAATCATTATAATATGTTTTTATTTTGTTTTTCTCTTCCAATTACACCAAAATTTTTTCAATTTAAAAAACTGTATTCCTTAACACGTACATTTATACCAAACTAAAGCTGTATGGTTAAAAAACAGAATGAAGCTGCAATGTAAAATCAACATGTTAAAATTTTGATTTAACATCATATATTTTCTCAAAAAAAAAAATAAATAAATTTTAAATTTTTCTATAAAACAAATTACTTTAAGCTTTTTTCACAACAAATTGACACTGCTTATTGTTAAATATATAAAATCCTATTTTCTATTAAAATTAAAATTTCATCAGCTAAAAATATCGATTCACTAAATTAATTAGTATAATAAAATTCAATTCCTTAGCCAAGTTTTCGTTAACGGAAAGATTTACACCTAAATCTTAAAGATTTAAAATTTAAAGATTTAAGGTGCTGAGCAAAGGACACAAAAATATTCTTTATTTTAATTTAACTGAAAATTAACAAATTACTCTGTCAGCCATTGGAATATTTGCCCACTTAAAATTTTTTCTGTTTTCTAATTGTGTCTGAAAACTTTCCTAATCAAGCTTATTTTTTTCGTTTGCAAAAAAAAATCGTAGATTGAGATAATCAATACATTTCTCATTTTGCCCTGGCAAAAAAAAATTTGCCACAATTAACTTCCTTACCATTATTTGTTTCCATATTGTCATTTCCCATGATTGTGGTCTACATTACAATAAAATTTTATCTTTATTTCTAACCACTTTAAACTTACGGTATGTACGTGTGCAAATTTGTAAGGCAACGAAAAAAAAATTACATTTAAAGCATTAACTTTACTGGCATTTTGTAGTGAAAGGAAATTGTAAATGTGTGTCAGAGCACGCAAGTGCAGGCAATGCTAAGAAAAACCCAGTGGTAAAAATTATATGATTTAAGATTTTCTACTATTCGCAGAGATGTTAATTTGCCTATAATTAAATAAGATAAATAAATTATTGGAATGAAGATGCTGCCAAAATATTTCCATAAAAAGCGGTTAGAAGTTGTCTTGAGAAGTTGGCCTTTTACCACTGGGCTAATATGAAATGCCAACTATGCCGAACTAGGTTTTTATGCCAATAATATTTCAGTGTTACGAGCAGGAAAACTGATTGAAACTTAGAATTAATAAATGCCAACGATTTATCTATGACATGTTTTCAGTTGAGACTTTAAAATATTTTAAAGTTTATCTATCATCAAAAACCTTTTTTTATAATTTTTTTTACAACTTTTATAATTTTTTCAAAATAAAGCACATTTGCTGTAATAACAGCTTAATAACAACGGTTTTGCATAATGAAGTAAAATTGTTTGTATTATGCCATCCGAATTCCCGGCCTTTTAAAGGACTTTTCTGTAATAGTCTACAAATTTAGGTTTGTTTTTCTGCACTGTCTGTCCAGTTAATTTTAAATGCATCATTTTCCAATTAAATATGTTTGCTCTGTTTGTATTTTTGCCATTAACAAATTGACTTGGTGGCAGAAGCATTCATTGAAATTAGTTTGCTACAATTTCCGTTGCATAAAACGAAAAATGTTTACTAAAATCTATTACTGCATAAAATTTTGTTTTCCATTTATAATTTGAAAATAATTTGCATGTGTTGGTAAATTGCGCAAATAAATTAAGCAAATGTGCATACAAATTGTTTTGCTGCTTAGTTTATCATAAGAGAGTAATTACTACAGCAAGTTGGAGGGTTGGTTTCAGAATTTACGATACAGTTGCAAAACAATATTTCTGGTAAAACAATATTTAGTAGAAGTTTTGGGTTTATTACAAATCTTGAATTGGGGTGGAATTTATTAGAATCGAATTTAAAATTTGAAAATTTTAATCAAGCTCAAGACTGTGTGGTAAACTATAGTTTATGCGTTTTGGTTTTACATTTCTCATCAGGTCCCATTTGTACTTAATTGTGTTAAAATTTATAATCGAATTTGAAACCGACAAAAAAAATTATTTTGGTGTTATGAAATCGAGTATCATCGTTTTTTTTTTTTTTTTTTTGTGAGAACAAGAATTTCCATTTACGTCAAACCAGAAACCGATAACATTGGTTTTCATAATACTAATGTAATTTTTTTTTTGTCGGTTTAAAATTCAATTCCGATAAGATCGAATTCCGTGACACCTCGGATAATTGTTATGGGTTGTTCTTAATTATTTTATAAAAAAAAAAGTTCTTGTTGTTGGATTTGCAGCCACAAACTTGCGATTGTCAGACAGTCACTCAACCAACTCAGCCATGAAGACACCACAAGAAAAGTTAAAGCATATACAGTACATTATTTATACATGATCATTAGAAACCAAGTGAATTCAATCAAGAATACTATTTGAAAAAATTAATAAAGTGACATAACGAAATCAATTAGAAATTCTTGTTGTATTCGTTCACCACAAACCCGAATAGAATCAATAATTTGGTTACGGCAACTGGATCAAAATAATGTGAAGAATCCTTATCGAATAATCTACGTTCGTCTACACTCTTTTCAAAGTTAAAATTCTATTGATTCTAATAGCCACTTTTAGCTTTAGGAATCTTAGCATTTTAAATAAATTTCAGACAAAGAGACAACATGGAACTAGCGAATGTAAGCACTACCAGCTTAGATGTGTATTCTTTTGTATTTTCCAGTCTTATTTCTGTTTACAAAAACTGCCTGCACTCAGCAAGTTCAATAAAAGTATTAACCTAAATTTCACATTTAAACATTTTAAAATCTCTCATCAACATCAGCGTCATCATAATTTTTCTTTTATAAGAGAAAAGAAAAACCGAAATGAAATATTGTTACATTTATTGCAAGAATGTAGACAATATTTCTTTTTTTTTTCTGTTGCCAGCAAAAACAACAACAGAAATTTTCGAAAACTGAATGGCATCAGACTGAACTGCAATTAAAGAGATCGAAAGCATAACAAACAAAAAACCCCAAAAATACTTAATTTGATTGCAAAAGAAGGAATAACAATAATAATAATTTAAACCAGAAGTGCAATAATTTTTTTTATTATTTAAATTTTTTTTTTTTCATTGTAAATAATGTAGCCATTACAATTTAAATAAATTTGCAATCGATGTGTGTTGAGCTGCCTGCAAAGAACGCCAGGGAGAACGAGGACACTGCATGTGCTCGCATTTCTAGACGTGCAAATATAAAAATTACAAAAAAAAATCTTTGAAAAATATTAAAATGAATTTATTTTAACCAGAAATACTTAAGATAAGAATTTTTATGATTCTACGATTTTTTTTCCAGGCAATTTGGTTTTTAGCTCAAGTAAATATTGATATTTTATTTCAGATTACAAATTATCTTGCTGCACAGACAACGGAATATTATTAAATTGTTAAGCGTACTGCTGGCAGTGAGTTTATGATTAATTTATTTTATTAATGCCAAGCGAAAAACTGCAGGTTTAAGTGTAGAAATTTCGTGATAAAAGGCTCACTGAGAAAGATCTGTTTATGTAAGATATTTTATTATTTAAACTTAATTATTATAATAATTTTTAGATTAAACTTATTTACTTCTAAGTTTATTAATATTTGCAAATAGCTAAAGGTCCCCCAGCTGGCCCTAGGTTTAGTGTTCTATCGAAGTTAACAAATAAATAAGTACCTAAAAACCCATGGGTCAAACTGTTCATGATTGAATTCAGAGAGCGCACGTAAAGCCTATACAGGCTTAAATGTGTGTCACCAGACCTGAGCATACAACCCCCCCCCCCAGCCAGCCTAACTTCAATCAGAAAAGATAAATTAAATCGCATCATTTAACAATTAATATCTTAAGAAATTAAGGAAGTAATGCAGTTACTGCAGACTAAACCTTTCTTTCACCACTTTTAAAATTTTTTTTCCTTAGAATCGGAAGAGATTTTTTTGTGATAGACTTGTAGTAATTTATATTTTTAAAGAAAACAAGACAGTTAAAGTTGAAGACTTATTACTTCATATTCTCAATTTTATCTATAAAACAGTCATGGTACGTACCCCAGCCAATAAGTCTGCAACTTTACTTTTCTTGACTTCTTGAATAGAAAAAAAAAATCTTTCTAAGTTCTGCGGAAGTAAAATCGAAGTTATGTGCGACAATATAATTAACAATTGTAAGTCATATCGTTTCGACAATAAAGTTAAACTAATGCCTAAACTAACTTCAGTTTGATGAAGCCCTTATATAAAATCATGATTTAAAAATATTTTTAAGATATTTATTTTCGTTTATCTCATAAATGTATGTACAATCTATACACTATTGACATTTTTTTTTCTTTTTCTGATTCAAAAAACCTTGCTTGACAACACAGATATATACATACATACATACATATATAGATACATATTATACCGGGTAGAGTTGTAGCGACATAATTATTTTTATTTATTTATTTTCTTTGTATGGCTGCGCCCCTAAGTAGGCGTGATATCGCTGTATTCAAAAAAACACTTTGGTGAAAGAAATTTATTGATCATATATTTGACTGCTCTCGGAGGATGAGAAGAACTGATACTAATCAGTCCATATTATTTTTGCTCCCCAGTATTTTTTTTTTCTAACACATAAGCCTCTTATCTCGCCTCCTTATTTCGGCTCCCATACAAAAATACGAAAAAATAATGAAAATCTTACGCATCGAAAATGGCTTTTATTTTTTTAACATACCATAGTTAAACTGTTTTTCCTCATGCCAGCAGCTATTGACCCACCCTAATGTGCATACATATGTATGTATGTACCCACATAAGTGCACATCGTCTGTATTTACTTAATTATTTACTACAGATTTTTTATTTTTACAATTTCTTAAAATGCCGGCTATGGCCCAAATACCGGTTTTTGTGCTCATGTTTTATTTCTGTTATTGCTTTTATTAACCGACCGGCTCCTGCTAGTGTTCATTGATTAAATTGATTTTTCTCACTGCTTGATCACGTGTATGCAGTCAATCTTCCCCACTCTCATGATATATTTTCAAAAGTACTCACTTAATGTATTTATTTATGGGAGAGCTTTTAGTTGTTTATATATGGGAGAGTATGTGTGCAGGTTTTTTTTTCTCATTTGGTGGAGCATATTTACGATCCACACTCAGTGTTGCCGTTTTGCTACGAAAATGGAATTATGTGTGTCGCTAGATCACCGTGCCACCTACGGAGCCTTCGTTTTTTTTTTCTTTTTTTTTGAACCACTTTGGTAGTATTTAAGAATATTTTGGATTACTCCAGCCTATTAAAAAAAAAAAAAAAAGTTTGAGTTGCGCGGTTCAATCATTTTGGCAAAAATCATTTAGCTCAATATAGTCAGAGATACCTTGACATAATATGTTTTTACTTCGGCACCTCGAATAAAATGTTTCCCCTTAGACCAACGCCCACCGAATCACATCTCCCCTAAAGGGGATTCCATACAAAAGTACAAAAAATAATTTAAGATCAGCCGACCCGAAATACCTTTTTTTTTGGAAATATGGTAATAAAACTCTTTTTTCCTTATTCCAAAAACTATCGAAAATTCGAAGGCACAATATCCACAACTTTCCGTCTATACAAATAAACCCGGCCTTACTAAGCATACACAAATTCGTTTGCTTCCTTTCTAAGTGTGCGTGCAATTTATTTACCGTCTAATTCATAAAAATTATAACATGTTTATAAAGCTCTTATTTGACAGATTTTCCATACAAATATGTCAAATAACAGTCTAATAAGCTTGTAATAATTTTTATGAATTAGGCGGTTAGTTTTTAAGTACTTAAAAGTTGCTTTAACAAAATTTTGTCAGTTGTGGCAACGCTGATCGTCAGTACTTCAGAGTTGTTGCTACATTTTCTTTGCCGTTAAGTGTGTGGATCCCAAGCTATAGTCCACAATTTATTATTAATTATATTATTGCTTCTCACGTACATACGCATACACAGGCAGAGATCTTGTTGAAAGTTGTGCTGGTTGTTATGCATGAATTTGTACTGCTGTGTGCAAGTTGGATTTATTATTGTGTTGCTTTTGGTTTTTAGCCAATGTGTGAATTTTAGACCTGAAATTTTTTGTCCATATCAGCTCTTGTGTCAGTTTTCATTTTAACTTCTTTCCATAGGGAACGATCGCGCGCCATATTTCGTTTACGTTCGGGGCATATTTTATAATTAACGACTTTAAATTACTAAAACGTTGTTTAAGTCATATTCTAATATTTACATATAAAGCTAAATTTAAAAACAATTAAATGCTTAAGAAAATTGTAGAGAACATAAAGTAATGTATGTATAATGTTGTTTGTTTCTTCAACAAAAAAAAAAAAAAAATATTAACAATTTATTTATAGAGTAAAGCTCATAAATAAATCAAATATAGAGCAAGAAAACATAAATTTTTTCTTACGGTTACGGTTGTGATTTTGCGTCAGTGCGTGCCGTAGCTCATTGTTACTTACCATTAAATCTTGCCAGAGTTTTATGTTAATTGATGGACTAATTAAACTAAATTTTAAAGCAAAATATCAAAAAAAGAAAATACCAGTTTTGTTTTTTTTTGAAAAAAAAAACTACGCACACAAAGTGGAAGAAGTGGTTGTTTTAAACGAAAAAATATAAAAAAAATGTATGTATGTATATAGAAAAAAATTAGAATAACAAAATAGAACATTTTTATTTGCTTAGAAGTTGTGTATGAGTTCTCTTTACACTTTTCTGCTCATTAGACAACAACAAAAAAAAGAAAAAGAAAAAAAAACAACCAACAAATTTAAACATCAGGCAACAAAACATGAGAAGAAAACAATAACAAACATCAAATCGTTTCATTAAAAACATTGTTAATTGATTTGTGCATAAATTAGTGCAAAATTGACGGGTGGGTGTGTGCGTTAATTTGTGTGCTTCGTTCACTTGTTTGTAATAAATTCCTGAGGAGGTTTTGCTCTAGTTGGCTGCAAGCAACAGCGGAATGTAAGTTATTTGGGTGAAAATTGCCAACAATAGATAAACTAAAATTGTCAAACTCAATGTCAGAAACTAACAAGAAATTCACACTAACTTGAGACTACAAATATTTAACCCAATTTTGATTAATTTAGAATTTAGATTTCTTAAAGGTAATGCCTCAAAGAAGGTGAGATTTAAGTTAATACCCATAATTTTGACATTAAAGAAAAAAGGCTTCAATAACAGTTTTTATGTTTTCGGCATTAATATTTAAGAATTAAAGTGTTTTTACAACAAAAAATATTAGTGCTACAGTTCAAGCCAAACATTAATTAATATTCATGTCAATTACAAATTTTTGCAAATTTATTTATAAATGCGTATTTCGCTTCATTAAAAAAAAAAAAATTTGTAATAAAAAAAAAATTTTTAAATGTTAGAAATTTTTTATTTTTTTTTACTTATTTCAACAAAATATATCCATATTTGAACATATATTGAACAGATTAATACATATTTTTTTCAAGTTTTCTTATAAAAATGGTAACGTTGCAATTTCGAACATGATGCGGCGCATCGTATGTATTGAACTGATTTGCGCATAAGCCGTTTTTATGCGATTTTCTGGAATATCTAAGAAATTTTTGTGTCTTTTTAATGAAATAAATATTTATTTCATTTCATTTTAGCCAATTTCACTCATCGTTACCACCCAGAAAATAGTGGCTTCAATGATAAAAATTTTTATCAGATCGCTTTTGGTTTCTTAAGGAATTCAATTAAAAAACTTTAAATTATAGTAAAAAAACTAATAGCAGTAAAAACAAAAAATTCTATCAACTGATATGATATAAAATAAAATAACAACAATTTTTCAACACAAACATTTTCAACGAAATATTTTGATAAGATAAGGAGAAGAAAACAAATTAAGCATATTTGAAGAAATACTTCAATTAATGAGAAAATATAATAAAACAACATAAAAAGTGCAAAATACAAGAAAAAAAAAAATATTAATTTGGCACAAAAATTAAATATTAAACTATAACCTTCAACAACAAAGTATTTTTTCCTCAAACCTGGCAATTAAACTAAAACAAAAGGTAAGTTAAATAATTGAAAAACATCTTTTTCGCTAATCATTAAATTTAAATGCAAAAAATATAAATTATTTAACAAATTTGCTAATGATTTTTCTGGCTATACACCGCAGTAATTTCAAATAAAGTTGCTGCTTGGTGTGCCAAAAAAAAAGTACTGAACAAATAATTCATGTAAAATTAAAGTAACACATTTTTTAAAGAAAATTTCATTTAAGCTCTAGAGCAGTACTTGAATAATATCATCTTCCTACTGGTCATTAGCAGGAGGCTAAACAAAAAAATTAAAAAAATTTCATATAAAATTAATTCTAACGAGTATTTAGTTATACATTATTTCAAATTTATTGATCCCTTTTGGAGAGCCGCCATTTTCTTTTTAAATTGCTTAACGCGACCTTATCACTGCAACGCTTAATATCTCAGATACATGATAGACTAAATTTAACGTTTTAATTTGTTTAAGTACTTTTGCATTTCTTAGTCTTCATTACTGGAAGCAATTGTTATCGCTGAATTCCTTCACTTTTCTTATCTCTCTCTCTCTCTCTCTCTCTCATTGTGTGTGCAAAAATATTTGACATAAAAATTCTTTTTCTTTTTTTTAATTTTTTGCACCGCAAGCATCTTCAAGTTTGCCTGATTTTTTTTTTTTTTTTTTTTTATCTATCGGTAGAAATAGAGAGACGTGCAAAGCAAAGAAAAAAATGGAAATAAAACAGTAAATATGAATGTCAAGTCATGTGTATTTAATGATTAAACTGCAAGATATTTGTATATCTCTGGCGAAACTCACTGTAAGAAATATGCAATTCAATTGCGGCAAATGTAATGAAGGCAGCTGTTTAAGAAATTACTTTAAAATGTGTATTTACTGTACAAACTTATAGCTGTGAAACCAGCCTTGGCTTTTAGAGCAATCGAATCTAGAACCTGATGTATAGTGATCGAGCATGTCGCCGACTGCTCCATGTTACCAAATTAAAAAAAATTAATTGAAATTTTTCCACAATTGAAAATAAATTTTTTTTATTTGTTTTTTAGTTTTAATGGAGAAGAAAATCAGTGATTATAAGAATCTGACTGGGGAATAATATCGCAGTTAAAACTATACAGTATTTTTCGGTTAATTGACCCTACGGTTAATTGGTTTCCACGCCTAATTGAACCACATGATCGGGCAAAAAAAATATTGCATACGAACACCATGTGAATTTCCTTGGATAATTGAACCCGGTTAATTGATTTTCCCGCTTAATTCGTTCAAAATTCATGTCAGCAAAAATAAATTTCCTCTTACTTTTACCCGGTTAATTGCATTGAAAAATAATCTGGCATTTTTGCACATACACATTTGACATCATTTGTGAAAAACACTGGGTGGCATCTCTACTATACACATATATGTACATTTTTTGATGTTCCTTGCATATTTTTTTTCGTTTAAGGTAAAAAAAATTAGTTTGAAAAACTTAAAGTGCACATATGCGATTTCTTTTAATTCATTAGTACATAGTTTCGATTATGCTTGATTTCTGTAATTGAACAACTGTTCAATTAAATAGGGTTCTTGTAATTGAACGAATTGTTCAATTAAACGGGTATCGGTTAATTGGTTCCCCGGTTAATTGAGCAAAAAATTGTGCAAATTTTGATGTTCAATTAACCGAAAAATACTGTAGTATGGTTTGTTCACCCCAGTATTAATTAAAAAACGCAACTAAGGCAAAATTATGGCTTCAAATGGGGTATAACTAGCTGTTTCGAAAACGCTACTCTATCCATCAAGTTCTATTCACATCCTTTGAGTGACTCATTCCGTTATTGAAAAATAGTATACGCTTCTTAAAATGTTAGTGGAATTTCTCAAGTCTGATGGAAACCACTTCCTTCCAAACACCTGCTAAGGTAAAACTCAGTAATTAGAAATGGTTCCTCCTCAAATTGTCTCACTTTTAGGATGGCAACACAACTGAAGTGTATTTGTCAGCTGCCAAAATTGACAACACTTCCTCTAAAATGATAAAGCAGTGCACTAGAAGATAATGCAGACAATGCTTGTTGTTCTCGCTTCACGACTTTGTCCCGTCTGCAACAACATTTTAGGCTTCAAACTTGTTTGCTTTTATTTTCTTCATATGATCGGCTATTTTTTGCCAAAAATTACAGCTGAACAAATGATATGATTTTTGTGGCTTTAATGAGTTTTCTTGTTGCTAAATTGTAACTTTTTCTGCCAGTTGTTGTCGTTATTATGAGTTGTGGTTTTTGTCTTGTTTTCCATATACGTCTGTATGACTGCTGTCTTGATAAATTAGTTGTTACTGATAACAATGTGTTGTTTTGTTGTTATTGTTTACTGCCATGTGCTGGTAATTTTTTTTTTATTCTTTAGTATGTTCTTGTATATTTATATATTTGTGCAACTTGTTGTTTTTGAGTTAAAAATAATTTTTATTTTATTACCTTTCATAAATCTATCAGTCAACATTTATCAGCAGTGGTTTGCTTTTTCTTTAATGTTTTATAAGACATGGAGTGAATGTTCTAAAAAGTGAGCGGGGCCACTTTGGCTCCTGGATCACTTCAGAAATGAACTCCTTTGAGTGCAGAAGAGAGAGACCCTAGAAAAATGTACTTTTTTTAGCCTTACTTCTCTAATTTATCGGCAAACTCTTAAAAATATATTTATAAATCAAATGCAAGCTGATATGGCAGAGGTTTTGCGTGACTGCATTAGAGAGCCCCAATGAAGAAAAGTTGTTGATATAGTTTTTTATATTTTTTTTACCTTTTTATCTACATATTTGTTTAGGTTATGGTGCAAATATGTGTCTTAAGGTTTTTGGCTTTAGGCAATTTATTGATTTTATTTAATTAACACTCTTTCTATGTTCTATTTTTATTTGAACAGTCTTCAGCTAATAGTAACTTATATATTTTTAAAAACTCGCACACATGCCTATGGGCACCAGCACCAGGGATGGGAAGTACACAGTTGTGAGAAATAAATAGCAATGCAGAGGAGAGACCTGTACAAAAAGTCTTGCTTGAATTTAATGCCGTCAAGCATTTGAATATTAAATGAACAATTTTTTTTTCTAAAAAATAACTCATTTTTCAATCTAAATTCAACTTATCCATCCCTGAGCATGTGTTTACTTCTTTCATGAATTCAATAATATTTCTATTTCCAATTTGATAAGCGAGAATTTGTTGATTATGGGGCACAACTTTATCTTGATTTTATGGTTATTTTACACAAAAGGTGTATGTACATTTTCACATGTTTGAATTCGTTTTAATTGCTGCTGACGGCTGAGTGTGTTTGGCTGTTGAAAGTTGGCAACAAGGCGTTGTATTTCTTTCTAATTATGTATATTTTCTATACTAAAGGGTAAATATTGATTGATTTCAATGAGTGTGGAGTGAGTGGAGCTCTTGGGTGTAAATAAAGACGATTTGTTTGTTTTTTATTAAGAAAAATATGAAACCACATTTTGTGTAAATTATATTGATTTTATGGCATATGTTTGTGTTAATTAGTAATGATGTTTGTTTAGGGACAAAAATGATTGCATAAATTTGAGAAGAGACTTTGAATTTTGTGGGAAACTAAAAGGCAACATGATAAGCACTCAAATGTAAAGTTTAACTTATACATATGTAATTTGAGATTACTTTCGAAGTCTATAGAAATATGGCTGACAACTTGTGAAACTATGAACATACCTCAGCATTGCAAGAGTTTTAAGATTAATTACTTCAAGCACGAATTGATGCCTTGTATAGTTTGTATTTTGTTTCAAAATAATAGTTTGTTTCTCATATGCACTTTGTAATATTGTTAACTATATTTTACATTTTGACCTGCAATAAAATATGGCCTACCAAATGAAACATGCCTGAGCATGTCTCCCTTATGTTTGTCATTAAAAATTTTTAAATGCAACAGAAAGAAACCTAATTAAAATACCAATCAAACAAATAACTTTTGTGCTTAATTATAAAATCAATTACAAAGAAAAAATTATTATTTTCTGTTACATATGTATATTCGAATTTTAAAAGCAGTAATGAAATTAAATTAAAAAAAAAAGTTCAATTCATAAACTGCAAGGATAATGAAGAATGTCATATATACTTTTTTTAAGTAGTGTATTTAAAGCAAAGCTAGCGGAATTTTTTCCATATTTTTTATATATTGAAAGCTCATGCACATTTTACCCAGGCACTTAAAAATCAAGCATCTATAAAAAAAATTATTACGCATATCCTTTGTGACTTGATAACGCTATCGATATAGAACCAAGTAAAGTAGTTGCGAAACTGCGTTTTTATATCATTTATACATTTTTGCCCTCAAAGGGACCTGCCAATGATATTTACCCATATATCCTTCATTATTAGTATTAAAATTTCAACTATCTCTATTCGAAATATACATAATAATATAAAAAATTGTAAAATGTAATGCAAGTCATGCCTTTTAGCGTCTTATATTATTTTTAACCAAATTCAGGAACTCAAAATTCATTTTTAAAAATATTTCATTTGATATTTTTACTATCGCTGGCATGTACAAAAGATTTCTAAAAACCTAAGAAATCATTATACCAACGCTAAGCACAACAAACTAGCAACTACCAACTACATATGTATGTATATCCTTTTTCCAAAAAAAAAAAAAAAACTCAGCTTATTAAAATTTATGAGTAAACTCTAAAAAAATGTGATTAAAACTTCAAAGATGTTGTTACAAAGCTATGTGGTGCTTATTGTAGCAATCAAGCTAAGGACTAGTAAGCTCGTCATATATCCTTTATATAAAATAGGCCCTTTTCAAGCTTAACCACAATGAAATTATGTAAAATAATAAAAAAAATACTATATTAATTTTTCCTGGAAGCTTTTTTTGAAATTTTAACATCTTTTTGCACATCCTTTATGAAAAAAGGAATGAAAAAATTCAGTACAAAATAATTAATTATGCGTACAATTCAGCCAAACTTCATAGAAACTTGTAAAATTGTGCAAACAATGCTTTTGAAGGGCTTCCCTGAAAACGAAGCAGAAATACGATCATCTACTGAATGTCCTTTTCTTCCAATATATTATATTTAAAAGTGGCAATCAAAATTATGCCTGGGAAAATTGAAGCTAGTCATAAAATTGTGCTCCAAAAGCAATGCTATAGTTTTTAGTCCAGAGCTACCAAAAATAGACCTGCCTGCCTGGATAAGCATACCTGTCCTTTAGGTAATTTTTTACCAATATCAATTTTATTGTTAAATTAATTATTCAAGCTTTTGATCTTGGTTTTTTATAAAAAAAAATATTTCATAAAATAATGTTTTTTTTTTTTTCAATATTTCGCCAACAATTTGCTAGCATCTTCAGGAAAATAATTATAAAATTAAAAGACCAAAGATCAAAAGCTGGAATAGTTAATTTAACAATCTAAAGATCAAATAATATAAAAATAAATATAAATTTTTTTTTACCATTTGAACTTTACACAGTGGATCCTATGTTTTTATGAACATTTTTAATAATGCTCAAGCTTAATTTTAATAGACTGCTTACGCTTTGACAAAGTATTTTTTCACTTCAACTATGACCAGAGAAAAGTTGTGATTCGTAAACTCCAAATCTACCACATTGCACTGCTGCACTAAATTTCAAAAATGTTCCTTAATTTAAATTTTATAGTGAATAAAATTAAGTAGCTCCTGTTCTTAATTTCTTTATGGTCCAAACCCCTTCCTACATGGTCTTAACTCTTACTCCAACAATTTATGCACTTAAACCATTTATTTGAACTGCACTTCGAAACTCTATTACTTTTCAGTTGTTTTTTTTCTTTCAATGTTTGTTTAAAAATTATCTTTGATTTTGCAATCTTTCTTCTTTGTTTTCTTAAAATATGGCATAAATTGACCACCATCACCACCAACGAGACAAAACTATACAAAAAATAATTTCACATTTAGCAAACGCAAAATAATGCAAAAACCCTTGTTTAAGCGAAAATAAGAAAAAAAAAATTTAAATCAAAATGTAACTTAAGCTCAAACTAAATAAAACATTTACTAACGTCCCTGCAGTCCGTCGCTGTTTCAAAACACACACGTAGCTGGAAAAGTCGTGATGTTTTTATAACGTCACCGTCATCAACTCATAACTTCATCATGATGATCATCAGTTTCGTGTTCCCGCAGACAGCAACGTATTATATGCAGTAAAATTTCATTAAAAAGTTAAAGACCAAAACCAACGAAAACAAAATGTACTGCAAACGAAAACCACTAAAGAAATAAACATTTAAAACTTCAGCAATGAAACACATAAAAGGCCGCTGGTCATGAAACACATTAAGCGGCAAATTATGCAGACACAGCAAGTTGTTGCAAATGGAATTGAAGTGTTTTGAAGGTTTGTAGTCAAAGACCTGCAAACCCCCGAAAAACACTTACGCCGACAGACGGAACGTAAAAAAAATGCAATCTTTTAGATAATTTTTTTTTTCGTTTGCAGTGTTTTTCAATCACAGACAGTTTATTTCGAGTTCCAAAGATGCATGTTAAGTTTTCAAAGAAATGAAAATGAAAGCTTTAAAAGCAACGACCAAAAAAAAAAGAAAGAAAGAAACAATCGCAAATAAAGCAAGCAAAAACTTTTAAAAACGTTTATGATGCTTAAAATCGTGATATACGAAACCTTATTAAAACATAAATCAACTGCATGATTTTTTGCGATATAGTGGAATTGTTTGAACAGGTCAATAGGAAATTTGCTAACATCTCAAAGGGTAAGTGAAAAAAAAGTTATTTTTTGATAAACCAAAAATTACCTCAACCCAATAGAAAGCAAAAAAGAAACCGTCAAATTTCCATACGACACTTAATAAATAGAAAATTAACAAAAAAAATTTAGCGAGTCTAAAGAGAGAATATAAACAATAAATCGTTTTCTTATAAATCTCACACAAACCTTCTTATAAAAAAAAATTTGAAATAAAAAAATCTACAAAAAAAAATATTTTAAGCCGTCTAACATAAAAATCGCCTAACAAATAAAAATCGCCTATTGAATAAAAAAAAGTATTAAAAATATAAAAAAATAGATCTGCCATCAAGTAAAATGTGAAAGAAGCTGAGACACATGCTGCTGAAAACTTTCTGAGGTAAAATAAATTATTTGAAAAAACTATTTATTACAGCTTCAGATCGTTTTTTATATAAACAAATTTTTATTTACAATATTATTCAATATTTCGGTAACAATTTGTTACCATCTTCAGGATAATAATTGTAATTAAATTGAAAATGTTGAAAAATTTTGATTTAAAAAATTCAAAAAATTGAAAAATAAAAAATAATTAAGAAGATCAAATAAATATTATATATTTAGTAAAATAAATTATTTAGACAAAAATCGTTAAGATATTAAAATCGCCTAACATTGCCTACAGTTTAAAGAACCCGAAATTAAAAGAAAAAATAATTGAAAAAATCAAAAATTATAAAAATGTACGAAACAAACAGCAAATTACAAAAAAAAAAAATAATTGTTAAACAAAAATCATCAAAACGGAAAATAATGAAATTGCTCAAAGATTATTGCAGCAGCAAGAAAAAAATAAAATAATTTACAAAAATATTTTTTTGAGCGTACAAGAAGTCATATATAGACTGAAAATAAAGCAAGGGACTTTGTAGTTGTTTAAGTGGTCAAACCATCGTTGTGAAAAAATCCCGCAAATTTTCCAGAGCTGGATTCGAAGTCAATTTGGCTGCTGAAAAGGCTCTTTTGCGAATGTGTTTAACTAACCTTTTGAGAAAAAGAAAGAACTTGTCAATTAGTATGGCACATTTTTATATAAAGCGATTGCTGGATTCTCATAATAGATTTTTCAGCAGTTATCAGATTCTAATTGTTACTATATTATTAAAACTCTATTTCAAATAACTTATTGCATTCATATAATGTCATAATTGAACTTTATGATTTACAATTGTTAATTACTTCATCAGGCTTCAGTTCAACTTTAGAATTGAAAAGCATTTTTTTTTTTTGGTGCAAAATATATGCTGATCCGCATGTAAAATATATGCTGATCACATTACATGAGCTGCTCATTACTCACTGTCCATATTTAAGCCTTTCAACTTTAATGTCGCAACGAAATATTTTGCTGTATTGAAAATAAAATTCGAAGAATCAACTGAAGACAATATAAGCGCAATTAGCCGAATTAGAAGTTCTTAAGTGGTTAATTAAAAACATTAAATTAATTCAGTTTCTGTTTGAAAATATACAAAGTTTCAATAATCCCGTTTAAAGACAAATATTTCTAAAGTCCCATCTATAGTCTAATTAAAATGAAGTCTTCACTCTGGCATCACTGCTGAAAAGTCTTCATCATTGTACACTCCCTTTAATTTTTTTCTCGCTCATGGCATAACTCTTTCGACCAATTTCTCTTAAGGTCTGCTCAAATGATTATTGTTTTCTTCAAGCTAAACACTAAAAATGTCATCTTAAGAGTTTCAAATGCTTGACTGCATTCAACATTTCGGAGACTTAAAAAATGTTTAAGCAATAAATATTTGTAAACATTTTTAAAATTTTTATTTCTTAGATTAATTACATTTTTTCAGAATATTTGTTTGTTGTGGTTTTTTATTTTTTTAAACAGATTTCTTAAAAAAAAATCATTAAAATACGTTTCAATGAAATATTGCATACAATTACACGCCCTCTTTTTTCCATAAATTATTGTTTTTTATCCTCCTCTCTCTTTGCCTCACATGCACTTATAAAACATTTTTTTTTGGCGTTTCACTAAATGACTTTTAAGAAAACAACTTGTTGTGCTGCTGCATTTTAAAAATTCTTGTTCATTTTCAGTTTCGTAATGCCAAGAAACCAAGAACAAATTAAAACATAAAACTTAGTGTTTCGTTGAAAACGAACTGTAGAGGAGACTTTTGTGTTTTGTGAGAGCAATTTAATGACTTTTAGTTCAAATGGTTTGGCGTTTATTTAGTTTTTTTTTTTTTTTTTTTTTTTTTGTTTCTGCAACAAGTGTAAAATTAGCCACTGATGTCATCATTGACAGGCACAAAAGTTTATGGGAAATTAATGTTCTTTTTGTTTCAGAGATAATTTTTATTTTTTGGTTTTTTCTTTCCATTTCTGCTGCTTAAATACCTTTCGAGTTGATTGTGTTTTTTTTCTTGTTTGTTTCAAAGCTTTTTAAAATTAGAAGTAATAAAAGTTTTAGTGTGTGTATTAAATGATTTGATTTGGTTTTTGCACAGATAAGAGGCTTAATTTGCAAAACCAAATATCTGTCCTAGATTTAACCAAAAACTACAAAAATAATGGTGAAAAAAAAAATCAAGCAAAATTTGCCAAAAGAAGAGCACACAAGTAACTAAATGGCACAAATATTCCTTTGTGTTCATCGTGTTTATACAGGCGTTTGCCTGACACTCAATTTGTTTGGTGTTTGCTAAATTTGTTACCAACCCAATTTCGTTAGCCTAATGCTCGAATTTGTCAAAATAATCCTTGGCATTGTAAGCCTTCTTACAAGTGTATACCGTACTTTTCCATAACAGGCGGGCCAAAAGAAATCACCGTATTGGAAGTTGCTCTATTTTTGCAAATCTGTTTTTACACTGTTGAACTAGACAGCAGTGGAATACAAGTGAACAAGTCATGCAGCGATAAACTCCCCAAGATCGCGCAATGATTGTATCTAGTTTTTTGCTATCTATTCTTTCTTGAGGAGTATGGGAGCACAAGAGGCGTTCTGCCGAGAATATCGCCGCTGTTACCAAGGATGTCGAGCTGAAGCCAGGAACTTTGACGAGACGCCATGCCTCGCAATTAGCCATCAGCCGGTCGTCCCTAAGGTGAATTTACAACAAAGTCCAGCCCGTGCATTAGCTACTGCCTGTGGACCGTCCAACACGTGTAACCTACGCCCAAGCCATCCTAAATCTGCAGGAAAAAGTGAATGATTTTCCGATCAAAATCATAATAAGCGATGGTGCTCATTTTCACCACAGCGGGTACGTGAACAAGCAAAACTATCCCCTCTGGGGCGTCGAAAATCTACGAGTGATGCTTGGGAAGCCGCTCAAAGTGACTGCATGGTGCACTGTTCACGCTGGACGAGTCATCGAGCCACTTTTGTTCGAAGACGCCGCTGATCCAACGACAACGCGCTATAGAGCCTTGTTAACTAGGTTGTTTCCGCTGTCATTGAACGAATTAGTTCTGGAGGACATGTGGTTCCTACAGGACGCGGAGCAACGGCACACACTGCGCGAGCCACAGCCAATATTCTGAGGGCGGCATTCCCAGGTCGCCTCATCTCCCATTTTGGGGATTTGCACGGGCCCTGGAAGCCCTCAAGGGCAACATTAGACACGAGTGGGAGAATCTGTCACCCCAAGTTTTAGCCGAAGTGATTAAAAATGCCCTAAAATGAGTCCGTATAGCAGTCAATTGTGGCGGCGATCATTTGTTCGTTATCATCTTTACGACTTGACCAATAAAATTCTAAAGGTTTTAATAAACTTAATCCAAATATTAGAAGTGAAGGTTTTTATTTAGAAAAAAAAAAATAAATAAGAGCCAAACAACATTGAATGACTTCTTTTGCTGGACCTGTACATTTAAGACATTTTAAGGCACTTTCTTTTTGACAAGGTATTATTGTATCAAATGTGACTAGAGTTTCCTTAAACATATTGGAAAAATAAACTGTCAAATGAATTAAGAAATTTTAATATACATAAATATGTACATATGTATATATATTTTTTATAATTTCTTACGATTAATTTTGCTTAAACCTGTACTGATACAAAATTATTTAAGTATAAGAAATCGACCACTCTTGAAATTAAGCCCTTCAAATTCGGTAGGAATGTAATTTTTTTTTTTTGTAGCACAAATGCCCTAAAAAGTTGTATTTTATTCGCAACTTTTTATTTAGGGAATGTAATCGAGAATGTCGTCTTGAAAAGGGCAAAACAATCTACTCAAATCACTCTGTATAGATAATTTTAGAAGTATATAAAATGCTTACGATTTCATATCGATTTTTAAATAAATGGTATTTTTATTGCAGGTATTGCAGGTGTGGAAACAACCGCTTTTTATGGCAGGCTGGCAGTATTTTGCTATAAAACGTTTTGTATTCAAAAAAGATATTTTATTAACAAAAGATTTGTTTTATAAAACCATATTTTTTGTGGAACACCTTTTAGCACATTTCAGGCGAGTTAATTTTCAAAATGTATGCTTTGAAATACCCCTGTTCTTATCTGATTTGAATTTATTTATTTTTTAATATTTGTTTATAAATGAATTAAGCTTCTTTATGGTGTTGGATTTTTCGTTTTTTTTTTTTATAAATATTTAGTCTTATTTTTTTTTCATTCCTTCAGATCTTCGGTTACCCCAACAATTGTTCAATGATCACTCACTTTTTTTGTTTTTGTTTTTTTTTTTCTTTTTATTTATTTAATTAAATATTCTAAAGACACCTTGTTATTACGAATCATTTTACAATATAATGGAATATAATGAGTTTTTAATTAACATTGTTAACAAACAAAAAAAAAAAAAAATTTCATAAATATCAAGTAAATGAAATTATTCATACAATAGGAATATTGAAATTAACGCAAGAAAAAAAAAGTTTTTTTTTCGTTACAAACTTAATAAGGAAATAATGGTATGGTTTTGGTGGGTATACAAGTAGCAGCCAAATTGTTTGCGAACAAAACACAAAACAATAAGTGAACGAATTTTATGAGCGCTACATGTCAAGGCGTGGCTTACGGGTTGCTCACACTGAAACAAAAGCTTTAAATATAATTATATAAGAAAGTACACACGTTTAAGGAAAAACTTTCTGTCAACATTTATGGTCATAAATTTCAATTCTGCCATTTAATATTGTGCATTTTGGGCTTTCAAAGTTTCTTTTTAAACAAAAGGTAAGCTAGTGAGTATGTTTGTTCAAAAAATGCATTTTTTTTTTTGTTGGGATCTTAAAACCATTAACGCTATTTAAAATTTTGCCGTCCTTAATTTAAAATTTAAAATTCAGCATTGCTACGAAGTTGATTCTTAAACAAAATATAAAGAGTTCAATCAAAATTTTATCAAAAGCAAGACTTATTTCAGCGTAAGAAAATTATATATTAAAATTGTAATAGAAACTTTATTAGCATTAGCTTATTGTTAGCTCATGATAACAAAGTTTTTGTGGCCTTACTTCACCCTCAGCGTACAAAATTTAGCGAATTTTTGATTAATGTAAGACTTTTGAATGAAGTTGAATAAAAAAACTAACCGATTTTTGTATATTGCAATTTATTTTTTGCGAATTTTTTTTTTTTTTTTAACTAAGGCGTAAAATAATTAAAAAAAGTTTATAAAATTCAAGATGTTAAATCTCTGTCGGAGTTAAAATCTGTCTATATTATTTTTGTGATTGATATTAATGAAGCAAGACAAAGAAAACATCAGAGATATTTAGCAGGGTGGACAAGCAGCTGTTTCGAAGCCGCCACACTTCTTGTCAGCACCCGTCTTTCAACTCATGTTTCTAAAGCGACTCTCATGCCACTCAGCCTCCCCAACTATTGCATATTTTGTGCACTAAAAAGCATTATACCTTAATGTCCACTCATTTGCTGTAGGGTATACTAACAACATTCCTTTGATTGTGCTTGCCTCTACTTCAATTTCATTTGAAAAGTTTATTGCACTCTTCAAAATTGCAAACATATTTAAATATTTATTTATTTTTATGTATTTGTAGAATTCATACCCCTTATTCGTATATTTTCTGGCTGCTTCTCTTGCCGATGATTTACTGCCAAAAATATATTTGTGCTTGCCAAATAAAAAAAAATGATAAAAAGAAAAACAACATGCAGGCAAACTGTTCAAATATATCATCGTTCTTTAAATTGTATTAAAAACAATGTAATATGCAAAATTACGTGTTCAAATATGCGTGCTGAAAACCAGAAAAAGTTTTGCTATTTTTGGTAAAGAAAATAAAAGTTTTCAAATTAAAAGAAATATTTACGATATTACTAATGAATGAACAAAGACTTGAATATATTTTTTGAAAAAAAAAAAAAAAAAAAATTCCTCTAAGAAAAACTATTCATGCACAAGCTTTTGCTAAGATTAAGACTAAAAATGAACCTTTAGGAAAAATATGGGTTTAGAAGAAAATTGTTGGGGAAAATTTTAGAATTGAAGTCAATGTCTGCCGAGGGTTTCGCGTTTGCTAATAATTCAATGTTGAGGTTGCGGAATTTTTTAAAGAAAATATGATATAGGGCTGCTGCCACAGCAAAATGCTAAACAATATTGAAAATTAGGAATTTCCCTTTTAGGGAAATTTGTGCTGACTGCATGAGTAGAAAATAATATGCGTATTATAAACAATTTTCTTTGTTTTTAATTTAATTTTTTTACCCGAAAGTTTTTATAATAGAGCTCAGCGAAAAATTTCCCTTGTAGGGAAGTTTTTCTTAATTGGCAGCTTCAAGTAAAAATTTATCTTGGTTTTGGTATTGTACCTGAATTCTACGACAAACACTGTATGTAGTATTGTTGTAAATTGAAAATTTCTCTGAAACCTTGTTTCGATAAAAGCATATCATATGTTTATATTTCTACTGAAGTATGATTAATTAGGAAATTCCGCATGCGGGCTTTAGATTTCATACTCAAGAAAACCAAAAAAAAAAAAAAAAAAAATTACATGAATTTCTCTTGAACAAAAAGCACAAACAAAGAGTCACATTGACAAGTTCACATCTGAACCTTGCTCTATTTAATAAAGCTGCTATTCTTTTTATAATTTATCAGAATGAAAACCGAGAGCTTAAAATAAATTTCTTAATCGCACTTGACGTTTTGTTTTTATTTTTGCACTTAAAAATAAACCTTAACTAAATATAAATTATAGAAATTGTATTAATATCATTTAATGTTTCTTAGTGGCGCCCTCTTTATCAGTTCTTTTTTTTTTGTTCAATTTCATAAAAGCTTTCGTCATAATTTCTGCTAAATTATTATTTATTATACCATTTTTTTTTTTCTTCTTCATAAAATACTTTTTTTTTTATTATTGCCTTAAATATTTTATTAAAAAAAAATTAATACATTTTATCTCTGTTTCTTACTCAATGTTTATATTTTGCGAAACATTCTTAGATTGTGCGAAGTATGAAAGCACAATTAAAGCACATTTTTATGTACAAATCTACATGTTTTTATGAGCAATTAAATTCTTTCGAAAACTGATAATATTATTTATAAATTTGTGTATGTACATAAAGTGCGTAACGTATGAGTGAGTATATTGTTCAGTCTGTGTGTCATAAATTGTTAAATTTAAGCACAAAAATTTTAAGCAAATAACCTTGATAAAATTCGCATGAAAGTTTTGCGTGTTATTTATTCAGGCAAAGAAACAGAAAATGGTCAAGCAAAAAAGAAACAAATTGAGGTTTAATTTTAGAATGTTAACAATAAAATTAAAAAAAAAATAAACTAAATGCCTCAAGTCCTTGAGTTGAATAAAATTTGCAATATAAATTTACATTCTTTATATCAATAAAATCAAAATAAATAAAACATGTGAAAAATTTCGTTATATTAAAAATGTATCTCGTGGAAATTGTCTAGGTTAAATTGTTAGGATTTTGCTTAGAAAATAACTGCAACAAAGTGATCAACAACTGTAAATCACAAAGTTTAGCTATAAAGCTAAAATGCGGAGCGCACAACAAGCCTATATTGGCTTGGGTGTATGTCGTAAGACATGGGTAGACGAACCCCTCCATTCAACCTAACCTCACCTAAAATAATATAAAAAATTATCTTTTAGGGTCATTTAGTTTTAAGCTTCAATTCATAAAAATTGTTTACTCGATTGATTAACAATGATCTAGTTGAGTCCCCACGCAAACCTTATTTGTGTGTAATACAAATTTGTATTCATAAACGTATAATGGCAAGTTATTTTGTGCTGGCACTAGCCATGTATTTTGCAGCTCGCTTTGTTAAAAAAAAAATATGAATGGAAATTCAATCGTCACGAAAAGTAAAACTTTCTATTGATTGTAAACAATATCATGGACTTTAAAAAATAATTAATAATATTGTGTATTTTTAGTTTACCCTCTAAGCAAAAGGCAAGAAAAAGAAACATTTATTTATTTATTGAAAGTATTTTACAAAAATAAATTTATAAAATACGACACTAGAAACAGTGTGGACCACTTGGTCATTACACTAAAAAAAAAAAACACTTTTTTTTACCAAAAAAAAAAAAAAAAACGAAAACTGAACTCAAGCCTGAGAAAATTATTAATAACAATTGTAAATCGTACAGTTCGACTAAAACTGTTAAAAAATTAATGCTTAAAAAATCTTAATAATAATAATTGAGAAGAACGAATAACTTAATCGAACTGCGAGTGCATTTTAATCGTTTAAATTGGCTGCGACATCACTAATAGTACGTTTCCATTGCAAAGAAAAACACTTGTTTTGTACAAAACATGTCGAAGTGTTTCCACTTTGATGGGAAGTCTTTTTAACTTTGAATTTTCGCAATCAGTTTGTCATTAATAAGTATGTTTTATAACATAAATTTATAGCTGTTTAAAAAACATGGACAAAAGGAGTAGAGTGCTCTACCAAGAGTCTCCGAAGTCGCAGGTGCGATTCCTGCCACAGGCTCTGGGTGTGTCTGCAGACAAGCAAGACTGTATAGAAATATCGTTGTATAGAAATATTGTTAAAAAAAAATTCGAATATTTTTGTTCATTAATTTTGTGCATTTTATTAAAAATACTAATACAAAGCCAATGGATCTATGAAAGGGTAGTTAGTGTATTTTGCTCGCTTTATTTTAAGCCAACTTAATTCGTTTCTTCTTAGCACGTGCCCATGTTTAATGGTACTTGAGTCTACCCTGTACTTTTACATTGAAGGACATTACCTTGATTGCCAATAGCCATATTTCATGTTCAGATTTCGTTTACTATGATAACTGTTTGGTTGACATTTCTTCTGGTATTTGTGCCAAATTCTTTGATTGTGTACGTTTTCTGTCACTACTGCGGCTGTATTTATTAGTACAAACTATAATGGCTTTCGCTTGTGTTTTTGTTGAAAATATTATAGCGAATAGTAACGAAAAGTTAATTTCAAAAATAATTTTAAATTTTTATTTAAACCATAAAAACTTATAAAAAAAACAATTTAAATTTTTCGTGTTGTACCAAATATTTTTGAAGTGTTTTGCTTCAAAACAGGCAACTTAAAGTGTTTTCATTTTTTCAAAAATGTATGAAAAAGACATGTGTTTTGAGACATGTTTTGCTTAAAACACATGTACTTGAGGAAAACAACAAGTGTATAGAAACGCACTTTAAGACAACCCATACATTTTTCTTTTTCAACATTTTTATATATATATTTTTTTCCTAAAAATTCAAAGCTTATGAATTTTTATTTCTTAGTTATGTGAACTGCAATTTGATATGAAAAAGTAGCGGAGGAATCAGCGGCCAAATCGTTGCATTCGATGTCGAATGAACTAACGAGTAAAAATAATATAAAACAAAAACAAAATGAACAACAACCACAAGGCCCAGGCAACAAAACCTGGGGCCAAATCTTCGCAAATCTTCGATATATAGCACACACTCTCAGGTCTTAAATTTATAAGTCTTAAGTCGTTGCTTGATATACAGGATACAGTCCCAAGTCTCAAATATATAGAAATTTGAGTTGAAGAATTTCGCTTCAAGTATTTGAATTAATTAAATGCTTAAACAAGGGCCTTGCCATCGATAAGTGTTTATTAAAATCTTGGCTTTTTTGTGTTTATGAATACATTTTTGCGGACATCCTGCTTACGGCTTTTGTTATTTCATGTTCATAAACCGTAATGAATTAAACGTTGCCATAGGCAACGCTTATGAATTAAATGGTTAACATTTTCGTTACGTTTATTTATAATTGTTAATTATTTTATCAGGCTTGAGTGGCGATTTTCACTCACGCAGTATTGAGCAAGATTTTTAGTGATAAAAAAAAAGAAAAGCAAAGTAGAAGATTTACTTTGGTTAGGAACACCACGACACTCATCTGTCCCCTAATGCAGTTCACTCAATTTTGCTTTTCCTTTTTTTACTTTATCAATATCAACCAAAAAACAACATTTTGTTCAAAAAAATACTAAAAACTGTAAAAGAGATTTAACAACAAATTTTTTTCCCGAAATTTTAATAAATTAAAAAAAATTTTAATCAACCATATGCTTTTTTACACAAGCTTTTGATTACTGATTGATAACGAAGGTAGAACATGAAATCTGTGTAGAAAATATTTACACATTAAATCAGTAAAAACATACACACAACTATTTGTAAGTTTTTTTTGGTTGTTTATCAAAAAAAAAAAAAAAAAAAAAAAAAACAACATTCATAAACAAGAGATTAATTTATCTTGTTAGCAAAACAAAAAAGGAAAATAATCTGTTTTTAATTTCCGGTCTTGTCAATTTTCAATCAAAAAACTATTTTTTTCTGGTATTGATTCAGCATAAAACAAAAAACAGATGATGATAATAATAGTGACCCAACTAAAAAACTACATAATAAAAAGAAACTACAAATCGTTTTGACAAACGACTCAATAAAACTCGCATTAGAAAACCAAATTGATTTAAAATTGCATGAAATAACAAAAACCGTATTTAGAAAATTACATGTAGATGCTTAGACACCGTGTCTAAATGAGCCAACATCCAAACACATGGCTTCTATGCCGGCCACATACTCGTAATTCGAATGCTCAGCGAATTATTTTTATAAAAATAAATTATAATTGACAAATGTCACTCAACAACAAATCAAATTTGTTTTCAAGCTTTTTAAAATAAAACTAAAACCTCAAATGAACAACATTAAGCGAAAAGTAACTGGCTTTACGCAAAAGGTTTTAGCATTAAAAATGGAAAACAAAAAAGAAAAAAACAGCCCCTCAATAAACAAATTTAAATTGAATGAAAATTGCTTGAAAAAATGAATAGAAAACAAACAGTGACATGACTGTTACAGGTGACAAATTAATGGATATTCAACACTCACCACCGCCAAACAGCAACATACCAAAAACATTAAAAACAACTTGTACAACACACAAAAAGCAATAGTTTAACAAACCAACATTTTAATTTCATTTGAAATGAACCGCCATTATATTGACAACAACAAAAAACAGAAGATTTAAAAAACATTAAATGTTCACAGTGGCGCAAAAAACATAAAACGAAACGAAAAACAAAAATTAAAAGATTTTCTTTTACCTGCCTGCTTAAAGAAATATAATTCATAATATGTACCCCAGCCAATAAGTCTTCCAATTTACTTTCCTAGTCTTCTTTAAAAACGTTGATCACTACTATTTTAACACAAAATAAATCTTTCTCAATGCTGGCGAATACGAAAATCGTACTCAAGACCGATAAAATAATTAACATGTAAAAATCATATAGTGCAACTATTAAGTTAAAATATAATTTGATTTATTTTTAAGCGGTTACTGAACTGGCCACTGGACTGATAATCGAAGGTGGCCAAATTTGCCAATTTCACGCTGACATTTCAGCAGTGATAAAAATTACCAGCTAACGATTTCATAACTTATACCAGGGTTTTGACGATTTTTAAAAATTAAGCGGGACAAATTGTTGCTTACCTTGAACTCGATAAAAATAATAGGAAGCAGTAACTTTTGTAATTATTTTTAGCAGATATTGAAAGGAAAGTAAATCTGTCATATGTGGAAATGCATTTTGTGTTGATAATTTTTGTTTTTTCTTTCTTTATACAATTTTGATAATGATAAATAAGTAAGAAAGCCGACTTTACCAAAGTGTAATAAAAAGCTTTTCTATATAAATCTGTAATATCAGGTATACTACCTGACATTTGATATCGCTAAGTTTATTTGTAAAATAGGCACTTATGTATATTAAAATAATGAATTTTAACTAAGCATTAGCAAAAATTGGAAACTATAAAAAATGAACTTTTTAGATAAAGTAATTAATAAAGGTCTTTTTTTAAAAATACTTAATTATTTTTGTCGATATTTCGCTCTTCTTCGGATAGCTAAAAAAACAATAAAAAGTATTTTCATTATTATTGTCCTGAAGAAGCTATCCGAAGGTGAGCGAAATATCGACAAAAATAATTAAATATTTAAAAAAAAAAAGATAATAAATATATAAAATATATTTATGTATTAAGTTTATCAGGCTCAAGTTCTTTCTATTTTGTCTTTGTGATTGATATTAATTAAATTAGTTAAAGAAAACATCAAATACATTTAGCAGGGTGGACAACTAATTGTTTCGAAGCCGCCACACTTTCTCATCAGCACCCGTCTTCGAACTCAAGGGCTTATGTTTCTAAAGCGACAATCATGCCACTGAGCCACCTAAGTTGTTGTATATTTTCCGTCTAAATTTTTAATTATATTGGAAAAAGTTCGAATAATAGAAATTATATACGATATAAAAACAGGGGTCGAAAAAAAAAAATTAATAATATGTTTCTAAAATACTGAAAAGAACAATCTATTTTTAGTAACTAATTGCCTGCATTGCATTGTAACTATATTTATATAGCTGCCACTTTTTTTATTACATTCTAACGCATTCTTTTTTGTGTTTTATAAGGCATTATTATACAACGCCAACTATTAAGCCAAGAGGTTCGAGTTCGAGTCCCAGATGGGCCGAACATGAAAAATTTTAATTAAGCGTATTGGGTTAAGCCACTTGTACGGTAGTATTGAACCCTCGCTGTATGAGGAGTCAGCCTTTTACTTGCTTGTGTTTGTTCAATTTCTTAGTTTACTAATCCCCGATTTTTGACTTGGGATTTAAATACAAAATTAGTAAATTTTTCTTAAAATTTAAGTTGGATTTAAAATAGCTTTCTGTTTAACAGTCTAAAATTATTTTTGGTAATTAATTGTAATAAAAGTACAGCAGCACAATGTAAGTGTCAAAAAATTATCGATAACTCAGCAAAAAAAAACAGCTGTTTAAACAAATTTGGAAGCAAGTGAAATTGTGAAAAGTTTAGAAAATAATAAATTGTTTTGTAAAAATTATTGAAATGAGTAGCAAAAGTGATAAAAGGACTCCCAATTTCACTGCCACAGAATTTGATTACCTTCTGGAAATAATAAAAAATCAAATTATGAAACAAACAAAAAAAAAACATGTGCAATTTTTTTAATTTGCAGAACAAAACCAAACTGTCAAAATCATATGGCAGTACGAAAAACTTAAATCGATTTTAAATGGTTACGGCAGGCCGTTTAAATTTGATTTAAATCAAATTTAAATTGAAATGGCATTTAAAATCCAAGTCAAAAATTGGGGTAAGTCTTCATTTTATTATTATTATTATTTATTTTTTTTTTTTTCAAAATGTAGATGTTATTTTTTCTTAATTGTTCCACTGTATGTTGTTGCACTTGCCCCTTTTTTTTTTGTGTCTCATTACGTTTGAGCGCCTAACAAAGGGCAATAATTATTCAAAACACATGGTACTTATGCCCCCTGCGCCTTGCTGCTCTACAGTCGTTAGTTGCGCTTGTGTGCTGGCGTTCAAATGGTGCGTTTGAGTTGGATATCGACCAACCTCAACAGAAAAACACAAAAGTTTTGTGCATATAAATATTGATTGAATACGTACGATTGAATAATAAATTGTAGTTTTATAAAAGGTTGTTTGTTGTTAGTTTGGCTTGTTGTTTGTTGTCCATCTAAATGCTCAATGTTTTTTTTTCCTTTTTTGATTTTTCAATGTATTAAGTGGTTGTTGGTTCTTGTTTGTTTGTTTGTTTGTTTTTTTCTTCTTCTTGTTTTTGGCTTATTGACCATATGACGATGTCTGAAAACAAAAACACATAGATATACGCATTTATATGCTGATGAAAGTGACGCAAGGTGCTTAAAACTGTGTTATTATTGTGTTTGGAATATATAATTAATGTGTGTGTTTTTTTCTCTATTTATCGTTGACATGTATTTGGTGTTTTTATTAATGTTTCTTTTTTTTCTTCTGTTTAGAAAATATTTTCTACGTTGTATGAAACTACATACATACATACACTAGCAGAAGAACAAGAACAAGAGTGTAAGAAATATGAAATGTTTGCTTTTATAACATGTTAATTAAAAGCATTTAATTGCATAAATTTATTAACGAAACCATTTCTATGTTTAACAAATGTCAACTCATTAACTTTAAAATATACAGATTCGTGAAATTAAATATTTTCTTGTTGATTAATCATTATTGTTTCTATTATTCGTAAATAAATGTATATTGAATTTTCTCTAACCAAGTTGTTGTGCTCTGTTTGATTTTCGTTCCCGGTTTATAAATGAATCAATTAACAACACTATGGAGCAGGCAAAAAAAAAAAAAAACAAAACATCTGCTGCAGTCCATAACGTGTAAAAGACGTTTTAGACTTCAGTAAGCAACATGTCAAAAAATTTTAACATTTTAGCTTTAGAGCGTATTAATGCTGGACAATTAGTTTGATTATTATTTTTGCTATAAGAGACAATACATTTCAATTGGCCACCTCTTATAGCGTATAATAATCAAATACAAATCGTAGTAACCAACGATTGCTCGTTGAATGAAGGTTGTCAGGAAAAGTAAAAGTATTGCATTATTTTGGGTCTAAAAATAGACCTTATTAATGTTTTCTCTCTTTTTCAGCCATCTATCTACATACATACATACAGGCGATATTTCGCTCATCAGTAGAATCGAAAAATCTCAAAATAATGTTTGAAACCCAACCACTAAACTAAAAACAAATCAAATGCATTATATTAAAGTTTTTTTTTTTTGAAAATTTTAAGACAAGAATTAATAAGCCAATTGAACCGAATGAAAGAGTGTAGACTTTTCCAGCCCCGGAACAGTGAATTGTGAACTTTCGGCCTTTATATCTATTTTCTAATTGATTTGTTGATTGCAATTATGGGCTGCATAATTAATTTACACAACTGAAAAATGCAAGCGATTATTTCTGGACTTGTTGAGAAATTAGTGATAAAAAAAATTTAATATACCCCACATGTTGCGACCCCGCCTTCGCTATCCCACACGCTCTACCTAAACTAGCCTATAAGTGGTGAGATATTCTGTTTTTATTTGTTGCTCAGTGTAATTTAGACTATTTTATATATTTAAAAAATACTATTAATTGAATTCTTTTGTAAATTAAAATTAATAAATGTCTATGAAGGAAATAAATTAAGAAAATATAATAAATGAAAGCGTATGCTGGTTTAACAGAAATATTGATTCAAAAAGTCATAATTTATTTAAGAATAGGAGTTGAACAAAATTTTAAATTCTGTTGAAGACTGAAACAATTTGCTATTAAACTATAAACACATTTTTCACTTATACATGTATAAAAAGGAATTGTGTGCAGTTAAAAGCCCCCTTTAATGAAATGTGCGTCAAAAGTAACACACATTTTCTTGCTTCATTAATTATGGATTCAATTATTTTTCTTTACATTATTTTTTTTTTTTTTTAATTTATTGTTATTTATGTGTATGTTTGTGCTGGTTTAAAATGTTTATTGACAACAAAAAAAAAAAAAGAAATAATAATGATAATTTGATAGGAAAATTTATTTTCAGCTTTGAATGCGACACGCACTGCAATCAGTTCACTTAAATGCTCTTTGATTGATTATAATGATGGCAGCGCCGCCATCCGTTGATGGTGGTTTGGTTGGCTGATTGTTTGGTTTAATGATCATGAGGGAGGGCACTACTATATTGATATACTCATCGTAATGTAAATACCAAAAAATGATTTTAACACAACGTCACAGAAGAGAGAGAATATTAGGGATTTATTCAAAAAATCAAGAAAAAAATTATAGCCATCTTTAAATGCATTTAAAAGCTAAAATTTCCATTGTTTTTTGAATAGGCACATAACTCTATAAATAGTATACAAGTTGCAGTTTCCCAGAAACTAAAATGACATTAAGTTCTGGTATGAATTTTGTCGGCTTTTTATGTTTAAGCCCAATAATGATTTAAAAAACAAACAAAAAACATGTTTTCTAAAAAACCCTTTTTATATACCCTTTTTTGCCGGCAACTTTTGTTTTTTAGCAGCGAATTTCCTTATGAATTTTTTAAATAAATTCTATAGATTTTTTTTCATCTTTTCTTTTTTTAATTATACCAGTTCTGTAATGTCTCATCTAGAGAGTTTTATTCATAAATCACATACAAAAACGTTGTCTGCTTTTCAATATTGAATGTTTTGCTTACAAGCGAGATCAGTTACCTGACTGCATGAATAAAACATTATTATGCCATAGAGAATTTTATAATTTGCATATGAAGACGAAAGGAAAAAAATCACACACACACACACACACACACACACACACAGAAATGAAAATAAATGTAACAAGCAGACATAATGGACACTTGTCTTAAAGGGAATGAAATTACTGTGTATACAGGTGAGCTGGGTTTGATTGCAACACAAATGTCAGGTACATTATATATGTCAGGTACATATATATACTCGCTTTATAATTTGTTGCTTTTCCTTCTTCTTCTTCTTCTTCCAGCTCTTTTGTGTTTCAGGAAATTAATTGAAATGATTTTAACATGCATAAAAAGTATGTGTTATACTTGCGCATATACATATTTATGTAATAGGGAGGTGTATTTTGTCCGATTTAGTTTTCTTTTCATCTAAACCAAAATTTTACTACAAACAAATCTTTCTCAATACTGAGGAAGTAACATCAAACTAAAGCCCTTCAATTTTACTTTTCGTGTGTCCCTTAAAAGTGTTGATCACAATTTTATGAAAAAAAAAATTTTCTCAGTTTTGAACTCAGGCCATATAATAACCATAATTTTAATACGAAATCAATTCAACATAAAAGTAGTGGTCAAGGTACCTCGATATCAGGTAGCCTCATACCTACAACAAACAACAAACACATCACCAACAAACACTTCATCTATTTCGCTGGTAGAATTCTGGAACTTCTGTCGCCCGTTTGTGTTGTGTATTTTGTTGTGTATTCTTCAAGCTAAACGCAGTAGTCAACTGGACTTATAAGGCTACCTGATATCGAGCTAAATTGCTAGTGGTCACGCTTTTCTTGGCACACGTTTTTCAAAAAGGTGTGGAAAGAAAGGCAAGTAATAATTGTACACTCAACAAATAACTTAAGCAAATTCAATGATTTTGGCTTTGGAATTTTTTTAAAACTATTCAAATTTGTTGTCTAGAAATAGGAGTGTAGAGAAATAAAGTGGCAGGCCCGCGATATCACTTCACATCTTTCACTTGAGCAAAAACACGAAAAACAACAACAAAACTTAAAAATTTGTGGTCACGCTTTTTTTGGCACACCTTTTGCCTAAAAACATGGGAATCTTACTCAAATAATTTAAGCAGATTGCAATGAATTTGGTTTTGGAATTTTTTTAAAACTATTTGAAATAGGTATGTTGTCTAGCAATCAGGGTTTTGAGAAAACCCCAATTGCTAGACCTTGAACAAAAACACCGAAAACAACAACAACAAAAATTAGAAAATTTGTTATGGCTCTGCTTGTAAATAGCGATCGATGTTGAGTGACATCGTGGGCCTGGAAATCGAAAAACCCCTCTCTACTAAAAAATTTTAAATGATTTTAGTTAAATGCCCAAAAAAATGTTCAATAAAATCCTAATTTTAGTTGTTTACTTTTATTAAGAGAAAAAAAAAATCATCTGCTCTTACACCAACTAAAATGCCTAAAATTATTTGCTCTCATGTTTAGCTTGAAACAAAACAAATAAATCCCCAAGGTAACATTTATTATTCAGCAGTTTGTTTAAAAGCTAATCACGGAACTCGTGGTCATCACAATTGTGCGGTTGTTGTGGAAGAAAAAAAAACTCAAGTACTTTTTATTACAATTCATTATTAAATATTTCCTAGAATGTATTTATGTTCATCTGTATTCAATTTCTGGCAGTTGATGTCTTCCTTAAAATTTTCAACATTTTTCTTGCGAAATAACATTAAAATGCTTTGAGCTATTGAAGACAGAAAAAACATTTATATTTCATTTAAAAGGAAAACAAATTCTAGAGAATTCTCAAAATTTGTGCAATGCTTTTTTTTTACAATAATGATTTTAGCATTTTGAACAAGTTGTCTTAACAGCACAGCAGTGCACAGCACAATTTTATTTCATTAATTTTATTTTGAAGATTTAGTTGAATTTATAATAACACAGTGTAACGAAAAAGTAAAATAAACTGCAGTATGAATGTAGTGATATGTATGTATATACAAGATGGTACCAAATGAAATCACCCTATGGGAAGTTGTTCTTATTTTTGCAAATGGCTTACAATATAAAATCTGTTTTTACATTTGAGTCTAGTTGACAAAGCAGTAGAATACAAGTGTACAATCCATGGAGCGATACACTCCTGAAGAAGGCGGAATAATCACGTCTATGAGGAAGTGGACAGTTTTTCGACCCAAATCATAATGAGCGATAAGGCTCACTTTCACCTCTGCGGGTATGTTCTTCTTTTGGCTGGCCCACCTCTTACATACGTAATTTGATAACTGAGCGAGTTGAAGTTTAATTACTTTCAATGGGGGGGTTTTGCGAGCCGAAAGCCCTGATATTGGGAATGAAACCCAAGCAATGAATCTGAGAGGCTTGTATTTATCTTCCAACAACATTCATTAAGTAGGATAATAAATTTTATTTGTTTTTTTTTTTGCATTTGTCATCTCAGTAGACTTTGGCTTATTACAACTTTATTTTGTTTATTTGTTTTAGTTATGAGTGCTTATGGCTCATTATATTAATACAACTCAGCAGCTGCGGTAGTTTTGTTAACATTTGCCTGTATCCCAATTATTCTGAGCTACTCTGCATTGTATTTATTTTTGTAATTGCTAATAGGCTTAAGCTCAACGCCTATTTGATTACTTCTTTTTTCTTGTTTCTTCTTTTTTTTTTTTTTATTTTTTTTTTTTTTGATATTCAGTAAAGAAAAAATAAGCCATCACCCAGGGGCTGAGCTTGAGCCTTTTAGAAAGTAAATAAATAAATGTAAAGGTGGAATTCAATTGGATGTTACTGAGGGTATATAAGATATATTGCAATCAACGAAAAAACACAGTGATAATACTGAAATTCGATCAATATTCAATGTAAGCAGTCCGTAATGAAGATATCAGTTAGTGTTACGGCTTAAAAGCTGGCTAACGGCGGCTAATAACGGTTGGAGAGTGAAAACAGCTGGAAAGCTGTGATACACTATGTAGAGTTTATACTACAATCGAAGAAGGTAGATCTCGATGCAATCCAGCGGAACGAGCTAAATGAGGAACGAGGTAAATAGAGAGCAGTCCTGGAGGACGAAGATCTGGGCCTTCCCGAAGTAATGCAGATAGCAGTTGCGGGAAGGATCACCCCAGAAAAGAGGAGGGAGTTTTTTTTAGTGGATTCACCACACAACGCAGTTGGCGACGGCCACTGTAAGTCCGAAGTCATTTTAAACCCTACCTCACCGTCAAAAACAAAAAACGGCCTAAAAGCTGCTGCAATTAGTTTCGGCCTGAGTTGATAGTAATTTCGATGCTGATGATCGTTGTGGGGCGGACGTGAAACCGTTGTGGCAGGTACCCCACAGGCAATAAGTCTTCAGCTGTACTTTTCTTCTCTTGCCTAAAAATTATTGATCCCTAAAATTTCATCACAAAAAATTCCTTCTCAGCTCTGTGGAGGTAAAATCGAATAAAAAGTCCAATAAAATAATTCACACTTGTAATTTATAAAGATTATTAGGCTAAATAAATATAAAGCCATCAGGTTTAAAACAGTGTGGGACAAGAAAAAAAAAAGAATTTAAGTTCAAAATGTATTTTTGCTAAAATTTTTTTTATATTTTATATATTTATTTGAGCTTCAGGTATTTTTATTAGAGAATTTGAGTATTTTTGTCAATATTTCGCTTTCCTTCGGATAGCTTCTTCAGAACAATAATAAATAAATGTATAAAATATAAGAAAAAAGGGGTCAAAATAACAAAATATTAACTAAAGTTTTTTATAAAGAAAAATCTTTTTTTAAAATTTACTTAGAACACCTGTTATTATTATTATTATTTTCATTATTTTAGGTCTAAACATATACCTTATTGTTAATGTTTTCTGTATTTTTCAGCCGTCTATTTGCTGCCGACTTTACGTTAATGCTAGTCAAAGCATGAGTAGACCAGAAAAATCCTTAAAGAATGTTTGAAACCCAACTAGTTATTCCAAAATTGCTACGAACAAAATGAGAATTGTAAATAATCAAATAAACTTTTTTCGTCCTAATGGCGGAAAAAGACAGAAAACCTTAATAAGATATAGATCTTAGTAGATCTAAAATTATACATTTCAATTGGCTGTTTCAAAGCAATTAAATAATGAAGTTTATGTTTGGTTTTTTTTTTATAAATTCGTTCGAATTTAAGTAAATGCAGACATACAACTTTTATTGCAAGAAATCGTCTAAAACTTATAAAACTAAAAATAAAATTTGTTTCTTTATAGGACAACGTTGTATGGCGCAGAGAACTGCAGCGGTAGAGGATCTCATTACAGCAGCGGCGGTATGTATTCTGATGTTATTATTACTATCATTATTATTTTTTTTTTTTTTTGAGTACTCATCATATCAGTCAAAACTGAGGCTTAAAATAGACATCTTGCTTGAAATATGGCAAAGTTCGGCTAATTTAAGGTGCACAATAGTGGCAAACTTTTTGATTTGAAAGCGTTTAGATTTGGCCAACAAAATGTTTAAGCTAAATAATTAAGAGGTTGGCTGGGGCAACAAATAACTTCATAACGAGATGAAAGTGGCTGGTGGAGAATCACAGCATTATGAAAATATACACAAGCGTCCTTGACTTACTTCTGGAAGTATAAATATTTTATACTTCCACTTATTTTATATATTTTGTATAAACACCAACATGTTCCCCTCACATACTAATCCTACCCGCTCTTTGCAGGGGATAAAGGAATTTTTGTCATGTATGCAGTGTTTTGAACTCTAATTCAATCCCAGTTCTTGGTGATTGGAAATTTAATATTAGATTTTCTATAGTTGTTTGAAATTGTGTTAGTTTCTTATTTAAAATAATTTTTTTTTCTTTCTTCCAACAAGTTGTTAATATTTTTGTTGGAAACAAATTTTATTTGCTCTATACCTCAGACAGTTTTATTGACTTTTGAATACGATGTACTAGTTTTTGTTTTTTATTTGAATTGTTATTTTATTATTTTTAGGTGTGTGTGAGTGTTTTTTAGGCTTTTTGTTTATTTTAGTTAGTTTAAATTTTTGTTCTTTTCTGGTACATATTTCATTTACTTATTTTTTTTCTGCTTTGATTTTAGGCTGTTTTTATAAACAAAAGTAATTTTACGCATTTAACCTTGAAGTTGATGGGTATTTTTTTTTCTTCCATGTATATCTCCAGTTAAAATTAAAGAGAAGTAAACAAAATGGTCCTGGGCATAAAAAAATGTAAATACAAAAGTTGGAAAAAATTGGGATGGTGCCTAATAAATATTTTTGCTTTAAAAAATTTAAAGGGAAATTAAAAATTTTGGGTTGCAAGTTTTACTGCTGCTCTAACACCTTTACCTTCTTCACTTTTCATTTGTTTAGTTAATGTAAATAAAAAAAAAGTGAGCCAGTTAAGAGCTTTATAAATAAAATATTAGCTTTCATTTTGAATCTTCAATACAGTCAGTCAGTTTGAATGTCAATACAGTCATGTTGAATCACTAGAAATCAAAGTTATTTTGACAGCAAAAAACTGTTGCTTACAAACTAATTTAAAATCAAATTGAGCTAGAGCGAAAATCCTATGTATCAATATCTCCTTTGAAGTATAGAAAATCAAGCTTGTTTTCTACATTTTTAACTCCTTTTTTCTCAGTGTGTACGCTCTTGGCAATACTGTGATATCAGCTTCATTTTAATCAAGTAAATTTTTATAAAACTTTATTGATTGTTTATGATCGATACTTTTGTATGTTTTGCAAAAAAAAAATGTTACTTTAGTTAGAGGAGTGTTAAGCCATTTTAACGCTTAACTGCTAAACGATTTACGGTATCTCTATGAATCATTTAAAAGTACCCTGCCGGCAACTCAGTTAACTAGTAATGAATTATAAGCTAACTTTTTTACAACTGGTGGTGTTTGACACTTAGATTATTTTCAATGGAGATGACTGACTATTTTAACATTACGATGTCCTAGGAGGTAGTCAATTGTCCGACGCTGCATTACTTTTCAACTAACTTAAAGTTAGCTACTTCAAAGTCAGTAGCCACAGAAAAAAATGTACAAATCAAGGCTGATTTTAAATTTCTCGGTGGTAATATTATATTTTATTAAATTAAATTTCATCCTATTTTTTTTTTTTGTTTTTTTTTGTTAGCCTCTGGTGGGATTCGAACCACTAAGCCTCAAGACTGGTGAGCAGCCACCTTAACCCATTCAGCCATCGCAACATTTAACACAAATGCGACAATAGGCAATTTAATTCAAGAGTTATTTACCGTGTATGTGTGTATGTTAGTATTTGAATTTTGGGTGAACTCTGCACTACGTTTCGATTGTATTGTAGCTAATTTGAAGCTAGTCCATAAAAGTTAACGTAAAGTGAATTATTTTAGTAGTCGACTACCAACTTGCTGGCAGGGTAAGTTCTGGCTTTATACAAACCTATGCAAGTGTGTGTGTGTGTGTGTGTATGTATTGGAATCAAAGTATATTTCAACTCCATCATAAAACCGAAACTTAAGCTTATTTTTTGATGGATGTTATTATGCGAAAATTTTGTTGTCGGCAATTATTCTATTCTGAGAGTTCAATGAAAACTGAAAGAAACAGAAATGAAGCCACGGCATAGTTATGGTCTTGAAACGTGGCGTGGTTTATTGCCAAATGTGTTTTATTATTTTATTTGTTTATGTTTCTTTTAAGAATAGTAAACTTTATTCCACTTTAAACGTCACTCAGCACTTTAAAGGTTCTTTTTGTTTGTGCTTCTCTTAATACTGATTGGCATTTTCTTAAGCTTTAATTTGTTACGCTTTTTTTTTTTTTTTTGTTTTGCTTCATTTCGGTTTGGCTTATTTCAGTAAAATTTAAAGCCTGGCTTGTTGCTTTTAACAATCTTGTTGAAATATTAGTGGCAACGTATTAGCACTAACACCGCCACCTTTAATCATTCAGCAGAAATCAACGTCATCATCATCATCATCATCTGGTTCATCTTGGTTATTGTTTTGGTTTTCATCATCATTTGCATTTGCTGCGATTTTTTGTTTTGTAGCTGTCTCATGCAGCAGGCATGTGCTGCCTTGCAATGCAAATATAAAACGCATTCATTTTTCCATTCCAATAAAAATTTAGAACGTTTTTAACATGCTTTTTGCTTTTTGCATTTTTTTTTTTTTTGATATTTTGGTGTTTAGTCTGCATAACTCATGATTTTCTTGGCGTTATTAATGCGTTGCATTTGACTTCAAGGCAAAACAGAGAAGACAGATCAACAGGCAAACAAATGGTCTGACTGACGGACAAATCACTGCTGAGTTATTGAATTGAATAAATGTAGACAATTTAATATAAATTTCATTTATTTATATGCAATTCTTTGTTATTTTGCTTTTCCTTCAGTTTCGTTTTGCTGCTCTCTTATGGCAGCTCGAGAATCTCTTGGTGATTAATGTTTATTTACCATAATCGATATGAAGTGCTGCTTTTGCAGTTCACACGAGTAAACGGATGATGCAGTAATTGAAATAAGCAATTATTGTTTAGACCTAAAGGTTTTTGCCAGCCTCACAATGAAAAAGAAAAAATTGGGAAAAAATTTTGAGGAGGCAACCTGTAATAAAACTTAAGTTTCAACTTTGGTTTTCAATGTTAAAGAAGGATATAAATGAAAAAAGCATATTTCCATATTTTTTTTTTTTTTTTTTGAACACACCGACTGCGTGCCATGTCTCCTTATGCCCAATAAATCAAAGCAAGTTCATCTTCGAGTTTGATTTGACTTGCATTGAAAATAGTAAATTAATAAATCAGTGAATACTTAAACCCCACTTAAGCGTAGAAAATTTAGTGTTTAAATCTTAGTCATCAAAACAGTGTAAAAGATCCGCTGTTTGCCATTTTTTTTTTTTGCAACTTTGACAAATTTATATTTCTAAAAACCAACAATAACAAATGGTTCACTGATTTACTGCCCTTGTCAAGTTTAGGCTGCAATTAAATTACTAAAAAGTTTTGTTGCCCAACAATTGAAATTCGACCAGCTGGAAAACAATTTTTTCTTAAGATTTCGCCCAGCCAAAAGCTCAATTGATGGCTCAATAGTGATTGTTAAACCATCCCACCCTATTGTATAAACTTATTTATTTAATTATTTGTTAATGCTTGCGTTCGTTCTATTTTGTTGCTGCTCTCCAACAATTTTTAAACAAACACCGCCCCATAGTTGACGCATTTTTATGGTTCGTTTGCAGCATATTTATTTTCTGTTCGTTATAAAATGTTAATTAATCGATTTATTGAAATTTGATTGCACATAAACGATAAAATATTTATTTTTATTACTTTAAAATTTAAAACAAACACATTTCGGTTGTGGTGTTTTCTGATCGAAGTAGCACAAGCATTCCATTCTATTCAGAAATTAATGTGTGTTTTGAAAGCACTACGAAACGAAGTGCTGCTGCAAGTGTCTGCTTGAGTTGCTGGTTCTGTTTGGCAAACAGTTTGGTTTGATGGAGAGATAAAAACAAAGTGTTTTCTAATAAAATTTTATTCTGTGTTAAATAATTTAAAATTTTTTTCCGTAATAAGAAATTATTTCAATTGAAATAATTGCTCGTTACTTTAATAAGAATCAATTTATTTACGAATCGATTTGAATTAATTATTGAACAAGTATATTAATTATAAAGTTAATTATATGAAAATATCTATAATTTATTTAAAGACTTGAAATTGCAAATAAAGAAGTTTGTCCAGCAATAAGCTATAATAATTATTTTTTTGTATGGGGGTAAAAATTTTAGCAAGACTTTATAAGAACTAAGTTTACACTCCCTGGATTTTCCAGTGAAACCGAAATTCTCTATCAATTGAATGCCTAAAACATCAGTTAGAGTTGCAAATCAAGTTTCGTAAAAATTTTTGGTGATTTAATTGCAGTTTAAACTTTTTTCGTCTGTTGTCCCTTTTTTATTACAGCTGTCAACAAAGTGACAATAAGTAATTTGAAAATAAATAAGTAATTTAAGTGGTGGATTTAATTACCATAAATCCATACTTAAAATAATTTATATCTTATGTTTGTAAGAATGTGAGATACATATGTAAATCATTTTTTATACAGCAACGCTTGACTAGTTCCAGCAGTTTAAACTTGACTGTGATAAATTAGTGATGGTTCTTAGAAATAGAAATCTGGCAACGTTGCAAAAATTGGCAAACAGCTGATGTTTTGCACTCTAAAATTTCCATAATTTAAACGCTAAATTTTCTTTGTTGAAATGTGGCTTAAATATTCACTAATTTGAAGTTTAAACGTATGTAGATTAAGCCAAGCTCAATGGCATACGAAGAGGTTTCTCAAAGTATCCGCTCAGCACATTATTTAGAAATATTGCAAGCTTAAGTGTATGGAATGTTTATTTGTTTACAAAATTTACTCGGCTACCAAATTCATTTCTTATAGTCAGTTAAATCAGTGACAGAGAGTCTGCCTTTTTCATTTAACATATGTGGCAAACTAACAATTCAGTAAAACAGTGAACATTTAAATTACTTTTAGACGAAGGAGATTGCACTTTAAACTATAAACATAATTACACTGAGAACACGTATGCCAGTTAGCTTTTGTGGCATTGCTGCCAACTTTTATTTGGAAAATCAAGAATAAGTGCTGAGCAAAATGTAAACTGAATTTAAATAAAATAAAAATTTTGCTCAAGCATATACTCTAGATAAGTCGAAAGCTTGACAGTTTTGTTTTTGCCAAGAATACCCCCATACATTCCACTCATCCTCATACAAACCTGAGCTTTCGGCTTCAGACCCAACCAAACCACTGTGCGCTTTTATCTACTTTACCTTTTACCAAATTGCAATTGTCTTCCCATGTAATTCAATAGTCGTGAAACTGATTGTCTTGCAATTTATCATAACTACAATTGATACCACCAAAACTGCAAAAATAAGTTTACAAACAAAAAAAAAAAATAATAATAATAATAAAGGAAAAAATCTGCAACTCAAAAGAAAACCAGCACCACATAAACATGACACTTTATTAAAAAATAAAATATAAAACTGAAATTTAAGCAAAAAACCACAAAGTAAAACAAAACTAGTTAAATCAACAAAAAAAAAAAAAAAAAAGAGATCACAGGAAACCTGGCAAAACCAAAAGCAAAAATGAACGTCCCAAACTTAACGACAACTACAATGTTATAAGAAGAAAAAAATTTTGTGACAGCTGACAAAGTTTTTGGCATAACAAACTTAACCAACTGTAAAAGTAACGTTGCTTGTACTCGCATTTGATTAAGATCTTTCTTTTGGTTGGCAAGCGGGCAAAAAAGAAGCAAATAAGAAAGTTACTTTAAGATAACAAACAACTACTCATATAAAAATGACGTGTAATTAAAAGCCAAATATTGGAAAGCTTTCGAGATAGAGTTGAAAAAATAAATCAGATTTCAGACTGTAATGACAGTTGTGTCGTGCACTGCCAAAACAAAGCCAGCCTTCTCAAATGCTTAATGCCAGGAAAGGTTTTCAAATAGATTGCGCCGTTTGAATACTACGTAAATAAATAATGAATAAAAAAATAAAGAGTAATATATAAGCAGCTGGACTAAACCTTCAGTCACATACGTTCAAATCGTTACCAACTACTACGGCAAGACGATCGCAAATGCAAACACAACCTTTTTTTTTGACATTCATTAAATTAATTCTGCTAGACTGATATTGAAAAATCATATAACCAGGGCTCCATTTCTAAAAAAAAAATTTAAAATGTGCATTACAAGTAAAATACGCATTCGCAACAAAATCAAAATCTGTGATGTTTATCTGATCAAAAAAAAAAAAAAAAAAAAAAAAAAAAAAAACAAGCGGCTGTGTCAAAATTGTGAAATTTGACACGTCCCAAGTCCAGAGGGTGCTGATGCAGGGTGTTTGCTACCCAAAAACAGCCGTTTGTGCACCTAGCTATGAAAACTTTACTTTTCTTTAGTTAATTGATATTGATTAAAAAGTGACAAGCCCAGCGTTGAACTTAAGCCTGAAAAAGTAGTTTAATATAAATAATAAATACATTTTTATAACAGCGTATATTACTTGTAATAAAACAGCTGTATGTTTTGAGGAGTGCGGCGCAAATCAGACGGTATTGTAAAAAAAACCAAAAAAAAATATTTAAACTTTTTTTTTAAGCGGCTTAAAATCACAATCAAGTAAAAATATCTCCTGAATAGGGCTGGGCTGGAATTACGGCAATCATGCTCCAACGAACGAGCTAGCGAGTAAAAGCAATGCAATACAAACACAAAATAAGCCCAAAACACTCGACATGTGAGCACGAGTTCATTCAATCACGAATTCATTCCATTACGAATTCGGCTTTGTGTGGTTGGAGCTACATTTTTATATATCACAGCTGTAACAAATGAATTCATCAAATCTAGAAAAAAATAATACTAACCAAATGATAATGGCAAAATGTTAAAATATTAAAACTGATATGCAGAACGTCATAACTGATGCAGACATGCAGCTGCATGTCTGCAAGTACAACTGCGAGTGGTGGACGTGATACAGCCATGGTATGCTTGGTATGGTATGTTCATCACAGAGAAATGTTGCTGAATACGTAAAATAGAATAAAGAGTAGTTTACAATTGAATTTAGTTTCGTTTTCGATTCATGAGTGCGTTGACATATCAAAGCAACAGGCATCAAAGTTATTCTCAGACTACAACAAAATCAAGTTGAACTAAAATTTAAGTTTCCTAAGAAATCATCTTACCCATAAACATAAAATGAACTTTGTTTTCCACCTTCCTAACTTGTTTTTCTGTGTGTATGGCCTTGTTTGGTAAACCTAATTCTTGATAACAATCTCTTTTCTAGCATAGAGGAGTTTATTTGAATAATTTGCTTTAAGAATTTAGTGTTCTAGGTCAGTTTAGATTTTATTGAATAGTTTATTAACTTAGTTTTATTTATTGCTTTTCTTAACTTTGTAATATTTTTTATTTCAAACAAAATTTGTTTCTCGTCTTTGCACAGTTGCCGTTGCCAATGTTATTATTATAATTTTTGTTGTTGTTGTTGTTGTTGCTACAAAAGTCACTGGCTTAAAAGGAATGCACAGGTATTTAAAAGGTGCGCAGTTTTTTGCTCAGCCAAAAAAGCAGCATGTGTTCTATATTTAAATTTTGTAGCTTCTTTTTCATTCAAGATTGCCAGTGCTAAGTAATTTATTTACTTTGTGAAGAATTTAGCTAGAAATATTCTAACATGGGTATTCACACAAAAAGGAAACAATTTTGTCCTCGTATAAAGGAGCTTAAAATATAAAGATATTGGCTGCCATATTTAATAATTATTGCTTTAAACCTTCCCAATCATCTTCATCTATCTTGCACAAAACAAAATATTTGCGAAAGAAAAAAGAAATGCAAAAATTAATTTCAAATATTTTGTTATTGCCAAAATACGAAAATTATTTTAAATTAAATTTTATATATTTATTTGAGCTTAAGGTCTTTCTATTAGAGAATTTTAGTATTTGATTATTTTTGTCAATACTTCGCTCTCCTTCGGATAGCTTCTTCAGGACAATAATCCGAAGGCGAGCGAAATATTGATAAAAATAATCAAATACTTAAATTCTCTAATAAAAAGACCTTAAGCTCAAATAAATATATAAAATATAAGAAAAAAAGGGCTCAAAATAACTAAATATTAAATTTGAAATTAAATTTTCTTGCCAATTAATTACCTTTGAAAGTAATTAAGCAAGTCAGGCATAAAATATTATCAGCATAAGCAAAAACAAAAGCAATATCTTTGTTCTTTGCCTTTTAATTTTATTGAATAATTAATGAAATTTTGTAATTAGATCGGAAAGTCATTTAAGCGTATAATTATTAAGCCAAAATCAAGGAGAACTGGGCATTACTTGGGAGGTGGGCCACCCACTGAAATTGAAGTCAATAAATGCAAGTTCTTTTACTATCAAAAATTTAAGTTTATAAAGTCTAGCCAATCCAAATCAATGTATTGAATTATTATTGGTGGCTAGGACCGATTTTATAGATTACAAAAGTAATATTAAGACATAAGCTAGACGTAACCTGTTTCCTAGCTGCAACACCTCTCATCGGCATCCGTAAAGTCTCAAACTCAAACACTTGCTTTTCAGTAAATTACGATTTTATGTAAATTAGCTCTGTTTATTTCGCAATACTATATCACAAATGGTGCTCAAAGTTTTCTTTATTGCTATAATGCGGATGTCAATTGGATTTAGTCGAGCGAACAACTAAGCGACTTTTATAATCACTACTTTATGTGAACTAATTTGGGATCAAGTTTCATTTATGAAATTATTATTGCTGGTGAGAACTTGTATGAAACTGTACATAATACTATAATTAGGATTTCAGCTGGGGGACAGCTGCTTTGAAGCTGAACCTCTTTAGGATTTAGTTCAGACAACAACAGCAACAGGTTTCATAATCACTACTTTATTTGAACTAATTTGGGATCAAGTCTGAAACAGGACACAAAGGCATAATTGGGACTGCAGCTGGGTTACAGCTGCTGCGAAGCTGCAATGCCACAGTTCAAGCCACTCAGCTGCTGTTCTCTGCCAGTTTTGAGCAAATTCGCTTTGTTTGTTTTAGAATACCTCACCACAGATGGCGCTCATAGTTGTCAGAAACTGTTACCCTATTGTCCGGAAATAGCTACTGGAATCTATAAATCACTCTTGTAAATTGTTTAAGTCGACATGTTTTATTTATTTATTTATTTTTTTCTCTCTTTGAATAAGGAAATTTTTCCCTCCCGACTTTTTTAATCAATACATAATTTCTTTGCACAACTTGTTTATTTATTTATTTATTTACCATTTGCCCCAATTTGTTGCTAAAATGTGCTCTGATGCTATTTTTTTTAAAGTGGTGTTTTCTGTTTGTTGCACAGCACTTTAGAGCCACTTACTTTGGCAACAATTTAGAACAACATACATAAATTGCATGTTTGCTATTTGAATTAAATTAATGCCGCGGGAATAATTAGTGTAAACACACAGCATGCTGCACACACACTTTAACAATATAATAATTTATAATACGGCCATGGAAAGAGTTATTTTCTAAAAGCCAACACATTATAAACACAAATTATGAACATACTGGTCTATAACCGCATGTTGCCTGAGGTGAAGGGATACAACTTAAAGTTTTAAAGAAACCATAATACTTTTAACCCTATTGAAAGCTATTTTTGAAACGTACATTATGCAACTAAATAATAGGGTAAATAGATTCTCTAAAACCAGGGGAATTTTAAAAATAAGCTAATGGGGTCAAACAGTTTGATATAACAAATTATTATGGAAAAAAATAAAATAAAACAAACTTGAATTGGCTTTGAGCAATGCATAATCTCAAGGTAGTTAAAAAATAGATTTTAGAAAATTGAAAATACAATTAAATTTATTGTAATTTCCGTTTAACAACTTTTAATGGGTATAGTTCATGAAAAAATCACAGAAAAATTCTACTCATGCTAGATAAATAAGCAAATATACCCAGAGTAGCTTAAAATAATTAGTAGTGCTACCATTCTGGAATATATAGCATCACTAACGCTGCTAATAATGAAATATTACACAGCTGTCGCAAGTCCTGGGCCAAATAGAGCAACATTCTACTGCTGCTTCTGCTAGAGGTGACCAAATGGATGACAGAGCCGACCATGAACATTGCAGTCTCTCGATTTGTCTAGCCATAAATTTCTCGTAGTTGCCTCAAAATTAAGTGTGGATATAAATAATGCAACCAAATTGAATTGCGGTCAAACTTACTTAAACTGTGCCAACTTTAAATTGCAATGAAATTATTGAACAAAAGTGTTGACGTAAAACGTGTTATTTAACAGCGTTGAAAATTAAATAAAACATTGAACTGCTAAATGCTATAAATAGCAAAGATGTAAATTTCCGATTAAAGAATTCGTAAATTGTTTTTAATAAGCGGAAAAAACGTAACATTATTTTGATTCGAGCATGAAAAGGCATGAACAAGCTTGCCAGCGCATGTCTCACACGTTTATGTGTGAGAAAGATTTAAGAAAAAATTAAAAGCTTAGTTAATAATTCAAGAAATAAAAAATCTACTGTAATATAGATTTACGGCCTAATTCATTAACACATTATAAGAGGTGTATAACCAACTTAAAGGCAAAAATCCAGAAAAGTGTATTCAGAAACGACTTATAGCTTATTATGCTGCTTATAAATTGAATATTTTTATTGTGGGCGTTTAATAAAGTGAAAATTGTTGATTTGACGATTTAGGGTCTTATTCATAATATCTAAATATTTTAGCTTTATAAAGTCGAATATGACAAATAACAGTCTTATAAGCCTGTTATAAATTTTATAAATTAGGGGGTTAATGTTTAATTTTATTAGCTACTTACATTTGTAATGGCCATATAGAATATCCTCCTAAAATATTGAATTCAATACAGCTGCTTGATTTTTATTGAATTTTAGAAAACTTTAGCAGGGCTCCGGAATATGAAATAATTTCTAATGAAATGTTTAATTAAAAGATTATTTCAAGTTGAGAAGGATCAACGAAATATCGGCGCCATATAGAAGGCTGAAAAATACAAAATACATTTAATAATGTTTGGACTGAGCCTAAAACAATGCGTTCTTTTTTTTTGCTAGATGTTTGTGTAGTGTGTGATAAAAAGTGATGAATAAACCTGGGCGGTGAACAAGCGGTTGCTTTCCTAAAAGAAAATAATTACATGTGACCAACTACAGTTCTTAGCTCTATTGAACGCCTTTAACAAAAAGCTGATTTTTGTAATTTTTTTTCGAAGAAAATTCATAAAATTTCGAAGAAAATCTGGTCCGTTTAAGGTGCATTAGGCTAGTGGAGGTCTCCACTAGCAATGAGCTTGGTAGGAGCACAATGTGGATCATAGCTCGTGGCTAATGGAGACCGCTGGCCGCCATGAAGTTGGGCATGAAATCTAACTCGCTGTTTGACTAATTTGCTCTCATGAAAAATACCACAGAAGAGAGTTAAAAAATATTGAAAAGTAAAAAAAAGTATAACCAAAAATCCAATTAATTATTTATTTGCTACAAGAGCTAATGGAAAAGTATTATTTTAGGTCTAAAAATAGACCTTATTAATGTTTTTTGTCTTTTTCTGCGGTCTGTTGTCGGTATGCCGCCGACATTTTGTTAGTAGACAAGTCTACTGACGAGTTGATTAGCATCAATGAAATATCGGCGGCATATAGACGGCTGAAAAAGACAGAAAATATTAATAAGATCTATTTGTAGAACTAAAATAATGAAAAAGAATAACTTTATTACTTGAAAAATACAAAAATTGAGTGGAAACATACATTGAGTAGTGAAATAAAGCAAAAATATGAATGAATTAAAATTTAATAAGAATTGTTCAGGCACACGCTCTCTTCAGGTATAAAAACGTCAACGTATTAATATCGTTGCCCTGCCGGCGTCATGTTTGTGTCATGTCCAAGTTGACAGCTGGTGAAGACGTCGAGTTAAAGCTCAGAAACACACCCTGAATTATTCTATTAGTTTTTCAATCTTCGAAGTCACTCTCGCCCTTAATTTTAATTCGAAACGTATTTAAAAATGACACTGTTTATTCCTCCATCTTATTATTTCTTCTGCTCAATAGCATTTGATACATTAAAAATCGCAATCAACAAAATGTGAGCGTTATTTCCTCTTTCTCACATACACATATGTCATTAAACGAAATTGTAGCATCAATTAAAAGCAGTCATAACATTAACGTACAAAAAATTGATTGCAATAACAGCTGAACTGCATACAAAAATATCAACTAAATGGCGGCAGATGATTGCCGCAAGGGCAGTGGTGGCATTTTCTAAAACTAAAATAACAGCAAAAATTGCAAAATTTGCCTTTAAATATGAGCAGCACTCAAGCTTTTCTTTGCCGGAAAGAAGAAAAAATCGAGGTTTTTTAATATTATAAATGCTCTTGATACTGTAATAATTTGTGCAGCATGCACATGAGGTTTTGTTTTTACTTCATATTTGCGGTCACTAGACACATAAAATCTCTGTAAAACGAAATCACCATCCATATATTTTAATAAAGAAAATAAAAACTCAAACCAGAAATGTATTTAAGCAAGAACGCGATTATTTTTCGCTGTTAAAATTTATGATTTTTTAAATTGCCAATTGGTTTTCTTACTTCTTATTATAATTTTTTTATTACAACTTTATTGATACTTGTACATTCTTGCTGCCACTGCAATTTCTCTGACACACTAACATATTTAATTAGTGCGTACAGTGGACTATTTGCACAGTCTGGAGCATTTAATAACAGGCGTTGTTATTGAACAATTTTATGGACTGACTTTTTCAAGCGTTTTAATCAATAAAACCAAAAAAACAAAAAAAAAATTAAAGAAGTGATTTATAAAACAAGATTTTGCTGTAAGCTGTTGTTTTTCAAGATAAGGTCATTCTATAGCGAAAGACTGAACTGAAATTTGCATACTGGCTAAAAAAATAAAAATGCAGAAGTGAGAGGGACAGGTAAACGTGTGTAGAAGTAGTATGTGAAGCAGGGATCTGAAGATCGATAGCTAAAATTTGAGCAATTTATTTTTGCATCATAAATAAAGTGGCTCTTCAAGAAATACCTCAATGTCAACTCCTTGACAAAGTGCTACACAACTTTCCAGTTCTTTAGCAAAACGAAATAAACTTATCTTTGCTGAGACTATTTTTCTAAGTTACTAAAGAGCCCTTTTAATGGCGTGATATCATTTGTATAACTATTTATTCTAGCAAATGTTAATTTTTTCCTGTTTTATTTACCTTTTTATTTATTTATTTGTCATTCACTTTTTCACAGCAAGTTCTATCTAACTTGAATAATTTCTAGGCAAATATTATTTATGATATCATTTGTAAAATGACTAACCTTAAATAAATTTTCAACACCTTTCAATTGGCTAATGGTTTCTGAAAGCTATTATGCAAATAATATATATATATATTAAAAAAAACCAGCCAGATTCTTTTAACATGTATGAATACTTTTATCTTTTTCTGAAGTGTGTGAGCACAAAGTGAATTTTGCTTTGAATTTAATTTACATTGAAACAGTTGATTACTAGTTTTAGTTTGAATTTGAGCAGCAAGAATTTTTACGTTTCTTATAAGAAATTTTTAATAATAATAAAAAATGGGACTTTTAAAAATTGTTCCAATTTATCAAAACATGACTAAAATTCCTACATTATTTATTACTCGGTAAGAACATTGCTGATATAAAATTGTTCTGTGACCTGTCATGTTTTGTAAGGAGCCTGCCATAAGGATTAGAATGGGTAAATACAAGATCTAAGTGGCATTTTTTCTCTACGAGTGGTCCGTGTGGCCAAAAAAAATTAGCTTGATTAAAACATTTTTTGGAAAGGGGTGCCATGGCAATTGAACACCAGGGTAAAAGTTTTCCTCAATAAATCGCACAAATTTTAATGCCTCTAAAACCACTCTGGGCATCAGTAAAAAAAAAAGTCTTAAATTGAAAAAGTTTCTAGAGCAACCATCATAAAATTTTTTTTAAAAATAAAAGCAGACTGAAATTGCTAAAATAATTGGTGGAGTTTTCCTCCAGAAATAATTCAGGTGCCAGTAAACTCCTTTAATTGAACAAGGTGTTGTTTGAGTATCCTCATAAAGCTTGCCAAGCGTGCTCTAAATAAATTTTTGAATTATCAAAAAATTAATTGTTAATAAAATACAAAAAAAAAATAATAATAATAATAATTACGATCCGCATTCAGATGCTTATAGAATTATAAAAATTTAAATAGATGAATCCTAAGAGCTACTATTGAGATTAAGCATAATCTGAGAAATCAATAAAAGCTGCAATATCACTAAGGCTCGCTGAGACAATTGACCCCTGTTGAAACACTCCATGTCTCAGTAATAGAAATTTTTGCAACTTATGCAAGTTTCTCTGTAGACTGTCATAGACATTGAATTTATGCTCAAGAATATTCGCCAAGAATTTTTTCCTAACGGCACAGTCATACAAACAACTATTTGCTTATTTTGCCAAACAAAAACGTGACCACTAGTTGCTCATTGTTCTTTATTTTGAACGAAGATAACTATACCAGCAACTAGCAGTTCATATAAATTTCCATTGATGCAACAACAAACAACAATGGGAACAAAAAAAATGCTAAAAACAGAAAAATCGTAAAAAACATAAAATTTCACAAGAGCATATTTTAAGGTTCGGTTTGCTCAATGAGCAAATGCAATACTACCAGTAAATTTCTACTTGTCTGCTTACAAAATAACGAATTGATCGCTCTAGTTTGTATATTTGCTGGGTGAGCGAACTTAACCTAAAAATGCGCTCTTGCAAAATTTTCAAATTTTTTCAAATTTCGTCTTAATGTTTCTTTTCGCTGGTGTTTGTTAATGTAGCCACCTGTATAGATATGCATTTTAAGTTCTTTGCATCCCTAAGCGTGGCAAAAACAAAGGTCACCAAGAGAGTAGTGGTCACGTTGCATGTATCCTTGTATTTGTCGGTATCACCTTACCTTAAGTTTGGTGACTCCAGCTAATAGGATATTACTTTTTGTGAATTTAGCCATGGTGACAATTTTGAATTCGTTTTTTTAAGTAATTTTTTTATTTGCTTTTTATCTACATATAAATAAAGCATTTAATTTTAATTTTTCTTTGCAGTCTGCCTTCGAAAACAAACATATTTACATCATTATTATTATTAAATTTTTTAAAATATTTGTGGCTCTTCTTTTTCCATTTGAATAGGTTTTTTGTTTTATTGTTTGTCTGTTCCCTGTGCCATCTTTTTCTCATCATTAAAAATTGCATTAATTAATTAATTACTTAATTTGCATATAAATTATACACAACAAATATCATACAATTAATCAAATTGTTTTCCTGTTTTTTTTTCCACCATTTATTTGCAGGCTCCTCAATCATCATATAAATCATTTCAAAAAGTGTTAAATCGTGACTGTTTAATTGAGAATTAATATTTAAATTTACAAATTAATAATAAAAAGGAAAAAGAAAATAAAAACAAATTAAATGAAAAAATCAAAATTTAAATGATATTGTGTGTCCTCTATAAAAAATTGTTATCAGGCAATTAATTGTTAAAAAAAAAAAAATACAAAAAATTTAAAGAAATCTGTTGAGTTTCAGTCGTACGTTAAACAAGGTCATTTTAATAAATCTTCAAAAAAAAATTGTTAAACATGCTTTAAATTCAAACCAAAAAGGGAGCAGAAAGGAAATAACAAACAAAAAAATTTTTTATTGATAAGATTGATTTTTTATTAAAATCCCATTTAAGAATTAAATTTTTGCAAGTGAAGACCATAATTTACTCAGAAAAAGATACAACTGGAAATTTTCACAAAATGCCGCCAATAAAACAAAGTCCACAGAAATGTTGTTTCCATATAATATGGTTGATTGCTGTAATTGGACTAACTGGAGAATGTCTAGTTAAAGGAGGTAAGTTCATAATAATTTTTAGTTGGGCAAACCAGAGTTTCACTCAAAGTTATATAAGCAGGGAACAGCGTTAAGTGTATTGCACAACTTGTAAAACTGCAGACAAAAAACAAAACAGTTTCGGTTTCATATATATTTCTATTCTCAGGTCAGATTAATTTCTTTTAAAAATAATAATTTGAAAATTGGACGAATTTTTATTTTAATATATTTTAGTTTGCATTCATTCAAAAATGCCATTAGTTATCTAAAAACAAAAATTCTAAAATTTATAGAATATAATTTTCCCTCTGCGTTGAAGCAAATAAATAATATTCAATACAAAAACTATTCATCTCATATAATGGCACGAGAACTAAAAGAAATGAGTTTTGTAAAAGAGAGCACCGTGAGCTGTTTTGAATATAACAAGGAGAGAGACAAGAGAACTCAAAGGTATGAACCTCTACGTATGAAGATTACAGTGTCTGCCAAATTGCTGGAACAGGTGTCATTGGCCATTGACACACAGAAACGAAAATTATTTCTTTTAATATTTGTGATGTGAACCACTGTGCAATCTTTTAATATCGCTTAGGGACTTAATAAATAATATTTGAATTTTTTTTTTGCGTCATTTTCAACAGCAATAAATTATTTTTTATTTTTCATCACATGAATCCAATATTTGAAATTTCTTTTAGCTAAACAAATGCCACCTTCACATTAATGACAAACTTAATATTAATAAAATTAAGAAACATATGTATTTACATTTAAATACATGTACGAGCTACATTGTACATACATACATTTGTATATACATAAATTTGAAAGCAAGAAAAATGTGTGCTTGTTTGTATCAAAATGCATGTACAACAAGACATAAACATTTTTGAACCATATTAAATAAATGTGTCTTGTTGAAAACATAAAAAAACGTCATGATAACTCAAATTTGGTTGCACAAAACAATTAAGTTTCAATTAAAATATGCCAAACATACAGACAGCCCTTATTAGACAAAGTTATTTAAAATTTTAGCTAAGTTAAGTTTGTTTAAACAATGTTGTTTTTATTTTTCAAAACTTCGCATTTCACAATAGAATTGAGTAAATTGAAATTTCAGTTTTAATTAAAAATACACAATACGACATGTTAAATCTCTATTAACCAAACATACGCATACATTTATCTTACAAGAAAATAAACAGAAAAGAAATATTTTTATTAGAAACATTATTTTCATGTTTATTATTAAAGAAAACATGAAAATATTTTTATTGCAGGTATGTATATTTATGTTGGGTTTCCCCAAAATAAATATACAAAATTATTGAAAACTTTAATATGAAACGCCACATGTGGCAGTTATAGTTTCTGTTTGAAGAAAATCATTTTATTATGATTCTTGTTAAATAATTCTCATGGTAGACTTTTCGTAAGAAGAAAAATAAAATTTATTTTGAAATTGGGTCATTTTTGAAGTGAAACATTTCAGTTTGAACGCTTCAAAGAGAAACATTTTTCTCAAATTATTTACGTAAAAAAATCATTTGTTTCAAGTGTTTTATGCAAGAAAATTGTAGGTTTTTTTTCTAGTTAGAGGGAAAAAATTCATTTTCATTTCTGCCATAAATTTATTAATTTATCTTTCCTTTGCATAAAATGCAAGAAATGTATAATGACAAAAGTGCACTGGCCGGCCAGTTTCAAGTACATTTTGTTTATTTAAATATCTATTAGTCATGCGTTAGATAAGAGCTGTTTTAAGGCACTTGAAAGACACATCCAACTAATCAGATAAGGTTGGCTAAGAATAATTTTGTTTAAAAAAAAAAAAACAACAACAAAAACTAGGAAAGGGTAACTTTTTAAGAGCTTGTTATCTTGCATTAAAAGTTATCTAAAAGTGAACTACTAAATAAAATTTTGGTTTTCAGACTTTAATCATGTTCTCAAAAACGTACCAAACCTTAAGGGTGTGAAGATAAATTGGTGAGTTAAATACGTCCCACAGCTCTGTTAACTGAGTTCCACACTAATGTTGAACACAGTAAAAAAAGGTATTTTTTTAATTTTCTTTATTTTTTAGTAAAAACACAAAATAATTAACTATTTTTTTTATTATATGAAAGAAAACTTTGCAACATAATAATTATAAAAAAAAAAATATCAAAATGTATTAAGTCGTGCATCTCGGAGGGTTTACTATGCCGTTCTATGGTAAGGAATATTTGTTAAATTACAACTTGTACGGGAAAATGCTGACAAATCTGCAAATGCAGGTCGTTCACCTACAGTGGTGTGGGACGTATTTAACTCACGAATTTATCCTCACACCCTTCCAAACCCATCACAATATCATTTAACAAACAAATGTAATTATTTTTATTTCAATTATTAAAAGCATTATATAAGCTTTTAAGTGCGTGTCTGCTGCTGGACTGGAATAAATAATTTGCAAGAGAAAAGCAGTCATGTAACATTAATATGACATGGCATGTTCCCCAGCCAATAAGTCTTTAGCTTTGCTTCTCTTGGTTTTCTATAAAACTATTGAGCACTAAAATTTTACACAAAAAAGTTTTTCTCAAAATCTGAAGAAGTAAAATCGAACCGAGGCCCGATAAATTAATTAACAATTGTTGGAAGAACTTTGGAGGATAGTGTGGAAGTCCAGAAAAATCCTTACGGTTGAGGTTAAATAAAAGACGTGTCGAACCATTCAAGAATATATTTATTTCAATATAAAGGTACTGACAAGCGTGACTTGTTAAAGCGGAATGCAAAACAGTTATAATTTTTTAGATACATAAAAGGCTTTCCGCCATAATTTGGCAATAAAAACATAGAATAATTTCAAGGTTGTTTACATTTGGGTTGAATTAAGGGTTGCATTAATTTCACAACAACAATTATAATCCCCAAAGTTCTAATATCAAGGTAAATTACTGGTCAAAAACTGCTGGGCTCAGCGCAAAGTTCAATGAAGCTACAAACCTAGAGATAAATTGTGAGTTAATCAGGGAAGAATATAAAATATACTCCAATCAAAAGAAAACCTCAGTTATATAGACAGCCAGTAATAAAGAGCTCAGGTATTAGGATGCTTAAAAGCTGCTGCTTGGTTTCTTTACTTTGTTTTTTTTTTCGTGTGCATCTGCTAAAAATCCCTTACTTAATTATGAAACATAGTAAAAATAAATAAATAGCGAAAAACATATAAAATAAATGAATGCTATTTAAAGCCCAAATGCTTGCAAAAATAAAATTGCATGCCAGCTATTTTTATTATTATTTTTTTTTTTTTTTGGTCTTCAAAATATTTAGCGAACGTCCAACTTTTAAGCATTTTTTTGTCATAATATAAAATTGCTATTTTTATTTTGTGTTAATAATGATTTATTGCCACTATTAAAATATTTGTTTATTGTCAACCGGCAAGCAATATTTCACAGAAAAACAAAATATTAACCTTTCAAAACAATTTGTGCCAAAAATAACAAAAGACCTGCATTTAATCCATTCGAAACTACAATTCTCCGAAATAAAGAGAACAAAACAAAAAACGCATGTTGAATTCATTTAAGCAAATCATAAAATAGAATGAAAAACATAATTGGGTTTATGTCTGAAACTGAACGTTTAAACAAGACAAGTTCAAAAACAATCAATCTTGCTTCAAGACAGGAAAACAACTTTTAAAAATCGATAACAACAGTTCACTAAAAGAGTACAAAGAAAAAAAAATCTATACAAAAAAAAAAAATATAAAAGAAAAAAATAATAAAAGTAAAAAAATCGTATGTTATTATTTGCTTCCAAAATGTTTTGCAAAAAAATATATTTTTTTAATTATAATCAGGTGTGTTCTAGCCTTCGACTCGTATTGATTTAGCACAATTTTTTCAAAAATCCATAATTTATAAATATGTCAGATACATAAACAACAGCTTTTTATCAGCTGCTCACAATCACATCACATTGCTTGCAAGGCAATTGGGTGGTGATGATGGTTGTGGCGCAAACGAAACAGCCAGAGTATGTCGGTCGCCTGCTTCAACTTTACTTTTCTTGCCTTTTTGAAAGTTTAACACCACAAAATCTTTCTCAACTTTAAGAAAGTGAAAGTCGGTTTAAAAAACAAAAAAACATAAAAAACTCTAAAACAAATCTATGCCCAAAACTACTGATGATTTTTGTGATAAAAAGATATGGCGGTTATAGATTGTCAGCAAAATTTTTTTTTTATTCGTTAGAGTTGTTTTCCCAGTCACATCACTTCGCCGCAGATTTCATTCCGCATAGAAATACAAATTTTCTTAGCGCAGCAATGCATTTAGAAAGGAGTAAATTTCAATTTCAACTCTGATTTCATCATCATATAGAAGTAACGTTTTTATTCTTTTACTTAATCCTTTGACACAAAAAAAAGTAACCTTTTGCATAGCAGCATTCATAAAAACAAATTTCATTTCAAGCTTAACTATTCAAGAAAGCAAACAAAACAAAAAAAAACATGGTCAAGTGTGGGCTACAAAGCATTGAAAACAATGCAATAAAACTGAAAGATATCTAAAACAAAGACAAATTTCACGAAACCATTAAATGGAGGCGGTTCTTGGTCATAAATTGTTGAATTTTCTACAAAGGCGTCAAGTTGCAAATACTTAAGAATGACGTCTAGTTTTACCAGCCAAAGTTGAGTGTCTAGCTTTGGCGAAAAGCAAGAAACAAGAAAAAAAGAATGAAACATTCCTTTTCAGACTTGCAGTCACCCGCATTGATTTGATATATTGCTTTAAGACATGACGTACAACTTTTTTTATTTTTGCCTTTAAGTTCAATTTTAATGTTTTCGTGTCTTTCAGAAGTGTTTTGATGACGGTGTCCTCAGCCAGCAGCTCAAGTTACGCTTGAAAGTGAGATTTCATTTGGCTGACAATTTTGTTTTTCTTTTCTTCATCTTGAATTCTTTTTGTGTTGCTTGAGACTTTTATTATTGTTAAATTTTTTTTAGTGGTGACCTTTGACCCTGACCTCTTAAGCCTTATTGACACTTATATTTGCTGGGATTGCCTTTTTTCTGTTGTTTTTTTTTTTTTTGTATGGAAATTATGCCATTATATTTCTTTTCATTTAAATTTTTTATTCTTTATTAAATTTAATTGGATTAAATTATTTATATGATAAATGTATAACTGCTTAATTTTTAAGCTTTATTTCAATTAAATTGTTGGTGAAACAAATAATTTATTTCGTAATAAAAAAATTTTATTCTGTCAGCATTAATAAAATAGAGCAAACAAAATTGCAAGCAATAAAAAACTAGTGATTTTTTTTTTGCAAACTTAAAGCAGCTAATTTCGTCATAGACTTAAAATAATAAAGGAAAATAATGACACTCCCGAATGTCGGAAAGCCTCGATTATTATAAGAACAATATATGTACCTTGATTTTTAGTTTAAAAAAAATTATTTTTTTTTTTATTAAAACATTTTAAAACCAGCAGTTGTATCGTTGAAGATACACTGAGCAGTCTGATGGCAATGCAATCTTAATGAAAAGTTTCAAAACAAAATGTTAATCAAATTAAAAGTGCCAATTTTTGTAGCTGGTTTCTGTCTAAGTTTCCAGCAGTTATATGATGTATATGCTGCCGATATTTCGTTACTGCCAACCAACTGGCCAGTGGACTTGAAAATTCCTAAATAAGAAAATAACAAACTATTGTTTTAAAATAAAAGCATGAAAACAAAAATTATTAAACACATCCAATATTGGCCTACAACAAATGAAAATCGTTTAAAAGTAAATAATATCCAGATCGACACAGACTAGAGATGTGCACCAGACGTAAATTTTTTTTTTGACACGTTGAGTTTTTAACATCTACATTTTCGTTCTTTTTAAGATTCTTATATTTTTCACAAAAACTTATTGCTTTGGCTTTTTGCTAATAAACAGTGAATGTGATGATGATATATTCATAGCCATAGCGCATTCCCGTCATTCTTTTTTTTCACCCTCTTCTTTTTTAAAAAATTGAGCATACAAGATTTTAGAATTTTAAAATTCTTATATTTTTCACGAAAAAGCACTGCTGTGACTTTTCTCTATTAAAAAGTTATTAAGGTGAACTTCAAAATTATAGTAAATTTTTCATTATTTCTTGAATTGAACTCATATGTGCCAAGAACGAAAACTTAATTCACTTCTTAAAATTTATCAGATAAATTAAAACCAATTTCAGTCAATTACTTTGCAAAAGAAATTAAATGCCTTGCTTTGCTTCTTGCTCGCCCTTTATTAAAGTTCCTAAACATGTCTTGTTTCTCCTCACTGTTTAGATGTTAGAGAATACGCTGTTTTCTCTGCTATAGAAATATTTATAATCTGATAATCATTTACATTAAAAAAAAAAACACTCATTGGAAAAGGAAAGTTTTGGCTGTGCAAGCATTTTTTTCCTCTAAAAATAATAGTCTGCTTTTCCCCTCAATTTTCACTTCTGCTAAGATGCCAAAACTTTGCTTTTTCCATTGAATTTTTTTTAAGTTTATTTTGTTCTTTTATCGGTTTTTCTGTACCAGTTTTCTGTTAAATTTTCACTAATTTGATTTTTTCACCAAGCAGCTAAAGAAATATAATGTTTGTATAATTAACAAAAACTAATTGTTTGAACTACATTTTCAACTATTAATTTATCATCAAAATAAACACCCTTTTCTTTTCTTTGATTTTTTTTTTTTTTTTGTAACAAATGACTCACAGCGAATAATTAAATCGCTTTTGATTCATGCAACCGGTTTCAAATTTTCGACAGAGTAGCAAATCCCATAAATTAAATAATTAACAACACAATAAAACTTTAAAGAAAAAAAAAAAGCAAAGTGTTAAAAATAATGACGATAAATTTGCATCAAAAAGCCATACAGACAAATAATACCAAAATATATACTGAAACGTGTTGGCTGATTTGTTTAATTCTAACGACAGTCCAAGTGCTTTGAAGAGCATTGACAATCAAAACAATTCTTTTTGAGTTTTCTTAACTTGAATTTTAAATATAAAATTAATAACGACAACAACTTTATTATTTGTTTTCTATTATTAGCATTTTTTGTTTGTGTTTAATATCAATTAAAAGACATCACGTTATAAAATAATTTGCGCATGCGCACACTCACGCTTAGTAGAAATAAAGCAATGAATTGAGAACATTTAAAGGGGGCTTAGTGATTTTAATGCCTTATAAGAATATTAAACGTCAAGCTGACGGTGCCTTAAAAATATATGTGTATGTATGGAAATTCTCAAATAGTAGAGCAAGCAAACTGTGAGCTAATAAAGGTGTCAGGAAACTTGTTTAAACGAAAAACGCCAAAATACCTAGAAGGGATTACTAAGAATTATTTCTAATTAATTTATATTATTCGAACTTTTTCTTATATAATTATTTATGTATTAAGTTTATCAGGCTCAAGTTCTTTCTATACCATCTTTGTGATTGATATTAATTAAATTAGACAAAGAAAACATGCTAAATGTCTTTGATGTTTTCTTTGTCTAATTTAATTAATATCAATCACAAAGATAATATAGAAAGAACTTGAGCCTGGTAAACTTAATACATAAATAATTATATAAGAATTATTTCTTGATATAGAAATATTATCTATGAGTAGTTCTTAGATGTAGGTTCTGAGCCAGGAGTAGACGGGTATTTAAAAAGCATTTTTAATTAGATGCAATAGTGTTCTGTATTGGTACAATAGATATGAAAAATACATATATATGTATGCTGAAGAAGCAAAAGATGAGCACTGGACGGACTCTCATTTACTTTCAGCAACGAGCAAAGACAAGAAACTATGCTTTGCAGAAAATGCCATGTAAAATGAATACGTCGAAATGTTGATTAAGAATCACAATAGATTTGGCAAATACAATGATTTAATTTGGTTTTAACTCTCTGCTTAAATACCTTGTTATAAAAATTAGAATTTTTGCAATGACTGAGAGAGCAGGGTGGCTCACCAATAGTCTTGAGGTTGCGGTTCGAATCTCATTGTGGGTAAATAAATACTTTCATAGCACAGAAATATAAAAAGAAATAAACAATAATTCAATAAAGGAAAAAAAAAACGCCAAAAAACACATTTAACATTTCATTTAACATGGCGGGGCAAATTATACCTGAGCCCCCGCCGCGATTGTGTGCGTGTGGAGTCCACCGATAGGGAGCACTGGCACAAAGCTGTCATTATTCCTGGGTACCGCTGTAACGAATCGACGCCCAGGCCGACGAGCTCAGCCGCGCTCAATTGACAAGTTGCCAGTGTACAGCGGCACACGGGGAGGAACAAGAGGCGTGATGGGAGGCAAGCGGCCCCCGTCAACTTTATTGGGTTTCTGGTGAAAAGGGCGCGGCAACCGAATTTCAACGCGTCCTGCAAAAGGTAGCTTATCGCAGCAAGAAAGGAACAAACCGGTAAGGTAAAAAGAAAACATGACAAAATAATGGCGCCACTACAATTCAAAGTTGGTTTAACGGCAAAATATATTGTTTCAGGTTGAACTAAAATGCAAGTCCTGTAAACCAAAATCACCATAGACACATATAATAGCAATGGTTTTTCGTAGGTTTAAATTGTTTTTTCTATGTGTAGAAAATTAATATTGCGCCGGATAAAAACAGAAACTAGAAATTGTAACAGACTTCCCTATAGATTTTGAAAAGATTAATACTATTATTTTTTTGTGCTGAAGCTCGTTGTTGTTATAAGTGTATATATTTTTTATTTATTCGAATACTCATGTTGCTCTTCTTCGGCTAGCTTCTTCAGAACAAAAATAACTAACTGTAGGAGAGCGAAATATCAAGAAGAATATTCGAATCAATAAAAAATATATACACTTATAATAAAAAAAAGCCTGCAGCTCAAGAAAATAATAATATTAAATATAATAAAAAATAGTTCAAAGAATACCAAATATTAAGGAAATTATCTTTGTAAACGCATTATATATTAATGTTTGTAATATGAATAAAGCATATGGCTAAGATGTACATACCGTTTTCTTCTCCTGCAGGGCAGGGTAAGTTAATAGGTTAGGCAGTATTTGAGGGCATGGTTGGAGCAATAGACACGAATAATTCTTTTTTATATGGGATGCAGCAACTTTTTTCTGAAAAAGAATAAAATAATTTATTGAATACATTTGTTTAGGTATAAAAATACATATAACATTCGTATCGAGGTAGGAAGGCTTTAGCTCATTTTTTTCAAATTCAAAATATGCAAGTTAGGGCCTTTGCATTTGAAATGATTGATATACATATTTCTTTGGAATATTTCAGGCAATGTAACAAAAACTTATATATTCAATGGTTTTCTATTACTAATCACTTTCTCAATAAAAATACATTACACTATGCAGGAAGCAAAGAAACTGCTTATAGCTTATATAACTACTCCTTGGTGATTTTAAATAATCTAACCATGAAATTCATCTAACCTTTAAAGACGTATAAAAATCTAAATAGCTTAACAATAATAATGACTTGACTTTCAAGCGTATGATAATTTTGTAGAGGCTGCTGCAGATATCTGATCACAACTTTGAAATGAGGCAATCGATTTCATTGCACTAAATGTATTTAAAATGTCTAAGCCATGCAAGCCATAAATTGTGTAAAATCGATATTTTGCTAAAAGGCAGTAAATCTGAAATAACTGAGAAGAAGAATCAACTAAATCATTATTATAATTTTTTTTTTTTTTCTTAAAAAAGTTTGAAATTTTGATTTCAAAAAAAAAAAAAAATTAAAATCCCCCAAATACTTCTTGGTTATGAAATTGCTAAATATAAAATAGTTTTTATGTTATGAAATGTAATGAATAAATACTTGTTTTACTTCAGCTAAAAGAAAGGTACCTGCATATAAGAAGGAAAATACCACGTGATTAAGTGGGTCAACGAAAAGCTTCAAAAGCGGCTTCAGTTCGCTCTAAGAATTTTTTTTTTTTTTTTTTTTATCGAAAAAGCAAAAATGCTTGAGTAGTCTCTGTACAGCTTTCAAGAGAAAGTAGTATTTTTTGGCCTTTCTTGTTCATATTTTGAACACACATGTGTATAATGTTCGTTCATAAATGTAAAACAATTTTCTTTATTTGTAGTCGCACAAAACCTTCATTTAATTGCTATTTGCTGCTAGACCCAATTGAAATTTATTATTATAGTTCTAAATAGACCTTATTAATTGTTGTCTGTCTTTTTCAGCCGTCTATATAACGAGGACATTTAGTTGATTCTACTCAACTCGCCAGTAGACTTGAAAAAAGCAACTAAATTGCTTTCTGTTTTAAAGGGTTGTTCGAACATTTCTGATTCTCATTGTGCTCATGGGAATAATAGAATAAGTGGTAAAGTTTCAAACATTCTTTTAAGTTTTTTACAGTGTACTGATGATTTGAAAAGCATCAACGAAATACCAGTGGTATATAGAAGGCTTAAAACGACGGTAAACATTTAATAAGGTGTATTTAACATAGTCTAGAATAGTAAAAAACTACATATTTATCTGGTGGTAATAATTTGATAATCTAGTATATCATATAATGTATAGAAATATTGATATTTTGTAGTGCGTGTGTCACAATACATTTTTTGTCATATCATTTGTGTTAAAAAAATCCGTTAACATCGTCATTCGCGCTCTAAAAAATATCACTTTTTCCGTAGATTTTGTATATGAGTACAAACTATTTGTTTGTTTGTTTTATTTCAAAATACACATTTCTTTTGTGATTGCAAAGATTTTGTTTTTTTTTTAAATTCAATTCATTTGCAAAAATTTTAATGGATTTCTTATGCCAGTAATTAATTTCGATTTTTCATATTCAAACTAACTGCTTATTGACACATATGTACATACGTTTGTTCATTGATGTAGATTTATTTCAATATACATATGTTTTCTTTTTTTCAATGCAACTATTGTTTATTAAATATTTATTTACTCAGCTGGGTGCTGAGACGCATAATTGACAATAGTGTCTAGTGGCGATAGTGGGGGAAAAAAGTAAATAAATTTTTTCAGTAAATAAATTAACATTTTATTGTTATTTCATTTATCTAATGTATTTAATTTACATACAATCATTTGTAACATTGAAAAAAGACCTTCAGTGAGGGAAACATTTTATTTAAAATTCTTGAAATATTATAGATATTTTGTTCAGATATCAAAAGTCAATAAAAGAAAGAAAACACCAGGTGCGGGGAACTAATTCTAATGCAAAAATTTTTGCATAAAAAATACATTTTCTTCATACCTTTTCGTTCTTGTTTTAACACACATTATATCAGTATGCTGGTGCCACCAACCAAGTATTATACAACCAGAAGGGTCACCAGCTCTACCAGACTACAAAAATTACCAATTTACTGTCAAATATCATGAAAGCGGCATCCTTGGCGGTGCTTGTGCATTTAGTGAAGGACAGTAAACATGCAAATTTTTATATAGCTGTCTCTGTTGGTTGGCTCCGCATTTCTTTACATTTGATTTTTGGTTAGAAAAATTCAGTGCAAATCTGATGCAAACAGAACAGCTTTGCAAGCAAACAAATGATAATTATTTGTATTTAATATTTTATTTACATTAAGTACATCACTAGCAGTATATCGAATATATTTAAAACTTAGTTTTCAAAGCTTTTCATTCATGTTTTCTACTTTTTTCGGAAAAATTACAACAAAACCAATATTTTTCCAAACACTTTACAACGACATTTTTTCATTGTTTATGTATGTTTTTGTGTACACTAGTTAGTCTCACACACTCATATTGCTACGATTTCTTGTACTGCTCACTTCTGACTGGCCCCCAAACAAATGATATGGCCACTTTTCAAACGTCACTTTTGGGATATCTGTGTAGTCTGTGATCGCTACAGATGAGCGAAGACTGCCTCTTAGGGTCGAGCGATCCAGCGATCAATATTGCTCCATAGATTTTTCAATAGCTTTTGGCATTAGAAAACATTTTCACTACGATATATTAAAACATATAATTTTTCGGGAGCCCAAATTTAAATTTGTGATAATTTTGTACGAAAAGAATTATGCTACGGGGCCGAAGGATTTGGAAAAATAAATATTAAAGAGAACAAAAGCCCTGGGACTGTTTGTTGTTGTCATAAGGAGAAATGAACAGATGACACAATATCGAAAATGTTTGTCCTCACAAATCTAACCAATCCAATGCCTATACAAGATAAAGGTCCTGGCACTTCTAAACAGATACATGCCCGTGCATGTCGCTGCAAGTTTAAATACAAAAGATATGAAACATACAACTCGTTTTAAGAAGAGTCTACTCAATTCTTCAAAATACTCGACCGTTTCAATTCTCTGTTTACTAATTTTATCTGAACCGTATTATAAAACTATATTTTAGCCGGACTTTTCTCTTGGAAAATAAAAAATATATACTTTGTTTAATATCTTCCCAGTGCTTTGCCAACCTTTAGCAGCAGAAAACTTTGTTCAACTTAATGCTACATCATAAGTTATTATTAGTCTGTCTAAAAAGTATACTTTTAATATATTCTGAAGAAAAGGCTCTGCAAAAATATTTTACTTAAGCAGCAGTTATGGGTTTGCATAAGTTCCTTTCTAAGCTGCACAAATTTCACGTTACAACTTTGTTACAATCTCTCTGGTCTGGACCTTCAATAAGCCACTAAATCCCACATGTCTGATATTATAATAGTTATGGTTCATAAATCATTTAATTCATTATCAAGTTTTTTCTTTTTTGTTCTATCGCTAAAACATTTTGCAAATCTAAACATTTCTACACCCTCACAATTGTGTCTTGAATTTAGCCATCAAGTTGAAGTTCATTAGAATGGAAAGCTAAAATAATTAATGCCAGCCAGATAAAAAAACAATAACAAATAAATAAAAGCACGCAAAAACTGATTTTTATTTACGATGTATGAGCTCTTTTGATTCTTCTTATTGGTTTAATAATAATTTTAATAATTTGTTGCTGCTGACTTTGAATTTTCAGACACAAGTAACGTAATTTTTTTCTAATATCTTAGAGGTTTTTGCACAAAAAAAAAATCTTAATAAAAATTGTTTAATCTTAAAATCCCACGTATTAAATGCAAAATAATTTGGGGAAAAAATATCACAGATTTTTGTTTTTTTTTTTACCCAGCAAGCATTATCGTGTCATTAGGAAAACTAAACATATTATAATGAATTTAAGACATTTCCCACAGTGAGTGGGTATATGAACCACCCACAATAATTTTTTCTTTCAAAAATTATTTTCGTACCACGTGTCCTTAGGGGAAATCCCATATAAAAATACAAAAATTTTAAAAACTGATCTTATCAATATATCATGGAGAAACTGTTTCCTCATAGCAAAAGCTATCGAAAAAAAAATTTTTGTCCATGCAAATACATCCGTCCTACTATCCATAATTGTAAATACCTTACACCAAGTCCACATTTTTTTTAAATCGAATATTTTCAATATTTTCTGTATATACCATGTACAAAACCGTATAGTTTTATGGATGTTTGAATTGCAATATCTACACGTTTTGATAAAACTTGAACGAAGAACATGCCTACCGCCCACGTAGGCTGAAACATGAGAGAACAAACTATACTCAAGCCATAATTTTACCTTATTTCTGTCTTATAATTAACATTAGTTATAACAATTATTTCAGCTTAGATCCGTCTCAAATAAACTGTAATAAAATCAGTATTTAAACATAACACCTCAATACTTTGTCGTCGTTTTGCTGAAGGATCAAGTGTCAAACACATATCCCACGATTAATAATTTGTTATTAAAAGTGAATTGTTGTGTTAAACTGAAAATATTTAATGCAGTATTACTATTATTGAAACTCACAATTTACTACATTTAATTTATTATTTCGTGATTTTGTAAATATTTGTAGATTAAATTGTAATTGGCGCCATAATTAAACCATGTTTGTTGAGTGATATGGGGGTGTTCATGATATCTGAGCGGGGTGGGGAAGAATTTGACTCCCACACTGTTGCATTTTGCATACAAGGTATTTAGCTTAAAATCAATTGGGCATGTCTAATGGCAAATTGCAAGCACTTATTAAGCTAATCAATGAAATTAAACTAACAGAGAACATGGCTTGTATGAAATTAATTAATTAAAAAAATATACGCAACACACATAAAAATTGTATGGCTTCAGGGAAAGTAAATGTAGAAGTGTGTTTATGGTTTTATTTTGCAAATGTTTAAAGATAATAAATCTTTAATTAAAATGGTTTAAAAAAAGGTTTATTAGTTTTTTTTTGTTGTTATTATTCAGCGAATTAAAATAAAATTAGAAAATAAATTTTTAACAGTCACTGACACAACACACAATTAAAATGTCAATCAACTTGAGGTTTTAAATAAAAAAAAGGCATAAAATACACAAAACAAAAAAAAATGCTTAACAAAACCCATTAAATAAAGCCAGGAAAAAAAGAGTCGCTTGCCATAATCACCTACAAGTAACAACTACATACATTAACAAATTATATACAAAAAAGTAATTTAAGGAAAACATTTAAAAATTAAACATGACAGCGGACATGATTTTTGTTGCACAAAAAAGTTGAGACAAGAAAAAGGCTTAGAAAAAGAATAATGCGAAAATTATAAAACTAAGTCCCTCATTATAGCTGGTCAGCTTCTACTTTTAAGCTAAACAAAAAACAAACAAAAAAAGAAACAAAAAAAAATACCAAAAAAAAAAACACATTTAAAAAGTAAATGTAAATTGTAAAAAAATCATAAAAATTATTTATTTTTTTTTTTATTATGAAATGATCTTTTATTGGTTAAAACTCATGGGTAAATAGTTATTTTAATGCAGACAAAGCAAAAGTACCTGAATGTCTTTACTTGATTTACATTAATAAAAAAAAAAGTGACCAACCAAGGGTTAAACTTGAGCCAGTTAATAAGTCATTTAATAGAAAATAATAAGTGTTTGTGTGATTAAGCATGAGCAAAATATGCTACTCTAAATATCAAGCATGAAATCCCACCGTAGGGATTTGCTATTACTCGTATTTCTATGACAGGTCCATGAATACTTCTAATAAGAATTTTGCTCTAACAACCGGATGGGTATCGCGTAGAAAAGGAGTGAAAGAAAAGCGTAGAAAACCCCTTAAAAAGTTTGTTAATAATTTCTTTGTTTTAAGTGGTAGAATTGTAAATTAATACGGATCTCTATAACTATTTAAAAAGAAAGTCCAAAGTTCATAGGATGCTGATGAAGGGTGTTTGGTATGCAGAAACAGCGGGTTGTGTTCTTTACTTAAATAATATTGATAAAAAAGTGATCATGCAAGGATTGAAGTTGTGCCAGTTAAAAGTCATTTAATATAAAAGCAAGTTTTAATAATTAATTCAACTTTAATTAATTAATTCAACTTTATGGTGTAAAATTGCTAATTACATGATAAGCCTTAGGTTTTTAATCTACTTGCTTAGAGCTGAAAAAGGGCAAAATGTAGTGATCAGAAGACAAAGCAAGTAAAGTTGAAGACTTATTGGCTGGGGTACATACCACCACTACGCTCATCAGCATCCAAATTGCTACAAACCCAGTTTATAACCAATGCATGCTGTTTTTAAGGCCATCCTACTGCCTGAGTTCTTCATTACTGACGGTCTATTCATATTCATATCGATTAACTTTCAATATTATCACTGTGTTTTTTTTTCCTGAGTGGAATTTATTTTATATTTTATAACTGCAAGTATTAATATTTTGTAACTCTGTTTTTTTTTTTTTTAATCCTATGATAATATATAAATACATTTTTTTTGAATTTTCGGTTTCCCTAATTAGTTTATAATTAAATTAAGCAACATTTCTACACCATAAGCAAATGTTACTTCATATTGCTTTGGATGAAGCGTATTTGTTTAATTTATTTTAAAAGAAAACACCAAACTAATTTTGATAATCTTTTCGAATTCTATAAATAAAGATGACAGCCAATTACTTTGCCCCAAATCATTTAGAACTAATTTTAGGCGCACATGTTGTTTAACCAAAACAAAAAGATTAATTAAAAAAACAAACATCAAAATTGTGTAAAATGAAGTCATGAACTTGCTCTTGTGTGTCACAAGTATGTATGTATGTATGTATTTATAAGCGTTTCGATTTTTTTTTGTTGTGTCCTTATCATCAGTTTATTAAGACAAATCATTTCGCAATAAAAAAGAAAAATATATGTATACAAGATTAAGCATTCATTACGGCAAACAAATCTTTTAAGCATGTCAAACCTCTGGGGATGAGACATTTTTTGCAGCATTTTTTTCTTCTTTCCTCCCGCCGCTTTGAAGTGTGCCGGCTGTCAACAGAGATTTTCACTTTGGACTTTAGGGCAGGCACATTAATCAGTAGGCATAACCGAATGACAGCCTTAAAACAACGAAGTTATAATGGAAATATGAGATAAAAAAAAAACACATACATACATGTGTGTGTGTGAGCATGTTTGATGCATGTCAGTGATTGAAAACAAAAACAAATTTCCGACAAAAGTAAAAAACAACACGTGACAATTTGTAAATATCAAAAATTAATATCAATATAAAATTTCATTTAAATGTCAATTAAAGATATAAATTAACAGCCTAAATTAGATTGATACGAGGGCCATGATGGCTCTTGTCCTCTATCATAAACTCTATTTATATACATAAGTACCAGAATTTATTGAAAAGCTATTTTACGTATCATATACTATATACGAAGAAGTAAGGAAATTAACCCTCCTCTTTGCCCATTATAGCTGCGAAAGTATTTGACATGACACAATCAAGCTTCTTGACTTTGATTTTAATTTATGTTACGTAAACTTTAGTAAAGAAATCCATAGTTATCACCCTATTTATTTATGTATTGCAGCCTTAAGAAAAAAAAGAAAAAAAATTTAAAGTCAACTATTAACATGTGTCTTGTAGAAATAGGAAAAATCAACTATTTGTTATAAATTTTGTTAAAAATTTTTTTATTACAACCGATGGCTGTAATATGACAGAAAACAGCTGCCGATGCTAGTAGTTATTGAGAAACTTTTTGTTTCAGACCATAAATAATTTTAGTTGATTTTTTTCTCTCTCCCAAGCATGCATAAGCAAGCACATGCATGCTTGCAATTTCTCCAATTCAATTAGTTATAGTATTTGAAATGTTTTTCTCCTTAACAATTCACCAATTACCAAACAGGCCTTTGTGCACATCTTGCAAGCTCAATTAATTTTAGTTTAAAAACTAACAATCTCCTCTTTCACCTTTCGCTTCATTTTTTTAATTTTCTTCTCCTTTTTGCCTTTCTCAAATTAAAACTATCTTCAGCTTCAAGATTCGATTTGCAACATGCATTACTGGTAATTTTTACTTATTTATTGCTGGCTTCTCAATAACTTATGCGCCGCTCAATAGCAAGTCCAATGTTGATCGGTCTATAATTTTCATTTTGACTTCAATGCTAAAATAAAAATCATTTACAACAACTATAATAAATAAACAACTTGATAAAAGAGAATGAACTTTTAAAATTACAATTGCTATAAAGTTTGCTATTAAAATAAATGTATTCATTCATTTTTTTTTTCTTTCGATTTCTTTACAGGTTTGTATTACCAACATGAACCGGGCAAATACATGTAAGAAAATAATAAAAAAAAATTTAAAAAAAAAATCTACAAGAAGTATTACTTTTTAAGCTCATTTAATTACAGTTTTATCGCGCTTAATTACGAGTTTTTGATTACAGTGTTTGTTGTTCAGTATTTTTTTTCGCTCGCTCTCTCTCTCTCTCTTTAGTTTGCTATCAAGTTTAGTTTTTTGAAAACTTTTTTTGCTTTATTGTACATACATATGTATATACATATGTATGTACGTCCGTATATACCACTTCTGGCTTATACTACTGGCATATACTTGAAATGAAGACGGAAGGAAAAAAAAATGAATGGTACAACAAAAAGAAGTACAAAAAGAATGTTAAGTTAAACATGGTTTAACATTTACCAATGCATTTAAAATAAAATTTAAACATACATACAAGCATACATCCGTATAACACTTTTTTGTGTTTTGAGGTTTTGATGCTGCAGTCAGAGTAATGAAAACGCAGTGGGACGAAAGTGGTCACAAAATTTTAACAAACAAGAAATTAAATAATTTATCAATATTTGCTCTTCATAAAAATGGTTGGGATTTCTTAAAGGTATTAATGCACTTTTTATTATAACGCTAATGGCTGACAGTAAACATAAATGTACAAAATGTATGGCGGTTGAAAACCTTTTTATATGCACGAGTCCACGAGTACGCTTACACTAACAACATGGTTTTCTCTAAAAATGTGACCACTATTTCTGGTTGGGAATGTGATTTTTGGGTTGGGTTGGGTTGGTGATTTTTTAACATTAAATGAATATTCTCAAATTTTTTAAGCATTACCAAAATTTTGCAGTATCAATATATTTTACAATATATTTATTTCAACTTTTATATTTATTACATTTTATATAGAAGAAGCAAAAGAATAGTATATAAGTAGTATAGAAAATTATGGTAAAAAATATAGTTAACATATGTTTTCATGTAGGCGATGTAAAGCCCGTAAGATACTACATTTTTCTTGCATTGTTTAAGTTTTGGAGAACAGTGCAAATATAATGCAATAGTAGAATTTAGTATGTGCAAAGAGTTCAGCTATATTAAGATAAATGCAAAACTGTAAATTTTTGTCAAAAATTGGAATTTTTGAACTTAAAATTGAAATTTCAAACTTGAATGTTGCAGTGTCAGCGGCTTATGGACAATTTGTGCGATTTAACGCTTCTTTTTTTGAACAGTTTTATTTCCTAGCATTTTCTGGAAAATGAACAGAGTACAACGCTTGAAAAAAATATGTCAGTTTGGTTTACGTTTTGTATATTTGGTTCTTTCTAGCAATTGCTGTTTCTTTCTGTCTATCAATTCTCTACGAATTAATGAAAGAAAAATGAAGTATCATACGGGCTTTATGTTATATTTTCGTGGGCTGCCAGTTATGAGACCAGCACACTTGGGTCGCAGAAGGTCCCGTTGTGCTAGTGACCGAATGAGGCGGTAGAGAAATAGCCCTACATACCCAACTACTGATTCTACCCTGCACCAACCAAATGAGCAGACAAAAAACTCCACCCTGTTTAATTCGCATGATAATACATTCGCCAACCCAGTGTCGGTCTGTCCGAATAATTTGCTCTCTTATTAGACAGAGCTAGACATCGGCAGGGGAAGTGCTCGACACTCTGCTCTTCCTCTTCATCTCTGCAGCCTCTGCAGAAGTCATTATATGGATGGCTTGGTCTTCTCAAATGTCCAGTGTCCAGTGAGAAATCCTATAAAGCCAAGGATTTGTTATAGTTATGGCTGGGCCACGTGAGCCCCGATGTTCGACAGGTGATCTCAATCGACTACCTTCGCTGTGCAGTTCCTGACAGCTATCATTGCATTCGCTGGTTACAGCTGTTGAGGAGAACATCAACGAATTCGTCCATATCCTGCTGGTATAAGCGAGTACCAGATCCGGCCAGTTCATCCGCCAGTACATTAAAACACATACTGCTGTGTCCCGGTCCAGGTGTGAATGTCTCGCTATCTCATTTCGAGCTATCCGGCTTCCGCGAACTAACCTAATATTGCGTAAACACCTGATAGCTTATTTGGTGTTGGTTGAAAAATGTTTATTTAATCAATTTATTGTTTTTATTCGATATTTTTCTCGGTAGCCGATATTATTTTAAGGCTCAATAAATCTAAATCTAAAATCTGGTAGCCGATCAGGCTTAAATACATTCTACATGGTTTTTGTGATTCATATTATTTATTAAAGGCCTTTGATGTTTCCTTTGTCCTGTTTAATTTAAATATAAATCACAACAATAATATAGAATATGGTTGAGCCTTTTTGAATAAAAAATAATTTGTTTAAACCATCTCACATTTTTCTCTCTATTTATTTCATTTTTCTTTTTTCTGAACTTTACCTATTATATGCTGTATAAACTATACTTTATGATAGATGAGCTATAGTGCAAGTTATTGCTACAACTGATGTTAATAAAAATTATAGTTGGTCTCATGAAAAAAGGCCCTAACTCGCATTTTATGCAATCTTGGCCTTTTGGCATATTTTGATGAATTGAAAGATGTTGTATGGAGACATGGAGAAACCCCAAAATTGAAAAAAAGAGTTTCCGTATCAGGCCAGCGCTATATCAAGTTGAAATTATGGCTTTAACTGGAGTATTTATTTGTTTCGAGGTCGCTACGCTACTCGTTAACATCCTTTTTGCTTGTAAAATTATTGATTTCTATACAGATTTGATTATATCTGATACATTATTTGCTTTCGCAGGGCTATTTTCCATCTCACAAGCAAACTGTGTGTCTGTTTAATTATATAAAATTAAGTTTAGCCATATCTCTTTGTTTTCCATTCCACCGTGTTCTTTCTCTGTTGATGTTAAATTCTGTATTTTAAAGTTCACAGTATTAAATTTATTATAAGGAAAAGAAACCTTTTCACTCCCCTAGAAAATTAAATGTAAACTGATACCTTATAATGTGCTACCTATAGCTCTGCTGCCAGAGAAAAAAAAAACATGTTGTAAAAAGAGAAACATGTTGCAAACAACTTTAAAGCAACAGTGACTTGAAACTACTGTTTTCTTTGCAAGTTTCTCTTATTAAATTCATGTTTTACTTTAATGTCGTATTCAATTTCTTGTTTAACGTTGTTTTTTTATTTTTCTTCTTTTTAATTTTTACGAGAGGAGTCAAAAAGGTTTTCCCCCGATAACTTACAATTACTTAATTGGTTTAAGTTGTACTCTGCTTGGCCTCAATAGTTAGAAGCAGTAGTGCTGGCTGGCTGGCAGCAGTAGTTAACAAGAAGCAAGTATTTACTACAGCTACCGGCAGTAACTGCTTGCCATACAAACGAAAAATTTTCGCTACCCAGGAGTTTTGTTAAATAAAACAGAAAAAAAAATCTTTCAGAAGCTTTCAAGCCTGTAAAAATTTTTGTTGTTCATGCCTGTTTGATGCTGGCTACATGTCTAGGCTGGGATAAATAACTAAGACACAACACTGAAACTTATCAATTTTAATGGTAATTTACTTTAAAAAGTTAGTAACATTAATGACCAACAGACAGTTCTGACTGACAGCTAAATTTTATGCAAAAATAAAAGGGCTTAAACACGCAGCATGTCTTGTTGACTGTCTGGATCATGATAACTGCTCGTAATAAACTGTTTGCAATTATTTTAAGAAAACAAAAATTTAGCTATAAAAAATAGAGCCAAAACTGGGATTGCAACCCACGATTTATCACCTAGAACTAACTAGAGAGTTGGGTAGTGTAATTCGATAAGGTGCATCATGTTGATGCATCAGTCATATGCACAGCAAAAAACTTCAATGTAAAATTAACATGACGAAATGTAGAGAAGAAAGCATATTTTATTTAATCATTATTATAATAGAATATTCTAATTGTTGCCATGGGAACAAGTGGGTTGTGGCGGCTGGTCAACAGTCATGAGGTTTGCGGTTCGAATCCCATCGGAAGCAAACAATGGAATTCACAGTGAAAAATAGAGAAAAAATTAAGGCAAAAAATTGTAGAAAACAGAACTACTGTATTAAACTATTGTATAAAACAAAAAAATAAAATAATAGCCAAAAAATGTATCAACTTTCATTTTCATTCTTGACGTTATTCAAATTGAGCAGAATGAGTTAAAGCGAGAAAATTTCTATAGAGCTATTACATGTTATATCAACAGAAATCAAAGTTGTTTTCGTAGCAAATAAGCTTGTTTGCAGGTTAAATTAAAAAAAAAAATAAAAAAAAAATCATGTCAAGTTAAAGCAACAGGAATTGTAAGTTGTTTCAGCAGCAAACAAGCTTAATAATAAATATTTATTTATTTATTTATTTAGCATTAATTACATAATAAAATTATAGTAATTATTAGGAAAAAGATAGGAGTACGAGCTGCCATGGCTATCGACTCTAATAATAAATATTTTTTTTACATAGTTAACTTTTTTTTACTGTGTCGTTATCCTTGTCAAACTTGAGTTTCTGAATTTAGCATTATCTCATTATTGTTATTAAGTGCTATAATATCATACTTTAATGCTCTTTATTCATATCTTATTTTATCTCTTGCTATCAATCTTAGACTTAAGCGTATTTCATTGCATAATTAATTGCAAAATGACATTGTCATTTAATTAAAATTACTTCTGCTACCGAGTTCATGGAATTTCTATCAGCTTTCAATGCCCAGTATTAATTAATAATAAATAATAGATTTTACTCCTCCATTTATTTGACGCAAATGAAAAATAAAATCTATACGTTGCCAAGTCGTTTATGTGCGAAGGCAAATAAATATTTGGTATGCTGATTTATTGATTGAATTTATCGCGATAACTTTATCAATCATAAAAGCGCGAACGGAATAAATTTATATCTTTCATTTTATTTAGATGACAGCCACTATTTATCTGGCTTCACGCATTCGTGTGTACCAGCAATTGTTTCTGCTGATGCAAATTATTTTTATTTTATCAGTTAGCGGCATTTTTGCCTAGAGACTTGGAGTAATTCAACATGAAATTGTGCACTAATGAAGGAACATTGGCCCGGGGAGGACTGAAAAATTTAACGTCCGCCCCAATGATCATCAGCACACAAATTGTTTCGAATCCAGGTCCTAAATACTGTATTTAAGCCACTTCGACCATCACTAGATTTAGAACGTATTCGAATATTCGAATCGAATATTAATTAATTAATTTTGAATAAGGACATTATTTTGTATTATTTTGAATTAGCAGTTTGTCATGCTAATGTTACATTGCAGGGGTTTTTTTGCATAATTAAATTATTTGCTTTTCACTTCAGTTGCAATTCAAATAATAGCGCTGCTTTAATTCCTCGTTCTAACTTATTTTTTTTTTAACCCGCTTGCCAACATTTCGTTTTATGTTTTGCATTGTGGAATGCGGAATAAATTATTTTACTTACAATTTCAAGTGTCCGACAAAAATTAATTGAGAAGCGAAAAACACACACTAAATGAATGATTATATCAGAGATAAAATGCATACATTTTGTAAGAAAATTTAACATGTGAAAACTTAACGGCTGTTCTTCCTGCTGACCGTCTGCCTGTCTGTCGGCCTGTCACAAAAACTCGCACAATATTCTGTATATTTTTGTAATTAATGCAAATTTCAAATAATGTTTATTATTTTATATCTGTTGTATGGCTGCTTTGGCAAGTTCTCCTCACATTTACGCATTTTAAATCAATTTGAATAAATAAATTAAAAAATGTAAATGAAAGTAATTGAAAATTGTAAACAAGGGGGTAAATCTTTGGATTTGGAGCTTCTGCAGTAAAACCTGCCCCTTTTTGATTTTTATAACGAAATGCTGGGCCCCGATTCAATAGCTATGAGTTGTTTGTAGCAGTGAACACTCTGAAAAAAAAAATCCCATTCAGACTTTGCGTTCACTCTTCATTCCAGACTTATGCCGCCGGAATCAAGGAATTTTATTACGCTAAATGATACGCTAATAGTAAAATCTAGTTTTAATCTACATAATTCTGCTATTTTACCCTTAAATAGTGAAACCGTAATTGTTGCTAACAATAATTTCCAATATTTTTGAGTTTATAAATTGAGTTGGAGGTCACTTATTTCTCAAAAATGCCTGTTCACTTCGATATTTTGTTACTTGATTGTATATCTTCTCCAGGAAACTTTGATGTTTCACAACTTTGTTTAACAGTATGACAAAAATTTTATAAGGAATATCGCGAAGCAGACGCACCATGAAGTGTCGAAGCATCGAAGTGAACAGGCATTTTTTGAAAACTCAAATTTATAACTTCAAAAGTATATTCTCTAGGTAGCAAAATCAGGCCTTTCTGAAAATCTTGCCTACTTGCCAGTTTACCGCAGCTTACAATTGACAACACAAATGTGTACATGTATATGTGTGTAAACACTACAGCTGGTGGTACGCATGTACAATGTAATTTAAATTAATTAATAGTTGATGTAGTGCCAAAAAAATCGAAAATAATTTTATGCAAAACTGCCTAAGAAAACAACGTTTTCAAGATGCAGTTAAACAGTGTGTATTTATACATCTTTTGCACTGCCGCAAAATGTTTTAAATGCCTGGCATAAAAATACTTTGTCTCCTGCTCATTTAATATTTGTCACATTAATTTTAATCACACGCAGTCAGTTGGTCATCGTCAAAGTCTACAAAAAATGTTTTAGCTTTGCTTTTGTTGTGGTAGGAGTGCACCGAATTGACGTGTCTGTTTCATTGGCGTGTGAGTGAGGAATGTAACTGCATCACAGGACACTCCTGTTCAGTTTTAAAGTGCATATTTTGTAATTATGTTGTTGCACAGCAAATGAGGAAATCAGCAAACTGCCGGGTTGTAGAAAAACTATAAGTTTTTCCAGCTGTTAGGCAATCACTCTTAAGTCCTTAAGCATTCGTTTGTAATAAAAATTTGTGCACACTAAAATATATCTGGTTTTGTAAAGTAAAAACCAGCACTACAAAAATGAGTGGTATAAACGACAATGTAATCATTGTACGCTCACATTGAAAAATATTAACCCCCAAATAATGTGGCCAACAAGCCCGTCCTCTGGACAATTGTTTTAGCAAAGTCGTTTACATTAAAATGATGTTGGGATACATCAATAAAGCGGAAAATAAATTTAAAAAAATCCGTTTGTCTTTTTAAATTAAGCTGCAAATATCATCTAATCAATCACCTTTTAAATATATTAAAGAGTCTTTAGTTCCTGAAATCATGTTTTGATTAATTAAGTTTTTACTTGTTTCCAAATGGTGCCATCTATTATTTGCTGGCAATAAAATTATTAGTCCACAAAACTATTTGAACACAACTAAAAGTAACCCAGATTTTTCTAAACAAATAAATTTGCCGCCTTTCGCCTTTAGTGGTTTGATGACAATTAAGTGAATCCATATTACAATTCAAAATTAATTTCATGAATTCTATTGAAACTGGCAAAACGAGAGAGAGAGAGAGAGAGAGAGAGTGAGAGAGACAGACATGAAAGATTAAAAATGAAAAATAAATTCATATTTCAATAACAGCACAATAGTCAGTGATGGCGGTAAAAGATGAAATAAAAATTGTTTAGCAAAAAAACTACGCGCTAAAGTGATAAAATTAATTTTTAGTGATGTTTTATTTCCAGCCTTTAAAGTTGATACTTTGGTATCCGGGCTGTCAAGGAAATTGCTTTGAAAAATGCATGAGAACGCTGCCTTCTATAGCCAGGCCAGTTGTAGTCTGGTTTGATAGCCTTTTGTCTCTCTGGCAGAACAAAGTTTGTGAGCAGCATGTGTTGCCAATACATACAACAACATGCTAAAGTACTCAAATCTAGCCGCATACTTCTTATTAGAGCTTTAGCAGAGCTTTGTCCAACCAGAAACCCCATTCACAACATGAATTGGTAATATTTCTAAAAGGAACTTTTATCAATCAACAGATTGTTATTTGTTACATGGGCAATATTGGAGGCAGCATATACTACACAGAGATCTTCTGAAATATGCTTCTAGAGCAAAATGATAGAATTTTAGGCCCCTAAACTACTTCTCCAGATTAAAAACACAAATAAAATCTGCGATATCTATACACATACAACAGACAGCCGATTTTTTAAGAAGTACTTAAGTCGAGCAACCGACCTAAAGTGTTTTTTGCAGCCGCAAAACCAAAAAAATTTTAAATATTATTAGCTGAAATAACTTGAAGTTTTTTTCAATTTCTGTGGCGAACTTTTGGGTTGATAATCAAATGCCATTGAGTCCAAAATGTATTTTTGCAGCATGTAATTGATTGCAATTTCTACAGAACGGCTCCACATTGGCCATTTAAAGTTCATTTATGTTTTATGCATTAATCATACAATTTTTAGTGCTTGTTGTTGCTGGTGTGCTTTCAAAAGTAAGCAGAGCACACATATGGACGCAAGCATGGGATTTTTCCTCAAGCAGCCGCTCTAAAATAAGTTGTTAACTTTGTGCAAAACAATAGTAGGAGACCAGTAATACTAATGATATAATTGCTAAACTGCGCTATTTAAGCAAGATTTTCATCGTGGGCAATATATTAAATACTTTCATTAGAAATTGGTTTTTACTTGCAATAGAAAACAGCTGCTGCATGAAAAGCTTTCTGAAAATGAAAGGATGCTCTCCCATACGTTTGATGTAATTAAATGCAAACAGTTATTTACGCTTGGGGAACTGCCACTACATTTAAATACAACTTAAATTTAAATGAAAATTTTGCAAGTGCGTAGACTTTGAAAAATAATTTTTTTAGGTTATGTTACTATATATTTTTATATACTATATATTTTTTTATACTTCTGCATATATTTTTGTCGATATTTGGCTGTTCTTTGAAGAGCTGCTTCAGTACAATAAAATACTAATAAGAAACCAAATATTTGATTAGATTACTTTAATTACCTTATCACTTCATTGCTCAGTGTAATTGTGTACAAGGAAATTTATGACTTGAGTTAATTTACTTACAGTATATGTAAAACCAATAAAATTCTTAGAATAATTTATTATAACAAATATTTGCCATAATTTCAAATAGCTTTTTTTTTCTTCATGCTGCACAAACAGTGCACAATTTTGCTTTCTTTTCTTAATTTTGGCAGAAGTGAGTATATTTGTTTTTTTTTTTTTCTTCTTTGCCCTCCCCAGAAAGTAATCAATTTTAATTACTAATGCTTTCAAAGTGTAATGTAAAGAGAAAAACGAACAAAGCTGCAATAAATAAATTACCAAGCTGAGGACTGAGGTGGCCAGCAAGTGTTGGAAATTGTTTAAGATATTTGATAATTTTCCTTCTACCAGCTTTCAGCTGAAAAGAACTCTTTTGCCACAAATATTTTTAAAGCCATTTACTATGTATTAAGTTGTATTTAGGGTTTGACATTAAAGTTTAAGCATTCGCCCTGTTGCTCTGTCGCTGCAATGATAGTGTGCGTTTGTAAGCTTTTGGCAGGATGAAAGTTTCCCCTTAAGAAAAGTTTTTGAAAGTGAAAAATGATTTTTTGCACTCAGCTTGATGCAATTCAATTTAAAATGGTCAAAACTAAATAAATGAATATAATGAAAACGATTTTCTTCTAACATCATTTAATATATTTTTGTCATTGAGCGAACAAAAACAAAAAGGGGGGTGAGAAAAAACTTTAATTGTCATTTTGCAAACATTATAAAAATCAAGATCTGCTAAAGTAAAAGATATTCCAAGGAAATATTAATGAAGGAAAATTCCAATCAAAATGGGCGAATTGTTTATTTTAACAATGAAAAGTGTAAAGTTCAATGGGGTGGATTATTGAATGTGCTGTACAACAATCACTGCAAGCGCAACTTCTACATTATTGCCATTATTGCAGTTTGAATTTTCGAAATACTTGCAGACCTATTATGGGAATTTTTCGCCAAAAACGGGGAACCGTGGTTACAAACCTCTCTGCTTAGACAATTAATTATATCTCAATTTGGTCTTAAATTAGTATGTGTTTATTTTATTCTGTGATTTGCTTTTATAATACACTAATTTTCTGTCTTTTTGTATTTCTATTGTACTAAGTGTAAGTGAACAGCTCAAACAAGAATAAAATAAAATGACTGGCTTCGAAACGAGGAAATGCCACTCTTTCATTTTTTCTGTTCTCAAGAAATTTCGGATTGGAGAAATTTTTTCGAGAGAAAAATATTTTGCTTGAGAAATAAATAGGAAGGAAATACTGATGGTTGAGATGGATGATAAATAAGTGTAAAATGTTTTCTTAATTTTTTTATATTACTGGCATAATTACATACATATTTATATACGTAAATAATACAAGCCAACAAACAAATTTTATTTTTTGTTTGTGTTCTTGACTGTTGCATTTCTCAGGCTTGTTTTAATAACTAGTGCAAAAAAAAAGAAAAAGCTGACTGGCCTTTTTTTCAGTGTAATTGAAACTGGCTTTTTTACATGATTTTCTAATTTTTTCTAATCAATGTTTCATTGACTTCTTCAGAGGAATTTATTTGGTAAATATTATTGAAAATTTTTTATATGAACTGTGTTTTTATTACTGACTTACTATCAAAATTACGGAATAAAGTAGTGCCTTCGGGTCGACTTTAAAATAATGGTACTAATTGCCATAAAATGGAAAAGTGTGCTGCCAGCTGCTTATAGATTTTGCACGTGAAGCCGGCGTTGAAAGGTTGGAAACCCTTCAGGTTGCGAAGAACAAATTTTTCATACCCATGAAAAATCTTATAAAAGGAAATTGAAAAAAATATGATTTTGGATTACGTTACCTCTTTAACCAATATTTTCAAAGTTTTCCTAGTACAACATCTGCATCGAATCATTAAGAAACTATAAGCCTTCGGCAGTCCTAAACTTCAACTCGGCGACCCCCACCACAATCCTATAAAACTTTTCTTTCAACGTCTCTCTCTCTCTCTCTCTCTCTCTCTCTCTCTCTCTCTCTCTCTCCTGATTCTAAGGTTTCCCCATGTTTTCTTGATTCACCTTAAAATTACTTATGAAACAAGAAGAGTTACTGTCAAAATTTTATGTGACGAATCTTGTTGACGCAATCAAGATTGGCTACGCGCGAACACGTGTGAACGCAATCTAAAAGCAAAAATGTTAAAGTTAGATTGTGCCGCCTGTGACTTGGGTATGCAATATGTAATCGTATATATGAATTTTACTTTAGCCTTTTAACACCAGATTATAAGGGGTTTTTTCCTTACTATGCAATCATACAAAGTGTTTGGCTGTTAGTGGCAATGACGTGCTTAACTGAGCTCCAAATGACTATAAGTGAGTGAGCGTGTATTGAGTGCATGTAATTGTCTGCAAATAATAAACATTTGTATGATTTTCAAAGTACATATTATGCATGAACTGATATGATATACATACTTTTAACATGAAATTGGCTTTTTTATGGCTGCAAAAACGAAATTCATAACAAAATATGCATACACTTAGGTAAAAAGACGTAAATATAAAATGTTAAAAAATAATAATACCTACAATTTAGAAAACATAATTGTAAAGACTTTTCTTTGAATATGTTTCAATACACTAAAAAAAAAAAGTCGACTAGTTAGAAGTGTCTCTACATTAATGGCTGAAATTTTTAGTGCGTCCAGAGTCGAAAGTGACAAGCTGATACCCATAACGTTAGCGAAATACAAGGTTTGGAATATAAAAAACTTGCGTTAACCGAAAACAAACTGATGAAGAGCATCCTAATCAAAATGTTAAGTTTCATAAGAATATTTGTGGTTGATCACTTCAGTTTGCGTTCCATTGAGCTGGCAAACTGGTGCTCAATTATCTTGGCTATGGAATATATAGGGCAAATGTGGCAGCCAGTGCTTTATCTTTTTGCTTCAAATAGAGCTCTGAATGGTTGTCAAAGGCCATAAATTTCTTAAAATATATGCACACGATTCAACCATGATTTTTCTGTGAGTGTACTGGCAATAGCTACAGTTGTCTACATTTTACTTTGAAATAGATATACATATTTTATAAAGAGAAATAAAAGGGAAAGAAATGTGAATGTGTGTTCTATACTCATTCCATATTTTTTATAATCACTATTTAAATTCATATGACACACATACACACCTTACAGTGTGGTGGACAAGTTTTCCGACAAATTGAGAAAAATATGAAGTAAGAGTTTCTGAGTACTTGGCATAAAAGAAGCCCGCAAGTCTTTTAGGGCCATTATTACAAGTGTTTGCAATGGAAGTAAATGATGGATTGGTCAGTAAACAATTTTTTTATTACAATTTAGTAATAAGGAATGCGGTCGCCAGCACGACCAACAATCTCCCGCAGTACTCTATGCCGGAAGCAAAAAGTCTAGAGCTGGAATAGCTTAAATATTCTCCCCAGCGACTTGGACCAATACTCAGGTCAGGCATTATACTGAAACTAGGAATCAAATTGTTCTGGCTCTTTAATTATTCTTTCTTTGGCTGTAAAACTTTGCCACCCACTGTACTCAGCTTGCATTATGACAGCAACAGCAACAACACCAGCATTATCAGCACTGCCATTATTGCAGCTATTATTATTGTTATTGCGGTTGCTGTTTGTTGTCGCTGCATTTTCAATTGTTAATGTCTTTTAATGTGAAGTTGCAAAAAACACGAGCTTATATTGTAACTTAAATTTATTTGTTTGTGCCATTTTCTGTGACAACTCTTAAAAGCGCATAGTTACTTCAGCTAACAACAGCAAAAAAAAAGAAAGAAAGAAAGAAGTTCATACGTTCCTTTTCTTTGTGCATTTCTGTCGCTGAACAAAGTATTTCCTAAGAAAGCAAAAAAATGTATATGAAATGCATAGCAAACTTACCATTAGATATTTCCTTAGCATTAGACACAAAGTCTAACAATTTTTTTTTTTTTTAGTTTTGCTATTGTCGCTATTATATTATGCTTTTGAAAGCAGGCAAATCTATTGTTTAGAGTTGTTATACGATTTGCCATTATTATTGTTCAAGTTTTATTATGTTTTCTTTTCTCTTCCTTTCGGGAAAGTATTACAAAAAAAATGTAATGCTAAGTTAGACAAAAAGTGTTCAGCATGAATTGAAAATGATTTTCAAATGATTTATGAGCTCATAATACACTATGCCAGCAATATTATACATTTATGAATACAATATGTATGCACATGAAATTGATATGAAACTTTATAGAACTAACATGTGTCAAGCCACGAAGTTCTAAGGGCAAAATAAATTTGGAAGATATAAGCTAAAAATTAATTGTAAATAATTCTTTTTTATATGGCCAAGAACCAGGGATGACAAATGAACAAAGTTGACTTGCCACCAAGCCAGCTTTCATGCACACAAATGTTTCATAAAAATTAAGTGACATGAATTAGCTGTCCGCTTAAAATACATGTTTCTCCATTCGTTCTAACTGTTATAATGAATAATCAAGAGTCGAGAAGTTGCGGTTCGAGTCCCGTACACAAGATTTTGCAGTACAAAATTATAAAAGGCACAATATATGAAAGGAAAATAAGAAAGCAGTGCATCCAAACATTAAGTAAAAGCAAAATAAATATATATGTTAATTTTCATCTCTATTCTTGATTACATGGACACACTAAATCTAGGGAAACCAACGTTATTTTAATGTTGTTTTCAGGTAGAAGGAAAACGAAAGCCTTAAGAAGCAAAATCAACACAAAGCAATATAAAATTCACCTCTCATTCAACGTTTTCAATTTGTTTGCTCCCACATTTACATGGCAAAAAGTTCCTTTATGCACTTTTAGCAGACCAAAACAATCAACTGTCTTACAATAAGCGGCATCCAAATGTATTTTGGTGGTTTGACAAAAAAGAAATGTGAAGGCAGTCAAGCACTAGGCTGAAAGATTATGGAAAGATTATATGGTTATTTTTGTCATGACCCTTGAGGTCGCCATTTTCCTATTTTCGGCACTGCGAATTTTTCTTATCTTAAAAGCTTTGTAACTTTTTGTATAAATTAAAAAATTAAACGCTTGCAAGCAAAAACATCATAAAACAAAAACCGCTTTCTTTCTGTTTGCATGAAGTTGCATTTTAGGTGGTAAGAAACCAGGTATGGAAAAGTCAAATTTTTAAATTTACATTTGAATCAAAAGTAAGTAAAATAAAAAGAATGAAAATGTGCGTCTCCCATTTTGTATGGAAATGGCTGAATTAGACTGCAAAAATACGCTAATTTAGATTGGCCTATAAGAAGCTGTAATTACCATACATAAAATTTAATAATTGGGCTACAAACCAAAAACTACAAAGTTTTTAATACAACAAAAATTCACAGTGTGCAGAAAACTAAAAGGTATTGCAAAAAGTTTACGTGTTTTGGAACGAAGTTCCTTAACGCGGCTGGCTGGTAGGGCAAATTAGTAGAAATCGTCACGAAAGCGTGTGAGCTGTTTATATGTATTGGTGTATCTTTCGACAAACAATCGTGTATGACGGGCGGCAAGTAGCGAAACTATTTGACATCAGCGGAGACACAAACCAATAAATATTAATTAGTTGTGAAAACGGACACTATCAGCTGCTAGATGTCGCTAAAGTAAAGTACGTTACAAAAAATCAAACAGCAAAAAAAAATTTCAATCGAAATCAGGCAAAAATGTTCACTTCCGATTTAGGAGAGCACCAACCATTTTCACGATTATTTTCAAGTTTGAGCACCTCTCGTTACGTCTGTATTGTGGTCTTTTGGTAATACAAAACTATTTTTACAGGCTTGAAAATTTTTCAAAGTGTTATTGTTTATTATTATTATTATTTGTTTTTTTTTTTTTTCAATATTACGGCACTTATATGGAATTGTGGCAAATTTGAAATGAAATTTCATTTTAATAGCACATTACTTTGGCGACATAATATGATACTTAGTGTTTTCAATTTCTTGGAGAAACGAACAAAGAAAAGCAAATAAATCACATCGTTCGACAAAAGCAAATCAGAGCCACAAAATCAAAAACACATTTCAACAGTTTTAGTTTGACAATAAAATATGGTAAATTTATCATGCGATATCGCCAAAAATAAGACGAAACTTTAAATTAATTTTATTTTATATGCAGGCAAGCGGCACTTAATTTAAACAAAATGTTTTCAATTTTTTCATTTCCAATGCCCAAGCAAAATATTAAATAATTATTATTAAAACATATTGCCAGTGGAAAATTCGTTTGTATTCGCAAATTTTTTGTGAAAATTTTGATATTATTGCTAATTAAAAGAGATGAAGAGTATTAATTATTCAAATATAAAATTTGACTACACGAAAATGAACTTAATTATTTATTTGCTTTAAGAGCTAATTGAAATGTATTATTTTAGATATAAAAACAGACCATATTAAAGTTTTTTTTGTCTTTTTCAGCCGTCTGTGTGCCGCCGGAATTTCGTTGATGCTTATCAACTCTTCAGTAGACTCAAAAAATTCTTCAAAGAATATTTGAAACTCAGCTACTTATTCCATAATTCCCGCGAACAAAATGAGAATCAGAATTGATACATTTCAATTGGCTCTTAAAGCAAATAAATAATTAAGTTCATATTTGAAGAATTCTAAATGTTTAAATAAACCTTTAATATAATATTTTGGGTTTTTCTAATCAGAATACTTTAAAATAATATATGTAACTACAATTATTTGATTTGAAAGTGCTATAAAATATTTATATTTTAAATACTACTTTAACTTTACAGTCAAACTTTAATGATCTGCAATGATTAATTATTAATTTTTTCATAGAATTGAGAATGATTTTTTGTGGAGAAATTGGAGTGATCGAAATTGTTGAAGAACCACAACAACAGTAATGTTGACGACTTTTTGGCTGAGATACATTTGCATTTTCTACTTTTTTGAGATTTTTTTTTAATTTTTATTAAATTTGACACTTCTCCCTGGGGTTCATTGGGCTATCGTTTGGACAGTTAAATGCCTGGGAGAAACCTTCTGTGTTCATGACGATTCGATTTAAGCGATCACTTTCTTTATCGTTATTGGACCCTGCCTCATTAACTAAGTTGCAATAATGTTGCGCTACATTCAAAAAGAAATATTGCTTCCAGGACGGCACCGTTTCTAAGGACTGTAAATTAAAAAAATTCAACGTCACAATTTTTCGTATCACCTCGCTGGCCACATTATCCTCTATACGACGCTCTGGTATACTATAGACATATGGATCTATTTTCAGACAGTCAAAAGCAGTTTGAAGCGGCTTGAAAAGCTGATTGTTTTTCTCATCATTAATGGCCATCAGGTCACAACGGCTCACCAGTTGCTGGGTCAAAATGTAACCCAAAAGAGAATATTTGGCCAGATTGGAGTAGTGTATGTCGTAAACTGGTGGCATGAGGTAGGCATAGTTCAAAGCAATAATTTTTTGGCGAGGCTGATAAATTACCGCTGGTGGATTTGCCAATTCATACGTTTCGAGGACCGCTCTAGTGTGATCTTTTAATCTTTCGCGTTCAACAAAACGATTTTTTAGCAAACTATTTTTATAGTAATTGTTTTCATCCAAACGTGGAACACTTGCATAAACTTCCTGAATTTTGGCACAACTTGAACCGCTCGGCAGGTTTCCTACATTCAAACGAACACCTGATAACTTTTTCGTTATAAAATCAATTTGTTGAACAGTCAATTGAAGGTCATGACTTTGGAGGTGTTTGAGCAGCATATCAATCACAGTATCAAAGATTTTTAAAACATCTGGTTTCACAAACTTCTCTTGATAGTCACTATTGTAATGATAATACAGAAAACTCAGTGCTAAACTAAACATTTCTCTTAGTTCCGCTACACAGGACATGTCGTTGAAGTGAGTGTTGGTATCAAAGGATAACAAGTAGCGCATCATTAAATAGCTGCATAATTTGGACTTGTCCAATAACAACCACATTTCGTCATTCAATTTTTGGAAAAAATCTATATTTCTAATCATAACAGGAGTACTTAATGGCAATTGATGTCCCACGAATTCCATGAAATATGCTGCAAAATTTAGATTTGGAAAGCGTTCTACTAAATCCCCGAATGTGGTTTGAAGAAGAACGGTGTATGGTTTCACATTTTTTGAAATCTGCAACAATGACTTGTCGGTTTCCAAGATATCTTCGAGCACTTTTGTCCGATTTCTTACTCCTATGGAGGAGAGAATATTCAGCATAACTGCTGCATTTGGCAAATAGGAAATTGAGGCAGGTCGCACCACCCAGCTGCTTCTTTTAATGTTAATATGTTGATCGAAAGCTGTTAAAATGACATTTTTAATACCAAAAGATCTGAATTTTCCCAACAGATAGAAGACATCAAAATTCTTATCATATGGCCAGGGCTTAATGTGGCTGCTTTCGTTTTCCAAACTTGGCCAATTTAGACCTGATCCAGGCCTCACTTCTTCCAGATATCTGGTTAGATTTCGCTGGCTAACTTTGCGACAAGACTTTAAATAATTTCTTACTTTCTCAGTGATGGTGTAACAACTTTTCTCAATTAGATATTCCCGCTGCTCATAGTTGTCCAGCAGGTTGATAATCGCTTTGCTGTAGTGATGATTGGCCAAATCGAGTAAATGTTTAGGTTGAAACGATGAGCTGCTAATATTTTGCTTATTGTAATTGCCACAAGCGTAGCCATAAAAGTCGTTGCATGGCTGAGCCGTTTTTAACAGCGAGGAAATGATTATTTTATCAGCAACTATGTTTATGTGATCAGCCGTCAGCATTTGAAATTGGAAATAAAATGAAATTAATACAATTTTCCAAAGCGCTGACATTGATTTGAAGTGTAATAAGTTTAAGTCACTAGTCACTAATGGCGACTGATTGCGAAATCAGTGCGACACAGAATTTGAGCTCAGTTTAACAGAGAAAAAAAGAGTGAGCGTGAGAGAGTGAGCGAGTGAGAGAGTGTGAGTGGGGGGGTTGATATTATAAAATTATTTAGTAGAACTGTAGAAAAGAGTACAAAAATTTCACATTTAACCCTTAGAGTAGGGATTTTCCCCAAGTCCAGCAATTTTTCAAATCATTTCATTATCTCTTCTTGCCATTTCAGCAGCTGAGTTTTATACAGGGTAGCCCAAAACTACCAAATAGGTTTTAGTTAATTAGAAATTTTTATTTTTGCAATTACTGCTACTACTTGTTTTAAGGGCAGTGTTGCGCAGTTATTTTTTACCCTTTGTTGCTGAAAAGAAAGTTTTAATACTGCCTCGAGATTAGAAGTAAAGGAAATTTTCGCAATAACTATAATAATAGAACTGATAGAATAATTGATACCTTGTATTTTAGATCTAAAGGGGGATATTTTTAAAAATTTGCTGTTTTTGTATTTGGTATTTTTTAAAGCTTTTTATATTTCTTCGAATATTTTATTGATATTTAGCTTTATTTCCGAATAGTTCTTTCAGAATAATATATGGCAGAGTTTCTTTTTGCACTATTATTGTATTGAAGGAGCTGTCCCAAGTAAATATTCAAAGATATACAGCAAATATATATAAAAGAGAAACCATGAGATTCATGATGGAAGTGTAATGATTGTATATCACCCAGTAAGTCTGCTGTATCACTTTTCTTGTCTCCTTTAAAAATGTTCATCACTATAATTTTATCGCAAAATAATCGATCTCAATTCTGTAGTGATTACAGAATTAATCAATTTTAACGCTAATCAAAGCGTTTAAATAATTTAACATACAAATTAGCGCTTTTGGTAGTCAGTAACACTGACATTCGCAGGCGTTTAAAATCAGCTGTTTTGTTGTGTTGTTAGCTTGGAGCAAATTACATTTATGGTCTTTATTTTAACTTTAGAGTTTTCATTGAAACGACTTTTGCATTGTGGGGTTTACGATTTATCCTAAGATTATGCACGCACCATAATTAATAAATATTACTTTAGTTTACTTACTGGACGCATAATAGCATGATTAGACAATTTTTGTTTTGTTTATTTTTTGTTTTCTTCTTCATGGTTTTCTCCCGTTTTCGACGAAGCTGCCGCGTATTTTCAAATCATTTTGACATGCACCCATAGGTGCTAAAAGGTAGCTAATGAAGCTTATAAACGTTAGTGAAAACCACAATACTTCGAGACAAGTTAAACACTTTTAGAATCTTATCAAGTACTGAATAGGGCCACTGAGCAAATTAAATCGAACTAAACTCTGATAAAATAATTAACAATTGCAAGTCGTATCTTTTGGTAACTAAATAATCTATAATCCTAAGCTGAATTATCCGCGTCTAATGTAAACTGCATTCTCTGTGTTCGTGGTGAATAAGTAACCTCTGCCGAAATCAAACAGGGACGCAGTAAGATCCTTTTTAGGTGCTGAACCGTTCTTTGCAAATAACAGCAGCTTTCAGGACAGCAGTCCACGACAATGGGTAGAAGAAGAAAGCCTTGTTGACTACTTTTCAGGCATGCGGCAGCCAAAAAGACTGTTGGATCCACTGTTGGTTGCAGAACCACAACAAGGGCAACAAATGCTACACAAAAAATCTATTCGAGCAGTAAAATCGGCCCCAAATGACAATAATCAAATTCATAACCTTAAGTAGTTGCTTGTGAACTTTTGATCAGAGCGGACATGTTTTTGTGATGTGTAGTCGTAGCTGGTGAACGTGTGCTTGTTTTATTGCCTTATTAAATTAAATATTCCACGTTTATTAAACGCTTATTTGGCAAATTGTGTAGAGATATTTGTCAAATGAAACCGTAATAAGCATGATATATTTTTAGAAATAAGTCCTCCTAACTAAACATTCGTAACAGACCTATTACGAATCCCGGTTACTGTGTCATCTTTTTGTTCTGTACAAATTAGCAATACCTAATCCTGACTTATTCAGGCTTGCAAAAATAAATATTCTGTTTTATGTTATAATTTTTTTTTTTTTGCTTAATCAAACATTCACAAACTCTTTTCTATATTCCTCTTTGCTATTTTTCTAGTTCCAGTACAATGCAATGGGGTCATCCCCTGAGTACTGGTGCCAGCGTAAAAGAAAAAAAAAGAAAGAAAAACATTTAACATTTCCTATAATTATCTTCTGTTCTTAATACGGACTCTGTACTCTGAGAATTAAATTGCCTAAATTTCTAATCGAAGATATATGCAGAACCAAATTTTTTTTTCTTTAAGAAATCACTGAAAATATACTTTATTTACTGATTTTTAACTTTACATTAGACACTGTGGTATTTAGAAAATTTTACATTTCCTACTGGGGTTCATTTGACTGTCCTTCGGGCAGCTGAAAGTCTGCGCAAATCCTTCAATATTCATCACAATTCGATTTAGACGAACCTTCGGCACATCGTCAATGGCATAAATCGTGTTGTCTGAATTGCAAAAATATTGCGCCATATACAAAAAGAAATGTTTGTTCCAATAATCCAATAACTCCATGGGTTGGTGGTTAAAATACTTTAATGTCACAATTTTTCTTATCACTTCACTGCTCAAACTGTCAATGCTCCGATCTTTTTCTGTATATAAGCCACCAAGTACTTCTTGTTTTAGTTCGCCACATTGGAAGAAAACCGATTGCACATCTTCCGCGATTTCATTAGCAATAATTAGTTGCTGGGCCAGTATGAAGCCCAAGAGGGAGTATTTGCCTAAATTATTGTAATTGAAATGGTAAACTGGTGGCCTCAGGTAGTCGTAGTTCAAAAGAATCATATGTTGAGAGGCTGAATAAGTTACTGCTGGTAGATTCTGTCTAAAATCGTAAGTGGCTTCAAAATGAATATCATGTAATCTGGGCTTTATGAAACGCATCATAATCAAATGATTTTTGTAGTATTTATTTTCATCCAAAGGCGGTACACTTGAGTACAGCTGGGCAATACTTTCACAGGATGCGTTATCAGGCAAATTTCCGATATTCAAACGAACACTTGACAACCTTTCTGTTATTGCTGCAATTTCATGAATTGTCAGTTTGAAGGCATTACTTTGAAGTTGTACTCGCAGCATGTCAACTACGTCCCGAAAGATTTTTGCTACATCTGGCTTAAGTCGTGTTTCTATGTAGTTAGAGTTTTGGTGATAATAGAGAAAATTTATTGCTAAATTAAACATTGCTCTCAGCTCCATTTTGCAGTCGGTATAGGTCAGTTTCACTGGCAATTTGTAAAAGGGCTTTAGGTATTTGATCATTAAATAAGTGCACAATTTTGCCTTATCGTATAACAGCCACATTTTGTCATTTAGTTCTTGGAAAAACGGAGGATTATAAAGCGTAATAGAAGCGTTTAGTGGCAAACCGTTCTCCATGCTCTCTCCAAAATACGATGTGAAGTTAAGGTTTGGATAGCGGTTTATTAAATCACTAAACTTCATTTTGAAATATAATTGTCCGAGATTTTCCTTCTCTTCTAAAAGCCTTCGTAATATCTGGTCGGTTTCCAGTGTATCTTCAACGATCTGTGCAACATTTCCGACTCTCATACGTGACAGCATGGCACGAATGGTGCTCGTTGTGGGCAGAGACCTTGAATTATAATGAGGTCGTATTTCAATTGTTATTTTATCCAATGTTCCGATTTTATTAAATTTAAGAAAGCCATTTGGAATACCAAGGGAGCTTAACTTCCCCATGAGAGAGTAGACATCAAAATCTTCATCATATGGCCAGTTGCTCATTTCACTGCTTTCGTTTTCCAAAATTGGCCAATCCAGATTTAGTCCAGGCTTCAACTCATGCAAATATTCTGTAAGAGTTCGCTTAGTAAGTCGGCGACAAGACTCGAAATAGTTTTTTACTTTCTCAGTGAGAACTCCGCAGCTTGGCTCCATTTGTTGACCCGTCTCACCGTACTTGTTTAATAATTTAGTAATCGCTGTAAAGTATCGGTCATTTGCATAATCGAGTAAGCCTCTGTTCCAATCGGATCCATAGTAAAATATTTTCTCTTTATAGTTGCCACATGCGTGGGAAAAAAAGTCATCACATGGACGAACATTTAATTTCATCGTGTAACTGAGCATTTTATCAAGCTCTGTATTCATGTTATCAGCTTTCAGCGTTTGTGGTTGCAAATAAAATGCAATTAAAATAATTTTCCAATACTCTGCCATAATAATTAGATTGGAGGAACGACTTCATCAAATCACTAATAAAGACTGATTATTGAATTGATGAAATGCGGAATTTTAGCTCACTTTGCCGCAAAGAATGCGAAAGGCAGACAGATAGAGAGAGACAGAGAGAGAGAGAGAGAGAGTTAAGTGAGATATTGGGAGATTAAGTACAAGATCCGCATTATAATCAGAGGTGGGAAATAAGATTTTCTTTCAAAAATATTTAACTACAAAATGTTTGGCTTTCTGATTCATTATTGGCATATGTCCACAATTTCTGGTGGTAACTTAACAGCTAAAATTTTATTGCGATTTATTTTAAATATAAAAAGTTAAAGCTTCCAGTAGTGCAATTCACTAACTTATGTTACCGATTAATTCAGCGTTAAAAATATTTAACTGCAAAACATTTGGCTTTCTGATTCATTAGTGATATTTGACCACAGTTACTGGTGCTAACTTAACAACTAGAAATTGATTGTGGTTTATTTTAACCACAAAATGTTAAAGTATTCTAGTATAGTTACAAGCCAATGTTCTATAGGTTAGTCGAGTTATAAGCCAATTAATGTGACTTGACTTTGGGTCGACTACTTAATTCAAAATTATTATTGGTGAGTTTGGTTTGTCATTCTTTTAAGTAAGGACGCCACTTGAACCTGAATTTAATAATATGTTGAATATGATAGTTTATCATTCGTTAGTGCAAACACCAAATGCGGGTGTTTAGTTTAACGATTGGATAGTCTTTAAAAGTTACTGAATCGCACTACAGTGTAGTTTGCCAATGTTTGATGTTTTAGTGGAGTCACAAGCCAATTGATGTGACTTGACTGTGGCTCGATAACTTAATTCAAAATTATTGGTGGTGAATTTGATTTGGTAGTCTTTTTTGGCAAAGATGTCACTTGACTCTTAATTTCAGATTATGCTGAATATGACAGCTTATAGATCGTAAGTGCAAACACCAAATACGGATGTTTAGTTTAACGATTGCATTGTTTTTAAAATATACTAAAACGCATATCCGCATTTGGTGTTTGCATTAACGATTCAGTGATTCATAAACTATCATATTCAACATAAGTTTAAATTAAGAATCAGGTGGTATCTTTGCCGAAAAGAATGCCAACCTAAACTCACCACTAATAATTTTGAATTATGTAGTCGACCCACAGTTAAGTCAAATTAATTGGTTTAGGACTATACTAAGCTATCGAACATTGGCTTATAGCCACTTTAGAGTACATTAACATTTTGTGGTTAAAAGAAGCCGCAATCAATTTCTAGTTGTTAAGTTAGCAGCAGTAAGTGGGGTCATATATCACTAATAGATCTAGAAAGCCAAATATTTTGCAGTTAAATACTTTTAACGCTGAATTTATCGGCATATATGTTGGTGAATTGCACTACTGCACCTAGTAGCCACATGTCTCTGCTTGCGCTTGCACAATGTCAGACATATCAAGCAAAAAGTCTTTCCATGTGCTGCTGGGCTAATCTTTTATTGGAGCAAATGCAAGGTGTAACAGAAAGTACTAATATATATGCCGATTTTACTTGGAACTGCGAAAGTTCTGGGGTCTTACAAATTTTAAGCTGTTTGTTTGGGATTACATTAAGGCAACAGTGCACATCAATGAGACCAGGACCAGCAACTGATAAGCAATATATGCGACGAAATCAACCAGATTATGGAAATGAGGAAGTCAAATCGAACTAAAGCCTGATCAGTTTTTTTTTTTTTTTTTGTATAGAAGCAATCACAGTGTACTGGTTGTGAAGATGAGAGCTGTCCGTCGACGAAAGCCAAATGTATATTGTTTAGGATTTGTCCCTTTTCCAGTCGTTTTCAAGCTCTTTGCTCAAATAAAATGAAAATTTTATTTCAAAACGCTGGTTCTAATGTGGTTTTTGCACTTCATCTCTCTACCTCTCTCTCTCTCTCTCTCTCTCTCTCTCTCTCTGTATCATTCTCTTCATGTTCTTTATGGCAAAATCAGCTAAAATTCCAGATTTTATTAATTGAATAATTAGTCTTTATGTGTGATTTGAGCTCATCGTTCCTCAACTTAATGCAAGTAAAATTCGATTGTTATGTTAGAGCATTGGAAAATTATTTTAATTGCATTTTGTTTGCGACCGCAACCGCAAACGCTGAAAGCTGATAACATGAATACAGAGCTTGATAAAATGATCAGGTCCGCTATGAATACAAATGTTCAGCCATGTGACGACTTTTATGCTCATGTCTGTGACAACTATAGAGCACAAACAATTTTCACTGGATCCTCTACCGATGACGATGTGCTAGATTATGCTAATCAGCAATACAATTCAGCGATTACCAAACTACTAGACAAATATGGTGGAGGGGAACAACAAATGGCAGCGAGCTGCCGAGTTCTGACAGAGAAAGTAAGAAATTATTTTGTAGCCTGTCGCAAAATTATCAAACGAAATCTTACTAGATATTTGGATGAATTGAAGCCTGGACTAGATCTGAATTGGCCCATTTTGGAAAACGAAAGCAGTCAAGCAACAAACTGGCCGTATGATAAAGACTTTGATGTCTACTCTCTCATGGGAAAGTTAAGATCTATGGGTATCGCAAATGGCTTTATAAAAGTTACTAGTGTTAGTGAAGTCGGAAAAAGAAGACTTGAAATACGACCCTATAATTCAAGCTCTGTGCCGACTTTGAGCGCAATGATCGCCATGCTGTCCAGTATGGGATTTGGAGAATTTTCGAAATTTATTGATGATATACTGGAAACCAAGAGCAATTTAGAAAAAATGTTACAAGATAAGCAAGAAATTGAACTTTTGTCTTTTAAAATGAATTTCGGTGATTTATTAAAACACTACCCAAATATAAATTTTAACTCGTATTTCAGGGAATACCTGGAAGAAGAATTGCCACTACATACCCCTGTTACGCTGCATAATCCTCCGTTTTTCCAACAACTAAATGACAAAATGTGGCTGTTATTCGATAAGGCGAAATTGTGCACTTTCTTAATGATTAAATATCTTAAGCCTTTTCACAAATTAGCACACAATTTTACTAATACCTACTGCATAAAGGAGCTGCGGAAAATGTTTAATCTAGCGATAAATTTTCTTTATTACCATCAAGATTCTGAGCACATAGAAACACGACTTAAGCCAGATGTAGCAAAAATCTTTCAGGACGTAGTTGACATGCTGCGAGTACAACTTCAAAGTGATGCGTTCAAACTGACAATTTATGAAATTGAAGCAATAACAAAACGGTTGTCAAGTGTTCGTTTGAATATCGGAAATTTGCCGGATAACGCATCCTGTGAAAATATTGACCAGCTTTACTCAAGTGTACCAGCTTTGGATGAAAATAATTACTACAAAAATCATTTGCTTATGGTGCGCTTCATGAAGCCTAGACTGCATGAAATGCACTTTGAGGCAACTCATGTTTACAGGGAGCGCTTACTAGCAATAACGTATGCAAAGCCCCAGAATTTGATTAGTTTAAATTATGCCTACCTGAGGCCACCAGTTTATGATTTCGACTACAACAATTTGGCCAAATATTCTCTCTTGGGCATCATATTGGCCCGGCAACTAATTATTGAAAATGAAATTAGTATCTATAATCAATCTGCTTTCTTTGAGTGTGACGAATTAAAAACAGACGTTCTGGGTTGGTTATATTATGAGCTACATCGCCTCAATGACAATCTAATCAGCGAAGTTATAAGAAAAATTGTTACTTTAAGGTTTTTTAATTTACAACCTGTAGTTTCGGTGGCCCATTGGAAGAAAAATTTCTTTTTGTACATGGCGCAGCACTTTTGTAATGGCGAGTATATTTACCAGAGCAATAAGGACATACAGAGGAAGCGTTTAAATCAAATTGTCATGCACACAGATGAGTTTTCACAGGCTTTTAGCTGTCCGGAGAGCAGCCGCATGAATCCTAGTGAGAAATGCCAACTTTTATAAATATCATGTTGTAAGGTAGAAATAAAAAGCATCAGAAAGTTACAAGAAATTAACATGCAATTTGTTTGGCAATTTTTTAAATTATGTTGTCTGTTCTAATATCATTTTTGATGTAATTATTTATTTCTGATGCTATAGAAACAAGATTTTTTCCAATAAAAATTTGAATTTTTTTTTATTTAAAAATTTCTTACTTTTATAATTTAAACAGAATCATGGAAATCCAAAGAGCCCTCGTTTATGAAAATCTAGGGATAAATACACATTTTATGCTTCATAAAGCAAATATACCTGAGTACTTTCATTTTATTGTGGAAGTAGCAAACGTTATCAGAAACTTATAACCATTTGAAACTTGCTATGCAGGGTACACAAAACAAAATAAGCAAAATTTTTAAAGCCATACTCGTATTACACCACTACGATGCTGGCCGCAGATCGTTTTACACACAAAGTTGCTGAGCACACATTTACTCTGTTTTTAATTCTATTTTTTATTTCTTTAAGCAATTATTGCTGGACATAATCAACGATCGTCCAGCACAAGTGTGTGAAATAAACAATTTGCTGCTGCTCTGCTGCCTGCCTCTATGAAGAAAATTCTTCAAAAGCAAATTTATGTATTGAATGTCATAATCAAATATTTGCTTTTTTTTCTCAACAAACACCATTGAATAGACATTTTTTTCCAGTCTCAACAAATGGAATAAAAAATTGAAATGACAATGTTAAACGTGAGTTTCTGGTTGGTTGAGGCAACGTTGATTTGGTGTTTGTTAATGAAATTGATATATTACGGTCAGTGTCTAGGTAATACAAGACAACATTATGGAATCGTATAGACGACACGAAATTTTGAAGTGTGACATTTTTTTGTTAATGTTAAATCGTGTTTAGCAGTAGAGATGTGCACAAAGCAGTCAGATTTTGACAATTTATCATCATTTTGACTTAATTAAATGCTAATAAAAATCAGCAGTTGACAATTTATACCATGATTTTGATGATTTTTAAAAAATTCAATCTGGCAATATTTTTGTTGCTTTAAAATAAACTTTGAACTTAAAAAAAATCAAATGGAAGTGTTTAAAGGGATAAATCTATTATGCTTTTGTGAGCATTTGTGTGAATTTGTGTTGTTAATTTTTTTATTTTGCACAATTTTATTTCAATTGTTTATAAAATGATAAAAGAGAGCACCACCTTAAAGGTGCCTTTAGACTATGCTAATATTTGTGCAAAATCATAAAAATTTTGTTTGTCCTAGTGTAAACACTCGAATTTGTTAGCCTCCAAATATTTTTCGACTGTTTGTTGGCTAACAAAAATGTTTGTTTGTGAAGAAAGCTTTGGATAGTGTAAACACTTTGTCAGCACGTCGCAACAAATATTTGGCTCGATATTTTGTTTGTTCTCGCAATATTTTTGACGGAACAAACAGCGACAAATAATTGTAGAAACGTGGGTTGCCAACAGTTTTTTTTTTTTGACAGTGCTTAACATATAAAAAATGAAATAAATTGAAATGGCAATACTGGTCAATTCGTTTGATAGATTGGTAAGTAAAAACCGCGTTTCCGTAATTCTTAATTATAAGGCATATTTTTATGAAAGAAAATGGACGACAACGATGCAGCAGTTATTGAATCGCCCCCATCAGCCAGTAGATTCAGCTTTATGTGAAAAACATGAACATATATTTAATGTTAATAAGATGAATATTGTAATCAAATTACCAAGTAATCGAAGTCATTTGAACCTATGCGCACGAAGTTTTTATGCAGCGTAGGCTCTTCAGAACGCAAATCCTTTAGAAGTTTTTGGCAACATCCTTCCATTTTACGGCGCTGCACCCAAGCTCGAACCCTGAATCTTTTTTTTTTCTTTTTGCTGGGTTTCTGAAACTGCTACAGCTCCAGCAGTTATTGATAATAAATCTCCAATATCACTGTCACTAAACATTTTAATTTTTCACATTGCTTCACAAACACAATTTGATACTGATATTGACAGATGTTTGTCATACATACCGGACAAATAAAATTATTAGCATGGTGTAAAGGGGTACACAAATATTTGTACCAAACATGGCTGACACAAAATTTTCCGTTATTTGCGCAAATAAAATTCAAACAAATATTAGTGCAATCTAAACCCATGACCAAACATTTGTCACAAACTATACTATTAGCCCAAACAATTATTTGTTGTGTTTGGACAAATATTAGCATAGTCTATAGGTACCTGAAGAACGACTGACTTCCACATGTAGAAATTAGGAGATGATAATACATGTCATTTAGAGTTAAAGTTTCAGTTTGGAAAACCCGATTTAAAAGCAGACGAGCTTTTAAATCGGCTTCATATGTCATAAACAAAAAAACGAAAAACCCCGCCTTACAAAATATTTCGTCTGCATTATTTTATTAAAGCCAATCAGTAGAGCAAATTCTAAAATTAAATAACATCGTATTCCTGCTGTTGAAAACATGTTTCAATTAATTGTGTCTGATCACTTAGTGACCCGAAACAGAAGCGGTAATACTGAACGCTATTGGATTAAGGCATTTCCAAAATATTAATAAACTTAAAAAAACAGATTGTTGAATCAATAATATTATTAACGAATACTGCCAGCTAGTTTCACGATGTCACTCGGTATTGCTCGCTCGCTTAGATACAGCATAATCAATGAAAAATTCTATAATTTTGTTCTTGTTTCCAGTGATTTTTTTTTTTTTTTTTTTGTGCAAAGGAGCACTGCTGAGTGACATTGCCTAGATGAGGGTAAGTTTTTAAGTCAAATAATCATTTTATCGAGACTGACAACCAAATATTCCCCGCTTTAAGCAAAACAACTGTAACTATAAAGCTAATCGGGCTAGTTAGTAATGCCACTGATCTTTCTAGTAATTACATTTTGTTTTAGTGAGGAGAAGAAACGCTTTTGGACTAAAGCATTTTCAAATTATTAATTTAGAAACCATTTTGCGTGTTGCTTAAGAAAGATTGTTTTGTTGTGTTTCCTATTTGACGTTTTTTTGTGACGATTTTCAGGATTTTGACAATTTTCATCCGATTTTATTTGTCGGTACTGCATGTGTAGTTGTTGTGTGAAAATGTCGCATCAAGCGTGTGAAATATTTCCTCACATTATCGACATTTAAAATCTTAGTCTGCATTGCGGTAATTTATTTATTCAGTGCGGTTGCTGGCCCCAGATGGAAAGTAATTTCAATTTAAATTTAAAATTTTTGTAAAAAATTGCATATGGAAAACTACTACTCAAAACTTTTGACTTAAATTTGTTTTTTCTTGCCACACTTTTGTTTTCTCTCACTTCGTAATACCGGCAAAGGTGCCTTTGGCTTGTTGTTCAATTAAATTTTAAACTTGTTGGTATCGAAAATGAAAACTTTATTTTCAAGTCCAACAGCATTTAGTTTATGCTGCAGCTGCATTGCCAAATCGCAAAAAAAACTAAAATTTTCAATATAAAAGTAAAAATAAAAAACGAAGAACTAATACTATTAAATATTAAGAGAACATTGTTCAAGTATTTCAGTGTGGATGTGCAATTTTAATTGTTTTTAGCCAAAGAACAATTATATAAAAGCAAGAAGCATCATGCAAGTGTTTTTTTTTCTTTCATGCCACAAATGCAGTTGTATAAAGAAAATTAGAAGAAAAAAATTAAGCACTTCTACTACATTAAGTTTCTGTCAGTTTATATTTCTTACTTTTTATACTACTCTGTGCTTAAGCTCTGGCAACAGAATTGTGGAAGTTTGTTTAAAAGATGATAAATGATTTGGAAAGTGGAGCATCAAAACAATCCTTTCGTAATAGAACCACAATAATTAATTTAAATTAAGAGAAAAAAAAAAAGAGAACAAACTTTTATAGTACGCTAAAGATAATAGCTGTTCATTAAGTATTATTACATACATACACACATACATAAAAAAGAAACTACAAATTTAAACACAGTGGTTGGTGCATACATTTTTATTATATAAAAAAAATTGTATTAGATTTTGATTTCTCCATCAGGCTCAACTACAGATTCATAAGCTCTTGCTTATTGCTTAAACAAGAAAAAGTAAAATTTCAGCTGGGGTACAACTAGCTATTTCAGAGCTGACAGCTCAGAAAATAAATTGCCTAGTGAAATGTATAGCAATGCGATTAGATTGTTTCCGCCACTAAAGAACTTACTCAAACATTTTTTTTATTTTTTGTTATTTTCCTAATAAAAATAATAGAATAGAAAATGACTGCCTAAATAGTTCTTTTAAGACCACTTTCAAGTTTCTCTTCTTTAAAATTACGAATTTTAAGATAAATTCTAGTGATGAGAAATTCCAAGGAATACAGGAGGGCTCTTTAACTGTGGCACCATGTGGCAGCTATTCCACATTCATTAGAATGATTATTAGCTTTCGATTTGCTTTAAAGTGACCAGCATTACAAATTATCACAGAAGAAAAGCTTTGATTACTTTGTGAAAGTAAAGTACTTGATATGTAATTGAGAATTGTAAATTATCAAGCTAGACTATTAAGTTGAAAATAGGGTTTTGATAATTTTTTATGTGCACAGTGCTTGCTATAGAGAAATTATTTTTATGGCATTATCTGTAACTAAAACTTTTGAATGAATATTCTATGTTTATAGAAAATTGTTGGGCTACAGGTTTTTTGTGCTTTTCTTGAGCATATACAACTTTGTCTTTATTATTTCTAGCGCAATTTTTTCATTTCAAATTGTTTGCCCTTAAACCTTCTTTTTTTTGTCAACCTCTTCTTGTGCTTCTTACAAGTAACAAGATGTTCTGTGACCAGGGCTGTGCATAACAAAACTCCCAGCAAACTTTCACTGCATATTTTACTTACGTAAGACAAAAAAAATATGTACAAAAATACAAAAAAAAAAATGTTTGCTTACAGTCAATCTTACAACCCTCAATTCTGCAAATTGTTTTCTGAACCAAAAATTCTTGTAAATATTCATGCAAGTACCTAAATTTCTTTTGCACTTTGTGGAAGAAAAGGGGGGCGGTCCATCGTTCTTCTATTGCCTCCAGGGGGGGGGAACAAAGTGAAATTGTATTCTTAAACAATTTTAATTAATAAAGTTTTGTTTTTGCTGTTTTTCAGTAGCCAGGAGAAAAAAATCAAGTAAGTTGCAATTTAAAATTGCTAAAAAAAATTTTATCTCCTCTTGCAGTTTTTTTTTTGGCAATCTAGCACTTTGTTATTAATAAAGTTTGCTTTATTTGCAAGTTGTTCTTTACAAGTGACACTTTCAAGAGAGTTGGTAAATATCTAATGTACTTTTTAATAATTGAATGATTAGGTATGTAGTTAACAGAGCCTCCAGCAAACAAGCACTGAACTTCGCTGGTGATAGAAAAGCAGAAATATGCCTGAGGAGTGATAAATCTTTATGCGTTTACTTCACTTATAAGCTCACTTCAATTTAGCTACAATACATTTGCTTTGACAAGATTTTCACCTTAATAAAACTTAGAGCAGGACTGCTCTACCAGATGCCTTTTTGAGCTGATTTGTGACTTCTTATTCGAGTATTCCGTAGTTGCGAGGCAGCTGGCATTTTAGGATTTAAGAAAAATGTTGTAAAACATGATTGCTATTAGGCGCCTGGATGGATGAATGGATGGATGGATTGTTAGAGTTCCGTTGCTCTTCTTCAGATAATATTGTATATAGATTAAGGGGTAAAAACCTATTGTTGGAAGCAGAGCTACTCTTTGTTAAATAATTTGATTAATTTGCTCTATTATTATTATATTAAAGGAAATGCCTAAAATTTTCAAATTCATTGGTGTTATTAGTATTTTGTCATCTATCTTCAAAAATATGGTGAAAAATTTTACGTTTTTTTAATTTTTTATATAAAATAAATTTTGTTTAATATAATTTTAATTTAGGATACTTTGAAAATTAAAATGTTCGCAGTTGAAAGTAGAAACATGTTATTTGGTCTAAGTAACTCTCGAAAAAATCATAAAAATCAATGAAATTTGTTACGAATTTAATAGTGAACAAGCCCATTGTAATTTCGCTGGCAGCATTAACTAACTGCGCAAGTAGATTATTTGCTTTCTTTGCTTGTTTATTTAAGAGTTCTAAAAGATTTCATGAAATTTTGAGACCAAACTGTTGCTTGCTTCACCTTGTTTTTAGATATTTAAATAGAAATTCTTGCAGTTCCTGCTTTTTGTCCTCTCCTGCACTGACTTTAGAAAGTATTTTTCGAAACTAGAAAACACTACATGGCAGCGGTTACTTCGTATTTTGTTCATTTCATTTTAAAGAAAATATTTTTCCCAATCACTTTATTGTTTGTAATTTAAACATGACCTTAAGGCATATCATATGCATTTTGTGCATGTTGAGTTCAAGTCACTTGCTGAACTTCCACTCCCCCGTTCTTGTTACTGCCTAACAAACGAGTGGCAGTCAAAAATAGAACTCAGTTAAATTTTAAGATGGCTATAAAACAAGAAATAAAAATGAAAAAATGGAAAGAAAAGAACGATAACGAAGAAATTGTATTTAAATAGTCTTATAACTCCCATGGTGTGTTCTAGAAAAATGGTCCACTATAATGAACTCAAGTCATTTTTGGTGCATGTTGTTTTGTTTTAAGCCAACTCAATGCTGTCTGTTTGTCTCACCAACAGTCTTGGCTTAAGCTGGCTTGGCCCAAATCGTTTCATTGAATTTGTTGGCTTTTTCAATGTATTTCGTTTCCTTTTTCATCTATTGTATTAAAGACGTTTCATTTGTGTTGTTTTTTTTTTCTTTAATATATAATAAAAGCATTTAATTTGTTGTTTTTCGTATTTTCGCTAGTAATTGTTTTTATGGCTTAGAGCAAAAATAAGAACAAATTAAAAAGTAGAAAAAGAGACGCAGAACAAAGAGCAGAAATTTTTAAGTAGCGTAATACCATTAAACTCGTTATATTTTTAATGCAGGATGAAATAACAATAAATTTTAATGGGTTCTCAAAGTTTAAAGTCTTACAAAACATTTTCTCAAGAATAAATTACTAAAACAAGAACTAGTACAATGTTTATACAATATAAAAATTAAAATTTTAATTGAAGTAAATTAAACTTTACACAGAAAAAACACACACAAAATTATTTAAACAATTTCATGGCTGATCTTTCAAATATTTCATTTCCAAGCCCATAAGGTATAGTTATTATGGAATAGATGGGCGTCAGTCCGCTTGTAGGCTGACAAAATAATGCGTCTGAGAAAACCACTTAAGACAAAGTCACAACAACCAAATATTTGCTAGAAAAAGCGTGACCACTACATTCGTGTTTTGTTCGAGAGAATACAAAAGTTCAAAGATCAAAAGTAACTTTGAAATAAAGATCCAATATCGGTCTTTATACAGCGGAAAACTAACAGGAACCGATTCTTTAGCAACATGTCCTACTAGCAAATTTAAACAATTTTTTGAACACTACCATCACTAGAGGTAATTAACAAAAATTTATGATACTGTTCTTCATAGAAAAATATATGAGCAGGTGCTGATTTTCTGGAAAATATGTTCGCTAAATGAATTATAACAAGTTCAATATTGTCAACGTTACAATTGGAAAAACTGGGTAATTATATCTATGGACTTCGCTAGTGTGAAGAGTACTTAAGACTCAATCCAGCCGAATATAGCATTGTTTGTAGCTTACTTTTACCTAAGAAACTGATGTAATTTCCTTTTTAAATAACAATGGGAAATCGTTTTTAGCAGAATGTTCTCACATTAATGTTTGCCGAGTGCCTGAAAAAAATCTTTACCCAGTTGCCAAAGAATTATAACGAGTTTGTGAAATACATTTGTACGTGTTTTATATCACACTCTAATGTTATATTGCTGCACTTGAATGATTTTCTGGTTTCCACAATACAATCAAGCAAAAAGCCTTTGATTATTTTCTGTGAGGCTCATCATCATGACGCCCAATCACTTTAAACAGGGTGTGTGAACAAGAAGTGCAAGGTTTAGTTAATGCTGTTTTTTTTTGTGCTAAAGTAAGAAGATAAAATGAAATTGAGTGAGCTTTGGCTAATGCATTTCAGTGCCGAGGACGAGAGTAGCGGCCCACCACCACATTTGGTTTTCCTTCATTGTTCAATATTGACCAAACTAGCAGTATTTTATTAAAAAGAACTTAAAACCCCGCATAGGAAATTTACATATATGAGTAGTTTTTAAATTGCATTATTTTTTGGAATGCTAAAAAATCGCGATAATTTGCATAAAAATATTACAGCCTATAAGTTGGCAACTTTACTTTTCTCGTCTTTTTGTCAAAATGTTGTTGACTGCAATTTTCTCACAAAAAAATCTCTCTCAATTATGAGGAAGTTAAATCGTACGACAGCTTGTTAAAATAATTAACAATCAAAAATTAATTAATTATTTGCTTTAAATGCATTATTTTAGATTTAAAATTGAAATGTATTATTTTAGATCTAAAAATATACCTTATCAATGTTTTCTGCCTTTTTTCAGCCGTCTATATGCCGCCGAGATTTCGTTGATGCTACTCAACTCATTCAGAATGTTTGAAACTCAACTACTTATTTCGAAATTCTCATGAACAAAATGAGAAACAGAAATGTTCAAGACGAAAAAATGCTTTCTATATTAAAAGTTTGTTTGAGCATTTCTGATTCTCATTTTTATCAAGTTGAGTTTCAAACATTCTCTTAAGAATTTTTCGAATCTACTGATGACTTGGTTAGCATCAACGAATTGTCGGCGGCATAGAGACGGCTGAAAATGACAGAAAACATTAATAAGTTCTATTCTTAGACCTAAAATAATAATTAACATTCTCAGAATTTTAAATGTTCCATATATTTGAACAATTTTTCAGCCACCTTTGAAAAGGAATGTTTTGCTTAAGAATACTTTTTACAAAGTTAACGGATCATTCACGGTTTAACCCACGGAGCGCACAACAAGCCTACATTGGCTTAGGTGTATGTCGTAAGACATGGGCAGAAGAACCCCTCCATTCAACCTAACCTAACCTAACGGATCATTCCCATACCCACCAAACCCTGTACACGAACACTGACTTTTTCAGAAGACGCTCTTTCTTTGGCAGCATATGGTTGTTTGATTATTTCATTAGAAAGAATCAAGGCAGATTTTAAATGTTAAACCGGCAGGCTGGAGATGGCCTGTTACCTGCATATACAGAGCATAGTATTAGAAGTAACAAAACATGTTATGGGAAGGAGAAGGAGACACGTTTAGCTTAAGCACATTTCCACAGTGCAAGTGGCAATAAGTTCACTTGCCAGCAGATCAATTTTCTATACATTTATTTACATCATTTTTTGACAGTCCCTTTTTTGCTGAAATGCTCAACCGCAAGCATGACTGTCCACTCTCGTTTTCATAATTTCACTCAAACATGACTCGTCTTTGTTGATAGCGCGCTCATCATTAGCATCAAATAGCAATAAATTGTGGCAATATTAATTCAATTTTTCGCACAATAGCACGCCTAAACTTCAGCTGGCAATTTGATTACAGCACTGTCGAACTGACTAATAAACTAAATTACTGATGGTTGAATGAACATTTTGTAGAATTTATGACAAGAAAATGTTTCTTGTGATTTTATAGGTATTCATTATGGCCATCTCAGTTTTTGTTTTCCAACTTTTTTCATTGCCTGGCATTCACTCATCACTCCTTTCAGCTCTCGCAATTGTAATCAAATTACCAAAATAGCGCCTGCTTGTCTCCGGACCATTAAAGAAAAGAAGAAGTGGAAAACTGCAAGTACGCAGTGTTTTGAGCTAAAACAGAACTAAAACGAATACTTTCGTCCAGTGGCAATTATCATTGAAATGTTTATCGAGTGCCATATAAATGCTAATGAGCTGTACTGTTTATGGCCGAATACGACTGCGATGACTGCACAAACATTGAGCGTTTCTCTTTTTTTTTGAAGAAATTTCAAATTCAATGGTTTGGTAACTATTATTGCTGAATGTTGCGCTTCGTAATTGAAGCTAGTGCTTTTCTTTTGCCTGGGGAACTTTTTTTTATTGTTTAGTTTTGTGCACAAAGAGGAGGTGTTTTATCAGAACTTTTTGTTATATTTCTTGAGACTTTAGCCAATATTAGAGCGTAGACTGAGTATGAAGAGATTACCAAACTCTGGCATAAGTCAGAGTTGAGCGTGGCTTAAGCCCGGCAAAGATAAGTAAATGTCACATGAGCGCCATCAGGCGGCTGGTACTCAAACCAGGTGGCAAATAGCCATTCGGTAATGTCATGGTGTGCGCCGGGAAGGTACACAACTTTGTGTGTTTATAATTTTGGGTTAAATGAAAAAGAATGAATCTTATCTAACTATCTATCTATCTGTCTATGAAATTGCAAATAAAAAAAAATTTTTTCGAATATTTTACATCTAAGATTTTTATGATTATGGTCTTGGTCTTGGTCTTGGTCTTCACTGATAGCCATTAAAATTATTTATCTGTTTAGCTTTGAAGTGCTTGTTTGTCCATAAATTTTCAGTAATTTTTAAGTGGATAATTTTTCTCCCTCCAATTTGAAAAATTCAAGATTTCTCAATTAGTTTGACGAAATGTTAAGTCATAAAAATGTGATTAGTTACTTTAAGTGGTCTGTCTGAACTGGCGGCGAGAGCTCAGAACATTTGCCGACTGTTTCTAATTGTTTCATAAATTTGCTGCATTTAGCATTAAGAGCTTTTAGAAATTCAGTTTTATGGGCACACTAAATTTATTTAATATTTTTTTTGTTTTTTAAAATACTTTTCTGCATTCAAAGTTGGGAAAAAAGAAATAAAAACGAAATTCCCTTTTAAGATATAGATTAAAGTTTTAAAAGAAAACCACAAATGCTAAGAACATTTTTAGCAAATCTTTACAAGGAAAGACAAATATTTGGAAAGAGAACAAAAAAAAAAAAAATAAAGTTGAAGAATTTTTAGCTGGGGAACACAAAAATCTTTCTCAGTTCTGAGAAAGTGAAAATGAACTAAAGCCCGATAAAGCAGTTAACAATTGCAATTCATAAAAGTGCGTTTATAAAGTAAGATTGATGTTAAAAATTATATATTATTTTATCTATAATTTTTGACCTTTATTGTTAAAATTAATAAAACTATTTTTTAACACCGGTATTCATAAAAAATAAAACATTGTTGAAACACATTTTAGAACAAATTTTTCATATAAAATTTGTTCTAAAATGTACTTAAGCAACGTTTTATTTTTTATGAATACCGGTGTAAAGCTTTAGGTCTTTTATTTTTCCTTATTAATTAAAAAAAAAAAAATTAATAAAGAAAAATAAAAGACCTAAAGCTTTACACCGGTATTCATAAAAAATAAAACCTTGTTGAAACACATGTTACGACAAATTTTTCATATAAAATTTTTTCTAAAATGTATTTGAGCAACATTTTATTTTTTATGAATACCGGTGTTAAAAAATAGTTTTATTAAAGTTAAAAATTATAGTTTTAGGCAGAAAAATTAATCGAATTAATAAGAAATTTCTAAAACAGCAAAATTTCAATGCGAATTACTTTAAAAGACAAATATAGCGTGTATGGTAAACAAATGACTGATTTGTGCAACCCAGTTGCAATGTGTAAAGGCTTTATTATTCTAAGTTATTGTTTCAAATTCTTTAAATTTGATGAAAATACAAAGGGGTGCTTGTTACTCATCAACTTTTTTTTAATTTTTATTTCCGTTTTTAGATGCCTCTCCGTCCTCGATACCACATCTTTGTGATAACGTCAAATGTCCACCTCTATCGGAACTAACATGCCCCGCCGACAGCAGCATACGTGAACTTATAGCAGAACCGCTTATAGAAGTCAACAGTGAAGAAGATCTACATGAAAATCTGCTTAATTCCACCGAGATATCAGAAGAAATATATTCCCAATGTTGTCTTAATAAAAAATGTATATGCAAACTTTGCCACATACCAGACTGTCACAGAGAGGGTGAAGTCGTGGTAGAACTTATACCCGAATCTAACGAACTGCCTGGTTTTTGTTGCGGCAAACATGAGTGTCAAAAGGAGCCAAACTGCACAGAGGTACAGAGCACCGACAACTATTGGTTGACCAACTGCCAGCGTTGTAAATGCCGCGGTGGTCACAGATTATGCTATCAGAGTTGCGATGAAGGTGTGAAGAAATCGGCAGCCATGTGTCATAGGGAAAATACTAATACTTTCTATGAGCATGGCCAAAGTTGGCGCAATGGTTGCTACGAGTGCGAATGCGTCAACGGCGAGAGCGATTGCACAATAACATTTTGCAAGGGTTTAAACTGTCCTAAAAATCGACAAGTTCAATTAAAGGACAGCTGTTGTCCTGTTTGCTGGCCCAAAGGTTTTCCCATGCCCAATACTGAGGAGGAGTATGATGAGGATACCGAACTGGAAGAACATAATAATAATGAAATAGAAGCACATGGCCAGCCTTACGATAATAATGAAGATTATACAGAAAATGAGGGTGAGGTAGAACCGGATATTGAGCTAAAGCCAATAAATGAGATTGAGAAAACAGCTGCCACAGAGAACAGTACAACAAGCTTAGCGACCACAGCCAGCAGCACAACATTTGCGGCCACTAGCACTACCGCTGCTACAACCACAAAAGCTGCCACAAAAGTCACAAATGACTTTACCACCCCAGCACCCAACAACACTAGTGCACCTTGCCAGGTTGATAAAATCTCCAGCAGCACACCAGAACCCTGTCAACGAGCAGAAATACCTGCTACTTATCAGGTGTATCCCCAAGTTGTGGAACTTATGCGCTACACTCAACACAACAATCTATTATATACCATTATCGGCTGTCTTTCAGTCTTAGTGGTTATCTTGGCTGCCTGGAATATACATTTGAAGGCCAAGCAAAGATCATACCGACCAGTTTCTAATTTTGATGACAATTTTAATCGAATGTCTTCCAATATCAAGAAAATGAACGATTATGTTTAAGCTTTAAGGGCTTAAAGAAAAACAAATGCAGCTAAACTTTAGTTCTGTAAGTAAGTCTAAGTAAGCTAAAATGTATAATTTAGAAACATATTTAGGTTCATATTGAAGGCCCTCTAAGAGCTTTATTTATTTCATGTACACCCCCCTACCAGCTCATTTAGACCAGTTTTTGTTTAGCTGAGGATCTCAAAAAAAAAACCTAATTGACTACAACATGATTTAAAATTCTATATTTGACTAAACGTTTTCCAAAATACCTTCCAGCGGCAACAGAAGTAAATTTCATTGCATAATATTTATATAAAAAAATAAATTTTTATTACAAAAAGTATTCTATATTTTCCTAAATTGTAGTTAAATTTTTTATTAGTTTTAAATAAATTTATATTAAAGTTAAAACCCCACCAGCTTCAATAAATTTTTAATTAAATTTTTGCTTCAACTAAAATACATTTATTCAAAAATAACCTCAGTAATAATAAATACATAATAAGGAAATAAGGCACGAGGAATAAATGATTTTCTGAAAAACAAGCTGACGTCTTGAGTTCTATACAACTCCTGGCAGTTGACTGAGCAAATACAACCTCTCTTCGCACCAGTTTGGTTAACAAACAAAATTGCAGTTTTTACTACGACTTGTAAGCCATGCACTCCAAAGCACAGATCAGAGTTTTTTGACTTGAGATCAGGGACTTCATAAAATAATTATTGTTGCAAGAAATGCAACTAAATTGCTAAACTTTACATAATAGAGCTGTAACTAGCAAAAATGTTTGTAATCAAAGGCAGTGATTAATATTCGAAAAAAGTAAAACGAATAAACTTTGAAGTTTGCGGTTTTCGCAACTATCACAGAAGCTATTAGCCTCCAATAGGGTGCGAACTCTTAACCCAGTATATAGACACTGGCGTGGACACGCCCCCACTGCATGATGGTGGCCTACGCAGTATTTATTCAAATTGGCCCTTAATTCCCAAAAATGTTTTTTTTTTAAATTTTCATCATATATTCTCTGATTTATTTCACTTAAAAAAAGTAATAAGTAAAAAATATAAAAGTAGTTGGATTGGCAGAAAATGATTAAAAAGTAAGGTTAGATTGAAGTAAAAACTATGGTATTTAAACTTTGCTTTTGTTTTCAAAAACTCTGGGCATAATCTCCGCTAAGTTTTGCATAATATCACAAGAAATTGCATCTCATTCAATCTGGCATCGGCTTCATAACTCAGCTATATTTTCGAGTGACGAATAATTGAACTAAGTTGTCGTTAGACTTTATCGCACAATTTTTCCATAGGCTTTAGGTCGGGGCTTTGTGCTAAACATTCCAAAAGTTTAGATTTTTGCGTACCCCAACCACAATTCTACAATTTTAGCGGAAAGTTTTTAGTCTCAATTCGGTGGGAAGAAAATCCCTTTTTCGACATATGGACATATATCCCGCTGGCATTATCGATTATATAAAGGCATAACAGATCGCTCTTGTACACCCTGTGGCTTAGAACCAACATTAGCAGAGTACTACAATTCATTAATATAAACAAGTCGACTGGATCTCTAACAGCCCTAAAATAAATTCCATTAAAGTATGTATTTATTTTTTTTTTAAGTTTAAGCTTTCCTAAACATCGACATCAAGCCTTGTATTAATTCAGAGGTGGAATTCTGACAATAAAAAACTGTTTTAAATTGTCAACTAGTTTTGTTGATTGCCATTTATGTCCCAGCCGCAGGGAGCAGAGGGGATTCCAACTCAGCTCACAAAATGCGGAAAACACAGCTCAGTGGGTCCCAACCCTCCCTCTGGGTATGATATGCATAAAAAAACTACATAGATTCAAACATAAAACCAACCATAACAACAAACAAACAAAATCTTACAACAACCATATTTCCTTATTTGTACAACACCACGATGACAGGGGCAGATGGTAGCCTTGTTCGTTGCCCTACCAACTATGTCCTAAATAATATGTTCAAATACAACTCTGCTGGTGACCCCAAAACTGTGTGGCATCTTGGTAAAATAAAATGGGGAAATAAATTGTACAATCTCAGACCATAAATTTTAATAAGACTAGAATGACAAGCCAGTTATGGTTAAAATTAATAGTAGTCAAATTTTAGTGGATAATCTGGCAGCATTAAAAGCTACCTACAGAATAATACAGTTGCTAAATTTTTAACAGTGACAAGTACAGCTAAAATTAATTGCTGAGTCCCCCCAAAACTGAGCAACCTACACCAGACACGTGTGGACATATGGTCGAAATATTTTACTGAATTCAAACTGAGAAGCGCCTCGATGGGTAAATTGGTAGAGTGTCCTATACAGTGTCAGAGAAATCGCAATTTCTATTCCTGCCAAAGGCTCAAAAAGTTTCTGCTTTCAGTTTTTGTTTATGCAACTTCTTCAACATTTTAATGACTTTAACACTTAGTTCATTATGTCTGTAGTCTAGACGACTTAAGGATCTATTCAGGGCTGTTTTTTTTTTTTTAATTAATTAAAAGCAGAAGAGAGGTTTTAGTTGTGAAACGCACTGTATATACTAATTAAAATCAATTTAAAGTTTAATAAATGAAAATATTTAACTATTAGTTATGTGATATATATTATTAAGTGAGGAAATGATAATTTTAGTACGAAGTTTAAGTTTGTAATGCTAAAACGAACGATCTATAGTGATAATGATAATGAAATTCATATAAATGGGAACAAATTGAAAAAATAAAATAGAAGCATTTTACTCAGCAAATAAGCAATTATTCATAATTATTATAGTTTTTCTTTTCAAAGGCAACAAGCATTCAGTGGGTTGTCTTACATGTAAATGACTTCGAAGAATTTTTTTTTTTAATAAATAACAATAATTTGGTTTTTATTTAACAAATGCAAGCTTATATTTCCTGGTGTTTATAAGTTATTAAATATTTTAAAACTTCAAATACTGTATTACTAATTTTAACTTCCAATTTTTATTGCTGATTTAGCTCTATATAGAATTCAAATATTGTTTAAACTAAAATAGAACTACAAAATTCAAAAAAATTTTAAAATAACTTGTACAATATTTTTTATTGTAATTTAAGGGCATTGTAGTCTGCAATGAAGAGCAAAAAATATTATTTATATTTGCACTTGAGAAAACTTTGTTTTGTTTATAATTATTATCATTATTTTTTTCATTTCTTCTTTAACTCAAATTAAGCAACGAAAATTATTAAGTTTTAGATAAATAAACAAAATTATATGACATAATACAAGTATAAAAAATTTCGTTTTATTTAAAACACGATTGCAATATCGTTTTTAAGGTAGCAAAAGCTGATATTTTGAAAAATGCCTAAATTTGTAAATGCCCAACTTTTAGGCTTTGAAGCGAACACTGAATAGAATGTTGTTATCCAGAATCTGAAATAGATTATTTTCTCAGCTATCACCCAGCATTGTTCTGGAAAGGTTCAAAAACTCTATTCTAGAATACCGAGAAGATCCTTGATGATCAACCTCCTTCTAGTTTGTGAAAAATTGGATCATCTAAACGGCTGATTATCAAATTTTAAGTTAAATTGGCAACATTGTGTACTCATAAACATTTAGTAGCATGTCCTGGGTTCGAAGCAATTTGTGTGCGGCTGAGTGTGCTGATGAACGTGAAACAGCTGGGGTTTGTACCCCAGCCAAAAAGTTTTCAATTTAACTTTTCTTGTCTTCTTTAAAAATGTTGATCCCTACAATTTTATCTCAAAGAAAATTTTAGTCAATTCTGAGGAAGTCAGATCGAACTCTCAAGCCCGATAAAGCAATTAACAAAATATTTCAGATTCGAATAATATGAAAAATCTTTCCAGCATTCTAGATTCTTTTACAGCATACTCTGGGTCCGTAATTGAGTTAAAAACTTGCAAAACAACTTCGTTCAAAGCAATTAATGTCTTCAATTGATTTGATGAGTACTGGGTCTAAATAGTTCATATACTTCAATAGCCATAACATAAATGCTTGGCAAATTTTAACTACACAGCTTCTAGCTATGAAAATTAAAATTGAATTTGTATCAAAACTTTCATAATTTTTTTTTTTTTCCCAAAGCTGAAGCCTGTTTGCTCTGCAAATTGAGCGGTAATAAACAGTTTTTTTTTTTAACTAGTGAGCACTGTTCCAACGTTCTGATAGCAACCGCCTCAAAAGATAACTCTATGGTGTCTCTTATCGGTTTCGTAGCATCGAAAATGCTGCTCAAAATTTTGCAGTCTTTTTGCACTTTGGCTCTGCTTCTCAAAACTTAAAATTGTGTTTTACAAGCGAACTACTTGTCTATAAAATATTATTGTTTATAAAATTAGTTATAAGAATAATTCGAGTAAAGATTCACAAAGAAATGTTTGTAAAACAAATTTCTCTTAAATTATTATTTGATCCCTTGACCCAAAATGTTATTATTATACCAGTGTTTGTTTTTTGGCCTTTTGCTTTTGAAGGAATTATTTAACATTTGCCGTGTTTGTCAAGTGTTTTAGTATTGTTTCATTTACCTACTTTTGTCTTTCGTTCTTTTTTTTTTTTTTTTTGTTGCCAGCGTTTCCCTTTTTTCTTTCTTTCTTTCTTTTGGGTCAAATAAACAGAAACAGAAATATGTAAATAGTTTTCATTTGCATACAAGAATACTCTACTTGTTCGAAACAGTCACAGACAGATGTAAAATTCAAAATATTTGTTGTTTTCAGCCAACTCACGGAGTTGGCGTTGAAATGCACTTAAAAGGAAAAACTAATTTATATAATTAAACCTTTGATTTGAGAACTTCACATATATTCTGGTTATAGTTTTTATTCATAAAATTAAATATGGTAGAAAGAAAACAAGCCACCACTTATTAAAACGGATGGTTTTATGTTTATATTATTCTTGATAAGGCGCAAAAAGTTGCATTATCCCTTTTTTTTCTGTAATTAATGCATTTGTTCGGTGTAGAATCGAAATACAATTAAGCTATTAATTATATCAATTTTTTTTTTTTATAGTACGGACAAATAATCAAAAAATTATTATCAATTAATTTGTAATGGATTTGAAGTACTAATTTATTTTCAATTAATTTGTAATTGATTCGATTAGTGTAGTAATTCACTCAATTAACTGCTAATTGAAAAAAAAAAGTTATTTTATAGATGTGTCGTTTTTTGGAGCGACTTGAACGGTCACATCAACAAGCAAATTGCAGTGACTGGTCTCCAAGAGCCCGCAACCTTCGATTGAAACATCTAAAACTAGGGCATTGCCCCAGGGTAGCTGTTTGGTGTACCTCATCAAGTGATTAAATAATTGGACTACTTTTTTGAAAACTCCCGAGACCAGACAGCCAATGCCAACGGTGAAAATGAATAAAATGCAAGCTCATCCATGGTACTCTTAGCACACATAGTTTTAATTAGATTCGGGAAAATATTACGCCCAAAAACTGATCAGTCACTTTTAAGGCCAAGGTTGTCTGATCCAACTCCCATAGATTTTTGTTAAGGTGCTACCTCAAAGAGAGGGTTTATAATGAAACTACCCAATCTCTTGTAGCTTTGAGGAAAAATTTTTATTGAGAAATCAGCTCAATTGAATTAAGTTTACTGCAGCATTTGGCACAGAACACAAGGCTTCGTTTTGAATAGTGTATCCAACTTGGCCAAAGACATTTGAATGACATACTCTTTAAAAAAATAAATTGGGCATTCCCATTAAACCTTGTGTCAACTACTACACGTTTTTTTTTTTAATTTAAAAACATAAATCTGCTACCAGACACCCTTTATCAATAAGAAAATTACATAAAATCAAGAAGTTTCACTAAAATTCTGATATTGTTGGTACCAATCAATTATGTTTTTCCATAAAGAAAAACTTATTGATTCTACTGAGTTTTCTTGCAAATTGTATACAATAAGGTTTCTTATTGATTTTATTATTATTATTATTTTTTTTTTTTAAGTATTCCTTATTGCTTCCATTATGTTCCTAGTGATCATGCTTACTTTTAGTGTCTCGGTCGAGTCGAAAGATTCAATTATACATGCTGATATCTTACACTCACGATTCCTTTGCTGAAATGTAATTTTTCGTACTAGCCTCCACTTCCTGAACAGCCTGTTTGCATGTTTCACCAATATATTCTGCCGCTCTTAAGCGTTTTTATCTTGTGTATGGCAAAAGGTTTAATTTGCATTTCGTTTTTTTTTTTTTGTTTTGAGAAGAATAGCATGTACTCCCAATATAAAGCCTAGATGAAAGTCCGTACACAGAAATTCAAACTCATATACATGAACACTAAAACACACACACACACACACACGCATATACATGTGATGTGCAAATAGAGCACTTGACCATTATTAAAGCGTACATGGGTTATAACTCTTTAAGCATGTCGGTTGGTGATGCCAACCAATAGCAAAGTTCTAAATTTGTAAGACTTGTTCTCCTTTTAAGAGGCTGAATATTTTAACATCACACGCATGCACACACATTCAATTTGTGTGTGTGTGTGTGTAAGAGTATCAAATAAGGTTCACTTAACTCAGTTTATTTGTTAGAGTTGTAAGTTAAATAAAGATTTTCGGGACTACGTTTACATTTGCACAAAACAAATACTCCTAAATTGAGTGGGTGTGTGTTTGTGTTCCAATTTCGAGAAAATTAAGTCATTTTTGAAAACTACTCAGTGGCTTTATGGGCAATAAATTGTTAAAGATATTCTTCTGAACTGTATTCAAGAGAGAGTCTGCTTGAGTGATATTAGCTTGTTGTGTTGTAATTGTAAATATAAATGGATTTTAATTAAACCGCTGGTGTTCCTCTTAATAAAAGGTTAGTGTCATCAATTACATATAGTATGTAGATTTAAAAAAAAAATAGTTTGGCCAGATCTGGCGATAAAGCAGCCAACATATGTTGAGCTGAATTTTGAAATAAATTTTTGGTTTGTTAAGCCCACTAATATATCGCTCTTGCAGTATTTTAAGATTTGCGTTATAAAAAGCAGCAAGATATTTCAATTGTTAATTCGATTTTACTTCCTCAAAATATAAAAAGATTTTTCTGTGGCAAAATTGTGGTGAGCGAAATTTTTTGTGAAGAAGGCAAGAAAGGTAAAGTTGAAAACTTATTGGCCAAAAGTCTCATTTTACTTTTTCACTCTTCTGCAGTAGTATCGATTCTACAATATTTTAAGATCCTTTACCAAGAACAGCCGAAAATAGTTTCTCAATCTAGCGCCTTTTTCTAATTTTGGTTAACTGAAGGATCTTCTATTGGAATATGCAAAAAACCCGAGACAAACAAAAGTGTAATTTAGGCCCTTTCCTTTCTTTCTTTTACGTTTGCCTTTTTGGAGAAGAAGTCATTTGTGCGTCATCTTTTTAATATTTCTCTAAATAAATTTGTCACATATTTCAGATGTTGTGTTTTCTATTCATAATCGTTTGAACAATGACACGTATACGAAAAATCAAGTAACCAGTAAAGTGTACAAATATATATGCTAATAACTCGAGCTCATGTTCAAGAAAATCTCTTATACTATTACACAAGGTGGGCCCTCTTCATGCTCTTATTTTTTAAAATGGCGGTCAATGTCCAATCTGTTTTTACATTTGTGAACTAGACAGCTGTGGAATACCAGTGAATAAGCCATGGAGCGATACACTCCCCAAGAATGCAGATTAATCCTGTCTATGACGAAGTGTAGGGATTTTTCGACCGAAATCATAATGAGCGATGAGGCTCATTTCCAGCTCAGCGGGTACGTCAACAAGCAAAACTATTGCTTCTGGAGCACCGAAAATCTACGAGTGATGTACGAGGAGCCATATCATCCCCTCAAAGTGACTGTATGGTGCGCCGTTCACGCTGGAGGTGTCATCGGGCCATTTTTTTTTCTAGGACGCCGCTGGTCAAATAACAACGCGCTATAGAGCCATCCCTGCCAGCAAATTGGTAGTCGACTACAAATAAAATCGACTTATAGTTCATCCCTGTCGCACATTGAGTAGTCGACTACTAAAATAATTAACTTTACGTTAACTTTTATGGACTAGCTTCAAATTAGCTGCAATACAATCGATTTGTAATTCACTTTTTGTGTACTGGCTATAACATAGCTGAAACGTAGTGCAGAGTTAACCAAAAATTCAAATAATAACCTACACACATACACGGTAAATAACTCTTTAATTAAATTGCCTATTGTCGCATTCGTTTTAGATGTTGCGATGGCTGAGTGGGTATGTTGGCTGCTCACCAGTCTTGAGGCTTAGTGGTTCGATTCCCACCAGAGGCTAACAAAAAAAAAAAAAAAAAAAGAGTGGGATGTAATTTAATTTAATAAAATATAATAACTATTACCACCGAAAAATGTAAAATCAGCCTTGATTTGTACATTTTTTTCTGTGGGTACTGACTTTTAAGTAGCTAACTTTAAGTTAGTTGAAAAGTAATGCAACGTCGGACAATTGACATCGTAATGTTAAAATAGTCAGTCATCTCCATTAAAAATAATCTAAGTGTCAATCACCACCAGTTGTAAAAAAGTTAGCTCATAATTCATTACTAGTTAACTGAGTTGCCGGCAGGGATGTTAACCAAGTTTTTTCTGTCGCAATTGCAAGAATTTGGTCTAGAGGACACGTAGTTCCAACAGAACGAAGCAGTGGCACACAGTGCTCGAGCCGCAACAGATATTCGGAAATCGAATGACTTCTTTTGACCCACCTGTTATACATATGTATGCACTAAAAATAACGTGGAGCTTCGCCTTTAAGTCTTGAGTTTTTTGCTTTGAAAAACACAATTTTACCTGTCATTTTCCACTGTGCTTGCAAACTCTACTTGCTTCTCATATATCTAAACCAATAACTAATATGATAAATACCGCAAAAATGGTATTTCAAAAGCAGCTGGATTTTGAATTTGATATGACAAAAGCTGCATGACGGCAAAGGCTGTTCGGGCACTACACTCCTGCAAAATAAGCAGCAGGGATGATGGTTGCTTTAGAATCCTTTTTAAAAATATGAACACGATAAACATAATCTAGCCACATGTACTTATATTCTGCTCATCATTCATAATGTTGCCTGTCGCAAGGCATTAAAATCAACAATAATAAGAAAAACAACAAGTCGCATAAGAAACTTCAACTGGCATATGAAATTGTGTCCAAGCCAGTCAATCTTAATTACAATTATGTCGGAATTTATTGCAAAAGAACTGATTTTTTGCAATAATATGAAGGCATTGAATATGTGTAGGAAAGAATTCAGAAATACAAGGCAGCAATAAGAGAGTAAATGAAGTGTTTAATTTCAAGACATTTTTAAGTAAAAAAAAAAATATTACATTTCCCTGCCTTTTCATCATTAAAAAAGTTGGAATAATTTTAGTTCAATCAAATTTAATACCATTTAATATTTGAGAAGATGAAAACATTTGCTTGGCCACACACAGTCTCTCCTGACAATTGAGGCCTCCTCTCATTGATGCTGTTGCGAATTGACAACCATATACATAAATAAATAAATAAATAAAATCCATTTTGTCCAAATAAATTGTTGAAAATAAAATAAATTATTCCAGACTCCCTGCTGTACCACTCACTGCCGGCTGGTTAATACTTCAGGCCAGACCACATGAGTTACAACAATTTATGGTTGAAAAGTTTAAGCACTTGACAGTTATGGATCAGTGCACTTTGACTTTGACAAAATCATTGTTGCAGTCGTCATCAGATTGTCTGAAGGGCTGGCTCACTGACTGGCAGCTCTTTGCTGTCACTCGTAAAATAAATTAATTTTTTTTTTTGTTCAATATATAATCGTTGGTGCCATAAGAAAACATACGCTGTTCGATGACATTGACATTTCTTTTTTTTTCTTTTTGTTTTTTGGAAATTCTCATTGTTACAAACCAATTTGTTTGGTGTAATAAAACGCATTTAATGATTAAATTGTAATGATAAATTTCAATTAATTCATGTTCGTGGTATCAGAAGGGTCTGGTTTTTTCGTTTTTCCTCTTCATTTTTGTGGTCTGTTTACAATAATGGATGATTCTGTGAAGTGTTTTTGCTGGAAACAGGCCACTTAAAGTGGCCATAATATTTTAAAGATTTGTACAAACATATCAATTGCATTTAAACAGATGGAACTGATTATTGCACTTGAGCACATTTAAAGGTTGAACTCTGGTCTAAACAAGTTGCCCATGGAAGTGATGATACTTCTTTACTCCCCACAGCCCTTTCGTCAACCGCTGATTTAGAATACTCTACAAGAAAAGCCAGGGTCCAAGTCATGGCTTTTGATATCGTATGAACTCTCGAATAAAAGTAATGTGAAACAGAAAACAAAATAGACTACAAACACACAGCATAAGCGACGAAATTCGTTCGATCACGAATGTGACGATTTGGTCTTAGACTTCAGCGTACCGTAAATTATAAAGTTTTACCAATCCGCTGAAAGTCAGTTTTGAATAAATCCATTATAATCGAAGCCACACCGTAAAAAAGTTAAGGGCACTTCGAGGACCAGTCGCTAAACATCCTTCAACTATAAATTTCCCCAATCTTCAATAGGCCGGTCCAGTTTGTATGGACAGAAATCATCGATATTAGGCAATTGATTTTTTGTTAACCTCTAGCACGAGACAAACAAAGTTCGAATACAACAATAAAAAAAAAAAAACAGTTTCGAGTCGTCCGATCTACAATTTCTTTTTATTGCGTTTTTGTATGGGAGCTGCTCTAAGGAGGCATAGTACGGGGAGTAAAAATTACTGGGTTTGGTTGGTGGTTCGTAAACTCTTCTATGGGATCCCTGCTTCAGGTTAGTTTGATGGCACGGCCAGGCCCCAGGCTACCCTTAAAGGAGTCAAACCTATTTCCAACCGCCAATAACTTTTCCTACCTAATATTTGTTTCGAGCACACACGGATTCCATACAAAAAGACAAAACGAAATCGCATCCCAGAGAAGCCCCGATAATGATGCTTTTGACATATAAAAGTTCAACTTACACCATATCAATTTTTCCCCACAAAAGTTAAGCTTAAGCCCTGACAAAAATGTTGGGAATATTTCAATAGATATTTTTTAAATGTATGCATGTAAATTCAACGTATGCTGCCCAAACAAAAATTTTGTTTGATGCACATTTACACTTTTGGGAATATTTGCAAGGAACAAAAATCCATGTTTGCATACTACATACATACATACATACATACACACATACATGTAACTAAAACGAAAAGTTGCGAATTTTTGTTTTTATCTGATTTGAATTTTTAATTAAAAAAACAATGTTTGCTTAAGTTGTGCCTGAGAAGAGGTCTTTTTTTTAGCACTCTGTTTACATTAAATCCAGTAAAAACTGTACATTTATTTTGCTGAGGCAGAAAACCCAAATTACAAGTAAAGAAGTAGAAAAAAAAGACGTGTTATTTTGTTCAACACATAAAGCAAAACACAACGTACGAATTGTGTGTCATTATCAGTGTAATTATCACGTTCTGTTTTTGCAGAAAAGCACCACAAAATAAATTAAAGCCAACATTTCATCGAATCATCAAAGCGTGGTGATAAAAAATATCCAACACTGTGGTCATCACAGTGAAGTACAGGCTTGCGAATGAGGTTTTTTTCTTACTGGAATATTGATTATTTTGCTTGTGTCAAAGGAATGCATATTAAACTACTTTAAATTTTGTATACTTTATGTAAACATAAAGTTTGTAACTTATTTCGGCTCCTTCTGCTTCACCCACACACAGAACAGACTTATTATTATGCAAATTGCGTCGCATTGTCGATGGCAGGGCGGCGTATGCAATTTATACGCAAAGTTTTTTGGTAAAATTTTAATAAATTTGATTTCTTAAATTTTAGCTTAAAATGACTCAGGATATTTATGATATTTTGCCTGCACTGGACAGTTAAATAAAACATCGTAAATTTTAAACAATACATACTGGCGAAAATATCAGAAAATATTCCTCAAAGCAGTGAATAAATAATGATGACAAGAGAAAATTGAGTTTGAAATGCACGAATACGTTTTTAATTCGATGCAGCTCTAAAAATAATAAAAATATTTTGTTTAAGCAAACATACATATGTATGTCCAAAAGTTACTTAAAATACACTTTAACAAAAGCTGCTACTTCAATCCATACACTCTCACAAGGAAATTTTTGGAAAGGTACATTTTCACAGAATCATGATGTGATTTGAATTGGCTACTTTCAAAGGTAATTTAGACATATTTTTTTTTTTTTTTTTTTTCAAAAAATACACTTTTTAAAAATGTTCTTCATTTGTTAGATAATTTCTGTAAAATAGTTTATAAGAACGCTTTTTCAATAGGTAAATAAAAAAGAAACAGTATTACTGTCCTGAAGAAGCTATCCGATGGAAACTGATATATAGACGAAAATATACCAGGAAATATAAAACATATGTATATGAAATAAAAAATAGCTCAAGAAAATACGATGACGAAATTAAAAGGGCCATATATATATGAAATAGGCAAATTTTTTATCATACTTTTTTGAGAGGTAAGCTGTTGAAAAGAAATTCTTTATGGGTACTGTTTTCAAGTGGTGCTTTTTTGAAGACATACTTTTCTTTACAGATAATTGTTTCAAAAAGTATTTTCTTACATAAACTTTCGTTCGGAGATAATTTCTTGGGAGTTTTTTCAATAAGCACTTTTTAAAAAACACTCTTAGGAGAAGGCGTTTTTAAGTTACTTCGTCAAAACTTTTTTTTTATTAAAACGTACTTTTTTTAAAACGTTCTTTTTTCAGAACGTACTTTTTTCAATATGTGCTTTTATCAAAACCTACTTTTAAGAAATCCCTTTATTTTTTTGACATAGTATAATTTTAAAAAGTAATTCTTTCAAAACGTACTTCTTTCGATAGGTACTTTTCTCTAAAGTTACTATTCAAAAAAGAAGAGTTTTACTGATATAGTACTTTTTTTAAATGTACTTCTTTAGAGAGGTGTTTCTCATTGTACTGTACTTTTTTTAAAACGCACTTTTCTCAAATGTACTTTTTTAGAAAAGTACTCTTTTAGAAAAGTACTTTTTTCTAAACAAAAAGAAATTTTTTCCAGAGGTACTTTTTTAAAGGTACTTTATTACAGGTACAAAGTTACTTTTTCAAAGAGATACTTTTTTCAAAAAGCCACTGTCAGGCAGTATTTTGAAAAAGCCACTTTTTCAATGTATTTTTGTGAAATATATCTACTAAACCGTTACTTTTTGAAAGAGTGAGTACATAATTTAAAAAGTGACGAAATATTGCTTTCGAGAGAGTTAAAATTTATAAAAGTACTTTTCTAAAAAACACTTTTCTTAAAGGTTACTTTTTTTAGGCATCTTTTTAGGTTTTATTTTTTTAAATTTTTAGAAGGGATTTTTCAAAGAACTTTTGTTAGAGAAAACTATACTCAAAGGTATATTTTTAAGAAGAGGCTTTTCTATGGGTACGTACTTTTCTTCAAAAGTAATTCTATGTAAAAATGCCCTTCTAACACAAAGTTTAATTGAGGAATACATTTTTAGAGGGGTTGCTATAGATGTTTTTAATAGACATAGGTTCGTTTGAAATTACTTTTTCAAAGAATATTTCTTCAAATGACATTTTTTTAAATAATATTTTTTCCAGAAGATAATATTTTTAAAAGCTACAGTCTCTTAAAAGTATTAAAAAAAAAACTAACTTCTTAATAATATTTTTTTAAGAGACTTTTCTCATTTCTACTCAAAAACAAATTTTCTCGGAAAGTATTTGTTTAGGTTACCTACTTTTTTTAAACCTAATTTAATGAAAACATAATTTTTTAAAGAAAGTGTTTTTTTTTTAGTTTTTATTGAAAGGTACATTTTTTCACTACTTCCTTAGGCTACTGTCTAAAAAAAGTATTTGTCTTAAAGAAGATTTTTTTTAAGAAATTTTCAAAATATTCTTTTTCTAGCAGCAGAGTTATTTACAATAATTTCGTGAAATGTTAATTTATTTACAAGAAACTTTTCCCAAGTATTGTTAGATGAGTTTTCTTAGAAGTGTTTCTTTTACCAGAATATTCAGAGTTTAGATATTTAAAAGGAAAAAACTCTTTATGAAAAACCAAAAAAAAAAAAAAAATTATCTCTATACACAGAAAAAATAAATTCACTAATTTCATGTTTTGATGGATTAAACCAAAACTTTGTTGATTCAATTAAAAGTTTAATTAATTCATTTAAAAACTTGATTGAAATGGTTTATTAGTAACAAATCCAATAAATTTTTATTAATACAACAAGTTTTTTCTGTGTATAAGCCTTAAAATTATATTTAATTTTTTTTTTTGGTATTTTTTTTTTGTTTTTTCTTACTGACGTAAAGTTTTTTTTCACCGTCCTTGTTCAAAATGTGTTATTAAATGTCATCTTTCTCAAACAAATATTCCTGTAAGTTTTATGAACGTTTTTATTTTTGTATTTTCACTCATTTATTTTCAAATAAAAACACGTAAAAATTTATTTTATTCATCAAATATTTTTCATATCATTTTAACGTAAATATTTACGCGTACTTGGTTGTGGTCATGTTCGCACACATTTGAGTTTATTATGACATTCCTGTGATTAATTTATATATTTTTTTATACGTACCAGCATTTATGTCTGTTTGATATTCTGTTAAACTTTTTATGTATCAGAGAATCTTTTTTTTATAACATCATGATTCTGATTTTTGGTATGATTTTTGGGGAAGAAAACACATGTTATATTTGGAGTGGATTATATTAAGAGAGGTGCTGCAATAGTGGTTCTTGTTTAATCATTTAAAATTATTTAAGACGGCTGATGCAGGACCAGTCCACTGAAGAGGTCGTTTGAAGGCCGCTTCGAGCTTAAATACTTTATTTGAAATGGACAGCCAGTACTATTACGAAAACTTAATATAGTAAGAATATTGTGGAAGAGATATTGCGATATCGAAATAAGTACCCTTGATATTAAATACTCTCTGCGTATGGCAGGTATTAAATTTGTTTTTTGCCTCGCTACCCAATTTTATATAAAAGAAATGTTTTCGCTATAACATTTTCAGTAATATGTATTTGGAAATTCTGTTTTTTTTTTTTGCCATACTGCAAATTGCATATCTGTATGCAAATGCTATAAATCAAATAAGTTTGATTTATTGAAAGTATGAAGTAAATAAATGTTGCTTTTTTGCTCGTTTAAAACCGAAAACAAAAGCCAATTGTGGTAATAAAGTTTTACATGCAACACCAAACTATATGAATACATTTTCTCTTATATATTTGCTGTTTGGTGAAAAAGGAGAAAAAAAAGCTGCAAACAATTTATTAAATAATAAAACAAGTGTCTCTCAGAAAAGAGGGGAAGAATGGAAATTCCATTGTAAAGCAAAATTAAAAAGGAAAACTGTTTGAAATTTGGATATAGTATTTTGTGAACTTGGAGTTTTTACAAGCAAATTGAAATTGAGTACAAAAGGAAACATCAACTGTAATAGCAGTCATTTTCAAGAAAACACTGGAATAGAATAATTTAATTTGGTCCTTGAGGTTTTCTAAGAATCGTAGCACTATTACAGATTGCTTTCCTTAATTAATAGATTACAACACTTGTTTTTCTATTTATCGCTCTTTGTATAATTGTAAAGGCAGTGCTCTTTACACATTAGCGCTTGATAAAATTATTTTGCATCTCACCTGCAATTGAAAAACAAACTGTTTTTATTTCACTGCGGCCTTTTAAATGGACTGCAAACTTATCCTTGAATTTTCTATTCAAAATTTTGTTAAATATATTGCCACCATTAATTTGAAATTTAACATTATAAAATAAATTACAATTTAAAATAATCACCTGCATTGTCGAGTTATAAAATTTGCAAATAATTACAGCACGTAATTGGCTGAGATTCTGTTGAAAAATTATTACCTGAACGTATGAACGGACACTCGATTGGTGATAAAAACAAATTAAACAAGTATTATCAATTTTAATTATGTTCAACATACAATTTAGACAGTTAATTTAACTGCAATTTTATGGTAAATTTATATGCGTAATATTTTTCATTTAAGCTTGAATGAACTGAACTTTAAAATTTATGTTTGCAAAAATTTTTGGCGTAATAAATTTGCCAAAACAATAAATGAAAGGATTTTTAAATGCGGCCGTTTGTGAGGACCCCAGACAAATTATAAAACAAAAACTGCAATTGACCCCTGTCTCTTCTGGGAGCCAACCGAAAATCAGAGAAATCAGCTTAAAAATTATTAATAATGATCTGCTTTGTAAAAGTATGCGTTCCAAAATAGTAAAAAAAATCGAAAAAGATTAAAACAAAAAAGTTTTAAAACAAGTTTAGTTGACTAAATTGGAATTTTGATATAGGGTTCGGATTACGGCATTCGTGATCGAATGAGCTATAGAGTAAATATAGTGCAAAAAAAAAACAAAATGAGCACACGTCACGTAATTTATTTCATTACAAATGCTGTGATTCGGCTTATGGATTTGTGTACGCGATTTCGAACTGTTTCTAATTCTACTTTTAAGTGATGAATAAATTCAGGAAAGTTCTCAATTGACACACAAACTAATTTAATTATTAATAAAATGGACGACAGCTTCAAAATTAAAAAAGTAAAAAAAAATTATATGGCAACCCCTTTCAGGACAAGAGATAAAATGTGGTTGTGTTAGCAGAAAATTTTACAAAGAAAAATAATGAGGGTTAATCATACAGTTGGAGCCACTACCAGTAACCATGGTCTAGCTAAGAAGAGCGAATAATATTCAGCATATCCTTTTGTATGGGAGCGCCGCTAATGGGTAGAGATGGCAGATCACTATGTTCGTGTTAAACTGTGAACAAACAAAAATTCTGGGGATTGACTTAAGTATAGGTATATGCACTACAGCTAACATAAAGCTAGTCAGGTTAAGTAATCTAAATTTTACTAAAACAATTTTTTTTTTATTGATTGCTTATTACTTTGCCGCTTTTTAGTTCGGTTTTACTTTCTCAGAATAGAGACAGAATTTTTTTTTGTGTAGAAATCGTAATGATCAACATTTTTTAAAGAAGACAAGAAAAGTAAAGTTGAGGACTTACTGGCTGGGGTACAGAACGTGGCTGCTTCACATCCACCACGAAGCTCAGCAGCTCCCAAATTTGCTTCGAGCCCAGGTTGGCATTAAATCCATACTGTTTTTAAGCAGTAGCGCTAGGTCATCCTAGGTCATCCACCTGAACTCTAAAATATATACTGACGGTATATATTTGTCCCCTTATTCATAAAAATTATTTCAGGCTTATAAGACTGATAAAATAAAATTATTTAACATATTTGTATGGAAAATCTGTCAAATAAGAGTTTAATAAACCGAAAATATTTATTATGAATAAGACCCTCAAAGTATTGATCAGCTTTCAATTTTATCACTATGTTTTTCTGTTGATGGGAATATACATATATATTTTATTCTCTCGCGAGCATTCGATTGATTTGCAATTGATTTTTTTCTTTTGTTGCTATTGTCACAGTGATGACAACGCTGGGCCCCGGGATATTTAGGCATTAATTTAGAGTTATAGCCCAACTATCCAACTTATTGCTTTATCGGGCTTTAGTTTGACTTTACTTTCTTGGCTTGAATTGATCAAAATTTTCTAGTTTATTTTGTATAGAAGCCGCTTTGAGGAAGGGAGTTATGGGATGGTTGTGTTCAGCAAAAACGTTAGAAGGAAAAAAAGTAACGGGGGCTTGTTGTAAATTAGACTCCTGAAGATGTACTCTGTAACTCGTTACGACTGGGCAGAAAAAAAATATCATAAATTATTTTTGTGTAGGAGCCTCTCTAAGCTGCAGGGATAGAGGCGACGTAACCTTGGAAAAAATGTTAGGGATGAAAAACTAATGGGGATTGGTCATGCCTTCTCTGGCGGTATTGTGTATGACGGCTTTATGACGATGGGGTAAACTTTGAAAAAATATAATATTTGTACGGGAGGTTTTTTTTTTTTTGTGTTTATTAATTGAAAATTTGTATTATAATATATATAACTATAATAAACGATAGTTGACAATATACATATATCTTATAAATACAATTTGGCCCCGGTACGAGCACTCTAGTGTAATTGGTATAGTATGGTTAAGGTTTGTTTTTAACAAATACGTTAGGATACATATATAGTATATTCTTCACAAAGGAACAGATATATTTCAGAATGCAATGAAAACTAGTTGGAAAAAACATTGCTTAACTATTGTAAGGTAAAGGGATGGGTCAAGAGGTTAAAAAAAAGAAAAAGTAACTGATGTACTCATATTAGATATTCGTAAGCCACCAACACTTACAGTTTTGATTTGTTTTTTTGTACAACCGTAAATCTTTTTGTGGTATGTGTGTATCGTATTTAATATTTAGATTGTCTAAATTGCAATCAATGGCTCTTAATAGAGAGGAAATATGGACGGTCCGATAAAAAAAAAAACAGTATTGCCGAAGAAAAGTTAGTTGATATTTTATTCTTCTAAGTACCTTTTCACACGATGCGAAGCCATTTGGCTTATGCATCTTTTTTTTTTTTTTTTAGATTGGGACCACTACTCAGGGGATGACCCCTACATATGCATTGCATTACACAGGAACTGAGCAAATTGCCAAAAATCACAAACTAAAAGTTTCTAATCCATTCAGATCCGGAATTCGTACACTATAACGCCCGTAATGTACATATGTACAACGTTTTCATTAATTAAATAACATTTATTTTTCGCAATAACTAAATCATTTCACATACATACATACATACACCATTAAGGCTTTGAAACTTGCTACAAGCATTTATCGCTCAATTAAAGTAACCAGTATATTGTTTTTCTAAGTGCCAGCACAATACGAGTGCATAAACGAATGTCCTTTATTGCTTGAAAATATTTCACATTTCCACACTCATGACCACTATTAAAATTTTTCAATATCTGCAAACAACAATTTCCACAATTATAACATATGTTCACATTTAATACTAATAATATGTATAACAGCTTAAATTATAATTTGCAGTTTATAAATACCTGCATAAATGCAAACAAAAGCTTCGTAATAAAATGTCTCTTGTGTGGAGCACAATAAACAAAAACACGTTTATTGTTCGCAAATAAAAGGTAAAGACTTAATTAAACAAGAAAAAAAAAACCTTTTTAAAATAAAATTTATGTCAATGCATTCTGTGGTTTTAGCACTATAGTTTGTATTGGCATTAATTCAGTACAAATTAAATTTTCATTGTATGTAAAACAGACAGAAAATTCAATGATACAATTTAACAATTTTAAATATTCAAGAAAATATTTCAAAGTTTGATAAAAAAAAAAAAAAACAATAAGGGTATCTTGTAAATTAAGCATTAAATGTGATGATGGTGAGGGTGAAAGGGACTTTCAATATGAGACGCGTTACATTGGCAAATACCAGCCAATTGAATACAAGTAACTGAAAAATGCCTAAATTATGTAGATGAAAAGCATTTTAGTTCATATTTTGAGGTTATGTTTGCTCAGCTAAAAAATACAAAATTAACAGAAACAGTCTGAATATCAATTCATATGTGACCGCATCTTAACGGGTTGCTCTAAAAATTAAACAGAATCATTTTTTAAAATTAATAATCACCTTAATTATTCATGGTACTGGAAAAAGTCTAACTTCTGATGTTAAAAGATCCTAATCTAAACATGCATATTATATATTTCGGTCATAGCAAAGAAATCTGCATTTTGTAAAAGTATCAAACCATACCATATCAAACCTGCATGCACAGACATGCAGTCCACTTAAGAAAATATAATTAGCTTAAATTTCTGTTGAGGAGCATAAATTTGCTTTAAAATAACTTTTGGACGAAGAACTCCAAAAATCGTATTATTTTTTTTTTATTAATATTATTATCATCCTACCTCCCTCTTTCTCTACCCCTCTCCTGGCGCACCCACCACATTTCCCTGCTCTCATAATGGCATGACTTAAATAATGCTAATTTGAAACTTCATTAATGATTTGCCAGTATTTTATTTCATTGTAAAGCTAATTGCTGTTATAAATTTTAACAATATTCATATTAAAATGGACTTAAATTAATTATATGCACTGACATTAATGTCTCTTTGGGCTCATAAAGTGTTGCTTTTTGTGCTGCTTTTCATTTGACAAAATTAATAACGACATTAATGTAATCTTGTCAGTTTAAATTAGCCAAACCATATTAATTTTAAACAACAGCCAAAGATTTTTACACACATTTTATTTTTATACACAAAGGAATTAAGCACGAAAAAAAAAACACAATAATGAATTTTAATCAGTACCGGTCTGAACAAATAATAAATTTGATTAATTTTCACACCTACTTTGACACAAATACAGTATTGGTGCCACCACATTTGCCCAGTGATAAAACCGCTCATTTGCACAAATCTTATTTGGAAAAGTATTTTATATTGTTGTATTTGTTTGATTCATTTATTTTAAACTTGCAATGCATGTTCATAAAGAAATAAATTACAATGTAATGGAAAATCCGTGAAAAGTAAGTGAAAATAATTAAGTAAAGTAAAATTAAATTAATTTAAATAAAATAAAATATAAAAAAAGAAAATAATGCAAAATAAAATAAACAATGTAAAGTAGAGTAAAAACAACACAATAGAGTATAGAATAGCATATCAATGTAAAGTGACATGAAGTGCAGTGAAGTGAAGTAAAGCAAAAGTAAAGTGAAACAGACTAAATTAAAACCAAATTAAACAAAGTTAAAAACCACAAAATTAAATACTATTAAAAAATTCTTAATACATGGCAATAGTATTTGAAAATTATTCTCGACAAGGCCCTGTTCATATTTGAATCACTTATTTGTTTGTGCGATTACCGAGCTGTAAATTTGTATCTTTGCCAAAACATCTACAGGAAACGTTAAATTTGTAAACTTTCACAATTTTCATTTCCGCGAATCCGAATTATTAGTAAATTTGGTTAAGAGATGTCCGTTTGCCCCTGCCTTGGTCTAAGCTCTGTTGCAACGCCATTTTTTTAGGGCTAAGCTATTACAATGTCGTGTCATGTGTTTGGCTTCGAAACTCAGCAAAATCAAATCACAAGTATCAGAGAAATGTGTATTCAAAAGGCAATTCTTTGATTAAACTTTTGAACAAGAAACAATAGCAGAAGAAGAGAAGAGAAGAGAAGAGAAGAGAAGAGAAGAGAAGAGAAGAGAAGAGAAGAGGAGAGAAGGAGATACTCGAATTTGGTGCCGAAAAGTAAATCTGGTGATAAACGAAGGATATTTAAAAGCCAAAACTAAACAAATATGATATAATTTTTTTTTCTGAAATTTGCCTTGTAAGCAAGCGTTTAACCTGTTATTGCATTTTACTATGGTCTCTGAAAACAAACAATGCTGCTTTTGTATTTGAAAACGTCCGTTTTGGAACAACCTTAATTTTACAAAACGAATTTTTCTTAGCTTATTTCTAAAAATCTGTAGTCGTAACGCTGTTTGGACATATGTATTTGATTAGCGGTAGAATAGAAGTTCTACCTATATTATACATTTTTTTCAATTATTTGTTGCAGTTTTCACATACAATTGTATGTGCATATGCAAGTCTCTCTAACGGAGTTTCAAAGAAGAAACGGGGTTACCAGTTCGATGTTTTTTTCATGGTTTTCCACCCTTAACTACATACTTATTATTATTATTCAACCAATTTTGCATTTTTTTTTTTTCAATCGCAAGGACAAGCTTAATTCTTGAACAACTTTTTCACAATTTTTTTTTTTTTTTTTTTGTATATTATTGAACCTTGAATCATTGTCAATATTACTTTATGCGCTGACATTGCTGACATAGCTATACAACTTAAATTCTTTAAAAGCATTTTATTTTATCACTGAATGACCTTCAATAACATTTGCACATAATATGACATGAGACAGAATTAATACCACATTACTTTGTCTGACCATATATTTTAAAGAAAAATCTCATTAATCATACATACATACACACATATAAGAAATTTACTCTGTGTGCCCACAATTTATGATACAAATCATGCAAGCTGACTTTAAATTAAAAAAAAAAATCCATTATTTTCATACAAAAGAAACATCACAAAGAAGACTGTGGTGGTTTTACAGACTTTTCTGCTGCTGTTGTGCACAAAAAAAGAACCCATATTGATGAAGTGTAGCTGATAAACTTGAAGTTTTAAGAAAGTCTTAAAATCATAATGTATGTATGTACATAAACACACACATACATATGTAGTTCATGACAAACAAAAAATACATTACAATTATTCTAGGACATTCAAAAAGGACATGTGAATGAGTTACTTTGTTTGACTTTTTTCAAGTTAAAAACAAACTGAATTCATGTGAATCTGATGCGTTGCCTATATCAGTTTTCTAGTATTTAAATACACTCGCAGCTAAAAAAAAGTCGCTTCCATATTTTTATAATCACATCTCTTGTGTATGTTTGTATTATTTAATGCTGTTTATGGGAAACCAAGGTTAATGAAAATGTTATGTGATTTAAGGACTTTCAATTCATTACCTGAATTACGGCATGCGTGTACGAATTAATTGCCCCAGGTATGATGTGTTTTTGTTGCTTATTTTACTTTTGTTTTACATTAGTCATTCATGTTTGCTCATAGCTTTAAAATTGTCCACATGTTCTCTTCAAAACTAAGTGGTTTAGCTAAGGTGTTATTTTTTACTCTAAGTAAACTTAATTTTTTAAATGACTACTATGACAATAATTGAAAGAAATAACTAAAGCGGATCTAGAACGTCAGCTGGGAAGCAGCTAGCTGGAGTTCTTTCGACTTTCATGCCAGAAAAGCATTTATTGTAACCGTAAGACTTCTAGCTGTTTGTGGGGAGAACCCACAGCAAAGAAGTTTAATTTTTGGCCATTATTCAAAGCCTTATGGGAGCTGGGAGATATTTATTTTCAAATTTAAATTTTATTGTAACATTAATTTTACCTTTTCACTTTAAAAACAACTAAACAAAAACCTCTTCAACATGCTTTAGGTACGTTATTTCCTTGAAAATTATTTTTTCACTAGCTACAAAACATAGAAACCAAGCAACCGTTTGAAAGAGTTTAGCTTAACACAAATTTGTCAAGCCGCTTATGCTGTGGCCTTATGCGAGCAGTGTGACCAGGTGCCAAACATGTAATAGTACCAACCTCTTGATCAAGAAAATAATGGGCAAAATTTAGCTGCGTACATAGTACATGTGTATACGCTAAAGTGGTCACTCCATGTGCCAGTATCAATACCTTGAAATCTCCAAATGCAAACTTTTTTTCTCCTCATAAGTATACATTTGTATAAGTATGTATGTATTTATGTATGTATGTGTTTTTTTTTATGAAATTAGTAACAATTTCTTAAGAAACCAAGTGCAGTCGTATGTAAATCGCACAAACTAATCTATTGGCAAACAATACAAGTAAAGCTTAGAAATAGTAAAGCTTAGAAATACTAAAGATGGACAAGTCTCCCAATGTCTGAAAAAACAATTTCAAAATAAAAGCAAAACCCTATGAGTGCATATATGTATGTACATACATATATGTATGTGAATGTATGTATTTAGGTATGTGTATCTTAAGAGTTCGTTCGTTTTGAAACGTGTAGGGTACGGTACATGTACCAGTAGTCGGCTCTGTAACTATTTTCCGTTTTGCTTAGACGCTCTTATGGGTGTATATGTATGTGATATTGAGTTGTTTTGTGCAGTTTAAAGCTCAATGTGATGCTTTTTAGATAATACTCAAATTTCTCAAATTAAATAATAACATATGTAGGTAGATAAAAGAAGTTAATTGACCTTAAAACTTCACAAATCAGCGCCAAATTCAAAACCGAAAGAAAAGCCAAAGTGCCAAATAATGGTACACTCACCCTATAGCTGTACCTGTGTACATACATCCAAATCTACATACATATATACGTACAATGTGCTCTTTTTGTAAGCCATGAGAAGAAGAGATAAATAAATTCTATCTCATAATACGGTTTAGAAAAGACACTTGAGAGGAATTTTCTGTTTTAGTTGGTGTTTTTGCAAATAAACTGTTATTCTTCAGTGTTGCCACAACTGCTTGATAATAATGTAACAAAACTTGTAAATTAAGCTGCTGAAACATTTTAAGCCGTAATGCTGAAAATGTGTACTAAAAGTTTGCTAAGACTAAGCTACACGATTTTTACTACCTATTTAAAATTTTCTAAAAATAGCTTCATAAAAGAAATCGAGCAGTTTAAGCCGGTCTTTCTCAGAATTTACCTAAATTTGGCGAATGCCTATTTGGAACGAGAAATTTGAAGTTGCTTATAGGTACAAACACATTTGTAGTACATAAAGCACCATACCTTATTCGGAAATTCTCAACACATTCATGAAGTAGTCATGACAAAAGTAGGCAACCGGCTGTTCTAACCAATCATTTCTTTTCGACAGGTATGATCTTATGCATTAATTTTAACTTTACAGTCGAACTATGTATATGATTTACAATTTTTAATGATTTTATCAGGCTTGAGTTCGAACTTTTACTTCCTCAAAGTTGAAAAAGATGTTTTTGTGATAAAACTTAGCCCAGCCAGCAAATCGTCAACTTTACTTTTCTTGTCTTCTTTAAAAATGTTCATCACATCAGTTTTAAAACATTTTGCAAAAGTAAAGATCGAACTCAAGCCTGATTAAATTACTAACAATTACGATGTTATGGTAAAGTAACTACACAGAAAGAAAAACCTCGTTCTAAATTTAAGTTTTTTCTACTTGATTTTAGGCCGAAGAGTACTTGAAAATAGACAAGCTGAATATGTATTATTAAAGATAATCAATCCTGTTAAGGTTTAAAATGAGTACAAAATTCTGGGTTGCATTTGTAACCAGCACACACAAGTGAATTTTATTTAAAATTTTTTAATTGCTACAATGGCTGAATTGGTAGAGTGGCTGGATTGGCTGTAGTTAGGTTCCGGGTTCAAATCGGCGAGGAGCCAAAATAATTTATAAATTATTTTTAAATTAAGGAAGTAGAGTGGAATATTTCAAGTACGAATTTGGCATTAAATAGGTTTCAGATACATCGTAGCATCACACTCAAAAGAAATTCAATCTTCCCATACTTAAATCAATCCCAAACGGTGTCAAAAGTATGGCAAATGCTAATATTCTTGAAGGGCTTTGGAGCTGCATACATATATTCAAACCGAAACCAGTATTGGATCTGACTAAAATCAAAAAATCCTTACTGAAAAAAAGCACAACGTATGTACTTGATTTAAGGAAACCGCTTGGGATTGATTTAAGTATAAATGAATTGAATTGTTTTGCCAGTGTGCAGTGCTGGTTTCTTAGATTCACAGAAAATTGATAAACCATAATTATAATACATATATGTAGGCAAATCCATTACTGTTTTATCAATCTACCTATTTTGCAACGCAATCTTTTTTACGGGAGTAGTTCCCTTTCTTGGCGGTTTTTATTTATAACGCTAGAGTGGCAACGCTGCTAGAGTAAAGAGAATTTCTTCTACATTTGTGTGAAGGCCACCTATTAAACTTTGATCTGATGTTTAAGTTAATTATTCCTTTAAAACAAGTAAGTAGGTATGTATAACAATTTTCTACTACCAAATAAAGTTCTTCAATTTCAGTTTTTTTTTCTCTCTCTCATAAACTCACTTAATTTTGGTTACTCCAGTTTCCACTTAACAAAAAAAAAAAAAAAAAAAAAAAAAAATATGTAGATATATACATACATACATACATGTGTAGAATATGTATTCTCAAAATTTTTGTAATTCAAATAGGTACATACATATGTATGTCCATATACATATGCATGTATGTATGTATGTGCTAAGAACATTAAACTTTGTTCTTAAATAGAAGTAAACATTTGATTCAAAAAGTTTAAATAAATTTATACTATATAGTATTTGTGTTAGAACATAGAAATTAATAAGCAAGAAATTTGGTTTAAAAGGTTTCTTTGAGGAATATTGTATGAAATAAGTTTTTTGTAAAAATTCCAAGTACATGCGTTGTTGTTGTAGTGTGTGGGATAAATTAAAACTAAGCTTTATTTGTTAATAGATGGGTGGATGCACTAGAATTCGCTGCACAGCACACCCAAATTAACATATGCATACATATTGTTAGTGCAGAGTGATTTCAGTTGTCAAAGACGGACCTTGAAACTCCCTTTCTACTTTACACTGCATTTAGACGGGAAAGTAATTTCATTAAATTTTTGTATACCTACGTATTATGAATACAATTTTCAATGAAATCTGTGACTTTCATGAAAATTTTTTGCTCAATTTCAAAGGAACGTGAAACTTCATTTTAAAAATGAACGAATTTTCTTTTACACTATTTCTGGCTTCATATCCATCTCCTGTGCAACCTCTTCATATGCCTTTTGTTTTAACTCGTTCCGCCTATATGATTTATGATTCATATCCCATGAAATTGGGTATGAACGATATACATACATACATAAATTAATTTTAATGTGTTTTGGTGATTTAACGTTTGTGGCAAACGTTATAGCTTTGTTTATTACCGAAATAGAGTTGCCAACACCACTACAAACATAAATTTATGGGGCAACATTGGAAAATAATTTTTATTGCTAAACTTTTATACCGGTATTCATGAAAAATAAAATGTAGTTTAAATACGTTTTACAAAAAAAATGTTCATATAAAATTTGTTCTAAAATGTATTTCAACAATATTTTGAGTTTTATGAATACCAGTGTTACTAATCAATTTAATAATTATCACTATAAATATGCTTCATTTGTGTTCTTTACTCACATCTGCTGTAAAAATGTTTTAAATATTTTTTTAGCATTTTTTTTTCTATATAATTTTCTTTTTAATAATTATATACTCCTTGCTTAACAATTTATTTCAATTATGAAAATTTCTGGAGAAATGTTTTAAATAGCTGACATTATTTCATGAATAATATTTGTTTTAAAACCTTTCTTGTCCTTCTAGTTTCAAAAAATGCACATGAAAAAACCTCTTAATCCTGTGCAACAATTTGTTATAACTTTATTTGTCCGCTGTGGGACAACTTGTTGTAACTTTTAAAAAGCATCTAACCATTGAACAATTTTTAAAACTATTCGTTTTCTTATGAACTACATGCAATAGATTTTAAGTAAAAACTTGACACTCGCAGACAATTATAAGTTTGCCAACTTTGACAAATCTCTCAGGGACAAGCAGAAAAGACGCAATAAAAATAGAGAACAAAAAATTATTTTCAAGGTTTTCAAGTTCTTTGGAAAAAGTTAAGAGAAGAACGTTCTGTTACACTCACAGTTTTAAAGATCATTAAAAATGACGGAAAAAGCATACTGACGTCGAATATAGTCTGATTTGCAGACTATAATATGTCAGCTCTATAGCCGACATGTTCTGAATCAAGATGTCGAGATGTACATCTGACTTACAACGTAGTGTCTGTATTTATTTTTCCTACCATACCGGCTTTGGAAACCTAGTGATCTGCGGAATTACACTGTAAAAGAAATGGGATAGATCGGTTGCCTTCGTAAGGAGAATTTGGCTTCCCATTTCTGAACTCCAATAAAGTTGCATTGTCCTTACGGGGAGTCAGCTGCCTCAAGATGATTCCTTCCCTTTCACTCTGTCTGATTATTGGTTGAAAAGATTTCCACGACTACAACGGCACTTGAAGCGGAGTTTGATGTATTATCAGATGAGTTATCAATGCAAGTATAGACTTAAAAACAAATTCAAAACTGTTATTTCTTACTTTCTCTGAGGAGAATGTGTACCATTATGGGCAGTTTAAGCACTCAGCTGTCTGTTTTTGGACCAAAGAGAAAGTAAAGTAGCCTTGGGTATTTAACTCTTATTAGAATATTTTGTAGGATTTTTATCCTTTGAAGCTTGATATATACTATGAGGATCAGTAATCCCCGAGTGAATCATGGTGTCAAGATTCATACCGGATTTACAACATAGTATTTCTAGCCATGACACACCTAATAAAGTAACCTTTCTCCTACACTCAAAACAGCTTCAATAAAAATAACATGCATTTGTGTTTTGCACAACTTCTGAAATCTGTCAAAAAGACACCACTTCTACATTTGCAGAGGAGAGATGAGCAGAGCTTAAGCTGATTTACTATCTCGTTTTGGATGCCTGAAAGGCTCCGGTATTTTCTTAACAGTTTTAAGTAGTCACATGATTAACGGTTCAGCTGATGAGTCAACCAATAAGCTAGTTGTATCGTGTTTGTAGCTAATATCCCTAATTTTGCAAGGTGCTGTTGTCAAGTCACACAGCCATTTGCCTTGTAAGAGACTCAAGTGGCGAAAAAGATCAGGCAACTGGCTCAATAGTGATGTCTACTGGCAGAGTTTAGGGCTACTGGTCGTAGTTATTAGGAAAATTGCACTATAGATGAGATAAGATATGCGCAGGTCTTTAGCAAAGTGTTTTATGTACCGGGTTTGAATAGATCAAATGGGAGTTTACGACATAAATATTGTAATATTACAGCTCATTACCTCATATCTGCTTTATCGCCAGATGGACTAAGACCAACGTCTGATTTTAATGCCATAGCAGTCAGTGCTTTGACGTAACCTGTATTTATAACGACTACTCAAACAATGCTCCTAGTCAGCTTCTAGTGCTTTAAAGTAGTCATCAACTTAAAAACACTAGTAGCATAGTAGCATATGTATGTATATGGGTATTTCCATGAAATGGTCCACCGTTAGTTAAAAAATCAAAACGCTCGCACAATTTTTTTAAGCACAGAAAATTAGAAAAAAAAACTATTGACATTTTATTATGTAAAAAAAAATTTAACTTATAATAATTTTAAATGATGGTAAATTACAAAAATATGTATGAAGGTAAAAAGTGTCATGTGCGTAATGTAACGTGCGTAATCAAAAATTTTTTTCTTAGCCATGCACATTTGTTTTTGAACAAACCATGATTATAAAGGTCCATTAATGACCTTTATAAAAACATTTTTTCCAAAGTAAAAATCTTCTACAATTCGCCTACTTTTGCAATATTTCATGCTGCTTTAAAAGGCACTTACGTTTTTTGTCACGTGCGTAAGTCAACTTTGATCGCATGGAACTTGGATACCCAGTGCTCAATTTTCCAATATATATACTTTTTGCAAGGAACTCATCACATTAAATGTAACAATGGCAAAATTCCATTCAAAAATTCCAACCCATTTATATTTTTATAATATTCAAAACAATTAAACGTGCGTAACCATGGAAACACCCATATGGTAATAATTTTTATGTGTTGATCTCTTTGTAACACTGGGTTTAACTGGCTTGTGTACAGCAGTACTATACTTTTTACTAACAATTTTCGTAGGCTGTCTACAACATTTGAATTCAGCAGCAGCAACAGCAGCAGCAGCAGTAAGAAAGATAAATGCAAAAGAGAAATCAAAAGGAAGTTTAATCCTACAACTTTTTCAATTAATTTCGTTGTTTAAATGTTTGAACTACATGATATTAACCCGAGACCTCCATCAACATGTAAAGACAAACTAACATTTTCAATAGAAAATATACCAATTTATATTTTGACAAACACACTTATGATGTAAGCAAAAAATATATGTAGATGCTTAAGAGCCCAGCAAAGACATGGTTGTAGTCATCATCATCATCATCATTATTATCACGGCAGTGATAATTATTTTAAGGAAGCAAGAGTACGACAAATGGTTTCGTCTCCTAAAACAATCATCGTACAGTGTAATGATATATAGTTTTAAAAAGGATTAAGCTTTTTTCAAACTATAAATCTCTAGCAATCTCAATTAGGTCATATCAGCACTGTTATTTAGACAGTGAGATCATAGAATTACCAAATCTAACCCTTTTCTTTCAAGAGGTTAGTTGGTTGCCCACCCACTACATGTAAGCAGTCAAACAGGGGGCGAAAAGAATCCATTTTGACCAGACCAAGCTACTAATTAAATTTTACTAATAAAATCGTGGTATTAGATGCAGTTTACACGAGCGACCCAGAAATACAAACTCTGCTTAAACTCAGAAACTTTATTGTATATGAAGTTGTGGTCATCTCAAAAAAGGATATCGGGCCCATGTTTATAAGGCCTTTCTTTCGGTCAAGACAAGACATACTTCCAGTTTATTTAGCCACGGTTTCCCCATCTTTTTCACCAGAACACAACTGCCATTCATTTAAAAGTTCAGTTAACGTTTACACGCGTTTAACATTTTCCATTTGCTTTTACTATTTGTAAAATTAACCTGCAGCGACCCATTAAAACAGTAAAGCCAACAAACAACCCACCAACATCAACAACAACAACAACGAAAACACTTAACCACAGTGTAAGTGGTTTAGCTTCGTAAATAAACAGACGTGAATCCTTCTTCTTGCATTGTATTCACTTTCCCACAACATCTTCTGAGAGTTTACGTAAGCGCTGTATATGTTATAGATTTAAACAAACTCTCATAGCCAGATGATTGTATTTAAATGCAAATGTTATAAAGCAGATTGCTTAGTTAACAATGTTGGTCATATTTCAATAGTTTACAAAAAAAGAAGACCAACTAAAGAAAAGAATCTAATAAAAACAATTCATCCAGCACCATACGCCCCTTGATTTGGGACAAAATGTTTGTTCAGTTTTGTGAGACTTTGTTCTGAAACAATTCACCCACCTTAAGCAGTTGTTCTGGAAAAGCAGAGTTATTGTATGAATGAACGAGTTGCGTTCATCGGCAGCACAGTGGCATCTTGATGTCACCTATAAATTTGTTTTTGTAACTTTTGTTGCTCATGTCAGACAAACATTCGCTGTCCGGTTTTTTTGCTTTTTCTCTGTGCAGTTGGCTTTTATTTTTCATAGTAAATAACATTTAGGTATGCAAATACCCTTTCTTTTCTATAACGAAGAATATAAAATTTTTTACAAATGTACTCTGTTTTTTCACAAGGCAGCACAGTTCCGGTTTGCTTCAAAAAACAAATTGATACGGAACATAGATTAAAATTACGCCAATTTAAGCTGAAAATGTTCCAAAGTAAGATTACGCTCTTTCTTTCTCTCTCTCTCTCTCTCTCTCTCTACCTCTCTCTTGCCTCGGTGGCTGAATAAGACCAGCATCTTGCTGGTCTTATTCAGCTTGGTTGTGTGCTTACAGGGCCAAGCAGGTACGGGTTGCCTCTGTTATCTTGATGACCAAAAATCTTAGGCAGGTCCTGGGGGATAGCGGCATGTCCCGAGGGAGCTGCTGATAACCTTCACCGAAGCACAATTCAGCAGCAAGGGAATCAGAATCTCAGGATGACTTTACGAAGTCATCTTGCCGGCTGCCTGAATCTATTATTCAGCCAAACGTGTGGATGGGCTGAAACGTACGGGCTGTGGCCGCTACCATAAATCGCTCAGGGGAGAATGTTGCGCTGCTGCTTACAAGCAATATGCAATAGATTATTACCTGGGTTCGAAGCACTTTGTGTGCAGAAGCGAGTCATGATATGTGCTTCTCTTGTCTTCTTTCAAAATATTAGTCACTACAATTTTATCATAACAAAAATTTTTCCCAATTCTGAGGAAGAAAAATCGAACTAAAGCTGGGGATAAAATAATTAACCTCATTATGTTTTCATTCTTTTTCAGCCGTATATACATATGTATAAGTTGATGCTACTGAATTCGTAAGTTTTTACGGTGATAGTTCCAAAGATTTCGGAGATAGACTATTCTCTTCTGCACATCTTTATAGGTCATGAATTTAATCTACCTGGAAAATTCACATTTTTAATCTTTAGCGTTCCCTGCAATTGTGCAGTTGGTTCTCTTGAGCACGTTCAGCCTACTGCACTCCCACATGTTTAAGTAACAGTAGAAAATTTGTAATTGATTGTTGGTGACCTTTATGGTTTAAGGTCAAGTTGACTTGGAGTGTTTGTATTTCTGGCATGTATGCGAAAAACTAGTTTTAGCAAAAAATTGTATGTGAGCTGCTGGAGCCTTTTGCTTTTCACACCAACATACAAACTACATGGTACAAGTGGCGGGCTTAAGAAAATTTTCCACCATTCCACAATTATAATTTTTTTTGTATTTTTTTTTCTGTATTGACACTTCCTCCCGAGTGTTTGCAGGCGAAGGTGTCTTACAGACTCAAAGAAACTTGTTACATAGAGAAAAAAGATTTGAGTATAGAAAGAAAATCAGTCAAAATAATTAATGTTTTGTACAGAAAAATTTTTATTTTTAAAATTTTTGTTATTAATTATTTATTTTTATGCTCTTTTGTTATTAATCATTTATTTATGCTCTTATTTTTTAATTATTTATTTTTATGCTTATGTCAGCCTTATTATGAAGTGAACATTGTTACGAGTGAACATCGTGAACATGAATTCGTACAAAAGGTATCATGAATTCCGACGGATTAGAAGTTAGTGTTGCCATCCTCTTGACCTAAGTTTGAATTAGGGCAACCAACTTTTTAAATGAAAAACAGATGTGTTTTGTTTATATGCCAAGGATCGCTAATAATATTTTTCACAAAATAAAAAGGAAATACAATGAATTCGATTGCCGCAGCCGTTTCAGTGACGGAAGAGGAACAAAAGCTGTTAGCGTATAGAGCGCAAGGTCTTGAGGAATGGTCAGAATTCCCTTGATTTGGATTACAAGGCGTAAGTTGTTAAAACAAATCACAAATTATTAAAATATGTACATAAGTATGTGTTTTCCAATTTTTCGTTTAGTTTTATTAAAAACTTCCGACTGAACAAATCTGCACAATTCGATTTCTAATTGAATCTGCCAGGTGTTAGAAAAGATGTATCTGAGATGCTGCAATGGCTTTTTCGTACCACTTTTTGTACACACATTTAATTCTATACATGAAAGTCGGTTGTTTTGTTTAGTTTTTTGGGACGAAGTTCCTTAACGCGGCTTGCTGGTAGTGGAAATTGGTAGAAATCGTCACGAAAGCGTGTGAGCTGTTTATATGTATTGGTGTACTGTCGAAAAGCAATTGTGTATGATTGGCGGTGTCTCCACTGACAGCAGCGGAGACACCTACAAATAAATATTAATTAAAACATGTAAAGAATCATAAAATTTAAAAATTTCAAAAACAACACAAAATAAAACATACAGATTTCACCTTGTATTACATTCAAAGATGAAAAAAAAAACGTAAGGAACTTCGTTCCTGACGGGGATCCCCCGACTGCATTTCTATTTTTTTTTTTTTTTTGTTTACATGGTTAATTATTTTTCAAGCAATCTATCAGATGTTGCAATGGTGTATATGAAGCGATTTTTTCAACACATAAAATCAGCAGTTAGTTTGTGTTACTTTGTTGTTTCAAATCAGGGCAAAACCAATAAGTATTTTAAAATATACCAATTAATATAATTAAAGAAATATAATTTTATAACTACTTAAAAATTGTTTTTATTCAATTTAAGAACTTTTTTTCCGTTTGTTTTTATTTTTAACTATTTTTGTATTCTCCCGAACGTAAGAAGAGTTCGTACAAATTTTTGATAAAGAAAAAAAAAAACGCTAAATGTACGTTTCAGTCGGAATTCATAATACCAATCTCCCGAATTTCGAAAATTTCTTAGCTACGTCGGAATTCATGATAGCATTTTTACGACGGACCAGCTTCCAATAGGTAGATTTCTTTTGGCTTATTTTGTGCATGCAGTAGAAAATATTTCGATGTTCGCTATACGATATGATCACTAAATCGGAAAACTACTGCATATGTAGCGTGTTTGTATATCAAAATATTTTTTGAATTATTTTTGTTTGTTGCAATGAAATTGATATGACATAAAATTATTAAAACTCCTCAAGTTTCTTTTAATTGCAAAAACGTAGTTAGGCACGCTCATATGCCCATAATTTTTTTCTGTGTATTCAATACAATTTCGCTGTAGTTGTGTAACGTTTGTAGGTTGGTTTATTTGTGAATATAGAAGATAAATCAAAGTGTTACCAGTTTATACAGGTAGTTGTAATACTGTTAACATGTACATGTGTAGCAAAATTACATTCATGCAACTTCCAGTTCATGTGCATAAATGTTCATACAATATTCATACAACGAAACTCTGGCAATTATGCATACACCGACTATTTGGCCTCTAGGCGTATAAAGGTTAAAGAGTTTCCATTTTAACGAGTTGTCATAGTTGGCAGCAAAACAAAAAAAGAAAAATAATGTCACGCAACAGAAAGAAAAAAAGAACTACATACTACAATTGCTTGCAACAGCAAAAGCATTGGGGAGGGGAAAAGAGTAAAAGCCAAGTTGTGATTTGTTACCACAAGTACTACTTGTTTAGATGAGAATCACCAGCCGAAGAGGAGCATGATGATGCTGCTGATTTGGTGGTACTTTTTTTTCAACATTTAATTTTTCAAGTATCATGCCAGCTCGAATCATACCGGTTGGCCTCAAACATCCATCATACACTTGGTGTGTGAATGATGACTGGCTGGTGTTGCATGAGTGGCAAAATTTTTGTGTATGCTGTTTTATGCTGGAAAAAAGTGAAACTGTTAAAACGATAACGAGTATTAGAGCGTTTTCAAGGCAACAGCAGCAGAGACCCAGCTTAGCAAATTTTAGTTTTACAAGCTGCCGGTCATAAGAACAGCCAGCCCACTTGTGCTCCTGTGTTTAATTTCAATTCAACATGTGCCTAACGAAATCAACTACCACACATATATGAACATATAAAAGTCTCATTACAAATGTTTTTGCCCAAACTCTTCTTCAATGATATGATAACTTTCCTCAGACACAGAAAAAAATTAGTTAAAAACCTCGAAACAGGGCTAATTTTTGTTAATTTAATTTTTAAAATTTCAGTAAAGTGTTAACCGCATGGCAGGGCGTAAATGTTTAAGTTGTATCAATAAAATGAGCCTCTACATCTAGATCAAGCATATAAATCAGAACATGTATGAAAAAAGCTCACATAAAAAGAGCACTTAACGGTCTTCTGAGCTGACAAAAAAGCAGCCATAAAGTGGACTACAAAAAAGATCATTGCTTTGGTTAATGTTAAAATAGAAAGTAAAATTGCGTGTGATTTGGTGGCCGAGTGGTTAAAGCGTCTGTGTCAAAATTGTGAAATTTGACACGTCCCAAGTTCATATGTTCAGGATATTTGATAGCCAGAAACAGCCGGTTGTCCAGCTAGCTATCAAAAATTTATGAAAAAAAGTGACCAACCAAGGGCTGAACTTGAGCCTGAAAATTTAATTTAATATAAATTTTAATTTTGTGTTTTTTAAAATGCTTCATAGAACATAAACACAAAAATTAACATGGAATCAGTTGGATGTTAGCGAGAGAACATAAAATATTATTACAAATTTTAAAGGTGTACTTGTAGTTAATCAGTTGCTCTCGTTAATCACATGTGAGCGGTTGATTAGTACTGGCGCAAGCGACATCTGTTAACCAAAGAAAAACACCACACTACATATTCAAAATGAAAATTAGTTTTTTTTTTTGTATTTAACTTATCTAAGAAAATGTACTTTATTTAATTGCTTTGCGTCTTGCCATTCTCTTCTACTTTGTACCACAAATTCGTTATTTTTCTTAACTCTGTAACGATTCGAGCCGCAACCTCATAACTGTTGACCTTAACCCCTGCTTCTTTGAAAAAACAGTTCGAAATTTAAAAAGAGTGTTCATTTTAAATTGTGTCATTGTTTTTATAACAATTTTTCATGATTTTTAATCAACATTTTTTTTGGAGGTTATTTTGACATGGCAGTTTTTTTTTCTGTCTACAATTTTAGCACTTCGGCGAAGGGCCTCGTTTGTTTCAGGTCACCTGCAATTGAGGTGGATGTATTTAAGATGAATTTTTCCTGCTCAGGAATTTATATATGAAAATCCCCCAGCTTTTCTCTTCGCCCTGCTGAAACTCCCCTTAATGACTTTATTGTCATTAAACAAAAATTAGTATTTATTAATTTGAAATAGCATCTTGCTGTTGCACGTGTGTCTTGTAATATGGCAACGAAAATTACATTTTGTAATCGCATGTCATCTTATATCAGGGACAGTTAAACAAGATGCAAGTGTCAACTTAATGTTGCAACATGTTGGTATGTGGCATGTACAAGAATTTAATGTGTGGACACGATGGAATGTGCTAAATTACAATGACATGCCAGCGTAGTATTGTGGAGCAAGCAAATTTAATTGAAACACAATTACAGTGGGCTAAAGAATATTCTAAACACAAACGATTATCCTAAGCTACAAATGAAAAAATTTACTTTCACCATTTTTCTTCTTCTTTTTAATGCATTATGACTTCCTAACACAAAATCTTTCTTATTTCATTTGTTAATTACTTCGTCGGGCTTTAGTCCAGTTTTACTTTCTCAGAACTGCGAAAGATTATTTGAAGATAGAATTGAAGACGTATTGCCTGGGTTACATACTATGACCACCATGCCCCTCATCAGCAGCACCCCAATCTGCTTCGAACCCAGACCATGGCTAATTAAGTGCTATTGTTATGACCATGAAGTGCCATGAATGAAAGTTCATTTTAAGAATTTTTTTTTCCGTAAAGCACAAACACCGGAAAAATATGTCATATATGCAGCTGTGAAACGAAATATTACTTTTGTGGCTCAACTCAAACATAAACGTGTTCATTTTCTTTAAATATACAAATATACAAATCATCTTTTGCTCCACCGTATCCCCTGCACATTTCCTCGGGCACAAATAGTTTTAAAGTATTTTAATTTTCTGTAAATTAAAGTCATTATTACAGCATTTTGCAAAAGTCTAGATAAGAAAAGCTACCAAGTCACAAACAAACAAACAAAAAAACATGGTAAATGATTTGTTCTTCTGTAGTAAAACGTTGCTCTTGTTGTATGAGAACATGAATTTGCTTATTCGCATTAAGAGCACTTATGAGGTTGATAACAAGTCATTACATCCAAGTGCTATGAATCATTAGAGTCATTAGGAAAAAGTGTGCATTTCAGAATGCATTTGAGACAAGACGTTTAATTTCAGCCAGAATTATTGCTTAAATTTACTGAATCCACGAACAGTTGGCAAAATGTTAAGCGGAAACTTAAAGGGCGGCCGTTCATTTTGCATAGTCAAAGAAGAAACTTATAAGCAAAATAAAAAAAAAAAACTGCAATCTAAATTTAAGACGAGACAATGTTGATGAAAAATCGCAGTAAAATTGTTCCAAAATAATGACTAAATTCAAAATTAACTCTACTCTTAAATTACTTGCTGTTGCTGTCTTTGAGGAATCACAAAGTTAGAGTTCGAGTCCGGTCAGAGATATACGAGAGACTTTGCAGAATAAAACTAACATGAAACGAAATATCAAAAGGAAATTATGAAAACACAATCTAGACAAGAGATTAAAAACAGCAAATGCCTTTAAAAGGGCGAAGCACATAAAGAGTTCGCCAAATAAGTTTTTTTTTTTAAACGTTGCAAGACATCGAGTGTAGCTTCGGGTGTGTGGCACGTAGCGCTGTACTGTTGAAATGTTGCCAATATCAACATGGCCCGATAACGATTGCCATTGTAACGATTGCCACTGTAACGGCCACTCCTTGCTCATTTTCGAAGAAAAATGGCCCAATTATGCTTCTGGACCCAGTGACTCGTTTTGGGTGCGTCGGCTTTTCAATGTATGCGTGCGGCTATTCGGTGCACCAAATGCAACAATTTTGCTTGTTTACGTACCCGCCAAGTTCAAAATGAGTTTCATCTGAAAAGATGATTTTTTTTTTTTTGCAAAATCGGCATTTTCTGTAAGTCGATGGCAGACCCACTTAGCGAAGCGCATGCACAACCATATTCGTTCAGCGGAAGAATAAAACTAATTATCTGTCAAATCCGACATGAGCTAAGTGTTACCATTCACGAAATAAGCACTGGTTTAAAAAAAAAACGTTATATAGCGAACCCTGTAGTTGTCCCCCAGCTTTTGGTTATCGATGTTTTTTTCTCCTGTTAATTTATTTCATGCACAATGGAAACTTAAAATACTTTCTGTTTTTATGACATTTTGAATTAAGAACCTTTTATGGCATTATGATGTTTTCTGGCAAGGATTTTGGTAGACTTACGCATTTGAGCGAGAAGCTTTTTATTGGTTTTTGTTTCAAAAATATAAAGGAAAGCTTAAGTTTGTAATAAAACTTGCACACAGATGCGATTAGAAAAAACTTCTTTAGTATTATCAGTTTTAATGACTGTCATCAACAACTTTGCCTGCAGTAACAGGTAAAAGTTGGCGGCGGCATTAGGTTTTTGAAACTAAAAAAGTAGTTGGGCAAAATAGAAGACACACATAAAATACACTCATGCAACAAGCACTGGTGCCTCCTCAAGCAGGCATCTTAAAATGAATGAAAGCATAAATAAAGTAATGCATGTATGCTGGAAATTTATGTATGCAAATTAATTATCTGAGTTGTGGCCAGGGAAGAGATCTAGCTTGTCTCACTGTTTAGCTTAAATGCAACAAGAACATGTTTTTTATCAGTCTTATTTGATGTTTGTGCCACAACTGATAAGGATGACGTTGAAGATGAAGCTGCTGATGACGATGAGAATATTTTGATATTCCATTTGTTCATTTTTCTCTACAATTTCCTTTGCCGCCTCTTCGCTTGTGGCTAAAGAAACATGAAACAAAAATGCTTTTTATTTTATTGGTCTCGAAAAGGCCTCAAAAAAAAAGAAGCTTCAAGCAATGGCAAAAAGATAAGCAGAAAAACATTTGCTAAACAGATTTTAAACAACATGCAAGTAGTAGTTGTGGCAGTAGCAAAAACTGCATATTTATTGGGTAAAAAAAAAACCTTACAGTTTTATGTGTCTGTAGCTATACAGCTAAGCAACAACTACAACAAGGTTGGCAGCAAGCAACAACAGGCCTTGTGGCTTAAACGGATGTTATTAAGATCGACAACATGCGGTGGCAGCAACTCTTAAGAAAAAATCCACCAGAATGAAATGCACAGTTTTTGAAGTACAAGAAGACTGCAACGTTATGACGACAAAAAGGAAGTATTTCTTACTTGCTCTTCTTCTTCTTCTTTATCTTGTTGTGTACGATATTAAATTTTAACTGAACTTAAAGTTGTCATCAATGGTTTTGCCGTATGTTGGCATACTTGTTGTTGCTGTGGCTGCAACATGCACACTATACTTTTTCAGCTGTCGTTGTGGGATTAGTAGTATTAATACTTTAGTACTATAAACTCTCTATTGTTCGAGGAGAAATATTCCAAGCAGTTCATAAAACAGGAGCGAAACGTTAAATAAAGTTGGTTTTAATAAGAGGACTAAATAGGAAATACCTGTTAAAAATGTTTTATAAAAATAATGTGCCAACAACTTTGTTCTTTGAGAAAATTAAATATTTTAGTTTTGTAAGCAGCCCATATTTCAAAATGGCATTGGTATTCACTTTATCAATTTTCTTTGTTGAAATAGCGAAACACAATTTTTTTGACAAGAATAAAATTTTGTTTAAATTTTTTTTTTAAGTTTTTGTTGTATACAAATAAAAATTTTCTCTTTTCCACTTTTCCAACAAGGCATAAAACTGATAAGAATGCCTTTACTAGTTTGGCAAAAAGTACTTGCTACAAAACGTATGTTTTCCAAAGTTTGCCTTTTACTAGGTACCATTTTTACAAAAAGATTCCTTTGTAAAAAATAAAAGAGCATTTACAAAACCACCTTCTTTAAAATGTACCTCTTAAAATAGTATCCTTTCAAAAAGTAACTTCTAGAGATGGTCCCTTTCCAAAAAAAAAAAAAAAATGTTTTTGCCCAAAACGATAATATTTGTATATAAAAAGTGCCTTTTGCTACAAATAATCAAAAATAATCTCACAAAAGCTGTCTTTCACAAAAACTTCCTTCTGTGAAAAGTGGCACCTTTTAGAAAAATAACTTTTTGCAAAAGCGCGTTAAATAATAAATACATTTTATAAAACGAACCTTTTACAAAAAGCACCTGTTACAAAAAGTACCTTTTTGCAAAAAGTACGTTTCTCAAAAGTGCCTCTTTCAAAAATTAACTTTTTCACCAAAAGTATCCACTACAAATGTAACTCTTACAATAAATATATTTTACAAAAAGTACCTTTTGAAAATGGATTTTTTGCAAAGTGTACCTTTTACAAAATGTACCTTTTGAGAAAAGCAACCTTTACAAAAACCACCTTTCAGAAAATGTACATTTGGCAATAAATATATTTTGCACAAAGTATCTTTGACGAAAAGTTCCTTTTAAAAAACGTACCTCTTTCAAAAAAGCTCTTTTTTTACAAAAAGTATCTTTTACAAAATGTATCTCTTACAAAAAAATGCATTTTCAAAAATTATCTTCTACAAGAAGTACTTTTTAGACAAGTATTTAAAAAACAGTTTTTTTTTACATCAAGTACTTTTTACGAAAAGTGCCTTTGACAGATAGTACATTTTCTCATAACGACTTATACAAAAATATCTAAGAAATAAAGCGAAAATTTTTTTTTATGTACACTACCTTCTTCAAAAAGTAACTTCTTATAGAAAATTATCTTTTTCACAAAAAGTACCTTTTTCACAAAAAGTACTCTGTTTTACAAAACGGACATTTTTCACAAAAACTTCCTGCTTTTAGAATAAGAATCTGAATATAACGTACTTTTGACAAAAAGCACATTTTTGAAAATGTAACTTTTACAACAAAGGTATCTTTTAAAAAACTAACTTCTGCAAAATAAAACTTTTAGAAAAACTACCTTTTAAAAAAGGGACTTTTACAAAATATGAATTTCACAAAAAGTTCTTTTGGCAAAATGTACCTTTTACAATATTGCTTTGACAATAGCTACCTGTTTCAAAAAAATTCCTTTTTTCACAAATTTATTTTTTACAAAAATTACCTGTTCACCTGTTTGAATGAAAAATACACTTTTAGCAAAAAGTAAATTTTTTGCAAAAATTAAATTTTTTAATTTAAACAAAAAAAAAGTTAGTTTCGTACAAAAAGTTCATTTTTACAGAAAGTACTATTTTTAGAAAAATAAAATTGTTTATAAAAAGTACCTTTTTACAAAAAGTACCTTTTTACAAAAAGTAACTTTTTTAAAAAAAATCACCTTATTTACAAAAAGTACCTTTTTTACAAATCACCTTTTTTACAAAAAGTACCTTTTTTTAGAAAAAGTAAGTTTCTTACAATAAGTACTTTTTTACAAAAACTAAATTTTTTCCCTAAAGTATCCCAAATTTTTTTTTTAGAAGAACAAAAAATATCTTCTACAAAAACCAATTCAGCAAAAAGGTAAGTTAAAGAAAAAGTACCATTTATAAAATATACCCTTTCTATATATAAAGTCATTTTTTGTACAAAAAATAACTTAATATAAAACAAAATACATTTTACAAAAAGTACCTTTCGAAAAATTCTATTCCAATAGCCAGTTTCTGTAAAAGGTCCTTTTTGTTTTACTTTTCACAAAAAGTATATTTTAGCAAAATGCATCTTTATAAAATGAATCTATTTCAAAATAGAACCTTTTATAAAATGTAATAAAATATTTTTTTTTTTTCTAAAATAAGTGTCACCTTTTGAATATGGCCCCTTAGCGAAAAAAAAAATGTGGATGAGAATGTTTTTATTAATTTTTTTACCTACTCACAGTTTGGATTACATTTTTTCCTTCAATTTTAATAGCACTATTAAAACTCACATTTTAGGAAAATTCACAAAACGCATGCAGTTTAAATCACTACGTTGCCAAAAAGCATAATTTAAAACATTTTATTTGACAAAATATTGTGATTTAAAAAGAGTACTGTACTAAACCAATAATTTCAAGTTTATTATTTTGTTCGGCTGGATGGGCCAAACACCCCCCTCTGTGCAACCTCTCAAGAATAAATGATGTCGATAAGAAAACAGAATAAAAAAGTGTTCTGAAGATGTTTGTTGGTACTCTGGTGCTTTGGTTGGCAGCATAAAAACAAAACCCGAAGCAAATAAAACAAATTCACAAGAAAATAAGGAAATTAAGAATGCAACTACAAAAAAAAAAAAAACACTGCAGAGGAGTTGAAAAAAAGACTCTGAAAATAAAATATTTAAACGAACTACAGATGCAGATTAACATGTTTACTATAAGTACTACTATAACATATATTTTCTTTGAAACATATTTTGGGCAACCAAATTTCTTTTGCTCTTTCTTCTTTGAAAATAATATTGATTTGAAAAGAGAAAAGTGCAGATAAAGTGGCAGGAGATAAAAACGAAAATACGATGTGCTTGACCACTGGAAATGGGTTTTTAGTAGAGTGTTTAAGAACGGAGGGCCGACAGGGCGAACAACATAAATGCATACGCCGGTATGTAAGGAGCAAGAAGTTGAGAAATATCGGTTTTCCCCAGCAAACTTAAACCTTAAATTAATTTTATTCTGGGGAAAAAAAATGTACTTTTGATGAAATAACAAATCATTAAATTATCATTATTTCTGGTGGCAAAAAAGAGATATTTAATTGTAAGGACCATAATTGTTTTTGCTTATCTCATTTGGTAATAATTTTAATTCGATTTTACTTCCTCAAAATTGAGAAAGATTTTTTTTTTGTGGCAAAATTGTAGTGATCAACAGTTTTTACAGAAAATAAGAAAAGTCAATGGCTCATCAGATTTACTTCGAACCCGGGCCATGACTAATCGTATTTTTTGCTTTTAAGTAGCAGCGCAGAACCAAGAATGTTTCTCTGAACGTTTTGTTGGAGAACTATCTTAAATAAGTTGGCAAACAAACTAAGTTAACATTTTATATAAGAAAGGTCCTGAGCTGCAAAAATTTATGCATTAAATTATTATTTTCTTTGCTTTTACTGTATAAAAGAGATCCCCATTTTTTCTTTCGTTGTTCTGTCAACGAACAGCCCAAATTTAAGAATATCCTTTTTGTGAATCCATCTGAACTCTAGTCGATTTAAATTTTAATTTTAAAAACAATTGCTTCTAATCTGACTTCTATATTTAACGGCAAAAAGTTACACATAATTTTTCTTGAGTGCTTGTTAATTTCAATCGACAAAATTAACTAAGAAATGCACAAAAAATAATGCCAATTTCCATAATGAGTGTTGTATGATGAAAAATTGGCGAGAAGGGAAAAAAACGAAAAAGGAACCAAACAATTTGTTTTTCTTCTCTGCTAAATCATTGAAGCGTTAATAAAAACAAAGGTGAAATAAGCCTCAAACAAGTCAACCAGCCAACCAACCAACCAACCAACCATACTTTCCAGCCAGCCAGGCAGCAAAATTGCAACCAGTGAGTCAAACAGCGCAAACAAATGCGAAAAACTTTGTGGCAAAACATATAACCGAAATAAAAAAACAACAACCAAAGAATAAGCAATACAAAAATCATTTTTTTAATTTTAAAATCCTGCTAAAAAACGAAGAAATAATTGTGCGAAATAATGAAAACCCCCAGCTCAGGATGTAATAAAACGGTAAAATATACATGAGGCTGGTAATGACGACGACGATGACGGTGATGGTGACGGTGAAGGCAAATGGCAGTCAGTCATTAAACATATTAACATTCAACATTTACGCTACAGCTCACAAAAAAATTACGAAAATGAATGTTCAACAAAAACGAAAAAAGACATAAAGGAATACAGATTTTTGTTATACGTATTACCACATTACTTCTGAATACTGAATCCATTTTTACGGAAATGAAAACACTTTGCCAAAATGAATGAGTGCAAAAATAAATGTGAAGATGAAAACACATGACTTTTCCAGCCACTACGGATGCATTAACAGGCACTTTGTTTGCCTCTAGACGAGTGCTTGTGACTGGTAATTATACAGAGAGCCTTTCGTTGTAAAACAGAAAAGAATGGCAGCATAATTATGATAATAGAGAAAAATATTCAAGAAAAGATAGCGAATAATAGGTTTGCAAGAGGGTTATCAAAATTATTTGTCAAAAAGATTCGGAGTCTACCATGCAGAGCTCGAGCATTCAGCAGTATATGCCGAGCCGATGATGACACTAATTTCAAGGCATAGCGATTATTTGCTGTACAGAGTTTCCTTTAGGTCAAACTGTAATAAACTGTTTATTCCATGTTTACCATGTCTGGGTATGGATCAAATTAATGTGATCTGAAACCAACATTACGCTACTACTTATAAGTAAGCCGATCTGGCGCTATAAAAATTCAAGCTACTTGATCTTACTCAAGTGACACCGAAATATGGCTCCTGGAAGCCTTAACAAATACATAACTGGACAGCTCTGGATGTAGAAACTCAGCTGCAAACCTATTTACCATATAGCTTTTTTACATTGCTTGCCTATGGAAAAACTTTGTCACTTCAGTTGTTCTATGTTCTCATTATTTCTATGCACTTTTGGCACAGACCTTAAGGCATGTTTTTATATTTCTTCAACAATATTTTTATTATTTTTTATTCTAATTTAATACATATGTATATAAAATAAATCAATTTTTTCTATTAACCCCACTACCAAGACATTTTGCTTGACATTTTCTCGGATTCCAGCTGTAATAAATTATAAATTTTTTTTTTTTGTACAACCAAATCCTTTTTGTTTTGCATTTCAATCAACAACAAGGTCGATCTTTATCAATCGATTAGCTACACCACATTTCCTCACTTATTCGCTACGTATCGAGAAAACCAAAGAATATATTTCTATACTAAATATTCTTTTATTGTAGCATTTAAGGCAGGAATTTCTTCTTTTTGTTATATATATGTATTTAAGCGCAACACAAAATTTATAATATTCAAGGAGCAACATGTATACTATATATTCTGCCACACATCATAAACTTATGCAATAAATCACCAACATTTCTTTTACTCATTTTTGACTTTAAGCGAAAATATGAAAATCAACTTCATCGTTTTACAGACAACAGCACCCGCTCCTTTAATGAATGTAGCGCCACAACTCATTACTTACCCACCCAATATTCCACATTAACACATCAATAAAAGTAGCAACTTATCAGGCAAGGCGAGAAGAAGAGAAAGAAAAATGCTGCAAAATTTCATAAATATGAACAGCAAATAATAAAGCAATACACTTTGAAATAAAGAGGAAAGTTTGGCTTTCCATGGAAACACGTACATACATACATATATAAATATTTTGCTTTTTGTGGGAAAATAAGAAAGTGTATGAAACAGGAAGAGGAGTGAAAAAAGCCGTATAAAAGAAATGTTGTTATTACAGCAAAATTACCTTCTTTTTTCTTCTTGCTTTCTTTCTTTATTAAAAGTACAACATCAAAGAAAATTTGCTTAACTCTAGTTTCTGCTAATGGCAAAGGGGAAAAATGTAAAAACAACAGATATGGAAAAGCTGTAAACACAATTAAATATATAAAAATACCAGGCCTGCCAATTATAACCCCAGTATTCATAAAAAAATAAAACATTGTTAATAATGCATTTTAGAAGAAATTTGTTGTTATTGTACTTCAGCAATGTTTTATTTCTTATGAATACCGCTATAAATATTTAAAACCTGATGAAGACTTCATATTTAATTGTTCTTTGAAAACTGATAGTAAAAATTATAAATATCTATTCAATTTGTGAACTATTACGACTGCAATTTTTTTCACAAATTTTAAAGATTTCTTAAATTTTTTTATTTTTTATTTTATTTACTCATTTACATTTTTTAAATACTCAAACAATGACCTTTATGCCATAAAACAGATATTGTTAATAAAGCGAATAATCTTTGTGAGATCAAAGGAAAAAAATATTTACTTAGTGGCGTAGTATAAAAAGTGCAGGAATGGAATTGTTGTATGCTTAATTAGGCTTTAAAAATACAATGGCGGCAATTTATACAAATCAAAACTGTAGCCATGTGAGCATATTCCCTAAAACTAATCAAATTTTCAGCATAATTTTCTACATTGGAGTAATAATGGTAACAAATTAATTTTTTTCTTATTGCTTCACTATTTATTTAAAAAAAAAACTTTAATATAATATTTCCTAAAAGATTGTATATAAATAATAATTTAAAACTGTTTTTGTGTATTATAGAACTTGATGGGAAAATAAGTATATTCACAACTTATTCATCCCTGTTTGCCTTTAGTTGCTGCCTTTTTTTTATTAAACTTATAACATGCACATTTCTTTTGATGCTCACCAGCCGCCGAGTCTCTTGTTATGATTTAAAGTCACTCAACAGTATTTATGTGTGCATATTTATGCCACACACTCTCACAAAAAATAAATGATAAGCATACATATCAAAAAAATATGGATAAAAAAATGAAATCCTCAAACAATTTAGTTGCAATTAACTAGAAAATAATCAGCCTTTTTTGCAGAATGAAGGTAACATTACTTGCTAGTTCTGTAAGCAACCTAAAACGTATTTGGTATAAAAAAATGTAGCATATAGGAGGGCGTTTTAATTGGCAGTTATGAGAATTAGCAGCAAAATATTTTACAACAGACTCAGGCAAAAACAACGGGGCGTATGAGTATTATGATATTTTGTACTAATTTCGGAAAATTATTGCTGGGAGTTTATTTAGCCTGTATGGACATGCGAAAGCTGTTTAGCACTGCTTCGATACAAATATATAGAAGATTTTCTGTGACATCGCAATACAGAGTCAATACAAAGAATCAGAAATTTGAGATTTCACTGATAGAATTTTATTCAGCAACATTTTACAAGATAATAAATTAAATATTTTACCACAAGTAAAAGTACTTTTTTTTAGGAAAAACACTTTCAGTTTCGGTTGGCAAAGTGTATTCCAAACTTTTATTTTATGTGGCCCTATAGACTTTAGCGCAGAATGTGAGATAGAGCAATAAAATTAAAATAAAGTTCTACTAATTCTATAAACTGTACGGGAAAACATATCATTGCCAATGCTCTTCTGCCCTCAGCTCGTGGCAAAGTATTAAGTGCCAATCCGCATTTTGATCATCAGAAAATTGCTTGAGAGAAAATGATCTAAGCACGATATGGTGTATATGATAATGCGAGCTATAGAAAATCTTGGCTAAAGAAAGCAATCTACAAAATAATAACTTTATCGGGCTTAAGTTCAATTTTAAGTCCTCAAAACTGATAAAGAAAGAATTGTTGAAGAAGACAAGAAAAGTAAAGTTGAACACTTGCTGGCTGGGGGGCATACCAAGACCACTACGGCTGTTTCAGCACCCGAATCACTTCGAGCCCAAGTCATGACAAAATTTTATACTGTTTTTTAGCAGCAGCTTTCAACCATCCCACCAACTAAGCTCTTCAATACTGACTGTCTATATTTAATTATACTGATCAACTCGTCCTTTTATCACTGCGTTTTTCTGTTGAAAAATAATATTTTGATCTTCAATCTGTTGGCGACCATTAACAAAACGACATTGTTAGCCAGACTATTAAATTATTATTTTTCATTTTTCCTGAAAATTCTAATTTCATTGAACTTCTGTATTGTAATACATTTATATTAAATTATTATTTTTCTCTGAGCGTAAACTTTGGATTATGAATGAGATGAGAAAAAACCGAAAAAAATTAAACAGAAAAAATCAATGAAAAGTTGCTACACAAGATTGATTGAATTTTTCAAAAGTTTTGCTTACCAAGAAAATAAACTTCATCAGTGTAATAAATATTAAAAAGAACATAAAAACTCTGCAAAAAAGTCATAAATTTATGTAACAAACACATGTTAAGCAAAAAAAAAAAAAAACAAACTATCGAGTGGCTTCTCGGTTGAGCGATATTTGTAATATATATTCGTTGCCCTCTCATATTCAAATAAATTATTTTCACTATTAACGCGAATTTCGGGTAAAAAAAAAGTGATTAAGCAACATAAAATATTTAGAAACTTATAGTTATATATATTTTTTACAATGTTGCCAAGCAATAAAAACCCACCCCTGAAGAAGTTGGAAACGTTGGGTAATAATCAAAAAACAACAACCCAGAATAAAATACACATAATTTTATTAATCTAAGCGATTATTAAGCGTTCAACTTTAGTTAGTTAAACATTTGATATACAATTGAATATCATTAGGCTTTATTGACCTCATTCATAAGAAATATTTAAGGTTTATTACAGTTTTATTTGACAAATTGTCCACATAAATTTCTCATATAAGAGCTTGATAAAAGTGAAATCGTTTTTATGGATAAACGTGTATGGGTTGAACAAGTTTGATTTAAAAAGTTCAACTAAAAACTAAGAACGAATGAAAATTTATTCAAAGTACTTTCTTTTTACTTATCTAAATACTTTCCTCATCTTATATCAATATTAAGGGCAAAGAGCTAAAAAAAAATTAACCATCTCAATTTAAGACGTGTCTAGAGAACTTTTCTATATAAATCTTTAAAGTTCACAATTTAAAGTGAAAAAGTTTTCAAATTATTTATTAGATATTTAGAAGAAAGTGCGTCTTTACTTTACTGTTTGGCTCGTTTCTTCTCCCTTTTGCATATTTTGCTCTTAAAATATTTAAAATCAAATTTTAAGGCAAAAAAAAAAAATGTTTGATGCCTCAAACAAGTCAACTATGCCAAGTATTAATAAATATCAAATTAACTGTAATCCAATACAATTTGATATCCCCAACAGACATCTTGGCAAAACAAATACAAGAACTAACAAAATTTTAGTGCACAAACACACCGTCAGCGGCAAGAATATGGTACCGGATGTTTTCTAGGATATATGAGCACTTGGCTGATTTATTTTACTTATTTCATGAATTATGCCGGAAGTAGAAATCTGGTTGGTGCAAAAGGCAATAGAGGGAGTAGTGAACCTGATATTAGAAGTGTTTTATATATATGTAGGTATAGTAGGCCGGGTTGTTTTGTATGGACAAAAATTTGTCGATATTATGCCAACGATTTTTCGAAAGCTTCTGACATGAAGAAAAAAGTTTCGCTACGAGATAAAACAAAATCATTTTCAAGGCATCTAATTTTAGTTCCTTTTTATATTAGAGCCCTTTTAAAATATGATTGAGGATTGGCCACATATTTTCCTTCCCTACGGGGTGCCTGGCGAGGTTTAGTGTGAATCGAGGAAAAGCTAATTTTCAAGGCAGAGCCACACACCGGCACTGAGCGGAGTCAAAGGTTTGACCATCCGCCAATAACTTTTTGTCCCCAGTATTTTTTTTTTTTTGCACCACGCCTTCTAAGAAGGGATTTCTTCTAAAACAACCAAAAAAAACTTTGAAAACCGGATGTTTCGAAATTAGTTTTTTTCTCCTGCCAAAAACTGACGAAAGATCGATGGCACCATATTGATTGCTTAATCGATTTAGCCTAATGTATATTACTAAATTTGTACTGGTCCCCTAAAATCAATTCAGAAAGCCTTAATTGGCTGAGTATACAAACAAGGTAATGTAAATTTTTTTTTTTTTTTTTTTTGATCCATAACCATTTGCCGCATGCATTTAATTTAACCCAAAGTCTAAGTTATATCATGTGATTGCATGAGTAAGAGATTTTGTTTGCATGCCGTTTGAAATTTGTTGTCAGCTTTTTTCATGTATTCCTTATTCTTTTCACCAGCAGTGCAAACAAAAGCAACCAGAATAAGAGTACAAAGACCTTAAAAATTTCAAGATAAAATATGCATGAAGGAATTATTTGTGAATATTTCAAAGGGGAAAGCAAATAGAGAGAAACATAGATTTAGTAGATATTCTAGACATTAAGCCTATGCAGAGAATATGATATGCAAAATATGCTTACTAGAGAGCAGCACAAGTGCATCGCAGCCATAAGTGATTGTGGAAATGTTCAAGTTTTTCTTTTCTTTCTAATAACACTACCCAACAGCAAAAAAAAAAAGGAATTCATTCTTAAAAATTATAGATTCAAATTAAAGTTACGTTAATCATATAAAAAGAGAAGCAACTCGCACAAAAAGAAAAGCAAAAGTGTAATATCTTGAGCAATTTTGTGGTATACTCATATATGTAAGCATTTCTGCAACAATGTTTAAATTTGCATGGGCCTTCAAGGAGTATGCAGGTCGCAAAAGGGTGCGATAATACAAAGTCTACTTGTTATTGTAGCTTATAACAAACATAATTATTTGATTAATTTTTAAAATGTATCTATTGCAAGCTACTAAAATGAGCAATTGATTCAGTTTTGGACAATGACAGCAAAAAAGAATTTTGTTTTTACCAAAATTTGTATTTTTGCTTTTTTTTGGATAAAATAAACATTAACAAACATATTTTAAAAAGCGAATGTTCATTTTATTGCCATTACATGCAGCTGTATAAATAGATTAAAAAAAAAAACAGGCAAATTTATATTTTAATAAATTTTCCAAAATCAATAATTTTACAATTTTTCAAAAAAAAAATTATTTATTTTTATTTTTTCCTAATAACTCTAAAATTATTAACGTCACCAAAAACTAACTGTAACAAAACTTAAAGCTGGCATAATTTTTAATTTTCTGACGTACTACATGATCAAATCGGACACGCCATTTTTTAAGTTATGACTAGAGTTCTTAATTAACCTTCACGAAAATTTTTATATTTTAGAAAAAAAAAATCTAAAAAAAACTGATCCATAGAATTTGAAACTTTTATGATTTTTGTACTTAAATAGGACATAACACATCAAAAAAAAAATTTAGTGTTCCTCAATGGTTAAAATTTTTTTTTCCATTTGCGGTGTAGTGTAATATAAAAAAATTAAAATGCTCATGTTTGTGCCAGCTTGAGGTTCAAATTTGTTCTTATTTTGCAATGCACAACATTGCAAAATAAGAACCCCTGAGTAGTATCACCAGCTGAGAAGCTTTGCAGAAAAGCTCAAAAAGCTGTTGTTTATTAAGGTTTATTATACGTAAAAGATGGCATAAAGAACAACTTTCTGATCAACATTTTTAAAGAAAAGAAATTGAAAGTTGATCAGTAAGACTATATATAGATAGTCAGTAACGAAGAATGGCTAAAGGCTGCTGCTTAAGAACAGTATACACTTGGTCATGGTCTGGGTTCGAAGCAAGTTTGGTTGCTGATTGGTTACGTGGTGGTCGTAAAACAGCCAGTAAGTCTTTAACTTTACTTTTCTGGTTAATAATTTTATCAGGCTTGGGTTGGATTTTGCTTACAAAAAATTGACCTGGTTACCCACAAATACAGTAGTAGCTAAATTTTTTAGCAATTTACTTTTGCCGATATTTCGCCCTTCTTTGGATAGCTTCTTCAAGCCAACAAGGTGTGCGATCAAAATGAAACATTAAATATAAATAAGCTACCTTAATATAAATAGTTACAAGGCAAAGTCCAGCAGCCAGTCCAGTATGCAGACATTGCTGTATATATTGTAAGCTAAAATTTGGAAAACTTACATTTTTAGAGGCATGACAATTAATCAGATAAAAAATATCAGGTGTCACACAGATCATCTGTGACAATACACACTCGTTGCAGTTCTCTATTACCTACGAACATAGGACATACTCTTAGCTATAATATTCACAAAGCTCAAATAAAATTCGAAAGTGTTTCCATTTCGAGTTGTGCTGCTACTCAAGTTCTACAACTCTTTTGCAAACATGTATAGTACAGACGAATAAAAGAGGGTGGCCATATATGAAAGCATTTTAAAAGCTGAAATATGGCAATAAATTTTAAAGTCACACCTAATTAAAAACAAAAACCTTTAACTCAATTCAATTTAAATAGAATATATTCAATGCTAAGGATGTATTTTTAAGTATGCTGAACTTTCAACTATAAAACCAGTAAAGCGATTTCGCAAACATTCATCTTCACATAGAATTGAGTGCACAAAGTGAAATAGTATTTTTAAAGCAAAATGTTGTTAAATTGTTTTTCAAAAACAGAGTTCCATTTTATTTGCATGAAACTTTAATACCGCCTGAAGCGAAGTTTTCACTCTGTCAAGTCATAATATTTCTTGAAGAGTATGCAAACATGTCACAACTACAACAATTTATTTTTAGTAAAGTTTATAAATAAATTGATTGTTGACATTGTGGTTGCACTACTCCAGTTTAATTTAGTTTTGCTAACGGTGCTTACCAGCTTACAACTCAAACATTCATACATACAATACATGCCAAGGCATGCATAACTTTGAATCTGCTCCTCACAAAGTGTGCGTGTTTGTGAATATATGTATGTGTAACCGGTTGCCATGTTTGTGAGCTTTAGCAACTAGACAGTGGACATAAAATCCTTTACTTTATATACCATGTGTATGTACGTACATGCTACTGTGTCAAATTTAATTAAAATATTTTTTTTTTTTTGTTTTTTTGCCATGAACTACCACAACTCAAGCGTGAAAGTGCTAGTTGTGAAAATTTTCCTATAAAACTGAATTAAAAGCCGACGAGGTAAAGGAAAACTGTTGTTTTAAGCATAAACATCTTGAAACCATAGACCTTAACTCAATGAAACTTTATACCGAACTATATATAATATTTACTAAACAAAAAAATAATAAACATAAAATACAACATGTAATGGTGTTTTCTTTACTGGTACAACAAGCTGCCATCATGCTGGGTATTACTTTTGATACTATTTCTAATACATTCTCATATCGTGTTACTTTTTTTTTGTTTTTGGTCTCAAAGGAATAAGAGTTAGGGAAATTTGTATATACTTCACTGGAGCAATTTCGATTACTCACTTGAGCAAATGCATTGTATGTTGTATGAGGACATAATCAAATGGAAGAAAATTTACAAAATGTATGACCAAAATGAGTTCTGAAGAAAAGCGTGCAGGCTTCAAAACAGCTGGTGGTGCCCCAGGCAAAGTAATAATCTTTTTTATTCTCTATTAATTGTTACTAATAATAAGCCTAGCCAACGATTGAACTAAGGCCCACACATAAATACCCAATACAAAAAATAGTCCGGCTTTATAAAAACAAAATCGATGCTGAAATCATTTTTTTCTCTCTCTCTCTCTGGCAAAGGAAAACGTTTAACAGCTTTTAATAAAAAAAAAGTGGGACAGTGTGAATTTTCCCAATTTAAATCAACCCATTTCAAACTCAATTTTTTATAAAATATTAAACAAACGAAAAATTAATCAAGTAATCTTTTGCCAATACCAGAAAATCGCTTTAAATATTTAATGGCAAATTTATCAAATGTGTAAAGGAAACTGTTTATAACTTTTTCAGCATTTTATGGCTTTATAAATATTGATATTTTATTATTTATGTTAACAATGGCGTTTTCTTACAAAAAAGGAAAAACAAACAAAAACACATATAAAATTTTACTGGCGCATGAAAAAAGTATGCTTTAGGGCAAAAGGCGTTCAAATTGTTATTTATGAGAGACGATGACAGTCAAAAGGTTGTTTCTCAAGCTTTAATATAAATATTAATAAACAAGCAACGTAACTTTTTGTTGTATACATAAAAAACAGCATTTAGGCAAACAACAGTGCTTCAAAAGAATTCCTCTCAACGTGGACCGCTCTGAAAATGTTTTAAGAAGTGATATATAATTTGATTTGCAGTAAAAGCCAGAGATGTCAGGTATATGTCGTCATCGCTAGAAGAAATCAAGCCTAATTGGAAGCTAACTTAAAGTCAATCAATTAAATTAAAATGTAAAATAATTTACTAACTGCCCTCCTACGGTAGATCCATTAAGCAAGTGTATTTTATTTCTCTTAACTTCCAAAGGAAACACTTTTTTATGAATAAGAATCCTGAAAATTGTTCTGAATCAAGTACAAAGAAAAGAAAATGTAGATTCATATACATACATACATATGTATATGTAAGTATTTCCTTTTTGATTTCTTTGCTTTGTGAATTTATTTGCAGCACCTTCACACTCCCACCACTCCCACTCTCAGAACACAGGCTTACAAACAGAACAACAACAGCAAACTCTTCCGCTCACAACAACTTAAATACGCAAACAAAGAAATCAACTTTTCCTCTTGCGCTCTCATACAACTGTTTGTTCCTCCCACTCCCACTCACTCATTGATGTTACAAAAGCAACAAAAAGTACAATGAATGAAAGCAGTAATAATTATACATTTCATATATTGTGCGATTTAATTTAAAGGCTGCGTGCTGGTAAGTTGGTGTGTGTGTGACTATAGAAATTATTCTAAATGAGTTTAAATGAGCGTGCATTTGTGTGCGAGTGGCTGTGTGTGCGTGTGTGTGACATTCATTATACTTTTGTGTTTACAATAGGTCTCTGGTGTATTGTTAACAATTTTTATACGCTTCTTATTTTGTTTTATATTTTTTTATTCCTTACACCCACTTTTGTTACTTATTCATACACATATATTTTTTCTTCATTCTTCCCTTTTCTTCTTCTTTCTTTTATGTATTATTTATTTTTGTTTGCAAACACTTTTTTGTTGCTATTAATATTTCATATTTTTCTTGAAAAGAAAAGGATTTTTAAAATGTTAGTTCATTTTACTCTTAAGAAGATAAAACTGTTTAATTTTATGTTTGTGTTTGCTTTCATGTTTATGCTAGAAATAAATTATTAAGATGAAATATAAAACCAGATAATAGTTTGAATTTCAAATATAGAAAAGAATGTTCTTTTCAAATCAAATAGAAGAAAAACTAATTTCATATTTTTTAAGCCCTAGAAAATCTTTATCAAGCAGATTTTTTTTTTTTTTTTTTTTGTTGCAAAAGATTTATGATCTATTTTTTTTTCAATCATAATCTTAGTTTGTATCACTTAATTTTTATGCAACACATTTAAAGAAAAGCTAATAAATTAACAAATTAAAGCCAGACACTTACTGGCTGGCTCACAAGCTACTAGGAGAATGTTCGCTAAAAGAACCTGATCAAACGTCAAAAACAATTTTACAAGATACAAGATAAAGCTGGATAAAATATAAATAAGCATCTTTAGGCTCATAGAAATTGAATCTTAAAAAGAAGAATTGGTTAAACAATATTAAGCAATATTGTCGGGTGAAATTTTCTTGTGATAAAATTGTAGTGATCAACATTTCTAAGGAACAAAAGAAAAGTAAAGTTAAAGACTTATTGGCAGGGCTACATATCATACCATGTCTTCATCATGATACTGCCAAGCTTACTACTTCAATTGCCTGTTTTTAGTTCATCAGTTCAAATTTTTTTTTAAGAGATAAAAGTTTTCATTCTACACTATTGAGAGGATAAATCTAACATTTTTTTCCCCTAAGGAAATAACAAAATTCTGTAAATATTTCAAAATGGGACATATTTGAAGATTTGAAAAATTGTTTTGTTTTAGAAGAAAAAGAAGGTCATTCTAAAATCAGCAAAATAACGATAAATTTTCAAATCTGCCAGCCCTGGTATTTTTATACTTTGAGACAACTGATATCTCGTGTTCAAAGTGAGTCCGAATAATTTGCTATTTCCTGCACTAAATGCCCAGGTATTTGATGGAACAATTCTGAAACTGTTTTAAAGGAACCTGAGGCTATATGTCATGCCTCAGTTTCGGTTAGGTTGATGGGAGAGACATGATTGCCCATATCTTCCCCCACATACACTTAAACCAGAGTAGGCAGAGTAGAATTTGCCAAGTCTTCTTTTTTCCATAATTAAAATTTTTACAGAACATGTGGCATATTATCGAAAATATTTTTTCTTTTCACACAATTTCTAAATGTTAAAATTTCATGCCTGAAAATATGCCCTACTAAAATTAATTTATTTACAGCAGAATGCCTGAGACTTGCTTTTAATCTGACAATATTTAATTTGAAAATGCTACATGCAAATGTAAGTATCTTTTTTTTTTTTGTTACTTTTCATTGAAAACTTTTTTCGTGTTAAAAACCAAAAGTATGTTACACACAAAAATGCTTTGTAAATTTGAACACAGTAATATAATGTTTTTGCTTGTCAAAATAAAATCAAGTTTTATAAATATGTACGCATAAAAACACATAAGAATATTTAAACAAACATCAGAGTACTTGCATATGTTTGTAATCAACAGCACAGTTTGTGGGGCAGAAGGTGGAATTGAAAAGGTGTTGAAATATAGAAGTCAAATATGCAAAATTTCAGCTCTAAATTCGTTTTTAAATAATTTTCTATGAGACAATTTGTTTTTTAATTGTATGAGTCAAATATAAAATATATGTATTTCTTTTGACTGGGCTAAAGCCCATACGAATTGGAATCCACTTTTTAGGGCACCCTCTTAAGCAAATTCGTAAGCTGGCTGGTATTGTAGCGCCTAAAAGCATGCAAACAAAAATCTTTTTTCTTCACTTATTTACACTTGTATTTTGAGAATAAAAAAGTGCCTGTGCATAAAAATTTCATTTTGCACAATATTTCAGAATCATAAATTCACACAACGTATACAGCAGAGGTACACCAACGCACACTCACGCACACAGTCTTGTGCAAAAACTACAGCACATGCAGTGATATGTGTGTGCGGGTGTGTGCATTGCGTACACAGCTCCTGTGTGTTTTTCAAAGTAAACAACCAAAAAGGTAACAGCATCAACATACCAATGAGAAGTGAAAATATTCTTTGACTGTTTAAGATAATATGCAAATTTGTGTTGTAAAGGAAGAAAAAGCAAAAAAAAAAAAAAAAAGATCTCGTGATAAAGAAAATACCTTGCAGAAATTTTGATATGTGAAATAACTTTTCATATTAAATCCTGTAAAAAATATAATCTTTTATTTCTGCAGCTACAAGACATTGATTCTATGCACATTCGCACATAGAAAAAACTTGATTTACTTTTTTGCTTGAATGCAGAGAGTTCCATTAATATTTTACTTGATCACAAATATTAATTACTAAATAAATTATTACAGCTTTAAAGCGTTTACTTAAAAAACAAATAATTATTTTTTTTCGCCTTTTCGCCAACACATTATCAGGAATATATCTGAAACATTTGGCAGATGATGCTAATAAATTGTTGTTGGTGAATTGTAAGAAATACGTAAGTAATTATTTCTTGAATTTTTTACAAACAAGCAGTCGAAAACTGTAAAAATGTACTAAATCATTAGTTGTGGAAAAATACATATGATTTGTGAAATGGTCATAGAAAACGTCATTATATGTGTAATATTCTCCAAAACTTATGTCAATATTTTCTAAAGTTTTTCCTTTTTCTAGAACACTGTATGCAAGCGGCAACAATGTTATGTTTTGTATAACGATATTTTGGTTAAAGCAATCATATAGCGTGGCTAAGGCCACCTTATAAGGTGGCTGCAATCCCATAATTCGATTGCTTACAACCATAATATATTTAACCATATATTTTAGCAATACATATATAATATTTTCTGAGTGAGAAATGTTGCTATTTTTCTTTGCTATACAAATGAAAGGCAAACTTTCTATTAATTTAACATTTAATTTTAGTTATGGCCCAATTTCACTAGCAGTAAAATAATTTTATGGATTTTTTAATCTATAAATTGTTTTGAATTTCTGGGCATGTTCGTGCATGTCGCAGCAAAACCAGTAACTAATTGTAAATACAGAAAAAAAAAAGAAAACGTTTCAAAACGAGATATGTAAAAAGTGTGTCAGTATTTTAAGGATAAACGATAAAAAAATAAAAAAAAACTGATTTCTTGTTCGTTTTTTGGCTCGAAGATATTTTTGTTTGCTCTGTTCTACTGCGTGTTTTTTTTTTCAAAAATAGTTCATTTATTACTTTTTTTTTTTTTTTTGTTATCATACACATGAATTGACAGTTTTCTATTGTTTACAAGAGGGCTTTTACCAATAGATTGTTTGTCGTTTGTCTATTTTTGTTTAGACGCTTGGAAAATATTTTCCGGCTTCGTTTTTTCTGTTTCCATCGTTGTTGCCATATTTTGTAGAGAGCGAAATGTGCATGTAGTTGTTAAACTAACGAGAACACCGAAATGTATACACATGCATTGAAAAGATTTTATGTTTTTTATTGTTTGAAGGCAAAGTTTTTTCTTTGCTTTCTTCTCCTCCATCTCCACCATCTCCACCATTGCATTGTTTGCATGTCTATCATCTCCCACTTGTTTTGTTTGTTTGTTTCGATTACAATTTTTTCCGCTTGTAAAACAAGTTTTGTTCGAAAAACAAAAAATCTTTTAGGTTTTTTATAAAATTTTTCCCCCTCTGCTTCTTTTTTTCTAGCTGCTTAAATTGTGATTGTACAGATGAAAAAAGGCGCTTGTTTTAATGTTAGTTAACTGAAGAACATTGATTTACATTCAAATTGTTTGAAAGCCATTTGATGGTGGTCTCTATGCATCACATGCTTGAGCTGCTGCTCAGTTTAAAACTAACAAGATAAATCAAAAATAAAAATTGTTATGCAGCCTTAAAATATGCAAAGACGCACAGTGGTTGCAAGAAAAGATATGGTTTCCTTAGAATGCATATAAAAATTGACATTGGTGGTCATTAAATATAAAATGTTATTGAAATATATTTTAATTTGGCTCTTATAGCAACTAAATAATTAAGGTCATGTTTTAAATAAGTTTAAAATGTATACCAGCAACATTTTATTTTTTATTAATTATTAGCTCAAAAAGTACCAAAGAAATTTCAAGAAAGGATGAAGCTAAAACAGAAAATCCTTTTCAAAAAAAATATTTGCAATGCGCTTTTCTCATTGTCTTAGCAACTCAGCCAAAAACCAGAACTTGTATGCTTCATTTAAGATATAATAAAAAAAAATCAAATATTGTTTCAACATTTTCAATTTAATTATAAATATTATCCTGAAGATGATGATAAACTGTTATCGAAATATTGAATAATATTGTTAATACAATTTTTATATTAAAACGATCTGAAGCTGTATAAATTAGTTTTTCAAATAATTAAAAAGCTCAAATAAATATTAACACCGGTATTCATAAAAAATAAAACATTGTTGAAACACATTTTACAACAAATTTCTCATATAAAATTTTTTCTAAAATGTATTTGTGCAACGTTTTATTTTTTATGAATACCGGTGTATGTATTTAAAAAAAATCATTTACTTCTTAATTCTAAACCAGTAAAAACCCAACTTAAACCCTTTTAATATGAATGTAGTTAACAATACTTTTTACATTAACTTTAACTTTATAGTCGAATTTGATGAGTTTGCAGTTGAACTAAGAATTTTTTACTGCCACAGAGTTGAGAAAGATTTTTGCTTTTGTGGTAAACTTGCAGTGATCAACATTTCGAAAAAAAAAGACAAGAAAAATAAAGTTCAAGATTTAGCGGCTAGGGGACATACCACAGCTGTTTCGAGTCCAGCACACTGATCATCAGCATCCAAATGGCAGCGCGCCTATATCATAATAATATTTTAGCATTAAATATACAACCCGCGGCCGTTTAAAATGATTCTATTGAATTTTTGTCGTTCACCAGCAGCCAGGGGAAAACTTTACAATGTTCCAAAGTTTTTTCTTTATTTATTTTTAAACACTTTAGTTTTTTCAGCTCCACAATGAGTGAGTTTTCCACTCATTTACAGACATGCTGACACGAGCCAAGCAGCAGCCATACAACAAATGGCAACACTATTGCAGGTACCAGCAAGAAAAGCACAACAACAAATAACTCCTGCCACTGCTCTGGTTTTGTAACCTATAAACGCAAGCTGCTTTTTTCGCTATTGGCCGTAAAGTACTGCAGAACACTTTAGAAATTCTCCTACGTGCAACACGTTATAAAATAATGCTGCAAACATTTTTAAACAAAAACAAAATCTTAATGAGCGAGCAGCATAAAGAGGTAAATGTTATAGGGATGTGTTTTTTTTTTTTTTTTGTTTTTTTTTTTTTTTTTTGTGGCAACAGCATTAAAAAGCAGCTATCAGCATTTGGAAAATTGTTTCAGAAGATTACACAGAGAAAAAATATTTTAAAAAGGTATTTAAAATATTTAATTAGTTATTGGTGGGTACTATACTGTTTTATTTTTCAGACACTGCGAGATCTACAGATGATTTTGTCAAAAATCATTTGATATCAAATTTATCTTATAATTTGCAATTATAGCAAATAAATAACTTTTAATAAATAATCAAAGTTATATATGTGTGTATGTATGTTATGTTTCACGGGCCGCCAGTCATGAGACCATCCCACTTGGATCCCACAGGGTGCCGTTGTGCCCGTTTCATGTATGTAATAAAATAATATTCCTACGTTTAATGTTTTGAAAATGAGCCAATTAGGAAATTTTAGATTTATTGGCTTACACTAGTGTAGTCAAATTGTAAGTAATTTATCAAAGTTACTTCCTTGTTAAGCTTTAGCTTGACAACTACGAATTTGTTGTACGCCACAAGGTTTAAATGGCATGTAGTTAATACCTAGCAGTCTATGACTGCTATTTTCTGATCCAAGAACATTCCAATAAATTGGAGCAGAGGAGCTGTCTCTCAAGTGTTCAGATAAGCTTCACATATCGTTACATTATATTTATTCCAGATAACAATCTTACTCTAATAGAATTTCTATGCTTCATAAGCTGCTAGTGGTGAGACCGGCCCACTTGGGCCTTAGAACCTCCCGTTGTACTAAATGTGCAAAGGCAGTGTAATTTCAGGTCTAAGCAAAAATTATGGTTTGCTTAGCTTTTTCTCCGTGTAAAGATTAAACTCTAATACAGGTTCTTTTGTTCTTTTTTTATTTAAGAAAAATTACTGCACAAGCAAAGTAATAAAAAAAAACAAGATTGCAAGTCCATGTTAGAAATCAATGTGTATAGAGTGGTTGATATTGTTATGGTTACCGTAAAAATAAGAGCGAACAAACGAGGAGATAAAGTTTTAAATTGTTATTACCAACACCATTTATTGGTTATTCAACATTAAGTGGAAACTATTGTTGCGAGTCGTTTGCTATAATTTTGCGCCATCATCATTATAATACATTGTTTTGCTGCTGTTTCTGTGCTAAACAGCTTTCTTTGGACACCAAAAGTATAAGCAGACAATAAAGGAGAATATAAAAATATTCAAAATGCTTCACGGTGCCTATGAAGAAGGCACCTACCTTATATTGTTACAAGTGGTATTTATATAAACTATCCGAAATTAATGCATTCCACACTGCGTCGCAGTGTAGATTACCTCACACTGTTTTATCGCTACGAAATCAGATCCCTGTTCCTGGGCCTCCCATATTTCTACGCAACCTAAGTAAGTGCCCATCCGATTCCAGTTGATTGGCCAGTGCCATTTAGCGTGGCAGGGCTCAAATCAAATGTAAACAAGTATTACTCAGCCTTTTGCTCTCCCTATAACCAGTTTACCTTTGCATATGACCTGCATACCGGTCCAAATTAAAAAAAAAAACGTAGAAAAATATTGGTATAAGGAAAATAACAGATTTCTTTAGGGCCTTTAAGCCCAGCAATTTTCATTGATTAGCAAAACAATAACAGCAGAAAAATCAAGACCTGTCATAAACCAATCAAATAAACAAAGCCCAAAAACCAACTACAGTCGAACTTCTCTATAGTGAATCTCCACGGGGACAGAAAATTATTTCACTATAAAGAAACTTCATTATACAGAAATATTTATTTTTAATTTTTTATTTTTGTTTAAAATAATCAGTTATTTCTGGTTTGAACTATATTTTTCAATTTTTCTTTATCAATAATACTCCAGATACTTGGAAGATTTTTAGAATGAGTGGCCGTAACCCATTTGATCATTGCTACGTCAATGTCTTCGAAAAGACAAGTTCGAAGTATCTTACGCCTAATGTTTAACAGAATAATTGACTTGTTTTTTTTTAAATGATTGATAAAGTACTGGAAAGAATTCCAAACTCTTTGATGTCCCTTCTTCAACTCTATTAATTACTAATAATAGTTTTTCATGAGAAATACTACTCCGCTGCATTATTTGCGTCCACTGATGTTAAAGGTCAAATCATAAACTTTTTTGTTTTCATTTTCATTACTTTTCCAATCCCAAAAATTAAACTTATTTTCTTTTAAAATAAAAATAGTTCACTATATGGAGACAAAAACACACTTAAAATGTACGTTCCTTTCCAAAATTTTGTTCATTGTACAGAAAAATTCACTGTATGGAAATTCATTATACGGAGATCAAAATACATTGAAAGTACAACGAAAAAGCTGTGTGCTTGATTTTAGTTCATAATAAGGAGAACTTCATTGTATAGAAGTTCACTATGAGCAAGTTCGACTGTATTATCTTTAGTTCTGCTCACAAAGAAATTCTTTCAAATTTTCTATCAATTCCAAACAGATCCGAAAGTATTGACAAGAAAGCCAAGTATGAATGTGTATATCAATGGAATATTCAAATAAGCATACTTGTACAGTACACTCACACATAAACACCTTTTGCAAACATCTCCAACCAATTGTTTGTCAAGTTTTTACAACAACTCAATCCTGAACGCAAAACCAAGCAGCATGTGCTCATGCCTTTCTAAACCAGAAGATTAAAATAATTTTTTAAATTCTTATTTTGTGATTTTTTATTCTGTTTTTCTTCTTAATTTTGATTTTTCCTCGAACGTTTCTGTTGTGTGCAGTTGTGTTGAGAGTTTGTGTGATAAGTTCAACTTACGCACTTTTATTTACATTTACACATGAAAGTAGCAGCTCACAAATGACTTTAAAGTGTTTTTTCTTTTACTTCAGAGACATGGTTAGATTGATAATTAATTTAGCAAAAAATTTATTGTATCCTATCTAACTTTACAGCAATGTAGATAGACAGGAATTTCGGCGAAGTTAACTACTATCTAACGCAGTTATTGTCGGGACATGGCTATTTCCGGAAGTACCTGCATCGGATGGGGAAAAGCGATGCCCATGCTGCGTATACGGAGATGCAGATATGGATGACGCTGAGCACACCTTTTTTGAGTGCTGCAAGTGGAACCACGAGAGAGCTGATATCGAGACGAGCTATGGCCCACTGACGACACAAAGCGTCGTTGGAATCATGCACAGGAGTGAGGAGAGCCTGGCAACGTATAGCGGTTTTCGTCGAAGGCATTCTCCGTAGGAAAAAGATGGACCTGGACGCACGCGAGAATGGAAGCAGTTGAATCTGCAGTAAACTAAGCGGGCCCGACGGGGAACTAGCATGCAGAGAGTGGCAGTTATAGCCCAAGTGAAGGGACCCACACTGAAATAATACGAGAGTAGTTCCAGTGTGGATGATTCCCATGGTAGATGGGTCGGCGGTTTTAGTTGGTAGTCTTTCGAGGAGTCAAACATCGCCTGTTGTGAAGAGTGACGACCTGGCAGGCATGCGTAAAAGCATTTCCCCTTCCCAACCCGCAAAGAAAAAAATTATTATTATTATTAAGAGCTGCTTTCTAAAAAGCAAGTTATTGTTACCAGTCATCGTATTATTGTTATATTTACGCATGTCCAGCCGTAGTTTCGAAATTGAGTCTACAGTAAATATATCTTTATAAAATTCAATCATAGTAATGTCATATTCAATCAAACTATTTAAAAAAATTAAAAATAATATTGTGCTATCCTACCATGCCATATTTGAAACGCAAGAGAAGATTCCAGCATAATTTATTTATGCCAATCTCGCTTTCTCCTAAAAAATTAAGATACTTATAGATCAATTTTTACACATATAATAGTATAGCTTATTATATATTCTATAATAAAAATAAAATTTAAAAAAATCTTGCAAAGAACATAGTATACTCAATTTATACATTTATATCATATCCAACCATAGTATTTTAAAAAGATTTTTAGCAACCATGTTTAAGCCAATTCTACTAACGAAAAAAGAAATTTGCAATGACCAATTTAATATTAAATAAAAGCTTAATTTATTCCCATACCACTATTTTATTTTAAAAAGATATTTGTAGCAGCTTTATTATTCTCAAACTCAATCTTAGTAATGTCATATGCAACCATAACATAACATAAACTCTAAGAGAAAAAATTGCCATGACTAGATTCAAATTTAAATTTAATATAGTCCTATAATATCAAAATAGTTTAAAGAGAAATAATCGAAATCAAGCATAGTATTCTAACAGTTAGTCATAACATAAGATCTGAATAGTCATGTCATGACTGAATTCAATCATAGTATAATCGTATACAAACATACTAGTTGGAAAAAAAAATTTGCCCACTAATGTCATTAATCTAATGTAATTTTAGCATAACTATACTATTTTAATTTTATATATTTATTTTCTTGAGCTAAAGGTAATTAAAATTTTAATAAAAGACCTTTAGCTCAAGAAAATAAATATATGAAATATAAAAAAGAGGTCGGAAAAGAAATAAAATAATACACTATTTTAGTTAAATATAATATCACCTTATTCAAATATATTGATTTTAAGAAGGAACTCTTCGTAACCATATTCCCATAAAGTTCAATCATAGCATTACTAAAGGCAAAATAATTCCTAGGCCAGCATTACATATAAATAAAGTATTTATTTATATGTATTACTATACAATTAAGTTTTTCGGTAACTGAAAAATTGTGCCACTATCAAATATAATCAGGTATATTTTTCAGACAAGTGTTCGTTGCAAGAGCATCATGCAAATTTTGTTGCTTGCCATATAATGTCACAACACACCAACAACAGGAACATGTCAATATATACATATATATAACATTCCGGTTTTGCTTTATACTTGCACAGGCACAAAATAAATGTTTGCTTAATAATAAAGAGCATACGGAAGGATATTTCAAGTGTTATATTTACAAATACAGAAAATTTTTTTTCACTCATCTTATTTGTTTTCTCCAGAAAAAGAAATTCCATTTTACAATTTCAAATTGAAGGGATATGAACAAATATATATGCAAATTGTATTGAGCTGAAAGAGAAATTTCGATTTGATATTAAAGTAAATATTTAACTTTATAGTGAATGCTTGCATATACATATTAGTGTATCGAGCTGTAGGTTTTGAATTGTGGGAAAAATAAGTGCAACAAATTCTTCTCAAGGATTTCTAACGTTTATTTATGGCTAAGCAAGTATGCTTACTCATGGATCTATTTTATAATTTGATTTAATATATCAAATTTGAATGTTTGCATGCACATATTCAAACTCACAATAAATATCCAAATACATGAGATTTAATCAAACTGCCAGAAAATACAAAAGTTAAAAGAAAACATTTACACCGGTAGTCATAACATATAAAATGCTGCTGAAATACACTTTAGTACAATTTTTTTTTTAATTTTTAATAAAAAATAATTTACAAAATTGCTGTTGAAATACACTTTAGTACAATTTTTTTTTTTTTTTAATTTTTAATAAAAAATAATTTACAAAATTTTCATCTAATGATTCTTTGAAAGTTTTGCATTTGGAAACATTGCATAATACACATGTATCTGAAACATGTATATAACGTAATGCAAGAAAGAAAGTGAGCAAAAACATGCTGGCGTATGATTAATATTTTGCTCAGTACCATTCATACGCAAGTACCATTTAGATCTTGATTTTTTGTTCATACCGAATTTGAGACAAAACACAGAGAGAAAAAATTACAATTCAGAGTATAGATCTTTCCAATTAAATGAAAGACAAAATGTTTCTTTGTTGGCAAACAAAACAAAATATGTACACGTAAAAAAATATGGTTGAGGCAAAGAAACATACTATTGTTAGAAGATATAGCTACCAGCTGACAATATTAATTGTTAAATAAAACATGCACATTATTACTAATTTCACTCTTAGTGGTTAGCTCATTGTCGCCACTAACCATATTAAGTCTATATTCAATCATAATATTGTTATTTCCAACCATACTATTGTCATTTTCAACTCTATTGCTGTAGCAGCCAACAATAAAAAAAACTTTTTACAAAACATGCAGATTTTAATCATCCATCTTAAGTCGCTGTTTTGAAGTTAAGAAACTACATCTAAAATTTAAAATTTGTATTACCTGTTCCAATATTGATACAAATGAATTATTGTCTTAAAGCCTAAATCAGTTTCTTTAACTTAAGCGCTAATTTTTCCTTAAGCTCTGGTAAAGCTTACTATAAAATAAAACCGTTATTATCCTGATTTACTCTGAAATGCCTTTTAAATAAGAAAACAAAAGTTAAAGCAATAAACAAGTAAATAAAATAGAAAAAAATAACAAACAAAAAACCAATCATTTATACGACATTTCACATTTCACAGGATATTTGAAATATTTGCCAGAGAAAAAATGGCAAATTCATTTAAAATGTATTCAAGCAAATGAGAAAAAGTTGCCTTTCTTAAGGTGTGTCTCAAGTTAAGTGTTTTTGCAAAAGTAATTTCCCTTGTAAATAAACGTACAAATATTTTGCAAAAAAAAAAAAAAAATAAGAAGCTGCGATTTGACAACACAAACGATGTACAAATCCTCATGTCTCATTTCAATAAAATTTTATCTGTCCGACAATAATTTCAATGACGGTTTTTTTACAATTTCTACGTTTGCATTTTTTCTCTCTTTTTGGCTTTTTCTGATACAATTTTATTGAACACGTGCATCGATAACAATCTTTCATATCTTTTTTTTACATATTCAGGTGAGGTGCAGGATATACAAATTTTATAGTCACTTTAATGTTTTGAAATATACAAAATATTATATCTCATTTTTATTACTATAAAACAAATTGTTTGTACTAAATTTCAGTATTTGCACTTTTGATCAGAAATTTAGCTCTCAAGTGCAGACTTGATAGTTTTGTATTACACTTTCAGGCTCAAGTTCATTCTATATCACTTTTGTGATTAATATTGGCCAAACAAGAAAACATCAAAAACGTTTAACTAGGCAGACAGCCCTGAGATCAAGGACGGCTGCAGACGAGAAGTGTGGCGACTTCGAAACAGAACCTGGCTAAAGGCTCTTGATGTTTTTCCTGGGTCTAGTTTACTTAATAGCAATCCTAAAAACGATACAGAACGAACTTGAGCCTGATAAATGTAATACAAATTATTAATATAAGAAAATATTGGCATAAAGGAAGAATATTTATATTAAATTACTTTTTTAGTCTCAAGTTCAACCCTTGAATGGTCGCCTTTTTATTTGCTACCCAGAAACAGCCAATTGTCCAGCTAGCTATAAAATTGTACTATTCTTTAATTAATTGATATTGCTAGAAAAAAGTGACCAACCAAGGGTTGAACTTGAGCCTGAAAAAGTAATTTAATATAAATATATCGCAACATCATAGTTTAATGTAATTGAAATTTCAGTTAAATGTTGAAAAATATTTTGATTGATCTTAGCTGAAAATTGAAATTTAGATTTTAGCTGGGGCACAGCTATCCCTTATGAAGAGGCCACATTACCGGAGCTGGATATCCAAGTTTCACTAATAAACTTTATTGTTCTCTCCAGCCGACATTAAATAAAACATCTATCAATATATTATATTTAATTTAAATAAAAACTATTAACAAACAAAGTAGTATACCTTCCCGGCGGACACCCTGTATATTGTCGTACCGTTCGAACCACCTTTATAATAAAATGTCTAGCGTGGTGCCTAATATTTCAAAAACAGCAGTCGTTCAACAGACTTGGACAAGCGCAGCTTATTTAGGCTGGAAACATTAACTGCCTTACAAATCTTATTTTAGAAAAGAAAATTTGATTCTTACAAAAAATAAATCATGGTAATTAGACCATCACGGTTTTATTATTTTAGTTTAACACTTTTAGTATTTTAGTTTAACTAAACTTAGTTTAGTTTTAGTTAAAAAAAAAAAAGGAAATATTTTCATGGTAATGTCTCAATTTTTTAGCGATCTGAGAAATCAAAAATAGCAACTACTTGAATGGCCGGCTATTAAAAATTAAAGCTCCCATTGCAAAACTATAACAGGTATGTCATTAATTAAATAGCACCATTTTATGTGTAAACACTAAATGTAAAGCTAACGCAAGCATGACAAAGTTTTCTTTTTATTAAGCCTCCTCAATGGTATGAGGTGCTTAGAAAAAATCTCCAAAATAAATTTATTTCCTTTTCTGTTTGTTAAGCATAAATGAAATTTAAGCCCGAAAACACTTAAAATGTACGCAACCATATTTTGCTATTGTACAATTTCGTTTTTCATTTAATACCAATGGTTTAGTAAAACATACGAACAAGGTCGTTTAAATGTACCATTTGCCCAGATGCTGTGTTTAATGTTTGGGGAATATTAAATGTCACAAAGAAGTGCACATGCCCAAAGACACATACATACGTAGACATATAAACAGAGCCACCTACTGGAATATGTACATATGTATTATATATTAAGTACAGTAAAATGTGGCTGAAGGTAAAAAAAGCGATATATACTCAATACTGAGGATCATGGGACTTCAATGTTAACACAGAACTTCTGATCAGTTCTACTCGACGAAACCAGTGTAATGCTAATCTATTGTACTTCGAGAGCAATCATAAGCTTACAGCTTCTAGAGTAGTGAATTTCACTACTCACTTTTCAGTTCTGTATCCGTATTATTGTTATAGTTGTAGTGAATATGACAACCAGCATATGTTCACTGAAAAGTGGGTTTTAGTTGTTAATCTTAAAATGTTTTCAAATTATTTCAATTATTTTTTCGCTTATGCCTACTATTCTTTTGTACCTTAATTTTTTATAATCAGATCACACGTTTCACAGGTGCAGATCTATTACCCCTTTTAGCCCACTGTGTATTTCCTGGTATTTTCTTACCAGTTTGTATCTAAAACAGATCCTAGTTTAACTTGCAGCAAACTAAGATGTTGTCAAAAAATATTAATTTTCATTTAGATGTTTTTCTTTAACGGCAGCTTTTATGCTAGGTTTTCTAGCATTCTGAAAAATTGCTTTCTTTCACTTGGAGTGAAATTGGCCTTGAGGCAGCAGCTAAAGAAACATTAAATATTTATTTTCCTTTAACTTGGCTTTCACTGTTAACAGCCTTTTCATCAGTGGCCTTCACTTTAGCTTTAGCACACCAGTGTATTGCAGTGTTCATGTGTGACTTTAAGCACATGGCATTAAGTTTCGAATTAAAAGAGAGAATGACAAAAATCTGTGGCATTTAAAAGGCTTTGAACAACAATGGTCTGTTAAAAGAAAACACAGCAAGCACTTGCAAAACTAACGCTTTCGTATGGCAAACGACTAAGAGAACATATACTTGTGATTATTTTGAGCTTAACACATCCACCCGGTCATGGTAGTTCAATAAGGGGCTTCAGCAGAGTGTTCAACGAATATATACTTTGAAGGAAATACATCAAAAAACTTCAAGAGAAGTGTTGCGCAATAATAAAAATTATAATTTTTTTTTTTTTTGTGGTACATAATTGCTAGTTTATATTATTTTGTATATTAAAACCACGTCCAGTTCTATTTTCTTACTTTTTTAATTCCCATTACCAATTTGATTTCTTTAAATTTGACTTAGCCTGGGTTCGAAGCAAATTTGGATGCTGATGAGCGACGTGGTGGTCGTGAAACAGCGATAGTATGTACTCCAGCCAGTAAGCCATCAACTTTACTTCTCTTGTCTTCTTTATAAACGTTGATCACTCCAATTTTATCACAAAAAAAAAAGTTTTCTAAATTTTGAGGAACTAGAAATTATTAAAAATGTCTCTAACTTTTTTTTATTCACCAAAATTGTAGGTACCACCCTAATTTTTAAAAAGAGTCTAGTAACAACTTTTCCAAGAAAAAGAGACAATTATTTTGATTGCTAAGGTAATTGCATTAACAATTATCATGGGTATTTTTGTCACATTTGCGAAATAGATTATTGGGAATATTGGGCACAACATAAAATGGGTTTCAGTATCGATTGAAGAAAAACGAAATGTAATCAAGACTTTAACAAATTTTAAGGTAGAACTGAATTTCAAAAGTATTTTAAAAAAGTAATGTATTTATTAGGCCGAATTGATTTGTAGGGACAAAAAATTGTCACTATTGTGGCATTGATTTGAACAAAATTTACACTACGACATATCAAAAATATCATTTTCGAGACATCCGATTTTAATTGGTGAGAGAATATAGAACACATTTCAATCAACGAAAAGACATAGTGATCAAATGGAAAGTGGAACAAAATGACTAAATCTCGACAGTCAGTTATAAAGAGCTCAGGTGGTTGGATGGCTAACAGATGCCGCATAAAAACAAAATAAAATTAGTCATGGCCTGGATTCGAAGCAAATTTGGTAGCTGAGGAACGACGTGGTGGTTTACTTTTCTTGTCTTCTTTAAAAATGCTGATCGCTCCACCTTTATCACAAAGAGATCTTTCTCAATTTTGAGGAAGTAAAATCGAACTCAAGCGGGATAAAAATATTAGCAATTTTCAATTTTATTTTTTTTTTACAGGAGCCCCCCCAAGAAAGCACAAAACAGAGTCGGTGTGTGCGAAAAAAGTATTAGGGTTCAAAAATTATTGAAGTACGGTCATACATTTGACTCTAAGTTAGTGAGATGGGGGCGGAAAATTTCATTGTGTAGGCAGCTCTGAAACTACTCAATTCCAGGCTACCCGCAGAATTGTCAAATACAGGACCAACTTTTAATAAGTATTTGTCGCCAATATTTTTTTCAAACACTTCGACCCTGAAGTTCGGTCGTACATTTGACTCCTCTATAGACACCCTGAGGCAAGTTACTATCATGGGGGAAAATTTCATTGTGCAATTTAATTTTTCAAACACCTCGACCCTACACCTACATCCCTGCTCAGGCGGCGGGGCTCTCTTACAAAAAATAAGTGAAAATCGAAAGGATTTCTTTGGGCCCACCTTGTAGTGGGGTAGCGCTTAGTTTGCGTCGTCTTGTGTTTGTTTACTTTTTACCATAAAATAAGAAAAATTTTTAAAAATAATTAAAATTTAATTAAAGAATAGATGTTGTCTTCATTGAAATAAAAATATTTAAATTCGATCGCAAACATAAAAATGATTTAGTGGTAGAAAATTAATTGATTTTCGTTTTCGAAAGATGCTTTTTGGGAATTGAAATTTAATTCAATAGAAACGAGTTTTTGTGACAGGCCTGAATGAATCACATGCGTGACTAAAGAAATAAGTTTCAAAATCATTTTTTTATATTGTTTAAATAAAATCAATATTTCTTTTTCCACTATTTAAATCACACATTTGCATAAAGACGTCACTGTCTGGCCTTTGAAGTTCAAACATTTTCTTACCGGGCATTTGAGATTTTTGTTTTCCAATGTCGCTTAGTTTTTATTTTTTTAATTTACGGAAATTATTTGTATTGATTTGTTTACTGGCGGCCAGCCATGATGTTGTGCCAATAACAGCAATACAAAACAGTGGCACTTCCGAAATTAAAAGAAATTGAAGAAATGCAAATGCTAAATGTTTTCATTAGAAAAGCGCTCTTAAAATCTTGCCACTGTTATATTTTGTTAATTAATTGTTTATTGGCAATTTGTTAAAAAATGTCTTGCCTTAGGAATATAAAACTAATGAGATTTAATTTACTTGCAAATCAGCCATTCACAGCATAAAAACAATGCAAGTTTTCCTAATTTTATTAATTTTGGCAGCTGTTGAATCTACAACAAGTGAATTGTATCATGGAAAATTATTAATAAGAAATAAACGAGCGCCCAGCCATATGGCTGTAGATGAGACGGTGAGACATCAAATAATAATTATTCGCAAATAAAAATGTAATTCAATTACAGAACGCTGTAGATGTGGAGGCAGCATTTAAGTTGAGTGCCAGTGAGCAAAACAAGAGGTATTGGACTTGTCACTGATTTTCTTTGACAATATATTTATTAGCTGAGCTTTTTTCCAGAAACCAGCAATATGATTTTCTGCTGAAACGTCTACTCGAAGATATAGTTTATATAAAGAAAACTGTCACTAAAATATCTTATCAAAGTCCCGAATGGACTGTCATCCAACGCCGGCAAGATGGTTCCGAAGATTTCGATCGTACGTGGTTGGAATACAAGGAGGGCTTTGGCAATCCTCAAAAGGAATTTTTCATTGGCCTGCAAACTCTACATGAAACAACCTCAACACTAGATCGTTATGAACTTTTAATTGTCATGGAAGATTTTGAGAGCAGAACACGTCATGCCAAATACAATAGTTTTCGAATAGGCAGCGAAGATGAAAAATATGCCATTAAGGAGCTGGGTGATTACAGCGGTGATGCTGGCGACTCTATGTATTATCACAGGGGCAGAAAATTTTCCACCAAAGATCGTGACAATGACAATAATGCAACAGTGAATTGCGCTCAGGAATATCAGGGAGGATGGTGGTTTGATAACTGTTATTCTAGGTAGAATAAATTAAGAATGATAAATGGAAAAGTTTTATTATAATTAAATTTTTTTAAGCTTTTTGAATGGTCCCTATTATAAAGGAGCACGTGCCTGCAGGGGTGGCATCAACTGGTTTCATTGGCATAACTATATGTACTCTCTGAAGTTTGTGGAAATGATGATAAGAAAAGCACCACAAGATGGCTAAAGCTGTTGTCTGTTTTTGTATGGCATATAAAATGATTAATTGTTTATAAGCAAAATCACTGTGTGAACAAAACTTTGGAAAATCCTCATCTAATATAACTCTAAAAATAATGGCTGAGGCTAGCAATGAGAAACTGTTTATTAACAAAACCACTGTGTGGGCAGAACTTTGAAAAATCCTCATCTAAAAGAATTTTACTAAAAATGGCAGAGTCTAGTGCAGGGAGAGAATTTCAGACTCGAAACCCCAAAACAAAATATATTTTTCGAATTATTTGTCTGACATTCTCGTTTTAAGGACAACATTAAAAGTTACCAAATGGCTTGTGGATTCAAGCAAATTCTAAAAATTTTAAAATGAAAATTTATATTCCAAAAGTGATATTGATTTTCACTGCATTCCGGTAAGAACTTTAATTTCAACGCTTTCTTTGAAAAACCATAGACAGCTCTGTTCTGAAAACCACTTTACTTAAAATCAGGCCATATATATAAGCAAATTTCATCAAAAACCTGGCTGTGTAAACTTGGTTTTTCTAAAGTTAAAAGGGTAAAATGTTATTCCAAACTTCCTTGATAATATAGACTTTTATCTTACTCAAGTATTTAAGGCTTATTTTGTGTTTTGAAATCAAGTTGTTTGCAGAAGCAGCCCATGAACCTCTTTTCAAATTTCTGGCTATTTCCTTATATTGTATACATATATTTTTCTTAGAATTTCATAACTCGTCCTTACACTATTATCTCTAACCTTCAGCTTTTCCCACTTCCCTATTCAATGAAAATCTTCGCCTTCCACTTAAAAGGAGACCTTGCACTTGCACCTGTACGACAGCAATGTCATGAGCTTTGCTCTAAGAGCCGCAAATTTCAAAAAGCATTTGTTTTCCTAAACAGCACCTTTTGGTTTTCTTCAATGTCATTTGGAAATTTCCTTGAATTTTATCCTTGTTTTTGCTTTGAACGGAAATCGGTTTGCGTGATTTTTCTCTCTCCTTTTATTGCTGTTGTATTTGCCGTCTGCTAGCCATGAATTTATGCCAACTCTAAAAGGTACTGGAAATCAACAGTGGCAGAGCTAAAATGTTACCATTTATAAAACACAATTTCATATAATAAAATGAAATATAATATAACGAACCGTTATTACACAAATTCAATGTGTGAATCTAAAGAGTTTTGGGGTTTTGTGATTTTGCCGAAATTTTTTGTACGCCACTGTTCCTTTTTTTTGCGCGATTGATTTTCTGGTTTCATTTAAAAAGTATTCCTTGCGATGGCAGTAAGAATAGCTGCATAAAAATGCAAAAAAATTGCAAAATTGAATTTAGTTTTGAACCAGCAGTTGGCAGCATTAAAACGATGAAGTTTCTCATATTCTTAGTGATTTTGGCAACAGTTCAAACTTTAAAATGTGAAATACCTTTGGAAAAAGAAACAGCCGCTACAAATGCTGAGCAAATTGTTAAAAATAAAATTACTGCCCAAAAGGAAAACATACAGCCGACAGCTGTTATCGTAACAACAACAACAACAACGACAGCAAACAAACCAAAACCACCACCAGTGGAAATTAAAGTGAGATAACAAAGCAGTCAGTAAGTCACTAATAACAAAAAATTTTTTCCCCAGCAGACTTATGATGATAGTGCTCTAAAATGGAATATAAGCAGCCTAATAAAAAGGTATGGCAAAAATAGTTTTTGGTGCTTTTGTTTTAGAAGTAAATAAACGTAAAAATATGTGCAAATTAAATAAACCACAGCTCTCCAAAATATATCACCAGGCTGTGTTATAAAGCTCAACTTAATTTATAGAAGGTCTTGATGGCCTTTCATATGTCCCTTATTGCTAAAAGAAAATCAGAAAACTCAATAATTCTGTGTGAAAAATCGTAATTATTATTGATTATTGAAGAAACAAACACAAAACTGCGAAGCTTTTGGCTTGTCTGCAGAAACACCCAAAGCCTTCGGTAGGAATCGAACCTGCGACCTCGCGGACTCTTAGTAGGACTCTCTACCAATTCATCCATCGAGGCGCTCGACTAATTCAAGTCTAAAATTTCTTACACCATCCTGCAAAAATGTTTACGTGTTCAGTTTACTAATCATACATATACTAAATACTAAATATACATAAAACGGTTAATCACAAATTTCTACCAAATTTAATGCAACGTTATATATGTATGAATTAATACACATACATATATATTTTATTATATATACATATATATTTTTATGAATTATTATATACATTTTTTTTTTATTAAAACAAGACAACAATGTAAATATTGCTTCTTAAAAAAAATTCAAATATTTTTGAATAACGCCTTTGGAAATTTTTTCGTCCTTATAAAAATTGGTTTCTTTAAAAAAATTTATTGCAGAAAATATATCATGGAAAATGAAAACTAAGTGCATAACAACTTGATAATATATGATACAAAGCTTTTCACTGAGTTTCATGGAAATTGGTTAAAGGATATGCAGGCGTCTCATATATCCTTTTTTTCCAAAAATTTATTTACGTCTGGATTTTCAACCATAAAACTCTATTGAAATGAACACAAATGTATTAAGAACCACCAAAACATTTTTGTTTTTAATAAAATAAAAGAAACAATGTTAAAAAAATCCTCGCACAAAGCGTCAAATGTGTTTGGCATCATCATATTTCTGGTAAATTTTTTCGTCCTTTTAAAATTGCCTTTAAAAGAAATCATTATATAAAAAGAAATCTATGGAAGTATAATTTCGATGCACAACGATTTTGCCAAAAAGTCCTTAAATTTAAATCACTTCAAGCAAGGACAATTTCGTCTTTTAAATTGACTGTTTCTGAGGATATTTTTGGCAATATTTTAGATCCCCCCCATTTGGCCACTAAATACACATATAATGTGCGACGTAAGCCTAAAAACTAACTATCTCTCACACTGATTCTGCTGTACAGCAAATTATTGCAAGTTGTTTGAAAGCTCTGTGCTGAGTTTGAAGGAAATTAGCCGAAGGAAGTATATCCTTTTTTCCCAAAACTGAATTTTTTACGGTAGTTTCGAGCCTTTCGAGTCTAAATACCATTTAATCCAAATTCTAGTAATTATAGCAGCTGTACCTTGAAGCTGTTTTTTTTAATTGATTGCATTCTTGTGAAGCATGAATATGTTTGCTGTTTTTCAAGTGAAATTTTAGCCGCAACAACGAATTATCCCTTTACGAGCTCTAGAATATGATGTCTCTTGCTCGGCAAGCTGCAGAGCAAATATGTTTTTATAATTTTAGCAACAAAAAAGCATGTTGAGGAACTTTTTCCGTGTAGCCTTTACTTAAAAAAGAAAAGCCTTGCAATTACGGACTTGTGAATCTCTGTTTAAACCATTCTGCTATGTGACAGACTTTTGCGAACTAGTGTAAGCTGACATCTTTTCTATTAAATTTAAGCCATATAAAAATTATTTTATAGGCTTTAAATGTGCTGCTTTCATATAATAACAATAGTTTATTTCATGAATCTCATCATTGTAGAGCTGCTCTGAAGTCAAAGGATGTGTTTTAATTAAGTTTTCTTTCGTTACATTTTTTAGAAGTTCTCAGCAGGAAAATTTTCTCAAGCAACTCGTTGCAGATGTTTCTTTCATCAAGAAGTCAGTAATCAAAATTGTTAATCAAAATCCGGACTGGACTGTGATCCAACGCCGTCAAGATGGCTCTGTCGATTTCGATCGTACTTGGACTGAATATAAAGAAGGTTTCGGCGATGGTAACGGAGAATTTTTCATTGGTCTGGATAATCTCTATGAAATGACCTCCGAAGGAGATCCCCAGGAATTGCTTATAATATTGGAAGATTTTGAAAATCAGTCACGTTATGCCAAATATGACAAATTTAAAGTGGGCAGTGAAGATAATAAATATTTTATTGAAGAGCTGGGTGAATACAGCGGTGATGCTGGGGATTCTATGAGTTATCACAAAGGAAGAAAATTTTCCACCAAAGATCAAGATAACGATAATAATCCAACAACAAATTGCGCCCAGGACTATAAGGGAGGTTGGTGGTTCGATAATTGTTATTCAAGGTGAAAACAATGTGTAGAAAACAATGTTTAGACTGTAGACTTTAATTATTTAAAACTGTTTCAGCAACTTAAATGGTCCCTACTACAAAGGTTCACGTTCTTGTAGAGGCGGCATTAATTGGTATCATTGGCATAATTATATGTATTCGCTGAAGTTTGTGGAGATGATGATAAGACCAGCTCCCGCAGAAGAAGAATAATTAAGTAAATATTAATAATATTTTGTGAATAAACTTATGAATCAAATAAATGTTGTTAAATAAATATTTTTTTTTTTTTAATTTTTTGTTTGTTATTTTTTATCCTTATTTTTGTTAATCTATTCTTTAGGCAGGCTTTATGTGGAAAAAAATTAATATACCAACAGCTGTTATGAAGCTAAAATGCAAACTATCATCTACATATTAACCTAGTGACTAAAGAGATTAGAGTTTTTTTTAATGATTCTTTCAATATGCTCATTAAAAAATGAACCAAAGTTATGTGCCGCAATGCTAAGAAACTGAGGTTTAAAAAAAATGTAGATACCAAAACGTACAACAAGTGGAAAAGTGGCAAACATTTTATTCTAAATGAATAAATAAATAAGAATATACTTGTCTAATTCTGTAAGTCATAAGATGCCAGATATCTCGTCAGAAAGAAAAGCGATATACCGAAAACCATTTTCCAATTTAATAGCTTCATACAATATACAATTACTATTTATTGCTTTACTCTCTCCACACACACACACACACACATACACACATTTGCCTTACAGCTCTGCTCGTTTATGTTTCTTAGAGAAAAACGGGTATTAGGAACTTAAAAATTTAAGCAGCATTTATCCTGTGTAATATTTTTGCAAAAGGGCCATTACATTGTCGTTGCTTTAAAGCTATTTTCCTTAAAGGATTTAATGGAAATTGTTAAGACCTTCTTTTTTCAAGAAATTGTTTAGTGCAGTCTGTGAAGCTTGCTTATTCTTTGCTCAATTCAATACAAATCCCTTACAAATTGTGGCAATTTCAGGTAACCTTTGAGCAACTGCCATCAATACACACACACACACACACACACACACATACAGATATTGAAAAATCGTATGAAAAGAGAATGTGCTCAAAAAAAAAAAGACAAACCTTTACAATTTTTAAAACTGTCTTCCTCAACTTGAAATAAAAGACTCGTTTTTTTCTTGCTCAGCAGCAAAGAAACAGATAAGAGTAAACAAATAGCGCAATGTTACAAGGATTTGGGTTTTACTGAGATTTCTTTTAACCAGTATCTTTCAATAATTAAATTCTAACGGTCCAATTCGCAAAAACGTTTTATTGTATACATCATCTATAAATTAGTAATCACACGATTGAAAAATTGCTATTCATAAACGAACCATAGCAAATAAATAAAATGGCAACTGGAGCTTAACACTTTGGCAATTGAAAGACAGATAGATAAAGCTTGTATGAAAAATGTGTGAACACAAATATAAAGATGCTATATTTTTAAACTTTTTCCCAATATTTTCCTTTTATAAACCAAACAATTGCTTTCAATTTTATTTTGTGTCTTTATGCTTAAAGTAAGTATGAGAAAAAAAGAACAAACAAAGCTTGGTTATTTGTGATGATTGGCATAAAATCTTTCGTTTATCCCTGATATGAATCTTGAGAAAAACAAAAAAGAAAAAAAAACATTAAGGGAACACGAATTTTTTTCCCAACAAAATCCTGTATAAAAAATTAAGAGTTAAAGATATTGCGTACGTATTTGTTTAAGGATTATTTTGAAATTTGTCTACGTGTGTTAAGACAGTGCCAGTTAACTGAGCTTATGGTTATGTGTGCGTATGCGTGTGTGTGTGTTTGTGTTTCCCTAAATGAAGGCTTAGATAAATGGCAGGAATTTAGTATTCCCTTATCTTTAGTACAGTAATTTCCAATACGCTTAAAAGGTCATATAAAGCTAATGCAAGCACAAGGTTCACTGTTTCATAGAGTACAAAATAGACACATTTCTTAGAAGAATTTTAAAATGAAAAGGGTTTCAAAAAAAAAAAACAATGTTTCCGATGTTTATGCTAACATCAACCAAAGATAACAAAGCAAATGCTGATGAAGCTAATGACGCCAGTGTTACTCAGAATGTTAAAGTATATGTGTATCAAGTGACTTATTTATTTTGCTGTTTTTTTCCAATTGCAAGAAAATTACTACATATTTTGAAAGCTTTAAGTGCACAAGAAATTCTATTATTTTTTTAAATTTATGGTTGTTTTGTGCATTAAAGAGATGGGTATTACAATCTTTTGATTTGTTTGGAAAAACGCCTAAAAGCAGGCAATATGGTCTAAAGCGGAATGTCAACTAATGTACAAAAGTTTCTTTACAAAAAGAGAAAGTTTTCATTTTAACCTTGCTGGCTTAATTTTGACAATACTCGCTATTCCCTTTTTGACCTTGTTCACTGCAAATTGCCTTTGCTCCGAGGCTGTAGAAGGAAAAAACCAGCTTATGGAGAAAAGGATGTATGAGAGGAGGATGTGTACTTGCTTCGATTTTTTTCCACCTTCATTTTTTTTTTTTATAAATGTAGTTCAAATTGATAATGCTTTTTTAGAATTTGTTAGTTGATTTAATGTTCAAAATCTTTTACTTAAGATTTCCTAAAAACGTTGCATAGAAAACTCCTTAAGACAAAAGCTTGGGTTTATTGGCCGCTGGTGATGTTAAGCATTTGTTGTGTGAATAGATAAAATATTTAGAATTACTTTTTGTTTTATTTTATCGTTTGTACCTTTGTTATTTCATCTGGGGTATTTTTATGGGCCAGGAAATTCTTTCTTTTTGCTTAAATTATCGTAAGTCAGTGGCATAGTAGTGTTAGGATAAAAACTGGCAGTAGCTTCAGAAGCTTTTGAGCAAAATAATGTGAAAAAACAAAACTGGCAAGAAATTCAAATTGGAGTGGGCATTTTGATTGCCGTGGATGAATGGGATGAATTTATCAGAAGGATTCCTTTTTAGTAGAGCTGAGAAAATAAGAAAAATACGAAAGAAAAAATCTTTGCTTTTTACTTGTCTGCCAACATGCAAGCTTCCAATGCTGATTGGCTCTTGTATCAACACAGCCAACGCTGCACAGTGTAGCATGCGTCAATGAAGCCAGTAAGTTTGCATTGCCGTTTCCAGCTATTTCCACATGCCCTGGCAGCCATATGAGAGTCAGTCTCGTACCTGCCTGAATGTTTCAATTGTTGTTAAAAAAAAATTCGCACTTAAGCAGTTAATATCTCTCTCCCTCTCTCGCTCTTTCTCTCGCAAACTACGGTGTGAACACTTCTACAAAATAACACTATTCAAATAAAATTACAAAACTTTAAGTGAAAGTAAATGAAGAACAAAAACATTCCAAAAATAGACAACGAAAATATGTCTATTTCACTAGCCTGCCTGCTTTACTACACCCCACACTAACCAAGTGGCATCGAAAATTATATGTCATGAATTTCAAGAGTGAATTGCTTGTTTTATACATCTTTTAGTTACAAAATATTTACAAAGTTTTCTCTCCAATCGCACATGTAATTTTATCAATATTACAATATTACTCGCGGTCTCCTCAGTTACCCAATAGATATCAAGGCAAAATGTCAAATCAAGTTTAACTACTTAAACACTATCATTTTCTTAAAAGACATAATTACTGGACTTTAAACCACTCACCCAATGATTGCACTGCAAAATACTGCCTTGTTTTACCTGTGAAAAAAAAAGAAAAACAATATTATATTTAACATCTACATCAACAACTTTTGTTTAGTTTTAAAGAAAGAAAGAAAAAAAAACTTAAAATATATATGTATATGTATGTATATGGAACAAACACAGGAAATGTAATAATAGCTACCGGCAGTGGAAGTAAAAACGCATGCACTCGTAAAATCAGTTTAGTTTGTTTTGTAGTTTTTTAAATGGACTTTTATTGCATGTTATAAGTGTTGTAATTGTGACAAGTGAAAATGTTTTTTTTTTTTTTTTCGCGAACTAAATTTATTGCCAACAGTTTTGTTTTGTTCTTTTAGTTTTTATCTCCCACTTGATGTTTGTTTGCAGCTGACAGCACAAATGCACAACAGCCAGTTATTTTTCAGCGTGATTTTCTAAATTTGAGTTTCTGCAAGATCTCCATACCGGACCTAAAGTGTTTATTTTGAATATATTTGATTTTTGAAAAAAAAAACTAATTTATGCAGCTTTAGATCGTTTTTTTTTTATATAAAATTTATTAACAATATTAGTCAATATTTCGCTAACAGTTTGTTAGCATCTTCAGGATTTGTAAAATAACGATATATCTCAAAAACAAGAGCTAACCTAAAAAAAACGGTTAGCACCACTGAATTCAGCCCACCCGAATTAGGTTTACCCACTGGGCTCCCCGTCTGTCGGGAAAAAAGAGTTTCAAATTCAAGTGAAATTACTAATTAATAATTGTTAATAAATTTTATTAAAAAAAAAAAAAGATCTGAAGCTGCATTAATTAGTTTTTTTTTCAGAAATTAAAAAGATCAAATACAAATTATGTGTATATTTGATTTTCTTATCAGCAATTCGCCGCAAACTATTGGCAAATATACAAATTTACAAACGTACATGTGTAAATGAGACAAGATTTTTCTGATTACTCTGATTGTAATGTGGGTTTTTACAGTTTCTCTGGCGCTTCTGGCAAACAGAACATTAGTTGCAATATACGCTTATTTAATAATCAGTTTGCATTAGTGAGTTGAAGTCGTTGCAGCACAAATCAAGTCAAAGTCTCAATTATAATGTCGAAGATTTGCAAAACTATTTTAATTTTATTGTATTTGCAAGCTCAAGCAGAGGCGGCCGATAACACGAGCACAATGGTTGACGAAATGATCAAGTCTTCCATTAAAACAAGTGTTCGACCATGTGGAGACTTTTATTTCTATGCCTGTGGCAACTACAATGAACAGCAATTTTTCAATGCATCCATAGAGAATAAAAATATTGTGGATTACGCAAATTATCAGTTTAATATAGCAATTATCAATTTGCTGGAAGCACATGGCAGCCGGGAGCAAAAAATGGGGAAAAGTTGTCAAGCTCTAACGCAGCAAGTAAGAAACTATTTTGAAGCCTGTCGCAGAGTTGCCAAACGAAATCTAACCAGATACTTGGAGGAACTGCAGCCGGGGCCAGATATAAATTGGCCCGTTTTAGCAAACGAAAGCAAACAAACAGGTAAATGGCCCCACGGCAAGGATTTTGATGTCTTTTACATCTTGGGAAAACTAAGATCGCTGGGCCTTACAAATCTTATTATAAGATTTGAAGATAATCGAAAAACATGGAAACGCACTATAATAATACGTCCGTTTGAGAGTTATTTTCGCAGGTCTTTGCTAGATAAAGAACGAATACTTATAATGCTCTCACGTATGGGCGTGGAAAATGCTGCGCAGATCGCCAAAGCCACAGTGGAAATTCACAAGGTATTAGCTGACATTTCAGAAGACAAAACAACTAGCGATGAGTCTAGTATTGAATTGAGTGTGGGTGATTTAGTGAAACGCTATCCAAACATCAATTTTACATCATGTTTCATGGAGTTCCTGGGGGAAAAATTGCCTTTGAATACACATATTACGCTACAGTATCCTTTCTTCTTCCAAGAATTAAATGACAAAATATTAATGTTATACGACAAGGCTCAATTGTGCAACTACATAATGATGAATTATCTTATGTCCTTTGATGAGACCAGCGAGTTCAGTGATATGTTCTGTGTGGATGAGCTGAAAGAAGTGTTTGATTTAGCACTTAACTTTCTTTATTATCATCACAACAGCGAACATCAAGAAAAACATGTGATACCCGATGTGACAGAAATATTTAACAATGTGGTTAGTATGTTGCGAGCTCAACTTCAAAGTCATGATCTGGAGGTACCAATTGGTAGAATTGAAGGAGTGGTGAGACGTTTGGAACGCATTCATTTAAATATAGGGGAATTGCCTGATAACACAACCTGTGCAACAATTGAAGCAATTGTGCCACCTTTGGACGCAAATAACTACTACAAAAATCATTTGCTAATGATTCGCTTCCAAAGGTCTCATTGGCATGAAAGACTTCGTTACGTCAGAAATCAAAAACGCGATGCTTTATATTATAGCCATGAACGAAGATTGATTATTATAAGTTATTCCTACTTAATGCCACCGATTTATGATTTTCACTACAACAATTTAGCCAAATATTCTCTCTTGGGTTTCCTTTTGGCCCAAAAACTAGTACTACACAGTGGCTTTTTGAGCTTACGAAGAGCAGAAGAATCGAAGCTTGTGCAAGCTGCAGTTAAATGCTTGGAAATAGCACCCAATTTGGGTAATGATATCATTCGTTTTGGTAATAATGCGGCCAGCGAAGTCATCAGAAAACTTGTGACCTTAAAGTTTCTCCATTTACAGCCCCTGGAGGCGGTGGCATTTTGGCAGAAACATTTCTTTTTGTACATGGCACAACTTTATTGTGACACAAACAATAGACGCGACTACAATAACGGCAAGCAAAGTGATTACTTAAATCGAATGGTAATGGACCATGAAAAATTTCAGCAAGCTTTTGGCTGCGCTGAAGGTAGTGAAATGAGTCCCCATAAAAAATGTAAAATTTTCTAGACTTCTTGTTAACAATGTTACAATGATACAAAATTCAGTAAAAACACAAAACAAGTTGAAAGCGTATTTTATTCAAATCAAAATGTAGCTGATTTCTGCTCTTCTGTTTTTCCAGCTGCCTGGCAAACAAGATTTCGCAGCCGTCACTAGACTGGAAAAGTTCATTAATGTGGCTTTAAGTTTATTTTAGGCTCTATTGTTGTGACGAATATTGATTAAAAAGAAAAGATTAAAAAAAGTGTCCATTCATAAAAATGGAAGTCGAAATTCAAAATGAATTTGGACGCAGACAACAAACAGCCAGTTGTACCCCAGCCTACAAGTCTTTGAACTTACTTGCTTTCGCTAATCACTAATCTCAAATTTTAACTTAAATTAATAAATTTACCCTCCACAATCCATTTGTATTGAAATCAATCCCCAGCGGTGCACAGTGGATTATTTTGGCCTTCTTCTGACCAAAACGTATAACTTTTGTAGGGATGGATAATTTGTTAAAAAAAATTGTTTTGCTAGAAGCTTAATTTGTATTTTCAAAAATACAAATTGAGTCACAATGAAAAAAGTATTCATTAACTTCTCACGAAAAATAATATTTTTATGTTTAACTGTTTTTTTTTTTTGTGTAAAACTATCATAATTTTTAATAAATTCATGATGCTAATTTTTCGACCTTTGTTGTTTAATATTTTAACTTAATAATTCGAGCTTGAGAGCACTTGTTTTTTTTCTAATGCTTATTTAACTCGGTATTAAAAAATTTCTGAAGAAGATACCCATTGAGGAGGCATAGAAATATTAAATTAAATAAACATTTAAAAAAACGAGTGACCTCAAGCTCGAATTATTAAATTAAAATATTATAATTTTTTTTAACCGCATTTTTATTGCAGCCGTCAGCAAAGTGACAATAAGTAATTGGATGTACTTAAGATAATTCATATCGTATGTTAATGAAAATGTGACATGTGAAGTATAAAAATATAAAAAGTATTTCTTTTTAAACAGCAACTTGAGCGTTCTAGTAACGGCTAGCTAGTTCTGATGGCGCATATCGTTTAAGTCTTTTGGGTGCCGGAAACTCTCTGAATTCCCTGTATTCATCGAGTTGTGTGTGCAAGGCTGTTGTCACGGATGACTTCTTTTACTGTTTTGACTTTTAGATCACGATGTACATATGTGCTCGTCTCTAATGTACAATTCGCAATATTTTGGACTAGATTTGTTGGATAATTTTTATGTTCGTTGTGCTTGCACTGCCCTATTATAATAAGACAAGTAACGAAGGTCTTCTATGTATTTTCTTACCACTTTCAACAGCCGCCATTTGCTAATAACTTTTGTGATTTGGCACCATCGGCTATGCGGCACACTCTTGGAACCAAAATTTAAAAAGGCCCAAGGTAGCAGTTTTTCTAAAAATTCATATAGCTAATAAAATTCTATTGGTAGTAAATCTAAAACATTTTAGAAAATCCTTTCGAAATTGAAAGTTTATATTTTTTATTTTAGGTCTCAAAGTAGATCTTATTAATGCCTTCTGGCTTTTCTAGCCGGCTATATGCGGCCAAAACTTCTCAAACTAGTGTTTGAAACTTAACAACTTTTGAATATTTGTCAAATTACAACTTATACGGGAAAGTGCTTATTCCAAAATTTCCATCAACGAAATGAGAATCAGAAATGTTCAAACACGCGTTTAATTTAGTTCTATTTCTATTACAATTTTCAATTTCACTTCAGTTTAATTACTATCAATTTTTATTTTTAGCTCTGTTTGCCATTTCTTACGCTGTTCAACTCATTTTACAATTAATTTTATATTTTCCACGGTTTTTTCTCAATTTGTGTTTTTTTTTTTTGCTCTTAAGTACAAGCACTTAACACAGTTACATCGCTTATGCACACAGACATATTAAGCATTTAGTTGTCATGTACATGCAAGGATGCATAAAATGCACAAACACCTTCAGCTTACACATACTTTCAACTGTTTGGCTCACACGCACACAATTAAATAGGTTTGACTTACTATTTTCATCCGAATATAAAACTCTGACTTGGTTTTTATGCTCTGCTCAGCAGCATTTTTAGCTTTTTTCTTGTTTTTTGCTTTGTCGACAGGTGTACTGGTGCAAGTGTTTTGGAACAAAGGACAGGTTTTGGAGTACGGGAAAAGTAGGTGAGCTACCCAAGTATTTAACATTTTAATGCGCTTACAATTACACGTATAAGGTGCAGTCATTTAATTTTGCGTTAATTTTGTAGCTCAGCTGTGTGAGACTCTTCGTCCTTTTTGTTTTTTTTTTGTTACATGTTTTCAGTGGCATTCACAAACGACAAATGAAACTTGAAATAAATTTTTCATGACATGTTTCTAATATTTGCAACTACTACATAGTAGTGGGGCGAAGCTCTGAGACGTAAGCATTTAATGGAAAGATGTATGCATGTTTTTTGTGAATTAATTAAAATTTTTCAAAATCTCTGACTTGGAAAATTGCATTAGAGAGGCGAATGTCTAATCGGCATAAATTATAAACCTGTTAGAGAAGATAAATATAATTATGGTTTGCAAATTGTAAGATTTTTAAATTTAACTAAAAAAAAACCTATTTTTCATGTAATTCAAAGCCAACAATATTTTCAATCTAATGTCACGTAATGTAATAGAAATCTACAACTAAAGCCAGTTTGTAAAGTAATTTAATTTGCAATACCAAAAGACATTTGCTGCTACACATGCAATCTAGAGTTATACCGTAATATAACTCTAGATTGTACACTACAGTTTGTGATTTGCGTTTGACTAACAAATGTTGCCTATTTTTAGGCTTTTATTATCTTACTGACGTAAGCTTCCAAGTTTTTTTTTTTTTTTTTTAATATTTTGTTGTTTATTTGGTTTGTTTTCGTATCGTTTTTGTTCTCCTTCTTTTGTGCCTAGAAATATTTTATGGCTTTTTTGGCACATCATCAAACCTTAAAAGTATGCAACAATAAAGAAAAATAAAAATCATATTACAGCATATTACATGGTGCTGTTACAAAATGCTAAACAAAAAACCCATAAACATCGTTACATCTTAAAGAAATATGTAAACATGTGCGAGCGTATATGCATATAGACATTTTAGATAAGTTTCCTTTGTTATTATTAAGCTAGATGTTCTCTTTCATACATAACATAAACTTATAGCGATTTTGCTCTAAAATATGTGACAGTAGGCACCTTAAATAAGAAACCATGACAAAATTTATAAATTTCAAGAATACCATTTAGACTGACTCAAAACTAAAACACACAAGAATTGCTTAATAATAATAAACTATAGTTATGATTTTTTTTTCTTTATTTGGCATGACTAGTTTTTTCCCATTTATGTTCAATTTCGGGCTTTGGTATGAAAATGGAAATAACTTGTTGGGCTTTAAGCTTGTTTGTACACGCTCGAAATTGGAAAAGATTTTTGTAATAAAGCTGAAGTGATCAAAGTAGTGTAATGTTTTGAGGTAAAAGAGGTGCCCTATTGTTTGAGTATTATCTGAGCACTCCTGCCGCTTTAACTGAGCATTAAGATGCCCGGAGAGAATTAAAGTGAAAAGAAACAATCTAATCTCAATCTGAATTAATTCTGAATTTTATTTCAAAAAATAAAAGCTTATATGCTAACTTAAACTATAGGTCAGCAATATTTTGGGATAGCCACAAATCTATAGTTGATTTGCTGTTCCCTTGGTCTCAGCACATTCCTACATTTTGATTCCCATGAACCGTTGGTATGTGAAAAACATTATTACAACAAATTAATACAAAAATGTTCAATACAAATTTCATATAATTATTCCCATGCCAACTTAGACATAGTTCAATATTACAGTTTCATTCCCATACACATTTTTATACAAACAAATATTATTGCTGACCCAACACAAAATACATTTAGGTTCAGTGGCTTCAAAAATGAAATTCTTATATTAACAAAAAAAATGAATTGAATTTCAAGTTCAATGTCGTACAAAAATTAATTTTAGAGTAAACAAAATTCTTACACTGCTACAGTACTAAACCTAAATATGCATACACTACAGTAGTCAAATATAATTTTTGTTTGAAACAAACACAAAACGTTTAACCTTTCTGATTAACTGCAGAATCGAACAGAACCTTCATCAGGAATCGAGCCTTCGACTTTGGTAACTGTAGTAGGGCGCTCTGCCAATTTATCGACAGAGGCACTACTTTGCAGCGGAAAATACCATGGCTGTCAACGAAGCAACCAAATTTCTTTGGGCAAAGGCCATAACTAAATTTAAGGCTGCTCTTAAGTAGCAACGCATAGTATTTCTACTCCCTGAGCCTTTCATTATTGTTTACTAGACAGGGAAAATTTTTATGGATACACATTTTTTTATATTGTGCCATTGAAATATCGAAAAAATAATTATTTTCAAGGCGTCCAAATTTAAATTCTTGGTATTTTTGTTTGACGATACCCCTAAAGAAGAGAGTCACAGGGTCGGTGTGTTCAAAAAAAAATATTAGGGGGAATACATTATTGGAAGTTGGTCACACAGGGGATTTGACTGCTCCGCGAGTACCCTGGGGCAAGTAAGTGTAATGAGGGGAAAATTTCAATTCCGAAGCACCCAAATATGGACCGTTGACGTTAATCAGTCTCAAAATATCCTTAAAGGAATGAAATGTATGCCCAACCCCCAATTATTTTTTATGCTCAATACTTTTTCAAACATGAAAATCAGACACCATAGAAATGATTTTTATGTTTTTCCCATATGTCGTAGAGAAACTTATTTTCCCCATGCCAAATTCTATCGAAAACTCTACGGTACAATATTGATTGCAAAAACGTTCCACCTGACTATTTATATATGACCAATTAATCAACTTTTACAACATTTCATCTCCGTTCGGAAGCAGGACAGGGGTGTTATCTATGATTTGTTAAAGAGAACCCTAAACTGTTTCTGTGTGGTGAAATGACAATGTTAGTCTGTTATACAGAATGTTAGTTGTTTGAATAGTTTCTTCAAAGTTGCTTGGCCTCAGATACAAGTTACACACTATACGATTGGCTAGGGGTAGAGATCAAATTCTTATGAAGTGCAAACGCGATAGGATTTTGCAAACCACTAACCCAGTTGTATTATTTTTTGGTCTGATCAATTGAAATTCATTGCTAGAATTATGATTACATTTTTAATTACACTGACCAGTTCGGCAAATCATGTGATTTAAATTCACATAATTTTGGAAATCAAAACGAACATTGCTTTAAAAAAAATTAATTTTTATAGTATTAGGGAGCTCTTAAATAACACTTAAACAAAAACAGAAATCTGAAGAAAATCCCTTGAAATTAGATTTGTAATGCAATCTGTTTTTGGAAATCACATAATATCAAGCAAAGTGATTTTCAAAACAGACCTACTAACAATCACTATAAATGTCCTAAATTTCAAAAATTATACAGAGAGTGTGTTGTTCTATATTACAAAACGTTTGTGATGTGATGAGTGGACATTTTTTTACTTGGCATCGTTTTATCATTCCATAATACCACATATTTAGATATAAAAAATCTACTGTACGCTTAATTTTTTAGTGCTTTTTTTTGTGTGCAAAAAAACACCAGCTTGTATGCTAATAAGTTTATTTGTTTAGTTTCACTTTAGTTTGTTTGCAATGTGATATGCAAAACTTTTTTCTCTGTATAACATTTTTATATTCATGTATTTTGCATAATATGCTAATAATTTTGTTGATTTTTCTTAAGAAATATGCACACAGTGAAAAAGGAGAAAAATGTTGAATAAAAAATTGGTCAAGGATATGCAAAATATTCTTAGACGAGCTGCTACAAGTTCACTTTCTTTCACATGCTTATTCTTCAGCTATACGGAAAAGGAAAAAAGCCAGTTGAAGGAGTACTTGTATAAGAGAAAAATAACTGGAGAGTAGAATGAGAGTATAAGACTATGAGCGTATTCTAGCCATATCTCAAAGGCTATTAAACATATAAACTGGAAAATGAACATGAAAATATGTAAAGATGCCCATACAAAAAGGTACAAAAGTTCAAATGCATAAAGAATGAACTGACAAATACAAAGGTATAAGAGCATGTGAATATAACAGTGTGACACCATAACATATACTCATTAGCAGGATGATAGAAGAAACTATAGCATCAGAAAAGTTTTTTGGAATTTCACATCACCAAAAGAAGTAAAAAAGATGAAGGAGAGTAACTGAAATATTTACATCCATTTAAAAATTTTAATTGGTGCTTTTTGTTAAATTCTTTTCCTAAATAGTGTTGGCATATTTAACGATGGTATTAGATTGTTTTCATTCATGTTTCTGTATCATATTTTCCATAATGTCTTTCTTTTATGCAGCTTTTCTTTTTGTATTTTTTACAGTATTTGTGGTGTTTTCTTAACACAGTTTGTAGTTTTTGAAAACATTTTCAGAGGACTTTTGCTAAAAAGAAATACTTTTGTCGTTAACTTAATCCTGCCAACAATAATATTTTGATATAAGATTTGATAATATTTTTTCTTTTCTATTTTCATCATTTATGCGAAATATGAAAAGCAAAGTTTCATTCAAAGTCATGTAATATGTATCAGCATACTTACTGGCAGAGAACTCATGTCTTCTACGAGAGACAAAATATTTTATGAAAAGATTATGAAAATGTTTTTGTTCCAAGGAATTTTAAAAACAAGTAAAAGCACTCACAATGCTCACATGCCACCTGGAACCAAAGAAATTTTCTGAACTACTTCTAACAAAAAAAAAAAAGAAAACTCCCCAAAAATGTCTCTTCAAATCGGTTTTAAAAAATTAACTCAGCTATCTGCGCAACGATTTTGCCTAGTTTCAATAGCAGACTCATGTATCAGCTTTGTGACAGAAAAACATTCCAAGTCATAAGCGGTCAGTCAGAAAATGAACATTTTACTGGGCCTCGCCTCTTCCACATTTCTATCAATACTGATCCCTATTATACATATTTATAAATGCGATAAAGTCACATCCTCAAATGCTGGAAATTAAGTTCCATACTCATAGTAAATTTTAACACTGTGTTGGGGAGGGTGTAAAAATATGTTTGTTTAATATTTGTTAGGTGTGGTTTCCCTCATAAAACTTTAAGCAATAACAGTTTGTGTGTGATTGTTTAAGTGGGGGTTGTGCACCGGTGCACATAAGTAATATTAATTAAAAAGTAATTAAATATCACTCATACGCTGCCAACACCACAGAGTAATACAAGTCATATTAAACTCTATTATGGAGTGTTGGCATACGCTTAATTGATTATAATTAAATATTTATGTGTGTAATCAGAAAGCAGCGTTTTGTGTGGCGAAAATTAGCAACCGTTTTATGGTCTGGCATTTTTGGATTAAAATGGAATATAAAAGTAAAATCACTTCACTTCTAAACCTTTGATGATTTATTTCAGTTTGCTCTCACTTACTTTTCTCTGTTTGATATTGGCAAAAGGATGCGAAACTATTACTTGTAAAGCCTTTGGCCGAGTATTGATGTTCAATACTCGCTAAAGCAACAACTGAAAAGCATCTACAATAAAAAAAAATTTTTTTTGCTCCCCTCAAACATATGCTTTCTATAAGCCCCAATTTTTTCACTTTTCCTCAGTCATAATTTTTTCGCTAGACTTGACAACATGTGTTACTTCTATCAATGGCTGTGCTCCGTTACAGAATACTAAAATTGTTAGAAAATTTTGGAAGCCCCAAATGGGACAACCACAAGTTGTTTAATTCAAAAACCTATAAATTTGTCACATGTCTTAATAAGCAAATGTTGCTTTGGGCTGTTGTGGCACCCATAATCTATTCAATTTTTTCAACTCCCTTTTGTTATTCTATGGCTGAGCAGCACTTGCATAATCCCATCAAATGTTCCCAGAATTTGTAAAGAATAACATAAACAGGAAAATGAAACTAAAATGAGTACTTTGCTTTATATCATTTTGTGGTCGAGTATGCTGGGAATATTTAAAAAATACAAAAATTAGGGCATTTAATAAAGGTATTTATATAAGTCGAATAGTTTATGCTTTACACCCACTAAATTGAATGTATTAAAAAAACAATCAAGGGAACAAATTAAATTTCTAAGTAAAACCAGATCATAAGAGCTTAAGTTTTTAGTTGTCATCATATTTTTTGACACTTTTCCCAGAGCAGTATATTTTTTCTTTTAAGGTTTGTGGACTTTAACACAAGAGCCGCCGCTTGACTGCTCTTATTTTGAGGTAAAAGGGAAATAATAACAGGCAGGTAACAGGTTGAGCTTAGTAAAAGAGCAAAGTAAAGGAGTATAGGGCTGAAAAAAAATCTGGATATATAGAAGTAAGAAATTAGTCGCATACAAATACTTTTGGGCAACAGAATAAAAAAATAGTAGACAGCAAGAGTATAGCATGAGTATTACAACACTGCTGATGTCATAATATTAAGCAAACATTATGTAATAAAAACAAGAGTATAAGAATATGCAAACTGGATGTATTAAAAAATTAGTATAAGAGTTTCACTGAAAAATATAAACTGGATTTTAAAACGTCTATGAAATGTAACGTTTTAGCTTAGCTTACTGAAATACACTGCTAGTTTCTATTTCAAGCTTTTGCAAGATCTAACATTATAATGACTAGGATGCAAAGAAAATGTTTATATAATTTTTTTAATTATATTTCACAGCTTTGCGACGAAGAAACTAATTGCAGGTCCTTTATTTATGAGCACAAATTAAAAAAAGATATCAAAATGTCTTTAAGAGTTCTTACCGCTAACATCGTAGTTCATGATAAACGACGCAAGGAAAACTTTTGACTTCTCTGAATACTTTAGCCATGATTATTGAGGGCAAGAATTTGTGCACTAATATTTACCACTTTTATGTTTAACATCACCCTTTTTTTTTTTGTTAAAATAAACAAATTTTTTCCATTATTTAACACAAGAAATTAGCAAGCATTAATTTAATTCTCCAATTATCTGGTTTTAGTTAAATTTGTATTTCTCCAGAAATGAGAAATTATAGTGATCAACATTTTTAAAGGAGACCATAAAAGTAAAGTTGAAGTTTTAGGGGCTGGGGAGCATACCATGGTAGTTTTATATCCAACATGGGGCTCTTCAGCACCCAAGAGTCCAGGTCACAACTAATTGCATGCTGTTTAAGCAGCAGCGCTTGCGATCCTAGTATCTTAGCTCTTCCCTACTTACTGACTATCTATATTTAACTCTGATTGCCATATAGTTGTTTTTTACGTATCAACTACAGTACTAAACATTTAAATTCCATATGTAGCTACTGCTACTTCTCTTGCTGAGGCAAATTTTAGCAACAATTTCAGGTTTGTTGCACTCTTTCATGTGTAAAATGTTCTTCAATGTTTTCATAAAATTCCAATTTTGGTTTTATATTTTTGTGACATTTTTGGTTACTTTTGTATATTTATCACATGGTCGTTATGATTTGTTGTTGTTCAAAAAAAAAAAAAAAAACAAACAAATACACTGAAACATATGACCTACTAGACCATGGAACACAATAACACGACTAGTATATAACAGTGTGTGCATTGAAAAGCCACATTATAACACTAAGCGATGCTGATATTCAATTATCTGATATTTATTAGTTTTCTTATAATAAATAATTAATTCACCAGCTATAAGCGATTAGCGTTAACTTTATAAATTGCCACTGCAGCACAGCAATTAAGCAATTTTGTTTACGCCTGCTGTCTATAGTGTCAGGAAATATCAACAAGTTAATATATGGCAATTATTTGGTATCACGGGCAAATGTGCTATAAAGATATCAAATGTTCGCAAATAAATTATATAAATGAATGCCGGGACACACAAATCATAACACGGTCAACACTAAACACCACCACCACGGGCGAAACATCAGCAAATTGTTTTCTCACATGTAAACATAAATAGACGCAACAAATAGTGACTTCAAACCGTATGCAGCTACACGTACAAGCCACCAACATATACATAAATGAAAATGAAGTGCAAAATGTTAATTTATGATTAATATTGTGGATTAATGGATTCCAATTTATTGAATTTGCTGGCCAGCAATATCTGTCATTCTAAGGACAAAGTCGGGACAATTTTTTTTTTTTTTTTTTGAATTGTTCTTTTGCGAAACTTTTTTTCATATAAAATTCATATTTTCGGAAAATGTTCTGTCTAATTTTGTCATGTATCAAAATAAAAAATATTTACGTACATGCATGTGTATGTGTAACAGAAATTTCTTAGTAAAAATATTAGCTAACATGTCTGCTGTGAAATTGAATGCCACGTATTCTGCAGAGTTCATCAGTTCAAATTAAGTCACATAATATTGAATTTATTACTCCCTGAGTCTTTATGGTCTCATAAAATTAGATATTATAACCTTTTCTTAATGACCAGTTGTTACATGATGTTGATTTTGAGGATGGACAAGCGGGGGCCGCTTCATTGTGTTCAACAGTTTTAGTTGGTCATATACAAGGTCATTATGATGGATTTTTGCTTTGACATTGGAGTCTTTTATTACACATACTTTTGTTATTGCTATTACCATTAGATGTTATCAATTTATTATTTGCTGCATATAAATATAATTTTCATATGAGCTTTATATAATAATAGGAAAGCCAATCATCCATGCAAGTGTGTGTGTGTGTGGATGAAAGTTGCTCACGTGGCAAGATAATAAATAAAAATTTGTTCTTCATTCTGTTGTGTGTGATGAAAGAAATATCTAAGTGTTTTTCAATAAAAATATTATTTACTTAGTATTAGTATTTTCTAGAGCTAAATGTCCTCTATTATATATTTTTTTTTTATATTTATTTGCATATTTTTGTATCAAAAATGTTCAATATGCGAAGGAGAGCGTAATATTGGCAAAAATATACGAAAAAAAAAGTATTATACTGCCTGTTCCTCAATGTCGCAAAAAAAATATAAGGGATCGAAATTTAGTCGCTCGATTTCGTATCAATTTGTATTCCTCTATGTCGACAGCTTGCGTTCGCATGGGCTTACGTCATGAAATATTTGCTATTTATTTCACAGACATACCGGATCGATAAACTAAAGGTTTGGTTGATTTTTTATTGCAGTATTGCAAAAAAGCAACTAAATTCTTCTTGTGTAAATAAAACCCTTTTTTAAAATTGGTCAACTGTATCCGACAGGCCAAAGCAAATACATACATAAATAAGTACAAAATAAAAAAGCAAATATTTTGAAAGCGCGGAAATAGTTTTTGTGGTGTTTTAAAATTTAAACATATTTTTTGCAAACACATTTAATAAGTACTTTGATGCACTGAAACTGGTAAACTCAGGATTTTCCTCCATCTGTTTAGGAAAAGTACATACATACATACATATGAAAATTGTTTAATATATTTACTAAATAAAATAAAAATGAAAAATATGTGGGTTTTCTAGTTTTATTTCCCAATTTTTTTCTTAAGAAATAAATATAAAATTTTTTCTATAAAAGCACCCACTCGCTAGCAAAACAGCAAGTGATTGATATTAACGTTTGCGTTCGTAGTGCTGACCACATGATCGATATAGAGAAATCGGTTTTTGTAAGAAAACACTTACGTATTTGCGACTTGTCGATCGAGTCTCATCGTTCAAATAAAAGAACGTCATAGAGGAACCCAAAACAATTTCCGAACAATGGCACGACTTCGACATTTGCTCAAGCAAATACTAGTACTAAAATTGTATGTTATTACTAAGAGGCATCAAACCAAGACCCTAAACATATATTTTTTAGATGTTTCACTAGCAAGCCAAAAATAAAAAAAATTAGATGTCTAGTATGGAAATTAATTGATTTAGAATACAATTTTCCCCCTTGTTTTTTTATCGTTTTTTTTTTCATAAAATTCTAAACTTCTATCATCACTGCTGGGCTGAGCCTGATTTTTACTTCTGCAAGTGAATATAAGGGCTAAATTGTTTTCGTTTTTACCAAAGGCTTTTTTAGTACCGAATCTTAAATACACACACAATTCAAAATTTATTTTCACCTGGATTTTGCGTCTATCTCCTTCGCCCTCTCACGTTCAAGACTCCTTAAGCATTAAGACGGTGGCAAAAATTTGCAGCATGCAAAACCAACTTTGAATATATGATTTTGTGCATAATGTGCACAAAAAAATTTAAATTTTCATCTCACTGCCTGTGTGCTTACATCTTTATTTAAGAGTTAGTTTGAACTGTTAAATTTTATGGCCTTTTCTATGCAAATAATGACCCTAAAAAAAGAGAACACAATATACCTGGCAAAATGCAAGAGGTGTTTTATAGCTGCACATATGGCCAAAACAATTTGAAGGTTAACTTGTCTATTCGACACAATTTAGTGGCTTTTCCAAGACTTAGTCAAATGGAGTGTAAAAGTGAATAACAACTTAATGGGTTTTTTCGTTTAAAAGGATAAACGTTTAGTTCAAAAATAAGAGAAAAAGCTGAGAAGTACAAAAATTCACAAAATTTACTGCATTTTTCAGGCTTCAAATTCATTTTTCCCTTTTTAAAGGGTATATAAGGTGGAGGCATGTCCTTACATTTATTCAGCTAAGATTCAGCATGGGAGCTGAAATGCAATTGTCTTGGAGGCCATTAACAAGCTGTGGCTTTTCCTCGGCTCATTAAATTTCAATGTGAGGGATGTAAAAGTTCTTATGCAAAGAATATACAAATGTTAGCCTAACTTGTGGAAAATAGCAGTCATATTTACAGTTGCTTCATATGATACATGCGAGAGACACATATAAATAACAGTTGCCATTGATTTATATGAAAAGATCGTAGCTTAGATAGAACTTGAACCTGGCAAAAGTCTGTAGGACATTGTTTAAAAAGTTGTTAATACATCCGCTGTACTTTGGCAGCACACTTTGGAAACAAGTTTTTAAAATACACTAGAGCCCCAACTTGCGTCGTTAATGGGGACCGGAGAAACGCGACGCAAAATCGAATCACTTTTTTCTATATAAATGCACTGAAATTTAATTTGTTAGGGAAAATATATATAAAACAAAGCAAAAAATTTTGTATTTTTGATAAAAAATACTAGTATGAGTACGTTTTTATTTATTTAATTTACTTTAACAAATGTTTATATATATTATATAGAAATAACAAAACCATAAATTAAGAAAAAAAAAAACATGAAAATTAAATTCATTTACATACATACATATGTATACTATTTACTTTGACTCATGTTTTACGTCCTTAAGGCATATTCTGGTGCATCACACACTTTCACCCCAATTGTTACCATAACCAGACAGCTGTTCTTAGCACCACTTATATAAAAAAGAAAAGGGGATTCCCCTTTTTTCACCCAATTTCAAAATTTTTTAACGTACAGGTGACAATCGTTGTTGCCAGAAGTTGTAAAAACTAATGAATTCAAGATACTAAATACATACTACACTACAAATGTTAAAAATGGTAATCCACAATGCAGTAAAAAATGTGACCGTGTTTAGCGACGCAAATCGAAGTTAAAACGATGCAAATCGAATCGATGCAAAAACGACGCAACTCAAACCGACGCAACTTGAAATCGCAACGACGCAAATCGAATTTTTCCAGTTGTAAAAAGCGACGCAAATCGAAACGGCGCAAATCGGAACGACGCAAGTCGGGGCTTTAGTGTACTAGAAAAAAAAACTCTACCCATTCACAAGATAACAAAGCAACAAAAAATCCATACTTTTACTTAAATCCATACTTTCTTAAATTAAAAATATGTTAAAGACACAAAAAAATCGTTTACTGGAACAAACTGTAGCAAAATCAAGCAAGAAATTTACCGAAAATTAAAACCTTAGCGTTTGAAATCAGTCCACTCATTATTTCACAGATATAAAAGTTACTATTTGTCAAATTAATAGCAAAAAATCGAAAAGATAAGAATATATTTTATTTGATTTTTCTCATCAATATGGGGTGCCGAACAAACGAAACAAGTCGTTAGCCAATTATAACTTAATAAAAGTTACGAAACAAAATTAATTTGAAGTACAAAAAAAGGCTAAAAATTAATTCATATTTATTAAAACAAAATTGAGATTGTGAAGCAAAAACTTTTGATATCCGAATATATATTTTTTTATGATCAAGGGTCATTTCAAAGTGCTCTAAAACTTTTTTTAAAATTTATTACTAATCCTTATTTATTTCCAACAATGCAAATTAAACAATGAAATATTGCATTGAGCGTCGACTTTACCTTTTTTTATCAACAAAATTGGGTCAATAATTATGTAGGTATTAAGGGAATTTGAATACTAAACAATTTGTTGAAATACTTTCGTTTTATTTGTACTACATGTTGTTGTTTACCAAAATACAATGTAGCATATTTTTTAACAAACTAAATGTTGTATAAACCTTGAATTAGAGTATAAAAATATACGTTATTGAAATTCTATAGAATTTTTTTTTTTTTTTTATATTGTTAAAGATTTTTTGTTTTTAGTTTTTGCTATTTTGTATTTATTTAGTTCAAGGTTTTAAAATAGCATCAACACAAATTATTATTCTCAATTATCATAATTTGGGGTAATAAAAAGTGTGATGAAAAAAAATTGTATTAAATTAATATGAAAATTTTTGTATGCTCAATAAATAATACAGGCCTTAATTTGTGAACTTAAACACTCAACATGTACTGAAACTAGAATGTAGTCTATAATCTTGAAGCCTTTTCCCAATTGCAAAACTACGAAAATGAGTACAGCTCCATTGTTGTACTTTGATGGATGGACTTTTGTTTCTGTCTATAAAAAGGGCATCATTGCCGTTATAGCAAAATTAGCTACCAGAAAGCCTCAACTAATACCAAGCATAAAGAAGTTATGCATATTTGTTTCAATTCAGAACTTGATTAATTTCTTGTCTGACAACTTTATACATTTAATATGCTTGTTTTGTGTTACCTCACATGCCATTGGCTTCCACAATTTATGAACATTTCTTTGTATGAGCTAAAGCCTGAATAAATATTATGTATGCTAAGAATAATCACTTGTTCCTGCCAGACCGTAGGTAAAAGTAAATCCACATAATTATTTTGAGCACGTAAGCATATTTTTTTATTTCTTTTTATTTAAGTAAACGAACCAGTAAAGTCAAGCAAGTAAAGCTTAGTTTTTCTTTTCTATCCGTTTTTGGGCAGTTTCTACAACGAAACAAATAATTATTTCGCTTTAAATGTATGAAGCCAAATAAAAGAAGTTCTAACAGCTTTGCTGTTTGTTGATTGAATGGGAACTATAACAATATTATGTTCGCTTTAACAGACAGGATATTTTTATTTGCAATGTCCGGAACATATATATGATCACTATAAAAACAGGTTTTGTTACATTTTGCTGAAAATCCCTGAAAACTCTTGTATGGCTGTATTTAATGGCAATATCAAAAAAAAAAAAAATTACCAGCAGCCAGTGTATAATTAACATTCAAACCTGCTAAATTTATAAGAAATAATCAGCACAATCATGAATGATGATTCCGTGAGAGTTTTTTCTCTTTTCCCATTCCTCTTATTATGTTGATAAAAATCATAGGAAATTTTTATTTAACCTTCCCTGTTTTAGCCACATCGAAGCGGAAAAATAGTCGGCGGAGGCAAAAATATGTGGTTTTTGTTTTTTTCCTATAAAAACTGTCGATATTACCAACTTTTATTTTTTTGTTTCTCAGGTAATTTATGATTGGAGGAATTTTTTTCTCGAGAAACGTATTTTCATTAGGAATAAAACTCCTTGAGAATATTCATGATTGGGCTGAATATAATATTATTAATTCGTTTGCATGAATTCATGGTTTCTTGTTTGTTTTTCTTTGTATGGATTTGTTTTAACACCAAGTCGGATTGAAGGAAAATGAAAGTTTTTAATTTGCTCTCTGTGTATGGATACCGAATATTATGATTTTTAGTTAAAACAATTTTCGAGAATAAACTGACTTAATTAATTTTTCCAGGACTAGCAGAATCAAACCTTCAATGTATTTCCCCCCCCCCCCCCCCCCCCCCCAAAAAAAATCCCCAGAATAATGGCTTCCATCAAAGTTGTCAAATGCGTTTGCGATAATTAAAAAACGTGAAAGCGAGTTTGAGACCATGCTTGTGCATGCTTCACCATGCTCTCTTCAAATCGGTAAAATTCAAAGGTATGTGTAAAAGGTCTACGTTTGAAAATAAAATACTATTCATTTCAGATTTAGCAAATCCTTTCATATTTGCTCATAACTAAAACTTGATCGGCAGAGTGTGCTTTAGAAAATTTATTTAATGAAAAGAAACCTTTTTTACAAACATTTGTAATAATCCAAAATGTGTTTATTAGTATTATATTACATATTTGTTTTATTTTTTGAATACCCCTTAAACACCGTACACTACAATAGTGTTTGTTTGCACGTTTCAATTTGTTTGTATGTATGAGTGAATTAAACATTTTAGTTTTTACCTTTTCCTTGGGGAATTTGCACATGTGTTCAGGTGCAAAAGAGCGTGTGTGAGTGTATGCGTGCGTGCGTGCGTGCGTATTTGTGTTTACGTGCATGACTATGCCAATATGTGTTTTTTGTTTAGTTGCTGGCGTAGAAGTGTGTGCGTGTGTGCATATACCGATGTGGGCTTAAAATCAAATATTTAAACATTTTGCTGAACAGTATAAACACGTAATACGAGCACTTTATAATTTACAACTGCAGCAACATATTGCCACTTTGAACAAAAAATACTGTTTAAATACAAATGTGTTTTAACGAAGTGAACTGTGGGCAGGTTTTAATGAACTTGTTTTACATGAAAATATCTACAATGTTTCTGTAAGACTTGAGAAATGTAAGCTGCTACTTAAAAAAAATATATAAAATTTAGTTTTGAACCGAATTTGTAGTAATTTGGGGCCAGATGATCGTTGTAGCGGAATTGAAACAGCCACGGTATGTTCCCCAGCTAATAAGTTGCTCTTGTCCTTGCCTTTAAAAAGGCTGGCCACTACAGTTGTGCCACAAAAAATCTCTCTCGATTTCGAGGAAGTGAAACCAAGCCAAAGACTAATAATTAATTTCCAACATGATGTACAGAAATGCTTGCAAATTGTTTCTTTCACATTTTATCACAAATTCGATTGTTTTGATGAGTTTTTTTGGGGGGGTGGCTCACGATGAAAGGAGCCTATGAGAAAAATTGTATATAAAATGTACACACAGAAATTAAACAGGCTCGATTTTATATTTTTCGGGGGAGATTTTACTTCATAGGACTTTCATTTTGATTCAACCTGTTATGTTAGTCGTGAGACCAGACCAGGGGCCAAATCATCGCATTCGATATCTACCGAATTCCGTCACTTATGCTGTGTATTTGTTGTTTATTTTGTTTTTGTTTTACATTACTTTTGCTCGATAGTTCATTCGATATCGAATGCGATGATTTGGCCCCAGACCTTGGGTCCTGAAAGGTACTATTGTGCTGAGTTCGATAAGGTTCTATTTTATTAAAACTACTATGATTCCTGTTGACTTAAAATGTCCAAGTAATTCGAAATCAAAATGAAAATTAGTCATGGCCTGGGTTCGAAGCAAATTTGAGTGCTGATGAGAGACGTGGAGGTCGTGATACAGCCATGGTATGTGCCCCAGCCAGTAAGTCTTCATCTTTATTTTTCTTGTCTTCTATAATGACTTCACTATTTTTAAATCAATTTTTGAAACCTTTTAAATTTTTATACACGATTATTCTGATATTTTTATCTAACAATAGATTTGTTACAATTGAAATTTTCTCTCTCCCTATCAGTGTCTTCTTTAGGTTATCACAAACAGAATCGTCGTGGCACCTTCCTGTTTCCATTCCCTGTCTGCCTAATTCTTACTCAGCATTGCCGGAACTGTTCTAAAGTCGAGTTTTATTGTCTGAGCTAATTATTTTTTTTTAGACAAAAATGTAAAATAAATTTTCGTTATATCGTTTCACTTTAGAAATATTTTTGCTTTTCCACTGTGCTCTTATGAAAGCAGTGCGTCCTTTAAAAATGTATTCATGAGTGTGTTTTAAAACCAGTTATATATTTTTCCCCGTTTTAACTTTAAAATGCAATGAATGGGGTTTGAAGCCATTAGGGCCAACCACTAATGCTTAGCGTCAATTAAATACCAAATGTTTGCTTGAGTGCGTTTGAACGTATGTATACATATGTACTTCTAATGCGCACGTAGACTTTTCAAAATATCATATAATTTATGTGGAAAAAAACAATATTCTGCTAAACAACTTTTAATGAGCGAAAATAAAATTCTAAAAAAAACAGAAATATTTTTATATACTCGAATGTAGGTTTTATTTACTAAAAAAAGCTTCATGAAAACATGTACAACTTTTGACAGGCCAATGAGAGAGATTGCATTTATATAGTATTCTTATCTGTTTATGCGAAATTGTAAGTATATACTATATCACGCTTAGATGAACAATAAAAGTATTGTCAATAAAATTAATATTGAATGATTTAAAAATTTTTATCTCAACAGGGTGCTTTTAAGTAAAACCAGGTTTTCAATTGAGTCAATACTTGGGTCAATATTTGGTACCATAACTTTTGTGTTCACACATACAAAGTTTAACTGATATGCCTTAATTTTAATTGTCAAAAATCCAGAGAGCCTTTATATAAAAAAGGAAAATACAAAGAACTTGGCAGTTGTTAGCAGCACCCAAATCGCTTTGAACCCAGTCTGGGTGTTGCTGAGGGACGTGATGGTCGAAAAATGGCCATCGCATAAACCCCAGCCAGCAAGACTTCGACTTTACTTTTCTTGTCTCCTTTAAAAATGTTAATGACTTAAGTTTTTTTTCCAACAAAAAATATCTTTCTCAATCTTGAACAAGTAAAATCGAACTCAAGCCCAATAAAATTATTAACAACTGTTAATCATATAGTTTGATTATAAAGTTAATACTAAATATTGCTTAAGCGACATCGCTCAAACTTTTGCCTCAACTTTTTCGTAAGATTTTAGCCATCGAGTTTTACCTCCAGCTGGGAGCATCACCAAATAAGGGGGCCTCACAATTTTAACATTAATTTCAAGGGGTCCAAAAAAGCAACCAATTTTTTGTAACAGTTTGGCTAAGCACTGTGGCACAGGAAAAGTTTGCCTTTGTTTGTGTAATATAAGTTTATTGCTGTATGTTTTATTTTGAAACTTGCAATCGTACTTGCATACTAATAGGTTTATTATCCTTCAAAACTATATTTTTCATTGCTATGGTTTTTTTTTTTTTTTTTTTTTGGAAACCACTTACTTTTGAAGCAAGAAAACTGTTTAGAAACTAAACTACTTACCTAAAATAATTGTTTCAGTTGTAAAAACTAGCCTACATATGAACACTTTCCATAACACCCGACATTCAAGTAGGTATAATGCAATACTGCCGTTCTTTGTTTAAATTAAAGCACCTTTCAACATACAATTGCACTTAATTTAACAACAACAGCAACTGTTGTTGCTAAACCAAAAAAATTAAACTCTAACAATTTATGCCATAAAATGTTCTAGTAACAACAATAAACACAAAATAAAAACAAACAAAAAAACAACACTGTCAGCAAAGATGCCAATTAAATGTTGTACAAATACAAGTAGTGAATACTGAGTGCTGAGTGTAACAACTTGCAACAAGAATCTTACGGCAATGCAAGAAAAATAACATATGAAAACATTAAGAGAGTGAAAGCAAGAGCCTTTAACTCCCTATTTCAGTGTTGAGCGCACGAATACAAACTAAATGCAATAGATTTTGTTTTCTTTTGCTCGCTATTAAATATTGTATGCATGCTATATTCTCCAATAAAAAATTAGATAAAGTTGTTTCAGTGGCATAGAGGTAAATGTAAAGAAAGTAAAACTTTGATTACCAATTTCCCAAGAATGTTTTCTTTTCTTTTTTCAAAAATAGAAAAGTGGCCTCAACGAAAGACAAAAACTTTATTGTGATTTGCTTCCAAATCCACCAGTCTTCTATACATCTTTTATTTTAAACAGATATGAGTTTTCCAAGCTCTAGGTCAAGTTTTTATATTTTATTTTATTTTGAAAGAAAAATCTTTTCATACTAAAATGTCTCAGGATATATGTATGTATGTATGTTTCTTTCAAGTTAATTAATTTCTATTATTTGAACATTTTCTTATATAATTATTTCTGTATTAAGTTTATCAGGCTCAAGTTCTTTCTATATTATCTCTGTGATTGATATTAATTAAATTGGACAAAGAAAACATCAAAGACATTTAGCAGGCTGGACAACTAGTTATGCAATGATAAATATAGACAAATAAAAATGAAAGGTGTGTTTGATATAATGAAAAAATTTAGACAGAAAATATACAACAACTTAGGTGGCTGAGTGGCATGGTTGTCGCTTTAGAAACATGAGCCCCTGAGTTCAAAGACGGGTGCTGACGAGAAAGTGTGGCGGCTTCGAAACAACTAGTTGTCCACCCTGCTAAATGTATTTGATGTTTTCTTTAACTAATTTAATTAATATCAATCACAAAGATAATATAGAAAGAACTTGAGCCTGATAAACTTAATACAGAAATAATTATGTATGTTTCTTTCAATAGAAGAGCTGCGGCGAAAACTTCAATAACAACTTGTAGAATGATATTATCTGGCTTTGCACACAATGGGCATAAGACTTCACCAACCTTGCGTACAACCTTTATTTGGAATATGAAATTCTAGCGACAATCTCACCCGGTAATTACATGTACAATGTTCCTCAATCAGTTCATGGTCGTTCCGTAAGATATACAAATCGCTACACAAAATGTAACGATCACAAAAGAGCGCAAAGTGGCGAAAACTGGTTAAAACAATTCGTGATTCAGCAAAAGCCCAAGCAGCAAAAAAAGCCAAATAATTTGGATTTAAAATCACTAGGCTTTCAAGAAGTTATCAAAAACAACATACATACATACATAAATCAAAAACGGTTCGTGGTCTAGATGATCTCAGGTCTATTTCTATTCTATACATTGAAAACCCCAATGTTACTTTGTGTTTCGAACTAAATTTCTGATTCGCAATATACTTTTCGCAATGATTTAAATACAACTTCTTTTCTATTACAATTTATCGACTCAGTATGTGTTAGTATCAACATAAATACTATATAGAATATATTAGCTTATTGTTGTATTTTTCAAACTTATTAATATTGCTCAACTATATTTTGGAACACAACTATTGTACAAAATATGTTATTTGCCATCACAAGATCATGCTCATTTTCTCAGTAAATTTTAATATCGTAAATTGTAAGTTAAGATTTAATTATTTGTTATTGATACATAACTCAGATATAACGGGACTTCTAAGAAAACAATTTTCTTGTGCATATTTTTTGCAAAACTATAAAGAAAACGTTACAGTTATTATGGAAAATAAGCATTTTTAAGTCGTGTAGCTCCGTAAAATTATTTCAGTTTGTGTATTTGCTGTTCTTATTACTTGCTTCCGTGCTTAAAGTCTTCTATGAAATAAAAAAGCAAACCATATGTATGTTTATAAATTGTTGGCTTGTTCTTCACTTGTTCACTATAATTTAAGTCAATGGTAGCCCATTGACCCAATAAACAGAACGAGCAGTAGAAAAACAACGAAAGAACAACAACACAGCTCTCAAAAACAAACAACAAAAAAACAGCTTAAAAAAGTATCAAAAACACAGCATTGAAGAACTGCAAATTGCTGAGCTATTGCTGTTTTATTTTACTAAATAACATTTTCGTGCATGCACAGACATGCTTGCCAGCTTACACAAATATCATATGTATGTAATACACACATTTTGTATTATATCCACTTGCAAGCTCTAAGTGCAAAAGTGCGAAATGGTTTTGAACAGAAAGTCCAATGCTCAGTAAATGTCTTATACGCTCTTTGATTGATTAATGAGTACTTGGCCCGATACATATGCGTGGTTTGGCAGAAATGGCAAAAAACGTTTTAGAGAAGTTATTCATTATATGTATAATAAAAGAGCTTTTAAGTTTGCATGTTTACTTCTGCCAGATCTTTTGGTGATAGATTATAGTTCTCAGCATTTTTAAAGAAGGAGAGAAAAATAAATGTGGTGAGACTTATTTGCCGGGGCACAACCAGATTCGAACTCAGGTCGCAAATGAAGCGCACACTGATTTTTAAGCTAAAATGTAGAGACATCTAACTACCAGAGTATTTTATTACTTTCTGTCCATATCGGACTAATTGCTCAGTTTTCTATTTTACCAACATTTTGTATTCTGTAAAAAGCATTCAGTTGACTTTCTACTATTTTTTTTTTTTACTTTTAGTAATTTTATCATTAATATGACGCCACCACAACAACATTATGAGTGATTTTTAAGCACCAATATTTACTTTTTAGTTGAACTTTATAATTATCTATTGAGTGATTTAATTACATATTAAATAAGAAAATAAAAGATTCCTTTTAATATTTTTAAGACACTTAAGAGAATTAAATTTGCAGATTTAATAGCTGGGGTACAGCCGTGGCTGTTCACATTCGGCCCAAGGATCCTCAGCACTCAATTTAGCACGTGCTTTGAAGAGCACTTTAATTAGTTAATGGTAAATCATAAAAATCATATAGACGGCTGAAGAGTACAGAAACTATTAATTGGTTTATATTTTTATTCAGCTCATTTTTGTTCGTGTTTACTTAGTACTTTTTAATTCATTTGTAGCTGCACATTATAATGAGAACATTATCAAATTATACATTTTTCTCTGGCTGTCATATTGCTACCTTGCGGGCAGCTGAAAGCCTGTGAGAATCCTTCTGTGTTCATCGCAATGCGATTTAAATGATCACTTTCCCTGTCACCAGACGTATATCTTTCACTATCTGTGGTACAGTAAAGTTGTGCAATACGCAAAAAGAAATGGGTCTTCCACGCTGTCACCGACTCCAAGGGCTGTAGATTAAGAAACTTTAATGTCACAATTCTTCTTATGACTTCACTGGATACAGTATCACGAACACGACGGTATGTAACATGATGTTGTGGTACAACTTCTAAGCATTCCAAAGCAGTTTGGAGGGGCTTCGAAAACTCACTCTTCTTGTCATCATTTAATTTCTCAAGTTTGCAAAACTGCAGAAGTTTTTGGGCCAGCATTAAGCCCAAGAGAGAATATTTGTCCAACTGATTGTAGTGAAAATCATAAACCGGCGGCATCAGAGAGGCATAATTCAAAGTAATCAGTTGTTGGGATCCTTCAGACATTATTACTGTTAGACTTAACATTGTAGAGGTGCTAGACGTCTGAAAGTAATTTTCATACATCCTAGGCCTTAGGAACCGAGTCATTATCAAATGGTTTTTATAGTAATTATTTGCATCCAAAGCCGGCACACTTGCATAAATTTTCCCCACTGTGGCACAGGTAGGGTTGTCCGGTAAATTTCCCACATTTAAACGGACACTTGCCAACCTGCTTTTTTACGATTCAATTTGATAAACTGTTAAACCAAGGTCATGACTTTCAAGATATTTTACCAGCACATCAGTTACAGTGTCATACATTTCTGTGACATCTGGCTTAACATTATTTTCCAAATAGTCTCTGTTATGATGATAATAAAGAAAATTCACAGCCAAATTGAACATTTTTCTAAGCTCGTTCACGCATACTTGATCAGAGAACTGAGTAGGGGTGTGAAATAACATTAGATAATGTATCATTAAATAGTTACACAGTTTGGACTTATCGAACAACAACCACATTTTGTCATTTAACTCTCGGAAAAATGAGGGGTTGTAAAGCCAAATTGGGGAATTTGAGGGTAATTGTTCTCCCCTGTACGCCACGAAATATGAGCTAAAATTGAGATTGGGATGCCGCCTAACCAATTCACCAAAGGTGATTTTAACAAATGAGTGCATTGGTTTTCCGTAATCTAATAGCAGGTTTTGTAGCACAATATGCGTTTCAAATACATCCTCAACGATTGCAGTACTGTTTTCTATTTCCAAAGCTGACAGCAACACTGCTGCTTGCGTTGGCAAATTATTAGAATAATTTAGTTTAAGAGGTTGTATTGCAGTTATGTGTTCATTCTTGTAAAAAATATCCAATGATGTGAACATTACCTCGGCAATGTCAAGAGATCTTAATGTTCCCAAGAGGTGGAAGACATCACAATCTTGTTCATGGTGCCATTTACTTGTTTGGTTACTTTCTTTATCTAAAGCGGGCCAATTTAGATGCGGTCCTGGCTGCAGCTCTTCCAAATATCTGGTTAGATTTAGTTTGGCAACTTTGCGACAGGCTTCAAAGTAATTCCTTACCTGCCCAGTGAGAGCTACGCACTTTTGCTCGATTTGGTGCTCCTGCCGATTGGGTTTTCCCAGTATATTAATAATTGCTAGATTAAACTCATGATTTGCATGATCGAATAAGTTTTTATTCTTTACAGATGCATTGAGATTTGCTTTTTCACTGTAATTCCCGCAGGCATAGATATAAAAGTCTTCGCATGGCTGACCACGTGTCTCAATCGAAGAACGAATCCTTTTATCAACTGTGGTGCTCACATTATGAGCAGCCCATGTTTGAGTTTGCAAATAAAATAAAACTACAACAGTTTTCCAGATTTCTGACATTCAGCTTAAGTTTTATGCAATATCAAGACAAACGTGGAAAATCAAGATTAATTTGTGGTGAAACAACTGCTACTCACGAATGCAAACTGATTATTAAATAAACGTATATTGCAATTTATGCTCTGTTTGCCAGAAGCGCCAGAGAAACTGTAAAAAACCCACATTATAATACGGAAAAACGGATCAGAAAAAGCTTGTCTCTCAAAAGCTATACATGTACATTTACAAATCAGTGAAAAGTTTGCGACGAATTGCTGATAAGAAAATCAAATATATTGAAAATAAATACAAATAATTTGCTCTTTTAAGGCCGCTAGGGAGATTTTACACAAATTCAAATTTCGAGAATCATGGGGATTTGCATAAAGAGGTTTCTTTACAATAACAATTAACCAATTCACCAATTCATATGTGAACAGGAAATTTGATTGAATCTGAAGCAAATTACGAATTGAATAGTAATTCTTTTTCTTTTTTTTTAATTTTGTGTTTTTGTATAAGAGTTTCAGATTTAATTTTTTTATTTTTTATACAGCTGTTTACATCGAAAAAAATGATTTTAAAAATATTAAAATTTCAAAAACCCAAGTGAGCTGATCGTAATTGCTGACAGCTCAAGAAGCATATCGTAAATATATAAGCAACTTCACTAGTTATTTTTTTTATTTATTTATTTATTTATTTTATATTTATTATAATTAAAATTACAATAAATCTTAGGGCTAAAGCACTAGCAACAGTGGCTATCGGCTTAGCTAGTTATTTAAATTAGACTTCTTTACCGATAGGCATACTTTTAGGCACTTGATAATTAGACTGACGTTAACTGAGGTGTTATGAAACATCATCGGTCGCAACAATCTTTTCAAAGCTTCTGAAATGTGATCATTACTGTGCAGAATTAGTTCAACCTTTAGCTCTGTAATTGTTATGGACTTCTTGGAGTCCTTTTTTTTTTTTTAATATAATCAAAGAAAAAAGTGGAGGGCTATCAAATTAAATAAACGTGGCTACCAATTAACATCAGCTCGAGGTGAAAAAACACAACCCATTTTGTCCTCTCCATGGTTCAAAACACTAAAACGAAACCATATCAAGTTAAGCTGAATTAAAGATGTGACTCATAATTGACTTTGTGCATTAAGGTGGGATCACACGATTGCCGCAATACACCAATTTTACACAATTTTTATTGATCTGAATTGGAGCATAATAAAAAATTTGTCCCAATCAAATTCTCTGCAATCACATGATTGTCACATTTTACTGAAATTTTATTGTCGCAAATTGCCGCAAAACAATTTAGTACCAATAATTGCCGCATTATAGTCTCACGATTGTTACATTATACAGCAACTCTGAGAAACAGCTGTTGTAGCTGATGACAAACTTTGTTTTCCCAAAAAAAAAAAAAAAAAAAAAAAAAAAAAAAAAAAAAAAAAAAAATTATTAAATGTGAAAAATATGGTTTGTTCATTAAAAAGAAAGAAAATTGCTTCGGCTATTATTATAATGTTGTGCGGGCTGAAAAAGCAAACAATTAATAGTAACAACAATTGAATTTTACTGATTGAAAAGCAGAAATCGCGTTTAAACAATTTTGAAACTAAATAAATATATGTATACATTTATTTAGTTTCATACATAGTATGTATGTATATTATATGTATATATCATACATAGTATGTATGTACAACGTATAGTATCAAAAAATTTTACCTTTTGATACTTTCAAAAATACAAATCGTAGTAACCAATGGTGACTCGTTGTATAGAAGGTTGCAAAGAAAAGTAGAAGTGTTGCAAAACGAAAAAAGAAATGTTTGCCGTGTTAAACTTTTTGTTTGAACATTTCTGATTCTCATTCTGTTCATGGGAACTATGGAATAAGTAGTTAAGTTTTTCAAGTCTGCTGATGAGTTGATGAGCACCAACGATATGTCGTCGGCATATAGACAGCTGAAAAATACAGCAAATATTTTTTGAAAAGCTTCATTTTTAGACCTGAATTAATACATTTCAATTGGCTCTTAAAGCAAATAAATAATTAAGTTCATATTTGAATCGTGCATTATAGTGGGAGCTTTGTTTATTTTTAATAAAATTTTTTTTTTTTTTAGCTTTTTTGTAGTTTAGCAATGATTTATGGTGATTTATTTAGTTATTTTTTTACCACAAATTTTCACGTATTCCAAAAACCTTTGAATTTGCCACACAAAGACTACTAACTTATTTTAATTTGCATGCAAAAGTCCTTCATAGCTTTGACTGTTATTATCAAATCGTTATGATTGTGCCAAAAAACAAAACTTTTATTGTTTAGGGCTGCTTTTTTTTTTTGCAACGTTTAAACAAAAGCGCTGTTAAGCTCAAAAGCACCAAATTTCAAAACAGCACATCATTAAAATTTTATTCAATTTACCTCAATAAAAACTAAAACTTTTCATTCAAAAACCCCCCACGCTTCATTAACCGAACACAACTTTTGTAAAAATCTCTACACAACAACATACACACATACACCTGTACATATGTATGGTATGCACTTGTGTGCAGGCTAATTATTATGAGCAATAAAATCCGTTTCCGGTTTAAAAGAACTTTAATACCCAACAGTTTTAAAGCAAATACAAATTTGAGAAAATAAATAACAGCTAAGTACGCGTATAAAAACTTAAACTGTTTGTTACCCGAAGGGTATTTATTTGCAGGAAAGCATAAAACGAGAACCAGTAAAAATAGAAATAAATAAAAAATAAGTTAACAAAATATGACGTTCTATTCACAAGCAGACCCTCACACATACATACGCACACCCACCCACACATGCGAGCTACCACCGGATGTTTTGCAGAGCAACAAGGTGACATACTCATACGTATGCCATAAAATAGTTTGAAAAAAAATCAGGAAAAGGAAATATAAGCGTAGCGTGGAAACAGCGCTGCACTACAACACAAGTATTTAACTGGAAACATGCTTTCGCTGTAATAATAAATTGATGTACACACGCACACACATATTTCTATTTCATAAAATTACAAAACAATACACCCAGTAGAAGTGTGCAGATGTATGACGCATTTACGGTATACGCTGCTCTTTTTTTAAAGTGGAAATAAAAAAGTCATATTAAAGAAAAGCAAAAGCGACGTTCGAAAGTAGAAAAAGATAAAAACTTAATGTGCTGCTTAGATATGCGTTTACAACTTATGGTATTGCAGTTGAGTGCAATAATTAATGGTTCAAGTTACGAGCACGTACAAGGACTTTCTACAACATACAACAAAGTATACGTGTACATGTCTCTTTTAGTTTTCCAAAGCACAATAAGGAAACAACAAAAACGCACGCAACAATAAGAACTAAAACTAAGGCATGCTTCGTTGTAGAGAAAGGTATATGAAAGCCAAAGTTGATTTTTGATTTTTCAATCAACTAGTTTTCTTTCATTTCGATCGCCAGCGAACCCAGGATGGCTCTTTGCGATCACTCTGGCCCCTCATTGGTTCAGTAGTGTTCACCGGCAGAAACGTAGCAGTGTAATAGATGTCGTAAGTCACTATAGAAAAGAATGTATGTAATAATTGTATTCACAAATCCAGTTATCTTTAGGGGTGCTGTTGGCTTGAACTAGAAACTGCTTTGTAATGAACTAATTCTGAGGGAATGTTTATGCCTGGTTAAAGGTATGATAATTTCAAAACTAATCCTTATTGAGAAAATATCAAATTTTGATAGTGTTCATTGGGTGCCGTCACATATGGAGAAACATTTGTCGAACAGACGTGACCACTATTTTCTTCTTGACCTTTATTTAGAGCAAATACATGTACATAAGCAACTAGAAATGAATACGCAGTCACATGTATAGCGAAAAGAAAAAACTAGTAAAAATTACATGCCCTACATGTTTCGCAGAAGTATATTTGAAGGTTATGTTTGCTCAACGAGCAGAAATGCACGCAAAATTAAAGAATTTCCTTAAGAAACATCTCCGGGAAAATTGGAGCTGTTTCGAAATTACATTTAAAGATAATTAAAAATATGTAGATGCTTAAGTCAATCAGTTATTTAAGTTCAAAGAACTTGGAATATTTGTATCGAAGACAGCTATTCAAATAAACGAAAAGCCGAGTATTATCTCACAAATCGTTAACAGCGGCCCTATTCTGTAACTCGCCAAAATTAGAGCCATTACTAAAAATCTGTAAACTAAACAAAGCGAGTTTTAGTAACGAATGGACTTGTATAAGCCACAAAGTGTATAAAGATGAAAGCCGGCCAAAACGAGAGAGCAAATCAAAGAAAACTCCTTGCATCTCGCGAGAAAACTCTACCCTGTGTGGTAGAGCTTTTTGCGGGAAGAAAGAGTATACAATGAAAAGTATACTCATCTCTTTTAAACTAAGGCTCTATCAGCTGATTTGGGCAACTTGCGAAAGTCACTTGGTTCTCCTGTGCTGTGGAAATTTGAGTTACAGAATAGGGCCGCAGTTAGAGCTACTAAAAGCGTGTTTTTTTTTTTCTCTCAATTTAATTTACTAAACCTTTTGAATTTTATTCTTTAATTAAATGCTTTTAATGCAGTAATTTCACCGATAGTTCATGGGACATGTGTATTTATTTGTTTAACAACTTATATGTATTTGTTTAATAAATTAAAGCAGTGTTAAACACATTTCTGTTTCTTTTGTCAATCGTTTACTTAAATGCGTCTTTTCCTTTACAACTTAAATTCGAACTTCTTTTTCAATTGCATCTGAAAATAACAGAGATAAATTGCAAACCTCAGATTTTTAACATTCCATTCAGAGTACAATTTCCGCTCATAAAGTAGGACACTTCACACACACACTCAGGCATGTTGATATACATGCATGCATATGCGTGTGCACTAGGGTGGATCAAAAATTTGTTTGCTATAAAAAAAATACACATAGCCAAATCTTATGGCAAACATGCAGCCAAAATTGAATTAACAATTCCCCTAAAGCTCAAAATCGTAAATGTTTAGAAACCGCCCATCGTCTACCAATGCGTCCATTGAGGACCCCACTAAGAGTCCTCGGAACGCGGGTTCGGTTTCTGCCGAAGACTCTGGGTGTTTCTGCAGAGAAACAAAAAAATTCACAGATTTGTTTCGTTATTTAAAAAAGTATATACAGTCAAAGCCCGGTTTAACGAATGATATAATGTTCAACCTTTCGTTATTCCGAGATATTCGTTATATCGAACAGTAATTTTTTATCTTAAAATTTTATAAGAGACGGTGGTCCGCAGTTTTAAAAACATCAAAATTTAATTGTAATGACAACTCAGTGTAGAAATAAAACTTTAATTGATATTTTAACGTTCATTTAAGAATTGTTTTTATTTCTAATATGTAAATTCATTAAAAATCATAAATGTACATAGAGGCATATACATATTTAGCTATGTTTGGATGCTATTAACATGTGTAGGTTTATCATTACATTTCATTCATATTATTCATTTCTTAAGAAATCAACATCTCGTTTTCACAATGAACCAAATAAAACTACTAAAATTTAAACGAAAAAAGCAACGCATCACACGTGTTCTTTCAATACAAAGAAAGAAGCCAAAAACACACACAATCCAACGGTATTTGCATATATGGTTTCGAATATTTGTCAAATTACAACATACACGGGAAAGTGCCGGCAAATCTGCAAGTGCAGGTCGTTTTGTGGTCTTCTTCTCTAAATATATCCGTTTTCAAATTTTGTGAGGAAGAAGTATTTTAGAAAATACAGTAGAAACAAGTTGTGCCTCCGTGGGAAGGGGTTTTCTATGCAGTTTTTTGGTTTTGAATATTTGTCAAATTACAACTTATACGGGAAAGTGCCGGCAAATCTGCAAGTGCAGGTCGTTTTGTGGTCTTCTTCTCTAAATATATCCGTTTTCAAATTTTGTGAGGAAGAAGTATTTTAGAAAATACAGTAGAAACAAGTTGTGCCTCCGTGGGAAGGGGTTTTCTATGCAGTTTTTTGGTTTTGAATATTTGTCAAATTACAACTTATACGGGAAAGTGCCGGCAAATCTGCAAGTGCAGGTCGTTTTGTGGTCTTCTTCTCTAAATATATCCGTTTTCAAATTTTGTGAGGAAGAAGTATTTTAGAAAATACAGTAGAAACAAGTTGTGCCTCCGTAAGGAGGGGTTTTCTATACAGTTTTTTGGTTTTGAATATTTGTCAAATTACAACTTATACGGGAAAGTGCCGGCAAATCTGCAAGTGCAGGTCGTTTTGTGGTCTTCTTCTCTAAATATATCCGTTTTCAAATTTTGTGAGGAAGAAGTATTTTAGAAAATACAGTAGAAACAAGTTGTGCCTCCGTAAGGAGGGGTTTTCTATACAGTTTTTTGGTTTTGAATATTTGTCAAATTACAACTTATACGGGAAAGTGCCGGCAAATCTGCAAGTGCAGGTCGTTTTGTGGTCTTCTTCTCTAAATATATCCGTTTTCAAATTTTGTGAGGAAGAAGTATTTTAGAAAATACAGTAGAAACAAGTTGTGCCTCCGTGGGAAGGGGTTTTCTATGCAGTTTTTTGGTTTTGAATATTTGTCAAATTACAACTTATACGGGAAAGTGCCGGCAAATCTGCAAGTGCAGGTCGTTTTGTGGTCTTCTTCTCTAAATATATCCGTTTTCAAATTTTGTGAGGAAGAAGTATTTTAGAAAATACAGTAGAAACAAGTTGTGCCTCCGTGGGAAGGGGTTTTCTATGCAGTTTTTTGGTTTTGAATATTTGTCAAATTACAACTTATACGGGAAAGTGCCGGCAAATCTGCAAATGCAGGTCGTTTTGTGGTCTTCTTCTCTAAATATATCCGTTTTCAAATTTTGTGAGGAAGAAGTATTTTAGAAAATACAGTAGAAACAAGTTGTGCCTCCGTGGGAAGGGGTTTTCTATGCAGTTTTTTGGTTTTGAATATTTGTCAAATTACAACTTATACGGGAAAGTGCCGGCAAATCTGCAAATGCAGGTCGTTTTGTGGTCTTCTTCTCTAAATATATCCGTTTTCAAATTTTGTGAGGAAGAAGTATTTTAGAAAATACAGTAGAAACAAGTTGTGCCTCCGTGGGAAGGGGTTTTCTATGCAGTTTTTTGGTTTTGAATATTTGTCAAATTACAACTTATACGGGAAAGTGCCGGCAAATCTGCAAGTGCAGGTCGTTTTGTGGTCTTCTTATCTAAATATATCCGTTTTCAAATTTTGTGAGGAAGAAGTATTTTAGAAAATACAGTAGAAACAAGTTGTGCCTCCGTGGGAAGGGGTTTTCTATGCAGTTTTTTGGTTTTGAATATTTGTCAAATTACAACTTATACGGGAAAGTGCCGGCAAATCTGCAAATGCAGGTCGTTTTGTGGTCTTCTTCTCTAAATATATCCGTTTTCAAATTTTGTGAGGAAGAAGTATTTTAGAAAATACAGTAGAAACAAGTTGTGCCTCCGTGGGAAGGGGTTTTCTATGCAGTTTTTTGGTTTTGAATATTTGTCAAATTACAACTTATACGGGAAAGTGCCGGCAAATCTGCAAATGCAGGTCGTTTTGTGGTCTTCTTCTCTAAATATATCCGTTTTCAAATTTTGTGAGGAAGAAGTATTTTAGAAAATACAGTAGAAACAAGTTGTGCCTCCGTGGGAAGGGGTTTTCTATGCAGTTTTTTGGTTTTGAATATTTGTCAAATTACAACTTATACGGGAAAGTGCCGGCAAATCTGCAAATGCAGGTCGTTTTGTGGTCTTCTTCTCTAAATATATCCGTTTTCAAATTTTGTGAGGAAGAAGTATTTTAGAAAATACAGTAGAAACAAGTTGTGCCTCCGTGAGGAGGGGTTTTCTATACAGTTTTTTGGTTTTGAATATTTGTCAAATTACAACTTATACGGGAAAGTGCCGGCAAATCTGCAAGTGCAGGTCGTTTTGTGGTCTTCTTCTCTAAATATATCCGTTTTCAAATTTTGTGAGGAAGAAGTATTTTACAAAATACAGTAGAAACAAGTTGTGCCTCCGTGAGGAGGGGTTTTCTATACAGTTTTTTGGTTTTGAATATTTGTCAAATTACAACTTATACGGGAAAGTGCCGGCAAATCTGCAAGTGCAGGTCGTTTTGTGGTCTTCTTCTCTAAATATATCCGTTTTCAAATTTTGTGAGGAAGAAGTATTTTAGAAAATACAGTAGAAACAAGTTGTGCCTCCGTGAGGAGGGGTTTTCTATGCAGTTTTTTGGTTTTGAATATTTGTCAAATTACAACTTATACGGGAAAGTGCCGGCAAATCTGCAAGTGCAGGTCGTTTTGTGGTCTTCTTCTCTAAATATATCCGTTTTCAAATTTTGTGAGGAAGAAGTATTTTAGAAAATACAGTAGAAACAAGTTGTGCCTCCGTGGGAAGGGGTTTTCTATACAGTTTTTTGGTTTTGAATATTTGTCAAATTACAACTTATACGGGAAAGTGCCGGCAAATCTGCAAATGCAGATTTGTAACGATTTTTTAAATGTATTTTGCTTTGCCATTCGTTAAATCGAGATTTATTTTTTTTTTTTTTTTTGTTATTCGCTACATAAGACAGTTAATGTAAAAATTTCGCCATTCGTTATATCCGATATTCGTTAAACTGAGTATTCGCTATACCGGGCTTTGACTGTACAATATTTAGAATTGATATACCACCAGCAAAAAAGGTACTTGGTTTCCCGACCACATGGGTGCTGATGAGAAGCGTGGCAGTTTCAAAACGTGTGTCCCCCATCTTTGACCGTAGTCGTACTTTGCTATCTTATTTACTGAACAATTATTTTGGCATTTCATTAATGGAACTTATTGGTTCAGGCCGGAACCGACGGAAGGTGTGCAGGGCTATTTCCCTACAACCTCTTCCGGTAGCATAATGGGACCCTTCTAGGACCCAAGTGGGCCGAACTCATGACCGGCAGCCCGAGAAACATAACATAACATTAATAGAACTTAAGTTCAGTTTATATTATTGTTGTGTTTGATATAAATTAAACAAGACAAAGAAAATAGCAAGGACCTTGAGCTGGGGCACAACTAGCTATTGCGAAACCTCCCAGTTTCTTACAACACAAATAATAGTTAAATTCCAATTAACTTAAAAAATTTTCTTCTTCCCGCATCTGAACCACCCTAATGTATACACATTTATACATATGTACGTGCTCTGGAAGCGAGCAAATGAAAACATTGCATTTATTTGCAGCCAAAGATTATGGTCATTAAAAATATATTTCAATATTGCATTTTACAGTGGCTGCTATTAAATCCTTTACATGAACAAGCATATTTTTAATTAAAATGACAGGAAAACAAAAACGAGAGAAGAAAAACGCGATTAAGGAAATGCCGAAAATAGTTCATACAACCAACCGTCCGTCCGTCAAGCAGATACTTGATGATAATGCCAATTTATTTACACAAATGCGAAGAAGTTGAAAGTACTTGAATTAAAATTCATTTTTATTTAAAAGAAAATTACTCATTAATACAGAGCAGACAATAAATAATATTTTTTTTATTGATATTAAAACGAAATCTGAAATTCAACTTACTTCCGTGATGATTTTTATTTTCTTTTTATATGTGTACGTGTGTATGTTTAAATGGTTTCTTATTGGGGTTAAAGAAAATGAGTTGAGCATGCATTTGCTTGCATGATGTTAACACATATTTGAGTACTTATTTACTACATGTAGTTTGTTTTAGCGCTCTCTTGTATTGTTTGTGGCTGTTTTACTGTCTTAAGATATGGGTCACAGATAAATAAATATTTGCACATTTTTCGCTAACAATGAAACGTGACCACTACTTTCGCCTTGACCATGATGTTTGGCAATTACATGCACATAGACAATTGAAGTGCGTATGCATTCCGTTGGATACAACAACGAAAGCAAAAATTCTGGGAGGAACCATTAAATTTAACAAAAACGTATTTTGAGGTTATGTTTGCTCAATGAGCAAATACAGTATTTACAGCAAATTTTTATTTGCTCAGGCTAAAGTTTTATAAAATCAGATAGATGTTCGTGGTAAATACTGCATTTGCGCCTTAAGAAAACATAACCTCAAAATATACTCTTGTAACATTTTATATTTTTCGTTTATTCCCGTTTTTTGTATTTGTTGTTGTATCGAAGAGAATGTATTTAAATTTCAGTTATTTATTTTCCCACAAAAAAAGAAGTCAAAAAGAAACTAGTCGTAACGTTTTTGAGTACAAGTCCACAATTTGCTGTGCAGTAAATAATGACTTTCAAAATAAAGCTTTAACAATAAAGTAAAAGCAGAAATCTGAAAATTGCACTAAAACTATGCTGTGAAGGCCACGCACTTTCCAAGGAAATGTGCGGCGCGCAACTTGCAGCCAAAATTAGATTGAAACAAACAATGAAAAATTATTCGTTACTTCATATTACTATTTTCTTGAGCTGAAGCTCTTTTTCAGCATATATATTTTTTTCTATTTTATTCCAACATTTTTGTAGATATTTTGCTCTCCTTTATGTAACTTCTGCAGGGCAATAATATTAAAAAAAAATAATTATTATTGTCCTGAAAAAGCTATTCAAAAGAAAGCGAAATATCCACAAAAATATTCGAATAAAATATAAAAATATATACATACACTAAAAACGATCTTCAGCTCAAGAAAATAATAATATTAACTAAAAAAGGGGTGGAATTAAAAACATTTAATTAAACATTAAATTATTCGTTACTTCAATAAGTTAATGGCTTGAGCTCTTTGCTCGCTCAATTGCATAAAACTTTTGCAATTTTCAGCCCATATACATACATATGCACATATACATACATATGCTTACAATTTTCACCTTTGATGGTGTTAAACACTATGGAACAAAAAATACGATTATGTTTTTTTATTTTATATTGCAGCAGTATGTATGTATTTATTAAGTTCATCCGAAAATGCAAACATTTTTAATTTGCTTACTGGATTTTACTGAATTGCGTTCGCGTGCACAAAGTCCAGCAAATGAGGATGAGAATTGAGAGAGCAAAATGACAGTTCTCTAATTAAGTAATACAAATGCTTACTGGATAGTTTTTTTTTTCCTAGTAAAATCCACTACTTTTTTGCTCTACAATTATTTTCGGTCAGCGTTGCACAATTTTGCTGTTGTTGTTGAACAATTTTTATTAAGATTAATATCGCCTCGATGGATGGTAGAGAGTCCTACCAAGAGTCCCCGAGGTTCGATTCCTGCCGAAGGCTTTGGCTGTTTCTGCAGACAAGCCAAAAGCTTTGCAGTTTTGTGTTTGCTAAAAAAAATAAACTAAAAAAATCTATAAATTATTCACTTACTAAACTTTACGGGAAAAGTTCTTAAACATACTGTATTTCTTGGGTCAAAAATTTTGATGCTTTGCATTCTCACACTTCTGCCTGTTGAATTTAACCCATTTCAGCGAAATTGTTCTCATTTGCGCTTTAACTTTAAGATAATAATGAGTACTTTTAATTTTTTTAATCCTACACCAATGAAAATTTTTAATTTTTAATTACTGTTGTGTATGCTTGTAATTATTGAAAAACTATGCAATGTAAATTTGTAAGCAATTTGCATGCACTTTGCAGAAAATTCAGTTACATAAATATGTACACATGTATGTATATCCAAATCATTGTTTTCAAAATTTTAATTTAAAAGTTTTCATTTTGGCTTAGCTTAAATTTTTTATTACGCTATTCAACGGGCGCTTCATTAACATCAATAGAATTATTGCTCAAACACTTACAACACACACACTAATGCACTCTGCTGCTCTGTTTTACTCTGCTTTTAATTTCTTTTTATAACTTTTTGCTTAAAACTGATTTTTTTTTTTAGCAGCCTTTTCACACAACTCTCATATATTTTCACATACATAGCTACTTATTTTCAAAAAAATTATTTTCATATACATATTTGTAACTTGATACTCGAAGCTGCATTTTGATGGCAGACAAAGTAAATTTTCCTAAGAAATTTTCAATTTAAAGCACCCGTTTTCTTTCTTTCTGCTGAAACATTAACGGCATTTATGTTGAAAGAACGCAGACATAGAGACAGATATACATATGTATGTTCACAGACACAATTATTGTATAATTTTGCAATTTTATATTCTAAATTGTAGTTTAAGAACTCTTTTTGTACTAACATTTTTTATTATTTTTTTATTTTTTATTTAACAGTCATTGCTTGGATCTTATTAAACACCTCGAACATTCATACACACACTCCCTAATGCAGTTAGTTGCTCTCTTTACTCTGATTTTGATGTCTTTTAACAACAACTCTCTTTACTTTAACTTGTAGCCATTTTTTCGTTGCACAGCATTACATACACGCACACACATACATTGAAAAATAGTCTTTTCACTAAATTTTCACAAATATCTTTTCGTTTTCAAGAATTCTTGTTTCATATATTTGTAGCTGACACTCTAAGCTTCATTTTAATGCAATTTTCTTCACGAAAAACTGAGTTTTTACTTGGAAATCTTCAATTTAAAACGCACAATTTCTTTCTTCTAACCTTTAACGTCATTTTGCTACAAAAACGCGGAGTTTATGAGAGAGATGTGATCAAATAACAGATAGAGATGGTAATAAAATTCTTTGATATTGCCGTGCTGATAATGCAGTGCACTTGCTTGCTTAGCACAACCGTAAATTATTTCTTTCTTTCCCAAATAAGTTGAACGTTTCCGTTCAATCAAAAATTATATAATCGACGAACAACAGGATATCTTTTGTAATAGGTGTGTGTATGTCTTACATGATTACCACAGTCAGGGCGTTGGATATACATATTTTCTTTCAAATTAGTAAAGTTTCCAGCTGCTGCTAAAATAATTTGTAAGGCGAAGACGTTTTTTTATTAATTAAGTTGCAAACATCGAAGAAATATTCAAACTAAACTAAAAATAGAAAAGTCGAAATTAAAACTGAACTCTTTACACATTTGTGTATGAAATTTATGGAGAGAAATATGTAAGCAAACTATTTTTTTTTTTTTTCATTTATATTAAAGTACTTTTTTTTTTTTTTTTTGCTATTCTAGCGAATTTTTGTAATAACTGTAAGATTAAGATTTTTAAGAATCGCTTTTATGTTACCATTGAAATTCATCAAATTCTATTTTTATTCGATATCGCAAGCGCTGATATAACCTCTGCTATTCTTTTAATGTAATAATCTGTTTAGCTATTTAGATTAGAACTAGAATTTATTATTATTTTTATCTTAAATACATAACGTAATGTATAAATTTGCTTAAATAAAAATAAATTGTATTTGTTTATGCTCCACGATTTAATAACTTCACACCAGGTGGTGCTTGCAGTCTCTTTAAGACGATGGGGAAACTCTCGCTGATTATATAATCATCTTTGAAAACTATTACCAAATTCACTTCGAATTCTATAAAATATAAGCATTTGTAAGTAAGTTCATGTCCAAGCCTATGATGAAAACTTACCAATCTTGAAATTTTTCGTTATCAAGGTGGGACAAGTAAAAAGACGTGGTAAAATCATATAAATGGGAATATCCAATTTCGGGCATATATTACCATCTGCTATCTGTATAGTCTGTATTTCAGTGGCATCCTTGGAGTAACCTTCATTACAACCACATGTCTCTACACGCACCAGCTGCAGCTCAATAGATTTGATGGCCGCCTCCGTATGCTGTATAGTCAAATTACCCTTGAGCGGTTGTGTAATGCAAAATTCTGTGCGCTCCAATTTACCGGTAATGAGAAATCTTGGCATAGCAATACGTTCCTTGGAGTTCTTTTGCAAACTTTCAGGACTGATACTGAAATTCACCTCTTTGGCCGTCAATGGCGGCATATTCTCCTCTACTGGGGGTTTATACTGTATACAAAACTGTTGTGTTTTTTGAAAAGATTTGGCCAAGAAACTACGTTTAACATCACACTTTAGCTGATAGTTTATGCTTATAAAAACACCATGATACGTTTCGTATAGAACTCGTGGTTCTTTTTTGCACTGCAATGGAAATTCGAAATGAAATTCAGATTTTCCAGCTGCAATTTTTCCAGGGGCGGAGAGCTCATATACCGAGTTCAGAAGCGTTATGGGTTTTACAGAGTTATAAAAAGCATCTAGTAGGCCTACAGATTTGCTATTACTTAGCTGAAGATTAACCAAGCCTTCCAGTGTTAGAGTTATTCCTTCATGTTTGACTTCCGTTGAGCAAGAAAATTGAACGCAACCAGTTAACAGTTCCTATAACATATACGTTTATAAATTTTTTCATTTCGTTTCTGATTTAATATATGTACTTACACCTTCGTAATAGATTTTATTCTCTCTTTTTAGCTTTATTTCAAAGCTTATAAAGTTCATTTTGCTTACAATTGCAAAAATAAGTAAAATTTTCACTGATTATTATCAACCAGTTCCTTTTTGTTATTTTTTTTTTTTTTTTTAACATACACAATAAAACAGCAATAACTCTCAGCTGTTAGTAGTGCCAAGTTAAATAGGAAACTGCCTTGCCAATATCAGCCTGACAAAACCTGCATTACCTAGTACGTACACTTCAAATCACCCTTGTATAACAGTAATGCAAACTGTTGTTTTCTAATCAAACACTTGACAAGTAGATTTTACATACAGCAAAAGAATTTTGTATCAAGTTGAAATCGGTTTCGTTTAGGTATTGTCGTGATTGATATTAATTAAACAAAACATCAAATTCATTACTTTCAGTTATGCGAAAATAAAAACAATTCAGATTTTAATTACGTGGCAGCAGAAAGCAAGTTTAATGTATGCTCATACTTATTAATGTGTCCTTTCAGATTTTTTTTTATTTCGACTTAATTTATGTAAAAAAAAATTGAATAGTTATATATGAACAGCGAAAAAATGTTTCATCATATACATACATATATAATGAAATAGGTACTTGTTAAAAGAATAGCACGTTGTTCGATATTCAGCACAATTTTAAAGTAAAACGATAAAATTAGTTTATTTGATGATGTGTGAGCTGTGCTCTGAAAAAAACCATATAAATAAAATTTTATACGCTGAAGTTTGTCGACTAAAACCGCTAACAGGGCTTGTCTACTTACTTTTCTGACTGTTGACACAAAGCGCTAATTTTTATGCAGTTTTCTTTCTCTTCATTCCAACAAATAAACTCGGTGAAATCATTCAAATTTAGTTTTTTTTTCCTTTTTATTATAATTTAAAAAGAAAATATTAATGTATTATTGCAGTAAAGATGTTTATTAAAGTTAATAACAAATTAAATCACTGAAAAAATATATACATATAAAAGCAATTGTAAATGACAGAATAAAGAAATAAATTTTGCTTTTGTTTTTTGGGTGTCTGTCTGATGAATTGGTGGAGTCACGTCCCATAGAATTGGATAAGTGTTTGTGTATGAACACAACACTATTTAAAAAAAAAAAAAAAAAAAAAATCAAAGAAAAAATTAAAGAATCGTTAACAGTAAAAGGAAAAAAAGTTATTGGTGAAACTTTTTTTCCTTCCAAAAAAATTAAAACTGGGAAAGAATTTGCTCTTTTTTTTCCTTTGCCTTTGGATTAAATTGCTGGTGGAATAACATTTTTCTACAATTAAAAGTGTTAAGTAAGTTAAAATAGTTTAAGTGAGTTACAAATTAAAAATTTTTTTTTGTAATTTAATGATTTTTATCCAAATGTTGATGCAATAATTGCTTTGGTTTTACAAAAAAATGAACTTGCTTATTTCCCCTGCCTTGTTTAGTGGGTTTGTTCGTTCGTGTGTGTGTGGAAGTGTTGGGTCATTACGACGTCATTTGGATTTTCATTGACTTTTACAATTTTAATTGCTTTTTGCAATTTGTTTGTTTTTTTTTTTTTTTTTTTTCTTGAACTGAAACCCAATATGGTTTTACATTATCTTTTATCTATTTTTATTTTACCATACAGTTACAAAATACTTAAATGTTACAATTGGACAACTCCGCCTCACTCCAAGTGTCACTGATTGAACTTTAAGCTTTTGCCGGTCTTTGTTTTGTTGTTTTGTCGGCTGTTTTAATTTCAATACTTTCTTTTGTTTCTTATAAATGTGCAAATTTTTATCTCCTCCATATAATTTACTTGCATGCAAAGTAAATACAGTAGCGAGCACATGAAATGCAACGATGAGGCAATTATAATACAAGGTTTGATCGCTCTTATGTAGTTTTAATCGGGGGCCGATTTTTTTTTTTTTTTTTTTAATATTCACATATAAATTTAATTATTTTCTGTTTGTCTACTAAGTGAATTAAGCTGCTTACACGGTGGTAAAACAGAGTCCTTGCTCTGCGAGTCGGCTTCGTTCTAAGCTGAATTTATTTAATAGGCTGTATTATGCACCAACTTTTAGTAAGTGTTGCTTATTTACACTTATATTATTCTACAAATAAGAGTGTACGAGTGACAGAGATTATTTTAACTCGAAATAGGTACAATAAAAGAAAATAAAAAGCAAAAAAAAAACTCAAATGGAAGCCACGATTCACTATCCTAGACAATAAACCAACTGTCCGAAATGGCAAGTGCGCTCATAAAGTCTCATAGTGGAGGCCTTATATGTATGTTTATGCTAGATTTTTTTTTTTTTTGAAAGTTTCTCAAACCATTCTTTTCTAAGCCTGCGATCGCATTGCGTTTTTAAAAGTCAATGACGAAAACGCAGGAAAGTCTAATATTAAAATTTCCCACTGTAGGTATGAGTCGTACAATTGTGTAGGATGCAGGCCAGTGTTGCATTTTTATGCTCGCCACTGTCTACGTACTATATACGCATGTATGGTTCTTTGTTATTTCTTTTTGTTGCTGCCGTTTTTCTTGTTGATTGCAATAATCTAATACAGTTTTTTTTTATCATGTTTTGTTTTAATAAAGCTTTTTTATGTTTTGTAATTATTTGCAGATTTTAACACTCACACATACATACATATGTACTTGGTATAAGTTTTTGAGAATCAGGTGGTGCAGGTTATCAGAAATTTCGGTGACAAATCGAAGGATGTTTAGCATATTTATTGTCTTTCTGTTTGGCGGAGAAGGCCTCCGAAAAGGGGCAACTCAATTACTTTTTGCATATTGAAATTTTTAATGCCTTATTAAATCAGTTCTAAATTTCATAAAAATAAAATGTATTTGAAGTGTGATTTGCGAAAATGTTGTATGATATTTTCAAATTAAAATTAATTTGAAATTAGTAGTTTATGCCTCAGGATGTTGGCAAATTTGATTATATGTTTAAAAATTATTTATTTCAAAAAGCAATTTTTTATAATTTTTTTTTGCGTTCTGTATTAGTCCAAAAAACCCATCCGCCAATAATTAAGCAACTCATCACAATAACATGACAAAATGTTGATAAAAAAAAAGCCATGTTAAATTTGTACTAATTCAAAATGAACTGTCCACTTAAACTTGCTTCTTGAGGTGACATGCCTTGCGAGAGGGTGCGTTGTCTGAGGTTGCGAGGTTGCTGTTCATATTCGGTCACAGGCAAACGAAAGGCTTTGTAGTACAACATGAAAATGACTGAATTATTAAAGGAAAATAACAAGATAGAAATTTAAGTTGCATTAATTATTCTAGGTCTAAATAGGCCTTATTAATTGTTTGTGTTTGATCATAAAAGGGAGTATTAAAAGACTAGTTATGCTAAAATTATTATCAACAATCTAACAATTGCTAGCTGGGTGGCCGTATTGTTTAGCGACGTATTTGCAGAGACAACTTCACACACAAACTCACAAAAATGTAATTGAAAAATTTTGCTTTTTTTTTTTTGTTTAAAGCGTTTGTGTTTAAAATTCTGCCTACTTGTGAATTGTGCAATTAATTTTCGAGTATTATTTTTATTTTAAAATTTTGGCTGCCCCATTACTCTCAAAAAATTTAAAAAAAAGAAATCTAGTAAGAAAACTAAAGTTTAGACTAAAGTTTCATTCGTTTCATTGGGAAAAAAAAGAAAACAATTTTAAAACTTCAAGTTTCATTTACCCACTTGGTGTCACTGTACTCACACTGTAATTGCGCTTAAAGATTACTAAAAAAAAAATGAAATAAAATAATAATTAAAACAAAAACTATATAACAGATAAAATACGAAGAAGAAAATATTGCATGTGGGTGGGTGCGTTTTTTGAGCTCTAAATAATATTTTGTGCTGCTTTATGCCATATTTGTCAAAACATCAAGTTTTGCACACAACAAATTTACGTGTATGTGTGCGTGTGTGTGGAGAGAAAGAGTTTGATTTAATACGAACTAAATTTAATTATGTGGTAGTTTATATGCCGCAAATTAACTGCATTTACTTTAAGTGAGAGACTAAAAATTCTTGAAGCGTGTTCAAATCAGTTTTGCTCCACAAGTCTTTGAAAACACAGCTTCATTTTCTCACATCTGTACATGCATATGCGAGGCGCAATATTGAAAGGGACCTAATAGGCCTTTTACCATTACTCACATCTTACATCTTTCATTTGGCAAGATGTTAACATCGTCCTATACAAATTCTATATGAAACAAAACTCAACATCTTTACAAGATGTTCATTTCTCATTTTGCTGTATTCAACATCTTTCGATTATTTTAATGTCATCACTAAAAAGAAGTTAAAAAAAAAAAAAAATGATAAAAATTCATACCATCACTAGAAAATATACAAGTGTCAAAAATTTTTCCAAAAATTGCCATTGCGATTCTAAGGTGTAATTTGTTATTAGTTTAAATCTTAATAAATTATTAAAAATTCTTACAAATGTCCACAGGCGTCTTGGACTAGGAAACATGTTGCGCACAAAGCAAGATTTCATCCTCATCGTCGCCGTCGTCTTGCATAATTTCTAATAATTCCGCAAATTGAATTTGTAATTGGTTTTGGCCTCTAACCCCCAATTTTTGACTTGGATTTTAAATGCCATTTCAATTTAAATTTGATTTAAATACAAAACAGTTGCTATTTAAATCAAACTTAAACGGCCTGCCGTGCCCATTTAAAATCGATTTAAGTTTTTTGCACTGCCATATGATTTTGGCAGTTTGGTTTTGTTCTGCAAATTAAGAAAATTGCACGTGTTTTCTTTTTTGTTCCATAATTTGATTTTGTATTATTTCCAGAAGGCAATCAACTTCTGTGTTAGTGAAATTGGGAGTCCTGTTATCACTTTTGCTACTCATTTTAATAATTTTTAAGAAACAATTTATTATTTTCTAAACTTGTCACAATATCACTTGCTTCCAAATTTGTTTAAACAGCTGTTTTTTGTTTTTTTTGCTGAATTATCGATAATTTTTTGACACTTACATTGTGCTGCCGTACTTTTATTACAATTAATTACCAAACATAATTTTAGACTGTAAAACAGAAAGCTATTTTAAATCCAACTTAAATTTTAAGGAAAATTTACTAATTTTGTATTTAGATCCCAAGTCGAAAATCGGGGGCAAGAGTGTCAACTTCATGGCGAAACACAAATTAAAATGCCGACTACTGGTACACTTACTCTATAATATAAATCAACATAATTTGGAAATAATTTTTGCGTTAATTTAATATGCAATAATAATTTAGTATGTACAACTTTTTATTCCATTGTTCTACATCAAAGCAAATATTACAGACTTTGCTAAACAAATTTAGGATTTCCTGCTGAAGGACTCTGTCTGGCCCTGCTTAACATACATTTACATATTTACTTAAATGTCGGCTATAAATCTTTGCACACTGAACATTTTATGATTCCCCGATTTTATAAACATCTTATTAAATAATTAAGAAGTTTTTATTTTAAAATTAAATTCTTTTCATATTATGCGTACTTGTTCTTGCTCAATTTTCTCACCAATTACTAGCAAATTAATGCCAACGAACTTAACTGTCATTTGATCCCTCCACAGTAGCGAAGAATAGGTATAATCCAGTTTAATCGGGTATTAATAAATCCAAATTACATGCACAAAATTATTAGCACGTGAAAAAAAAAAACGTTATTTAGTTAAAACTTATTTAAAGGCAACAAATAACATGGGCTGTTTTTATGATTTGTAAATAAGTTTTAGTTCTGCAACAGTAGTGAGAGAGTTCATTGATTCAAGTGTTGCGGTTAACCCCAAGTTGAATACAAGTTTTATAAACAACTGTGTAAACTACTTCTGAATGGTTTAATTGTAAATCAAAAGGGGACTTATGCCGCTTAGTATGAATGAGGAGACAGTTGGACGTTATAAATAAATTCCTTGACTTTCGATTCCAAATCTAATGCAGTTTATTTCTGCAATTTTCCTCCCCTCAAAGATTTTTTTATATCTTGTGATTTATATTGTTTACAATTTTTCATTATAGGTATTCATTTAAGCTTTTTTGTTTATGGGCAAAATAGAAAGAAAAAAAAAAACACTTTTTTTGTTGCCAACAAAAAAATGAAAAAAAAAATTTTTTTTGGAAAGAAACAATTTTTATTAGAAATAAAAATAATTTTTTTTCTTTTCCACTTTCTCAACTAAGAAAAAAAGCAGCTGAAATGAATACCTTTATTATTTTGTTTATTTGTGGGCGCCACCATAATTGAAATATTTGCACTACCCAGTTAGTTGATGGGCAATTTGTTTTTGTTTTTTCTTAATTAAAAAAAAAAGCAATTGAATATTGATTTTTATAAATAAAATTACAAAATTATTAAATGGCCTTAAACGTGCATATTTTTAAACAAAATAAAACTGCTAATGCGGTTTGTATCATTATAGATGGGGGGCATTGTAATATTTTGCAATCTGCATTATATGACAAGTAACAGGGCAAGGATTATTGGGCACTAAAAAACATTAAATATGAAACAAGTTTTTTCGAACATTAATTTTAACTTTTTAGTCGAACTTTGTGATTTACCCAGAATGAAAAAGCTCGTACTAAATTTAAATTTTGTTTTACTTGAATTTAAGTGCGCATAACACACAAGTCTGCATAAAAAGGGCCGAATAGGGATTATTAAAGAGAGTCAATCAAGCATGCTGGGGCTAGTCAGGATCTTGGATGGAAAGTTTGTATACCATTTGTATATGGGAACCTCCATGAGGAGAGGAATTGCAGGGCCAGTGTTTTTCAAGAAAATGCAAAGAATTATAAATTAATAGGGGTCGGTCATACATTTGACCACCCCTCCAGAGACAGTCTGCGGCTAGCTAGGATCATGTCTAAACATGTTCTTCGGAGATTTAACCTTTAACCTGCCGCTTAATTATTGTTTATGGTATTGAATGAATTTTTAACAGAATTATTTTTTTTGTCAGCAATATTTTTTTTCTTAATTTTCTTATTATAACAAGTGTTCCATTTAAAAATAAACCAGCAAAAGCAATAAAAATTTCATTATCACTTAAACAAAGCAACAAAGATAAATGTATTCTTTTTTTTATCATATAGAGCAACAACAACAGCTGTATGAAAGTTTATGTAGTATAAAAAGGTGTACCTATAAATGAAATCGGGCGTAGATAAGGCAAAGAAAGCTCAATTTCAAGAATTAAATGTTTAAATTCATAACAAAGACCATGCTATAAACAAAAAGAAAATGCTGACAAAGAACTGTTTGTGTCTAAAACTTAAAATTAAATTTTTCTTCAATAAAGGTATTTATATCAATTATTTTTTTTTTCGCTGGTCGGAAAAAAGGGAAAGCTAAATTATTACATAAAAAACAAATTTGTTAAGAAAAAAATTTTTTTTTAAATTTTGCATCAAAAGTTTCTTTTAAAGCAAAATTAATTTTTAGTTAAAAATTTTTTTTTTTAATTTTTATTACAAAGTTTAAAAAAAAATTATCTAAAAGTTTTGTCTTTAAAATTAAAAAAAAAATAATTAAGTTTTACTATTCGAACTTTTTCTTATATAATTATTTTGTATTACGTTTATCAGACTCAAGTTCTTCCTATATTATTTTTGTGATTGACAAACTTATTTTTGTTGTAAATTTTTCAAAACTTTTTTTTTATTAAAGCAAAAAAAATTTTTTATTTTAAATTAAAGCAAAGTTTGTTGAGCTCAAGTTATTTATGTATTAGGTTTTGTGATTGATATTAATTAAACAAGACAAAGAAAACAAAAGAAAATTTAAAATAAAATAACTCCAATTAAAACTGGAAATTTAAGTTTCAAATTAAAATAAGTTGCACGTGAAATAGAGAATTCGTCATTTATTTATTTTAAAATTAAAAAAAAAATTCTCAATAATTTTTTAATACAATTTTTTTTTTTTTTTTTGATAAAAACCCAACCTCATTTTAGTTTATTTAATTTTGTATGTCATACTTAAATCCACAAATTTTTTATCTGTTCTAGAATCTTATTGAAATCATCATTGATTCTGTATTGGATAAAACTTACAAAACATGTCCAATCAAGCCGAAATTGATTATGAAAAACAATTTCAAGAGGATTTAGCCAAAGCAACCGCCTTAAGCTTGGAACAACAGGCCTTGGAGGAATTCAAACGCGGCCAAAAGTACGGCCTACCCTACACGCAGTCTGTCCAGCAGGAGGCGAAAAATCGCAACTATGCCCAGCTACGTCGCCAACACTATGCACGACGAGATTCGACTGAAACTTCAGCTTCCACCACCCACTACGGTTTATCATTGCCACCGCCACAGTCAAACCAACCACAAAGACGTCATTCGGAAATCACATCACACCACAACAAACCACCACCAACTAATTTATTAACGGATATTGAACGTTCAAAGACACCGCCGCTGGCAGCAGTCGCCGAAAATGATTTAATCAATTTTGCTAGTCCTACATCAACAAAACCGGAGAATACAACATTTGAAAAGTTGATAGAAGATTTACAAAAGTTGCACCCCACAAATCCTCAAACAGCCTTAGTGCCTTTGGCGCCCACAGCAGCGGTAGCGTCAGCGTCAGCCGCTCCCATGTATGCGGGCTATCATACCCCAGCCTCATCGGCCTTGTATGCGGCAACTGCTGCCGCCAGCATGCAACAACCTGTTCAGTATGGCATGACAGCTGCGGGCATGCAATTGGTGCCATTTACACCACCACCGCCGCAACAAAAAGTACCCTTAACCCATGACGAATTACAAAAGCTATACAGCATGTCACAATCTCCTTATACAGCTCCTCTGTACGGACCCCGGCCCATGGGCTTTATGCCGGGCATACAGGGAGCTGCATATTATCGTCAAACGCCTCCCGTTATGATGCCTGCCGCTGGTGCGCCCCTTGGTGCACCCGTTCAATATCCCAATCCCTTTGGCTTTCAATACAACATGACAGTGCCAACGGCCAGCCAACTACATTATTATGCCCCTAATTTGGCCGCCCCCGGCAACGTGAACAATGCATCTACTGCCACATCCTCTCTGGCATCTAATGTTTACAATTTAAATAGCAACCCTCAGCCAACTGTCAACACCAATTTAGCCTCCGTGCATAATAACAACTTCAATCAAACATATGCCCAGCCCTCGACTGCATCACAGGCTTCTAGCCAACAGCAAATTAATGGCCAAAATAATTTCAGGCGTCACACGCCACCTGCTCGCAAGCCCAAAGCAACTGGCTCCGATTTAATTGATTTGTCGCATGAAGACGAGTAAGTTTTCTTTTTGTAATTTGCCAGCAAACTGAAGCTTTTAAAATTATGATTCGTTTTCTTTTTGTTCCAGCTCCCGTGTTAGCGTTTTGGAGGCCTTTGATCCTTTACTTAATGAAAACGATTATGGTAAGCTTTGCAATTAATGTGTTGAATTTTTTGTTTTTCTTTTTTTTTTTGCTCGATTGTTTCATGCTTTTCTTTAATTGTTCTGGGTCGTGTTTGTGTTTTTGAACTGTTTTTTACATCTATTCATTGCTGTCGTTGCAATTTTCCGGCTTTTCATTTTTCATTTACTTATTTCAAGTCAAACGCTTAACATTTACAAAAATGTGATGCTGTTCTCATCGTAGAAACCCCTGGGCAATTTTTTTTTTTTTTGTATAGACTATAGACCTGCTGGTAGCAAAAATTATACAATTTGCTAAACTTTTGTGTAGTTTACGTGCTTTTATAAAAATTTCTTGAGTTTTCATTACGACAACCGCTTTTATTTATATGTGACTTCATTGGCGTGGAATTCAGAGCCAGATTCGAAACTGAATTTGGTATTCAGCATTCAGTACATCAATATGCAAAAAAAGTATCTGAACCAAAAGATTATTTTATGGGTTAGCGCTGGCTTAGTTCATTTTCAGTTTGAGAAAATTACAAGTGAAATTGAGAATTTTAATTTCAAAATAAGCAAATTCCAATTGAAATTGAGTATCTCAATTTGATTTCAATTGAGTCAAATTAATGTTGAGAACATTCAAATTAAAATTCCAAATGAAATTGAAAATTTTAATTTCAAAATAAAAAAAATTTCAATTGAATTCGAGAATTTAGGGGCTATTTCTCACCTGCGAACGTTGTCGTTCGTTCGCACAATTACATTGAAAGCAAAAACAATATTCAATATTTTGTGCGAACGAACGACAACGTTCGCAGGTGAGAAATATGCCCTTAGTTTGAGAGTGTATGTTCCATCATGCAAGCAAGTGGCTTGTCAAAAAATTTTATGTGAAAAGCACAAACATTTTTTGAGTGGTTTCTATACGAATTTTGCAGACAAGTCGCTTTCTTGCTTTTTGAAAACTACCTGCCAGTCCCACGATGTCAATCGATAACGCTCGCTCACTTAGTTACCTGCAAAACAGTAACAAATTTTAAAATGTTGTTGTTGTTCTTTACAGTGTTTTTCTTGCATCATTGAGGAACAGGCGGTAAATAATTGTATTCTTGTATGGCATATTGAGCTCAATTAAGGCCTTCATGGCGTATGCCCGAATTAGGTATTAAGAAAATTTAAAGGCCATGAATAATGAAATATTAACCCATAAAAAATTCAAAAATTTTTTTGGCATTGGATGGCATGCTTTTTTACACAACCATGAAATCCTTTCATTTCGTTACCATTTTATTGTTGTTATTTTATTATACAAAAATTATTTAGGAAAAAAAAATTAAATGTGTTTCTTCTATTATAAAATTTTTATGTTTTTCTTTCACTCTCTATTATATTTCAGTTACCAAAAGACTTAACAAATAAATGTAAAACAGAAATAATAATAATGCACTAAACTAAACGAAACCAAAAGAGATAAAAAGAGAATTAAGAAATACTAACGGTTACTCTCGAAATTAAAACAAAGAAAACACTTATATGTCTGTCACATCCACTCGCTCTCGTCGAAGCACAGAATTTGTGCTTTCGCAGCCATTGAGTAACAAAAAAAAAACAAACAAAAAACAAATTTTTATAACGAAAACCAAGTTTCGAGTTCTGATGCAGCTGTAGTGTTAAGGTCTGAAAAGTACATTTTTTATAGTTCTATAGAGTACATATTTTGTAGTTAAAAGAAAACAAAAACAAAAAATAAATTATAGAAACTTAACCATATACATATTTAAAATCTGAGAGCGGTATTTGAGTAAACCTTAGTCCAGGTGAAAAGAGAAACAGTTTAACATGCTTCCAAACGGCAAAATTTACGAATGCTTAATATACATACAAATATAGTAGTATGTTATAGTTTGTACATACCCACACCCACACGTATTCTTCTCCTTCAAATATGCCTACTACACTCCAGGTACTTTTAGCAGCTAAAGAAATAAGGATTTATGAAGTGATTTTCATGAGCCAGGCCTCATTTTATTTCTATTATGTGCCGCTTTATGAATAAACCATACAACTGAAAAATATTTAGAATTTTCTAGTTTTTAAGTATTTAAGTATTAAAGTAGTTCCCACCAAAAACGTTCATGACTGAAATGCTACATGTGCTATTAAACTTTACACACACCTACTTTGAACGAAATGCGCAATCATCAGTACATGAGAAAAAAAAGGATTGCAGCTTTGAATAAACAATTGATCAAAAAGGTTTGCCTCCCTCAGCACTTGGCTGATAGTCTGGCAGATGGTATTTTACAGATTCATCCACCTTTGTAGAAACGTGGGGAACGTAAGCATTGAGTTGATCGGGAAGAAATGTTTCAAAATTTGCCTCTAGTCTGGTTTCCGGTATGCGATCTGACATCACATTATCCGGTCTGAAGACGCCCATGGGAGGGTTTGTTTGTTGCATAGCATATTTATTTGAAATAAAATATCACTCTTTATGCTGTTGTCATTTTAATGCACTGGATGGATAAAAAGTTCAAACACATTTTCGGGAATGGAAACTACAGAATCAAAACCATTCCGTTTGGGATTTGTGACATGATTGAGCATGTCTTACTTTTTTCCAATTTTCCACTTTGCTTACATAACTTGTGGATAATTTTCTATTGCTTGCCCATAATTTTGATAGAAACATATTGCCATATTTCATAGCCGCTTCTTTTTGTTTAACTTGGACAAGTCTTAGAGCCGCTCTCAGAAAATTATAGGCCCTAAGTTTGTAATTCACAATGCTACGCCAGATTTATATGACAAAAAAAAAAAAAAAATATATATATATATATATATATATATATATATATATATATATATATATATATATATATATATATATATATATATATAGAAGTCTCCAATAAACGTGAAAATTTCCACCTACATTTCTTTTTTAAGCTCTGTACCGGTGTGCGGAAATTTACAAACGAAATTGGCCAAGGTGAAATTCCATGAGTTTTTTTTTCATTTCTTACTTACGCCGACCTTCATGCGTAAATTTTGTGCGCAAACCAACAACAGTTTTGCGAAATTTATTACTTTAGGTCTAAAAATAGGCCCTATTACTTGATTTCTGTTTTTCACGTTGATGCCACTCAACTCATCAGTAGACTCGAAAAAACTTAAAGGAATGTTTGAAACTTTACTACTTATTCGAATATTCCCATGAACACAATGAGGATCACAAATGTAATACTGAAAACAATTTTATCGTTTCGCAACATGGGAATACTAGAATATGTAGTAAAGTTTTAAATGTTCCTTTGGATTTTTTCGACTCCACTGATGAGTCGAGTAGCATCAACGAAATGTCGGCGGCATATTAACGTTGGAAAAAGACGGAAAACTATTACAAAGGTATAGTTTTAGTTTGTAGCTTGAATTCAATTTTTTGATTTTTTGTGATAAAATCAAAATTTTTGAGGAAGATAAGAAAAGTAAAGTGGCATACTTACTGGCTGGGGTACATACCATGACTGTTTTACGACCACCACGTCGCTCATCAGCACCCAAATTTGCTTCGAACCCATACCATGACTAGTGCTCTGCAGCAGCTCATAGCCATCCTACCACCAGAGCACTAGTCATGGCCTGACTTCGAAGCAAATTTGGATGTTGATGACCGATGTGGTGGTCGTAAAACACCCACGCTATGTTCCCCAGCCAGTAAGTCTTCAACTTTAATTTTCTTGTCTCCTTTATGAAATCCAATTTTATCACAAAAAATCTTTCTCAACTTTGAGGAACTAAAAACCAAATTTAAGCCCGATAAAACTATAAACTAAAATCACACCTGTTTAATTGTGTTCCGTCAAGCCTGACAACATTATTAACAATTTCTAATCATATAATTCGACTGGAATAATTAATATTAATGGTATATTTTTGGAACTAAAATAGTACATTTCAATTGTCTCTTAGTTGCTATAAAAAACTAAATTAATTTTTGAATTTTATAAAATACAAATAAAAACTCAAATCTTTCCTCTCTATAATATTAGTATAGCTTTATATATTTTTTTTATAGTTTTTCATAAAAATTCTGACGTTGCGCTGTGAATTACAAAATTAGCTTTTTTTTATTCAATTGGTATAGTATATATTTTTTAAAAATTTTCTTTTATTATTGTGTTTCTTGTTGTATTTAAATTCGATACATAAGCAAGTAAACAAATCACGTTCAATTTGAAGTATAGTGAAAAGAATTTAAATTGATTTAAATGAATTTACATACATATGTCTGTATTTATAAAATATTATCATTATAATAACCAACCGAAAAACTGCTTATTTGGCAGGGACAGAAAATGCAAATCTTTTTATTTTTTGTTTTCAACAAAATGTAGAGACAAGTGAAAATTTGAATGCCTTATTTTATTGCATAGCAGCCGATTATACACTGTCGATTAATTAACTTTCAATTCATCCACATCAAACCTGTTCGTTTGTACGCATGTAAATTTAAAATTATGAAAACTCCAATTCAATTGGCCATGGAGAAAACTCTAAATGAATTTCAGAAATTAAATTTAAAATTGAAAACATTCCAAATCTAATTGAGTACTTCAATTCCCTATAGAAATGAGAAATTTCAGTTTAAAATTGAGAAAATTCCACTCAAGTCTAGAAAATCAGTTATACTACATGTACATGTAAAAAGCCCATTTACACCAAAGTGAAATCTAGTTTTTTGACATTTCCCATACAATAAGAAATCTACCTGATGGTAGATTTCATTTTGTATGGGAAATCTTGCCAAAATTATGTACTAAATTTTGCCTAAACGTAAATTGCCTATTAGAGTTAAAACTCTAGTTTAACAATACTTTTCTAAGATTTAATTGCAGCTTAAACTCGATTAGAGTAAGTCAGTGAACCAGCTATTCACCCTTATTGTGCTTGAAGTAATTTAAAAACAACAGTTTTCGCTGTTGCTGTCAATTTGAAAATCTCAGCTTTTTTGCACTTTTTTGACAGTCGACTACGCCAACCACAATTGAAATTTCAAAATGTTCTTGTAGTGGATTTTGAAAAGAGACTTATTTTTTACAAATCCGGGCATAATTTTTCAAGAATGTCTGACTTCAACCACAGTGAGTGAGTGAGTGAAATTTGGCAACGTTGCAAAAAATGTCAAACCACTGATTTTATGTACTGTTTGCTAACTGACGTTTAAATGCTAAAATTTCTTCGTTTAAATGTGGTTTAAGAGTGCAGGGATTTAAAGATTTAATAGTTTAAATCTAAATTAAAAATATGAACTTGCACTGATTTTTTGGGCATTAAAATACAATGAAATTTAATAATATTTGAAAAACTTTAAAGTTGAAATACAGCAGCAGCGGTCTAACGATGCATTTGCATTTAAAACGGTCACATTCGTTAATATTTGGCTAGAAACAATGTGACCCACTACTCTCTGGTTGACATTTGTTTTGCTCAAGTACCTGAATAGAACCAAGTAACAATAACTTTACTCTTCCGAAAGAAAAGAAATACAACTCTAGACTGCATGAAAAAATAAAATTTCTTAATAAAAATCGTTTCTGTCATGATGAACAAGACAAAAATTCCAAATAACTGTTATAAAAAGCGTTTATCTGTCCCTGCTCACTTCCAAAAAAAAAAAAAAAACACTATTCCGTTTATCTAGATTATTCAAGCCTACAGTATTCAAAAAAAAAAAAGTTTTAAAAATTATTGCTTACATTTTAAATATCATTTTGAATAAAACAAACGAATTATTCGTACATATGTATATTTTAGGTAAAAAGAAAATTATGAAGAAAAAAAAAATTGTAAAGCGGGGTAGACATTGACAGAATAATCCTCAGGCGCTATTACTAGTGCTAGTGAAAACTTGTTTGTATATGTTACATTAATAATACTTGGTGGAAATCATTCAAAAATTGTTTATTTTTTATCAAGTCCTGCTGTCGGTGTCGCAATACAAATAAATGTAGACTACTATTGCTTAATAATGTCTGCCCCCCTTAAGAAATTCCATAAAACTGTTTACATTTGCTCAATTTTATCTGTTCAAACTACGAGTAGTTGTTTGATTTCTTGTAGCTTTAATTATTTTTTTTTTTTTTGTTATTTTCAAACATGTTGATGAATAAAACAAAATTTTAATAAATAAAAAAACTAAAAATATCAGTTGTTTTATTCCATTAGAAGCTCTTTAATCAAATTGTGTGTTGGTAGGTTTTCTAAAATATAATAAGAATGTTCTTTTTTTTATCAGTCATTAGCCTTTTCTTTCATTTTCAATACAGACATATTTATTCCTTAGCCTTCGGCTGCATTCAAACTCATATTGTTTCGTTGTTGCTTTTCCTAATCAATTGCTAGTTCAATCAAAATTGTGTAGTCAATAAAATATTATTTTTTCTTCTTCCATCATACTGCGTTCTGCTTTAGTATTTTTAAATGATAAGAATTTTCGTTATTGTACTTGAAAATTAACCGTCAGGTTGCGGAGTCGAACTGCCCGACCACACGAAAAATCTGTTGCATCTTGATGCAATCAACAACAACGGCAGAATGTTGTCCCGAAAATGTTCTTGAAATTTCTTATTGTCTCAGAAACGTAAATTTACCGTATATCTTCCTTCCACTTGAGTTCTGAGAGGTGGGCACAAAAAAAGGCAACACGATTTTTTAAAATTTGCAAAAAAAAGTTTTAAATTCCTTCCGCTTTAAATATTTTGACAATGTAATTGTAATCAAATCTACATTTAATTTGGCCGCTTGCATTCAAAGATTATTGCTCGACCATATTTTCTGGCAATAATTGCTGAATATGTATTCAAACACATCTTCGTGCAGGGCCAGTTAACACAGCAATAATTGCCGAACGAAAATTGGCCGTGCGGTCCCTATGTAAAGGGTCGTCTATACTAAACAAATGTTTGCTAAAAATAGTATGATGGATGTTGTCTTAGCAAAAAAAAAAGGAGCATTCACATGAGCACAAACATCTACCAGTAGAAAAATTAACTGAAAAAATATTTCTAAACATTCAATGTCCTTATTTTATAGTTTACAACTCAAAGCCAGAACTTATATGAATAACCAAAAAGAAAAAAAAATTTGAAATAATATAAAATTCAAACTTCATATCTCAAGGCATAATTCTTGTGCGCCTCACTTTCGAGGCCGCTGGTACTGATTAGTCCTTAGAGAAGTTACACGTGTGACTAGTCCCCAAAATATTTTTCGAACACACTGACCCTGTACCCTGTGCCTCCTTAGCAGGATTCCCATACAGAAATTCTAAAAACACAAAAAGGAAAATACTGAAACTTTGAAAATAATTTTTTTTATTTCGTCCACTGTTCGCTCATGTCAAAAAGTTATCGAAAAATCAATGGCATAATATTGATTGCTAAATCGACACGCCCTAATATACATTTACATGAATACGAAAACATACATTAACAAATAGCAGGTAAAAGCATTAAATTTCACAAAAACGTATTTTAAGGTTAGGTTTGCTCAACGAGCAAATACAAAATTTAGAGCAAATTTGTATTTGCTTTTGTATAAAATATAATTATTAAATTCAATATAATAATTGCTGGTTGTAAATTTCCATATTTGCTCGCTGAGCAAACCTAACCTTAAATTACAAACTGTTGAATTTAATGTTTTTTTTACCTGTTTTTTTTTCTACTCATTAAGCGTTGTTGTAGTATTCATGTGAATGTATTTTTAGTTATTTGTATCCTTGTATTTGCATCCAAATAAGAGTCAACAAGAGAGTGATGTTTACATTTTTAGTCTTTATTTTTTACTAAACAAATATGAAATTGCATAGTTTTTTTGTTTGCCTGCAGAAACACCCAGAGTCTTCGGCAGGAATCGTAGCTGCGAGAGCTCAGGACTCTTAAGTAGCTCACTATCAATTTATCCATAGAGTACCATAAGTTTATGGCCGTATGGCTGCTGATGAGAAGCGTGGCGGCCTCGAAACAACTGGTTGTATCTCAACTTAACTCGTAATGCTGCTTTATTCATCTTCTTCTTCTTGTTAAGACAACCATTTAAGAAAAAAGCCTAGAGCTCATCATGACCAATTGAACGACTGGCAGGCCGAAAATCATAATATAACTTACATAGCAAAATGTAGCAGATATAAAAATTAAAAAAAAAATCCATACTAAGTGAAAATGGTTTTGGCATAATAATATAACCAAAACGTTTGGTCGATTCAAAATAGCTGTTTAATTAAAAGTACAGCATTTATTTTTAGTAAACTAATCAAACATTTCATGTGCTGACATAAAAATAAACTAATAATATAAAATTTAAAAATGAAATGAGAAACACAAACCAGAGCTGTAAAAGAACGAATTGTAAATGCTTTCTTTAACTCTTTATGAAGCAACAACATTTTGATGCATTCATATTGATACATAAGTTTTTGCAGCTTAAGAAAAAGTTTATTTGAATTTTTTTAAAGTCTCATAAATGGGTCGTCGTTCAAACAGATCATTTTTGGGGAGCTGGTAGTAGCACATTTAGGGGTTCGATTGGTGTTTAATTGCTCTTAGACTTTTTATATGTATGTAGAATACTATTAGGTATAAAATTTGTAAATAAACTTCATATCACTGAAAATCAAAACATACTTCTGAAATTACTAGCAGCCGAATCACGGCATTCGTGATCGAATGGAGTATCAAGTAAAATTATTATGTAACTTAAAAACAAAATGCTATCACAAATACCGTGATGCGGCCCCTGGCTGGCCATTTATGTAACAGCTGCAGAGACCAGAGGGGATTCCAGCTCAGCTCATGATAGAAAAATACGGAGAACAAATCTCAGCAGGTTCCAACCCTCCCTCTGGGTACGCTGCACATAAAAAAACCAAACAAAACACAAACTTACCAAAGAATAAAACGTACTGAACCTAATACAACCGTATCTTTTTACTTGCACCACACCTCGCTGCCAGGGATAGATGGTGGCCCTGTCGGTTGCCCTCCCAACCGTGTCACAGAATTTTTATCCACATACATTTTCATCTGTGGCCCCTGGCATAGGGTTTGGAATGACTTAAGTCTTAATTTTTAAGAAATTATCGATGAGATAAGATTCTTTTGAGACTTTAATAAATTTTCAAAAGTGACTGTTTTGCCGCATTTTCTCACACTTACTACTTTCTGTGGCTCATAGAATGTAAATTTTGTGAGAACCACTGTCATTTTTCTTTTTTTTTGTAACGATTGCCAGGCCCTTAGAGATTTATCGATTTTCATGCATGAGCACTCATTTACTATTTCTATTTAGTATACGCAACTTTATGAACACACAATAAGTAAAACTGGTAAGTACTCGTAATTGCGGTTTTCTATTGTTTGGGTATGAGAATTGCATATCGTTGAGCGCTTGTAGAAATTCTCTAACTGCCATGTTTTTCAATCGAGAGTTTTTTTTTTTTTTTGCATATTTTAATTAATTTAAGGATTTTTTATTAAAATTTGCACCAAAATCGACTTAAAAAACGCTACTTAGGGCCTTTCTACATAAGACCTACGATATGTAGCTTAGTTCATCTAAGTGAATTAAAATGGCCTTGCAAAATTCAGCATTTTCAAGGGGAATGTCCCATACCTCACTTTGTTTTGTTTATCAATAAAGTACATACATACATATGTATGTAATTCACAATCTGATAAATGGCAATCGACTTTGCTTGCGGTAATTATGCTGACGATTTGTATTAAAATTAAATTGCATGACTACACATTCTGTCACTATTTAATTACTTTAGTCCACTAGTAATATTAGTTTAGTTAAATATGCCTCCTGATCAAGACAATCCAAGAGTTCGAATACTCATCTGCGATGGCAACGAACGTAAGGAAAAAAAAAATTATTCAAATATGAACTTAAGGTTCATTTTTGAACCTGAATTAATAAAAAAAAAAATTATATTAAAAAAAAAATTAACGTTAAAAAATGCAAATACAGGCAGGCATTCAGCCTAAAGCAAAAAGAGAAAAAGTGGCAAATTTAACAAATTAATTTGTTAACATTGTGAGCGAACGTCATAAAAATCTCTCAGCATTAAAATTGTTTGCATTATTGCACATTTTTATATTCCATGCAATCAAACAGTGAATGTTTTGACACATTTTGGTTCTAAATGTGGCAACAATTGGCAAGACTGAGTGAGAAAAAAAAGTTTAAAACAAGCCACAAAAATAAAGAAGGCAAATAAAAAACCAAACGATCGAAAATATGTTTTTGTTTTGAGTTTCAAACGACATCGATGATGTTTTAGTTACATTCCCTAACTCGAGACGTTTGTGAGCTGTGCATATATTTAACGACAAAAAAAAAAAATAAAAAATAATGAAATGAAAAACGAGTTGTTTAGCATAAAATATTTACTAAAATTAAATCTAGATTGTGTTTTGCTCAACAGTGGTGCGCAAAGAAGAAGTAAAACAATTGTAGTTGTTATCTTATTTACGAGTTCGAAAACTCAAGCCGGAACACAAAATCGATCAATCGGAAACACGCTAAAACTAGCCGCGAATTTTCGTTGACGTAAGCTCATCGTCAAAGCCACAACACACTGGTGTACGTGGGAGAGACAGTACACACAATTATATACAGGCCTTAGATGAAATTCATCATGCGCAGTGATCTTAATGTAATCTTTACGAAGGAAAATATAATGTCATGGAAGTAGCAATACATTTACGCTTGATATTTACACTTCATACGTTCTTTATTTGGCGATAGACGTATGTATGTTTTGCTGGCAGTTTTATTTATACTACGCATACAAACATTTCATGAAAGTAGTTTCCATTGTAAATGCGGTGTAATGTTTTTAATGTACGTCAGCTTTTTGCCCTGCGACCATAGTTGATCTTTTGTGCATCCCTTACTCCTTACGGGCTTATTACACTTGGGAAGGGCAGCAGCTCCTTCAATGGGAGCCTTTCCAGGTCTTACTCTACCAGTGTATAGGCATTCAGTAGCCTGTTTCTGCCATGTCCAAGGCGCTATGCAGTCTCTAATCAAGTCTAACCATTGACTCCTCCTTCAGACTGCAGAATCTGCAAGCATCTGCATTTGAAAGATGTATTCTGTGCAGGTGCTTATTGCAGGTGTAATGACCTGTAAGTGCCTCAGCATTTTCTATGAAACTTCTTTGAATGTTCCTGACCGTCAGCATCGTTCCATTGTTTCTTTTTAGCGGATGTTATCCACTTTTGCAATGCGGCTTTTTATTTCAAATGAGAGGCTTAGAGCACAAGGGATTCAACTGAATTAAAAATTGAGTTATGCTGACACTCTCAGAGAACTTGAGAGTGTAACAGGACAAAGTGTAATTTCCATCTGATGATGAAACGTGATGCACCAATTTTAACACTCTTCGCCCGTGTACAGTTTTATGCGTATTGGCTTGCGGCAGTTGTATTTTTTGTTCATCTCTACAAGTTTTGTACAAACTCATGGTTCAAATATCAGGTCAATGCATCTCTCCATATGATTTTGTGTGTTTTCATTGTGAAACTGTCAAGAGCTGTATGTGGTTGTTGTAGGTTAGACAGTCTCCCCACTATTATTATACAAAGTACAAGCAGGTTTTTGGTTATTGTAGAGTTGCGCTGACATCAGGTCAGCGCAATAGGCCATGATACAACTAATAAGCTAACCTTTTCACTACAATAAAAACAACTTCAATAAAAATAACATGCATTTTGTTTTTGTACAACTTCTGTAAGCTGTCAAAAAGCCGCCGCTTCTGCACTTATAGAAGATAGATAACAGAGCTTACATTGATTTGGTGTTTCGTTTTGGCTGCCTTTCATCTCTGCATTCTCTTGACAACCTAAAGCAGTCAGATGATTAACGGTTTAGCTGATGAGGCTACCTTATTAGTTGTACCATGAGATAGGCCTTGTGCAAGCTGTTTGTGTTGGACAACAGCTGTTTACCAAGCCGCAATGCCTCAGCAGTCACACGGTCTCAAACTCAATCAAACAAAACAATCAATAAGAAGAAATGATTCTATGATTTACTACAATCAAGTTTGAACCTCATTTCAGTCACCTAAAATTTAAGACTTAACTTTAACTGAGTTTCTAGGCATGAGAGTGTTTTTCAAGTTTAAATTAATTAATTAAATTGGCAGTGTTCTGGTCAAAAATAATTTTAAAAATGTATCAAATTTTAAATGACAAATATTTTTGAAGCTGCTACTAGAATATTGCTAACTTTTTCCCACTTACGACCAGGCACGTTTACAATCGATTTGAAAGCGACTAAAACTGTGCATATTCGATTTACGCAACACCAAAATAAAAATTTGTTTGTAATACGAAATATTTACTTGGACATGTTTAATTTGGCGAGAACAGCCCCCGCACTGAACGAAATCAATTTCACATTTTGATTAAAAGTTATGCTATTTATTTGACCACTACTATGCCTAATTCGAAGTTATGTGTATCATCTCATTCGTAATATTAAATATTTTGCGAACTTTCTAAATACTTTTGTGGCTGAAATGTTAATTTGTTTACACTCGGCGTTGGTTGGAGTAACTCACTTCTCGGTAGCACCAAATCAGTTATTAACTTGATATTGAGTAATTAAATGAATACTTTGAAATAAATACACAAAAAGAAATTGTTTATCTCTAAATATTATTGTGTGTACTTTTTGATAAAACACATTTTTTGAAAATAAAATTTATTGAATTCGTTTGGAAAACATGTGGTGCTGCTGCTGTATTGTTGTAATCATGGGTAAACTAAATAAACAAAACGAGTGGGACGGACGGCACTGGCAAAGCTCGCGTCGCTTAACCAATCACCTCAATTGTGTTGTTGTAAACACGTTCTAAATTGTCACGAATTTTGGGTTAAAAACGCAGGAGCCGAAAACAAAAACCAAATGAAATGACGACATCGCACTGTAGTCAAGTGGCCGGCCACCAACATTGTGGCCTTTTGAGAAAATTTTTATTATTATTTGTATTTTTTTTTATTATTAATTTTCCGTGCTTGTGTTGTTTAGTATTTTCTTTATCGTGTCGCGTTTTTTTTTTGTAATGAGAAAAAAAAATCGTTTTAAATATATTTATTAGCTGATTTATTTTAAACACAATTTGAGAAAACATTTTCGATTTATTAGTTTTTTTTCCTTTTTTATTTGTTTGATAAATAATTATTTCTTTGCTTTTCATTTCATGTTTAGTGTTATTTTTTGTTGCAAATAAAATTTGCTTTTCAAATATAAAAAAATCTGTGCAATATTTTGAGTTGTGTGTGTGTGTGTGTCTAAATTTAAAACACATTTAGTATAAATAAATAGAAACAAAAGAGAACAGTATAAAAACAAACTCACTAATAAATTTGAAAATTTAACATACTACATACATATATTGAATTTTTAAATGTTACATTCAATATTTTCAGACAACGATAGTGCTTCCGATTGTACTTCATTTTATGCGGAGTATGATCCTTTCGATTATCTGTATAGTGGCGGCAGCACTCAGTATTCGGATCCTGTCTACGAAGCTGTCAATAAATTGGACAAATCAGCCGTTAGTCCCAATGGTAAGTTTATATTATAAAGAGAATTGGGGCAAAAAAAAAAAAAATTAAAAAAAAATATATGTATGTTTGGCATAATTAAAAAAAAAATGTGTTAAAGAAATCTTTTTGCTCTGTGCCTGTCAGTACGCAAAATGTTTCAAAATCTCGAGAACGCATTGGCATTTCTAGTCGCGGTTGCCTTAATGATGGCCATGAGTTTTGGCTTATCAAAGAGAAAATTTTGTAAGTGTGTTGTTTTTTTTCAAAGTGCAAATCATTGAAATACCAGGCACCGAATTACCGCATTCTTAATCGAATAAACACTTAATGTAATCGAGTAAAAATAATGTAAAACTGTCAAGGAATTCATTCGATTGCAAATGCCGTATTCTGGCCCCTGTTTTAAAATATGTATATAGTTTAACCAGTGCATTTTACAATGAACCCAACAGTTTGAATATCTTGCGTGTATTTGATATGATAAATGCTTTTTAATAAAACTATATTTTTAAAGCTTTAGGTCTTTTATTTTTCTTTATTAATTTGTCGATATTCCGCTAACAATTTGTTAGCATCGTCAGGAATCTTTAATTGTTTTTATAACAAAAAAATAAAATATCGAAATATCGAAAAATTAATAAAGAAAAATAAAAGACCTAAAGCTTTAAAAAATAGTTTTATTAATTTTAACAATAAGGGTAAAAAATTATAGATAAAATAATATATAAGTGCTTTTTCCGCACAAAAGAATCTATACTCATTTAAAATGTATTTTAATATAAATTGTTTATATAAAATTGTTTTCAGTACATAATTGCAATTGACATACATACATACATGTGTGCTAAAAAGTCAAAAAATTGGCGCAAATTAACAACAAACCTGAAAAGTTCACAGTTGAAGAAAAATCACAAGAACGCGCGAAAAATTTGCAAACCCCAAAAAAATACATTTAAATTTTTTATGGCTGCCTTCAAAACAGCTACATACCTGGAAAAAACGTATAAGCTATACAGAAACCATTTGGCGAAAAATTAGAAAATATTATCAAACATTTAGTTAAAGTTCGTTTATTGCATTTGCAGACAGGTTACTAGAGCAAATGATTACCATAATTGACATTATTATTTAATAAATAATAAAAATATTATTAAAAAAAGTCAAATTATGACTTTCGCTGGGCAACAACTCGTTGTTGCGAAGCCGCTGCGCTTCTCATCAGCACTCAGTTTGGTCATAAATTTATTATTTTCTTTTGTTTTAAGCATTAATTTTAGCTTAACAGTCAAACTATATGATTTACAATTGTTAATAATTTTATCTGGCTTGAGTTCGATTTTTATTTCCTTAGAATTGAGAAAAAAAATTTTTTGTGATAAATTATCAACATTTTTAAGGAAGGCAAGAAAAATAAAGTTGAAGACTTACAGGTCTTGCTTCGAACCCAGGCCAACTATTCTTTTCTCTACTGTCTATATTTAAACTTATTGATCAACTTTCCATTTTATAACTCAGTGTTTTCCGGTGATTGGAATATGTTGTATATTCTTTCACCAACATCCAATTAATTTCCAATTGATTTTTGTGTTTGTTGCTATTGTATCAGTGATAACAACGCTTACAAGCTTTTCGCCGAGCACAGCGATGATTTTTCAGCATTAATTTTAACTTTATAGTCGATTAATATTTTGTTTTTAATAATATTAAATTGCAAAAATATTGATTTGCTTTAATAAAAACACAAAAACTTGCAATCAATGTGAAAGCGAAAAGAATACCAGGGGCAAAACATAACGAAAATAAGTGACAGTTGAAAAATTGATCACGAATTCCCTAAACAACATTAACAAAACTTTGCAAGCGCTGTCATCACTTGCTACAATAGCAACAAACACAAAAATCAATTGGAAAACAATTGGATGTAGATGGGAAAATATAAAATTTATTACAATCCATAGAAAAACACACAGCGATAAAATTGAAAGTTGATTAAAAATATTAAATATTAAATAAAAAAGCAGCATGCAAATAGTTATGATCTGGGTTCGAAGCAATTTGGAGGTGAAACAGCCATGTCATGTTCCCCAGCCCATAAATAAGTCTTAAACTTCACTTTTCTTGCCTTCTTTAGACAAAAATAGGGATCACTACAATTTTGTCACAAAAAAAAAATCTGTCTCAATTCTAAGGAAATAATATGGAACTAAGGTCCCATAAAGTAATTAACAATTTTTTATAAAAACTTTAGACTTCAGAATAGAAAACTGGCCAAAATAAAAAAAACAGACTTTAAATTTTCTATAAAAACATAAAAGGCGTCTAAAGGACACGACTGGCTTAAATTTGGGAAAATTTGCTAATTTGTTATGCAGACTTAAAATGGCAGAAAATGATTACCAGCTAGTACATTGGTAACGAACCTGTTCGTTCGTTCGTTCGCCTTAATATATTGAGAAAAAAAAATTTCCTTCTGTTGGATATGTATAAATTTATGCCACAGAGAACGAACGAAGAGCTTCGAAGTAGAACAACTGGCCGGGAATAAAAAATTATGCCTGATTTATTTTCAATAATAAAAATAAACATTTCTTAATTGAACAGAAATTTGATGGATTTCTTTAATATATTCACTAACTTTTTGCTTTTTTTTAGCTTATAGAAAAATATTGCATAACTTTATTCACATTATCCCTTGTGTTTACTTACAGTTTCTACCATTAGTTGGAGACCCGACAGCAGTCCTGAAATTAGACGAAAGTTGGACTTGCCCTCACGTTCGACTGACTCAAGTTCACCTCCTCCGCCTCTGCCACCGCGTAACAGTGGTGGCTATAGCAATGGCAACGCCCCGCCCTCATTTAGTACCTCATTTGCCAAGGACTACGAAACGTATACACCCGATTTAAAAAGCCATGTTTTGGATCGACGAAAAACTGCTGCCCGACTTTATGAAATTGTAACCGATCAACGTACAGTGGATTTGGAATTGCTTGATTTCTATTACATGGTCAAAGAGCTGCGGCAACGTTATCCCTACGATGATGAAATCACAAATCTAGGTCATGTTATAGCTTCGGAATTCAATTATCATTATCCTTTGGAGACCAGTATTAAGATATTAGTACATCCCGCATTGGATTGTTTGCTAACGAATGCGGAGGCCGTCGATAAGGGTCAATTTAAGGGCTACGGAGCACCCATACAATTCACCTGTGACAGTAAGTTTATTTCAATGAGATTCATTTGGTCTGGACTGTAAAACAAATTCATTTCAGTTAATACCCCCGTGGAGATGGTCATCAATCAAGCGTTTTATTCTCTGGAAGGCCAAATAAAAGGCAGTGTAAACGATTATGCTGTACGGCCCATTGGTGTGGCGGAGTGGCTTTCGAACTCTTCGAAATTAAGTCAACTAGAATGTGTTCACAACAGCTTAAAGCTAGAGCAAGATGTACAGCTGGGCTTGTGTTTGAAAACGGAGGAAAATATGAAAGTTATTGCCCGCACGCAACGGGATGATAAAAGCGATTGTGATATGCGTCCCGAGGATGTGTTGCCCAATGAGGTGGCCACTACCATAACATACGAAAGCATGATGATCTTACTAGGTAAGAGTTCGGAACTGATCGAGCGCGCGCTCGACAAAACAGAACCCTAAAATTTTACTGAAATTTTAATTGCATTGAACTATGAAACTTGAGCCAGGAATTTTACTTTTATTTTAAATTATTTTCAGTGAACGTTCGAAGAGGTTCGAAATAGGGAAACTGGCACTAAAATCATTTAGTTATATCGCTAGTTTCATTTGATTTTTTTTTTCATACTTTGATCGACAGAAAAGTCGACTTTGAGAAAAGAAAAAAAAACAAGTTGGCACTTTTCTACATGAAATCAATCATATTTAGTTTAAAGTCTTTCTTGAGAAAGTCTAAAGGATTTCTAAATCATTTCTAAGAGATTTGAAATTATTAAACAGCCTTTTGTAACATGTACTCAAAATCAAAGCAAAATTTTTTCAATCAATTTCAGAAACTTTGGAAACCGAAATCGATAAATTGGAATCGGTTGCTGGTGATAGTAATACACGTCAGGTGATTTCCTGTTCCGGTGTTGTGCAGGGTGTCAAAGCCATTTGCGCCCTATTGGGTTCCATTGATACGTTGGAGCTGGCCGACTGTGTGGACAAGCTGAAACAAGTCTGCGAAGACAATCAACCCAAATATACAAGTTCTTCGACAAATCCCGAAATCATTAACGACTGTGGAGATTATGCTGAAGTGTGCTTAAGACCACGTTCAATTTTAGAACAGATCAAATTGAAATGCAATAAATTAAGAGATGCTGTACAGGAGCTCATTGAATTGTACTCGAATGTATTTAGAGTGGGTTTTTCGGTTAAAACTGTGGATTATTCAATAAGTGAGTATAAAACAAGAAAAAACATGGCACAACAATTTCTCCTCCTCAATACAGACTTTACCAGACATAAACCATTTAAATGACATATGCTGGAAGAAATTGAGAAATTTTGTAAGGGGCACCGAATTCTCATAGACTTATGAGTTAAACATATTATGGCTAAATCTTGCATGGAGCGATATTTTTTATCGAAAAAAGCGGCAGAGTTTTTCTTACAACAAACAGTGACCCCAAGCTCAATTTATAGGTGATTGGACACATACTCCCTTGTGTGTCTTCTGCAAGAAAAGCGGTTTCGTTTTTTTCAGATGACGTAGTATCAAAATATTGAATAAAGCTACAAATATTTTTACCACAAGAGCTGACCTCAAGCTCAATTAAGAAAATCAGTCATCGAAGATCGAAAAATTAGCATCAAGAATATACCATGCATTATAATTATATACTAATTCTATAATATCTTTAATTCCAGCACCCATTCACGTGTCTTGTGTTTCCAAGCCCATTGTGGTAAGCATCAATTGTTTACATCGTCCGCCGCCCTTGTGGCGTTACGATAACTATTCCCTGGGTGTGCAAATCAACTATGGCACTCGTTTTATTTCCGATCCTGTGGTAACAAAATGTTCCAACGACACTACAGGTGGCTTGTTTCCGCGCTTGAAATTCTCCTCCTGGATAACATTTGAGAAGAATCCCATTTGTACTTTGCCGCGCGAAGCCCGTTTGATTTTCGTTTTATATGGCACCCAGGTGGCAGAAAATGAACAAAATAATGGCGAAAATGCGGAAGGTAGACAAATTACCACTGAACTGGGCTGGTGTGCCATGCAGTTGTTTGATTATAAACGTGAAATGATTTGTGGTTCGTATTTACTCTCGATGTGGCCAGCCACAGCGGATAAATTTCTGGGTCCAGCACCGGCCAGAGGCTGCCATCCTCAGCCGGATTTTTGTCCAGTCTTGAGCATAGAAGTACCGCCTTATGGTGGTAAAATACAATTTCCCGAACCCTTGGAAAATCCACCACCAGCTCCCAGGTAAGTTTGTTTTCCTTAAGGCTAAGGCTGATTCACATAGAATCTGTCATGGGTTGTACGTCATCTGTTCCCACTGATGTTGACCGCTAACTAAAATCGTCACAAAAATGTCAAAGTACAAATTATCTGAATGCTCTTCTTATTTTCCCAGATACGATTTCAATTCGTTGGACACCAATCTGCAGCAGGAGCTGTTGGACACGGCCGAACAAGGCTATCCGGGAGCCATTGATAAACGTGAAGTTTTCTGGGAGAAACGTTTGTATTTGCAAAATATTCCTCATGCCCTACCGAAAGTATTACATGCTGCCCATAGCTGGGATTATGCTAGTCTCATGGATTTACACTCATTATTGTATTCATGGTCGGCTTTATCACCCCTGCAAGCTTTAGAACTACTATTGCCTCGTTATCCCGATGCTAAAGTAAGAGAAAGAGCTGTAGAATGGATATCACAATTACCCAATGATCAGTTGGTGGATTATTTGCCACAACTGATACAGGCCCTAAAACATGATACCTACGAAGCCTCCTCAATGGCCAGATTTTTACTGTGCAAATCCTTAGAGTCGCCTCGTATAGCTCATCATATGTACTGGTTATTAGTGCACAGTCTGCCGGGAGATGGGCCACAAAACTCTATAGATGCCTCTGCCAGCAACTCGAGCGAAATGGACGACTCCTTAATAACCCAGACACGCTACTATCGCCGTAACAAAATGATGTTAAGAGCTCTGTTGGCCATTTGTGGAGCCAAGCTCTCAAAAAGATTTTTGCTACAGAACTTAATGTGCAGGGTAAGAGTTTGCGGTTTTGGCAAAAAGTTTTACCGTTGCTGTAATTGCACATGTTTTTGTAAATTTTTTCTTCACCCCTTTAAGAATTTGGCCAATATAGCTGAAACGGTTAAAGAGGCGAAAGAGTCTTTACGTCAGAAATGCTTATCGGTCGGCATGGATAGTGTACATCAAGAGCTGTTGGACAAACCCACCTCTCTGCCCCTGGGTCTAGAATTGGAAGTAACTGGTGTTAATGTGCGCAATTGCAGCTACTTCAATTCTAATACTTTGCCTTTGAAAATCTCCTTCATAGGACCGGATTGTGAAATATTGCCAGCCATTTTCAAGGTGTGATGAGCTAAAAAAAAAAATATTCTTTCTTAATGCTTATTATTAATTTGTTTTGCTTTCGTAGTCGGGCGATGACCTGCAACAGGACATGCTCACCATACAACTGATACGTGTTATGAACAAAATGTGGCTGGCAGAGGGTTTAGATTTGAAAATGGTCACTTTTAATTGTGTGCCCACCGGTTTCAAAAAGGGCATGATTGAGCTTGTTTCGGATGCTGAAACTTTAAGAAAGATTCAAGTGGAATACGGTTTAACCGGTTCGTTTAAGGATCGTCCCATTGCCGAGTGGTTGGCCAAACAAAATCCCAGCCAATTAGAGTATCAACGAGCTGTCAAAAACTTTACAGGTAAGTGAAGATTTCTTTTTCAAATATTAACCGTAGACAGGCTTGATTGAATTCATCAAATCTGACTATTTTTATGCTTAAATAAAAATATATTTTTAATATGTTTTTTAGTATCCTGTGCTGGTTACAGTGTAGCTACTTATGTTTTGGGCATTTGTGATAGACATAACGACAATATTATGCTTAAAACATCCGGTCATTTGTTTCATATCGACTTTGGCAAATTTCTGGGTGACGCCCAAATGTTTGGCAACTTTAAAAGGTAATAATTGGGGGCAATTTATTTCTAATATCAAGGAAGAGGTATTAATTTCTATGTACTTTTAATAGAGATCGCACACCGTTTGTGCTGACCTCCGATATGGCGTATGTGATCAATGGCGGCGATAAACCCTCCACCGACTTCCATTATTTTGTTGACTTATGCTGTCGTGCCTTTAATATTATACGCAAACATGGTGATCTTTTGTTACACATGTTGGCTCTTATGGCCACGGCTGGCATACCAGGTGTGACAGCTGATGCTGTCACATATGTACGCAAAGCTTTATTGCCCTCGCAGTCGAATCCTGAAGCAGCTGCCTCATTTGCTAAAATGATACAGTTCTCATTGAAAAGTCTGTTTACACAGTTCAATTTCTTTTTGCACAATTTAGCACAAATGCGTTTTAGCAATGATGAGGGTAGCGGTGAATTGTTATCTTTTGTTCCTAGAAAATATACGTAAGTCTAATTAAATCTGATATATTATGCTTTGTATAAATTTTAATGTTTATTTTCGTTTAGCATGCAACAAGATGGCCGCTTAAAAAGTGTGGCAGTCGTACGTTGTCAAAAACATTATGAAATGGAAAAGTTTTATACCTACATACTGCGTGTCACACGTCATGGCCAAACCGATCCCACACATTTGTTCCGTTCCTATAAAGAATTCACCGAATTTCATCAAAAACTATGTTTACACTTTCCCTTAGCGAAACTACACAGGTAAGAAAGAAACTCAAATATGTATTGCTCACCAAAAAAAAAAAGGCATCATCCAGTTTAATCTAGAGGAAAAATGCTTGATTTTCACATTAGAATGCATGAGGATATAGCGAAAAAATCTGTTAGTTAAAAAGGAATGAATTGAACCAAAGTTTATTAACTGATGTTGTCAGGGCTTCACTTTAAATCATGTGATTTTCAAAAACAAATTGCACCATAAACCTTGGCTAATGCTGTTATTTTGTAAATTTTCTAAGACGTCTGCAATTTTAGTCAATACTCAATTTGTAATACAGAATTTAATATTGTCGAAGTAATGCTCATTTTGGCTTTAGAAATCGAGTGATTTAAAAAATAAAAAACATGCGAATTGCACAATAGGCTGGCGGGTTTGCTTTTTGTTTCAAAAATAACTAAATTAATAGTTAGAAGCCAGCAAAAATGTTTTGAATTAATTGCAACAGCTTGGCATTTTCACAACTTTTAAATCATTGCGTGATCGATCGTATGCACTTGAACGTATGATGCAACAGAATTTTTGTCATGCCAGCAGTGGTGAGTTGTGGTTCGAATCCTATCAGAGTTAGATGGGAGATTTTTCAGCACAATGAAGTAAATAAGGGTTTTCACGATGGTAACCATGCAAATATGATTTGTGCAAATTTGCACTCCAATTTACGGTTGATCGTGAGCGCACTGCACAATCTGTTAGGTTAATCCCTAGGTTAGGTTTTTACTTGCAATCTTTGCTTGTTGAGGATTTGAAAATTCATTGCCTTAGGTAACAAATTCTTTATTTTGTTTTTAAGAATACAGTCGTTTAAAATTTAAAACTTCTAAATAATTCTACTGTAATAGGTAAATAATAAGGCACGAAATGTCACAGAGGACGAAGTCAAGTTGACAAACAGCCGCCGCCAATTTTTTTTTTTTTTTTTTTTTTTTTTTTTTTTTTGTATTACAAGCCACTGCCCGAGCCATATACTCGTAAATTAAAATTAAAACGCGATGTATTTTCTTGTTATTATTAAATTAAAGTTTATGCTTGTATTTGTGAAATTTTACTTTTAATTCACAATTTTTCCTCACTTCTATTTGCTGAAGTTTTTTTTTAGTGAAAATGAGGCGAATTGCAAATACATACGTTTTGTTGTTGTGTGGAAAAAAAGCAGAGCATTTGTGCTCACATTTGCTTCGTTTGCCCAGTATGTACTACCCACCGTGAAAACCCTCAATGCAAATAAGAAAGAAGTACAATTCCAAATATGATTAAAGAACAACCAAAAAAAAAAAAAAACCAAAAATTAAGAGAAAAAATATTAATTTTCATTTTGATTCAGACCTTTTTTTTTGTCTCATTAAAGCAACAAGAAATCAAAAACAGAAAATATAAAATGTATTCGAAGCAACAGAAAAACACAGTAAACAGTTCTGTTCTGAAAATCAATTTGCTTGAAATCACATGATTTCTAAAAAGAAATTGCACTAAAAACCTGACTTTATGCAGATCTTTTATGATGTTTCTAAAGTTAAATCTGTTAAAAAGTTATGGCAGACTTCACTAACATTTATATTAAATTAATTTTTCAGTCTTAAGAAGTTCAATGAAATTAAAATTTTCAGACTACACTAACAATATAAAATTTTATCTTATTGAAGTAATACTAATTTGGAGCTTCGAAATCAGGTGATTTGAAAGCACGACAATAGATATTTGAAAATTTTTTTTATGAAATTTGTTACCATGTGTTTATTGCAAATGAAAATAAAATTTTTTTTATTTTCCACTATTCCAACCAAAGAAAAAGCTTAAGTGAATAACTTTAGTTATAAAATTTAAAGTTGACCAATAGTTCAAATATGAACAGCCAGCAGTAATGAATAGATCAGGTAGCTTGCTTGGACTGCTGCTTAAGAATAGAATGTAATTAGCTATGATCAGAGTTCGAAGCTATTTGGCTGCTGATGAGAGTCGTGGTGGACTCGAAACCCAGCCAAAAAGTCTTCAACTTTAGTTTTCTGGTCCTCTATTAAAAAAATGCTGATCACTAAAATTTTATCATTCAAAAATCTTTCTGAGAAATTAAAATCAACCTCAAGACCCATAAAACAATTAACAACCGTAAAAAATAAGTTTTTAAGAAACTATATGGCTTAATTATAAAACAAAAATATTTACAATACAAGCTTAATAAACCTAAAAACCCAGTAAGCATTTTGGCTGGAATTCAAGTGGAATTACATTTGAAATGCAGTCACAATTTCCAATCACCAGCGTTAAATTACAGTTGAAACACTGTTGATTTCAATAGCGAATCCAGCAAAATTAACCATTACACTTACAGTCGAATAAAACAGTACCTTTACAGTGTAATTCCAGCCTTGGATAACAGTGTGATGCAAGTAGAACCGAACCTGTTTTTACCATAAATAACATATGCTTCAAACAAATTTGTTGTTGTTTTTTAACAAACTTCAAACGGACTGGAAGAGGATGGATTTTAAATATAATTTAAGCTTGGATTCATACTGGAATTTCCAGCATTGTAGTTCACAAAAAATTTGTGCTTATTGCGAAAGTTTTTACAAATAAGACCGACCATACAAAGTTAAAAATCCATGTAACTTTTTTTTTTAATTTTATTTAAACTTTTATTGTAATTGAGGTTTTATAATATTTTTAATACTTTCTCGAACTTAAAAGGAGAGTTTTTGTTTTTACATTATATACAGTATTTTAAGCCTCAGTTCCTGCCTCATGGCCAACGTTGCTTAAATTGTACAGTTTCTGCTTTTTTTTTGCTGTCTCCGGGTTTCGGTCTTTAATGGAACGTGACTTGAAACCATCCATATCAGCACGTACTTCTTTGGCTCGTTGTATGGCTAGTTGAGCCATGGGATTGCGGTAAGCGGGTTTGGGTGGTGTCATAGTCAAAGATGATGCTGGCAAATTGGGGCTACTGGAGTCAGTAGCGAAACTGCACAATTCATTATTCACACTACGATACTTATGCAAGGCCGACCAGCTGTCTGCAGCTTGCGGCTCTCCTGCAGATTTCTGGGAGCCAAACAATATTATGGATGTGGGCTTGCTTACAATTGGTGTAAATGTTGTTTCATTATTATAATTTATATTCGATACACGTTTTAGGGGCTGTGGTGGTACGCGCATTGGAGATTTGTTATAGCCATCATCAACCTCCTCATCGAAATCTGTATCCTCTTCTGAATAGTTGCTGTTTGTTCGAGCCGGTATAACACGCTCTTCCGTTTTAAAATCGAACGTAACTTTACTTTTACGCGGTTTTGCTTGCGCTTCTTCTTCTAGTTTTGAATCTTTGAGTATTGAAGTTGCTGCGTTGCTCGCCAATTCGTTGGCACTAAAAGTTATTTTTATTTTTTCCTCCGGCGTAGTTGGTGCAGGTTTGATAATTACTTGATTTTGTAATTTCTCAAAATTTTCCCAATCATCATCTATGGACTTGCCGAAACCTAAAGGTTGCTGTCTTGGCTGTGTGGGCGACTTTTGTAGTTCATCTTTGGGCTCCAGAAAATCAGCCTCGTTTAACTCATAAGAATGACGTATTTTAGCAAATTCGGCTTCAAAATTGTGTGACGCATCTTGAGCCACCTCCTCTTCTAACTCTTGCCACAAGCGATCATCGAATTCAGGCTGATAAATGGGTGCAGGCTGAGTCAAACATTTAAGTTCTTGCCTATTGCTAACAAAGCCGGTGGGTCTTCTCTGTTTTAGCTGCTCGTTTCCATATTCCGATTTCTCCTCTTCCTGGTGGTTTGGTCTCAATTGGAAATTTACATGTTTGCTTATTGCTGCTTTGCTAACGAACCCAGTAGGCCTTCTTTGCTGTAGAGCTTCATTTCGCTGAGAGGAGGTTTCGTTGTTCTCAATATCGAATTGAAAACTGACCTGCTTTTCCAACGAAAATAACTCCTCTTGGTGACCGTAACCGGTCGGTCTCCGTTGCTCAACCAATGATGCCACACTTGTGGTTTCGAAAAGTCCGGTAGTTGGAGAAACTGTGGCTACTTCTTGCCCTCTTGTTTTATTTTTGTTTACTTCAAAATGTTTGTTTCTTTGCTGATAATTTAGTGACATTTCAGTTTTAGTTTGATAAATTTGGTCTGTTCCCGCTAAAATGGCAAATGAAGTGTCGGGAGAAATTTCTGGGCTGCATTGTTTTGCCAAATGTTCTGCCGTTTCCATGAACTTTGCAGTAGGCGAGTTTTGAGTAACTTTTCCAGTTTCACTATCAGAGGATAACTCTAATATTTCCAGTTTCTTTATAAAACCCGTTGGTCTTCTCTGTTCTACAAAGGGATTTTCTTTGGTTTCAGCGTCGTTGTAAACTGTTGTTTCATCAAATGTGACCTGGTTTTCAACTTCTTCCTGCAACGAATCTGCTATTGACAGTCTTTTAAATGCCGTGGGTCTTCTTTGATTCAAAGTAAATTTCTCAATTTCAAAGTTATCATTTTCGAATTTAACCTTTGGCAATGAAGGTGCATTTAGGTCCTCATCGGACTCATCATTTGATGACACAAAATATTCGTTTTGTTTGACATAACCCGTGGGTCTTCTTTCTCTTATTGCTGCCGATTTAGTACTTTTATTTTTCATTTGTTGAAGCGCCTTAGAGTCAAAACCTTCTTCACAAGCCGCTGTATCTGTCAAACGGTCTGCTGCGATAAAAGAACGCACTTGGTTGTAGAATTTATTATTAAAAGCTTCTTGCCATTCCTCTATATCATCGAATTCTGGAGATTCGGGCCTATATTGCTCACAGCCGGTAGGCCTTCTTGCTTTCAGGGAAACTTCTGCCCTGTCAGTGTTCATAGAAGAAGTTTCAAAATCATAATTTTCATTAAAACTGTTTGAAGCCTTTAAATTAAAGTTATTAAATCTTCTAACAGTTACTTGTGGGGTTTCAATTTTCTCCTCAAATTGTGGCCAGCTGTTGTATTGATTGTCCATGTCCTCTAAGCAACTTACAGCATCGTCATTGCAGCCCGTTTTAGTGGGTGATGTTGGGAAAAAATCTTGAGACTTTTTGGCGTCAATTGTTGGGGCTTTAAGGTCATAGTCAGCACTAGTTTCTTGTTTATTAACAGAATTGGAAGCAGTAACAATTTCTATTTCAGCCAGATTTTGGGTTTCGTTGGAAGTGGGGATTTCAGTCAACTCTGCTTTTCTCTCATCATGACATTCTTTATTATATTCAGTGGGGCTTGGCTCGTTGACAAAGTCATTGTTATTATTCCCTGAACTCACTTCATCCTCAACGGGGTTGAACTCAGTAGCAAATTTTCTTGCAAAATTCGCTAAATCTCCTTCAAGTTCGTGGTTAAGGTTTGTGGTTTTATCGCTTCCCTCTGCTCTATTCTCAATATAAATATCTTCGTTTATTTCAAATTGTTTGGTTTCTTCACTCTTAAAGCTGCCGTTTGATGGCTTAAAATCTACCTGCTCCCATTCATTGGTTCTGCGGGATTTTCCACTGGAATCAAACTTTTGTGTTGCATAGACAGACTGACTTTCTTTCAAATCATTTCTGTGGGCCATTTGAAGCGCTGTTGCCGTCAAAGAGCTTTCATAAAATCCACTATCTATAAAATTGGCATCCTGTTTACTCGCCTCAGCATTGTGTGCTCTATCGTGAAGATCATTATCAACTTCTTCATACTTGATGTAACCAGCAGATGCTAAGTTTTTGGATTGTGCAAAATTATCAAAGATTTTGATTTCCTCGTAGTAATCGATTTGGGTTAAATCTTCTTTTGGACTGGCAAGTCCAACTGATCTTTTCTCTATGACTTTATGGAACTCCGGTATTGTTATTGATTGTGAAGACTTTAAAAAGCGTTCCGGTTTTTCCGGCTTCGTCGTGGCTGTACTGCTGCGATTTAAACGTAACGGTGGCTTGGGTTTTTCGTTTAACTCATTATTTGGGTTCGTGCCATTCACTTCTTTTAAATTAAACTGCCTTTCGAATTCTTCAAATGTTAATGTTATTTTGGTATTAATCTCTGGAAGGAGCGATAAATCTGATGAAGAGGCGGTGGTTAATGGAGGGGGCGTGGCAATTTCTACATCTTCAAATGCGGTAGAATGTACCTGGTCCCTACTTCTTTTGGTACGCGGCGGAGCTCGTATAAGAACTGAGTCGCCTTCCGATGTCTGGCGTATGCGTACAGCTGTAAAATAAAATTTTAAAATACTGCTAAATAAATGCCTAAACGTATTAAGGAGATTCTAGAACTTCCAAACGAATTCTTTGCGCTCGGGGTCGGTATGAATATTGAGAAAGAGAAAGTTATACATGTTTTTGGTATGACATTTTAAAATTCAGTGTGGTGTTCATGCTGCAAAGGAAACATTGCAAGATGTATTGCAATCGAGCCGTTATTCGCATTATTGATAGCATTTATATGCCATGGAATACAACTTTCATTTTTGGGCGGCCGGCGCTGCCGCAAAGTCTATCCGATGGCAGTTTCTTCAGGCATCCAACTTATTGAAGGCCAGTGCCTTATGCTGTTTCATTGCTTGTCATCAATTGAATTACATCTTGAGTAATGTGTATACAAGCATTAGCAGATTCTTGCATTGCAGCAAAAAGTTGTGTAAGGATTCGTTTAAAAAAACTTTGCTCAGTTGGGTGAACACCCACTACTTACGTGGCAATTGTGCGGGCCTTTGAATTTCATAATCATCTTCACGCGTTTGACGAAAAACTCCATGAACTTCTACGCTTTCGTAAATCTAAAATAATAAATATAATTTTTTTTTATATAAAGTAGGACAGACACGTTGAAAATGCTTGACCAGCATGTTTATAGCATAAGTGACTGTTTGTTAGTATGTGTGTGACTTCGATGATGTTGGATGAATAATAAAAAGAAAATGTTTGATTTCTGCCAAGCTGCCAATAATAAGCAGATATTGTGAATATGTATTGTGGACAAAGAAACCAGATCTGGATACAGGTAGTGGAAAACGGCGTACATGATCCTAAACGGTAAGAGGCTCTATATGAAGCGAACGGGAAACCTTCCCAAAGCAAATCTGATGCAATGCTCGGGTGAAGCTTTTCATTTACCCCAAAAAAAAGGTCAGATACCCGGCATATCACACTATTGCGAATGAGTTGAAGCATGATAGAATCAATAAGGTGGCCCCATTAGCTGAACCGCTAATCAGCTGACTTCGTAAACCTGTCCGAGTACACAAAGCTGAAAAGCCACCAAAACGAGTTAACAAATAAGTTCATTCGCTTCTGCAAATACTCTAAAGTTTTTACCAGTGGTGGGTTTTTTATTTTGACAATTTTTCTGGAGTTGTACGAACTCAAAATGCATGTTATTTTTCTTGAACTTGTTCTTATTGTAGGGAAGGGAATACCTTATTAGTTGTATCATGGTGGTACCCAATTTTCTGGAGTTGTACAAAAACAAAATGCATGTTACTGCTCTTGGAGTTGTAGGGAAGGGATGCAATTGTTTCATGAAGTGATGCAATTTTGCCTTGCACCAGAAAAAAAAATATTATTATCATGGTTTTCTATGGTACACTTCTCTGAAAACAATTTGCTACTAACAATTTGTTAATCTTTTTTTATAAACAATGATATGTTTTAAAAGCAAGAGCATTTGAACAGCCGGTTTTTTTTTTTTTTTGGTTTTTTTGTTTTGAAGAGCAAATGTCTGTTTAATTGAATGTGTCATCCACGTAACCAGAAAATCTTATCTTAGAATTTCAGTTTTACTGTTTTATTTCTTGTACTGGCCATGTTTTATAATTTTTGTTCTATATTTCGTTCTGTCAATGCCTGCCAGCCAGCCCATACGATTGTTTTAATTCACAGTTTGTCTGTATGTAGTGTGATGGCATATTTTCGTTTTAAAGTACAGAATATTTCACAAAACAGCATTAGTTTGGCAATAATATAGAAATAATGTATATTTGGGTGGCTCGATTTAGCAACAGAAAGGTTTTGGTATGAGAAAAAAAGTTTCACTATGACAGGGCAAGAAAATCTTTTTTAAGGTGGGAAAAAAATTATTGAGGGTTCGTTACACATGTGACTCGTGTATGGACAGCATGGGACAAATTAGTGTGATGGTGGGAAAAAATTATTTTCGAGGCGTGCCCGTAGAGGAGTCAAATATATTACCAAACACCAGTAATAATTTTCTCCCCAATATTTTATCGAATACCCCTTTTTCGGTGTACATACATAAATACAAAAAAAAAATGAGTGCCAGTTTCACGATGTCACTCGTCACCGCTCGTTTGCACAAAAACTCTGAAAACATCAAGACATTAGAGATACCTGCTTTAAATTGTGAATAAAATCAGCACTTGCTTATGGATTTTTATGATTTCTAGACATGTTGAATTTAGGAAAATGTAAAATGCTGCCCATTTTGATTTTTTTTTTTTTTAATACTAAAAACAAATAAAAAACGAGTTTAGCATTAAAAAAAATTTTTTTTTTGCCAATAATTTCTGAATAGCTTTGAAACGGAAAAGGATACAAACAAATTGCAAAGCAGTATTTTAAATAAAATTTTGTAGCGCATCTTTTGTGCTACTCACTAAAATTGGAGGATTCACTAAAATTGTAATAAATGGGCTTAACTCTATAATGTAGGGAGCAAAATTAGCCACACCCATTAAAAAAAATTCTTAGGTGATAGAGAAAAAGTGAAAGCAAATTTGGGCTTAGGGCACCAAAATACATATAACCTACATATTGTTTTCTTTAACCCATTTTCACTGTTGTACAGTGTAATTTTAACGAGCTTGAGTTCGATTTACCTTCCTTAATTTTTGAATAAGTTTTTTTTTTGTGTTCAACTAAAGTTGAAAATTTATTGGCTGCGGTACATACCATGACTGTTTCACGTCGTCCACAATTGCATCGAATCCAGGCGATGACCAATCGCATGCTGCTCTTAAGCAGCAGCACATAGCGCTCCTGCTACCTGAACTCTTCATTACTGACTGCCTATATTTAATAATTTTCATTTTGTTACTGTGTTTTTCTGTTGATTGGAATATATTTTAGGTTCTCTCATCCATATCATTTTGCCTTAAACCTAGTTTACCTGAGATCTTAAAGACCTAGCCTGAGTAAAAGATTACCATTGGGATTTTCCCCGTTTCAAAACCCGTAAATTTAACTCCTATGACACATTTGTTTACTGCATATTTTTTTATTATCTGTCTATCACCCAAAAACATACAATGAAAATTTGTGATGGTCTAATGTTTAGTCGTTAAAATAAAAATAATCAGTTCACCAGTTCACCTTTTGCAAAAGATATTGCAAAAAACACTTACTTGTTGTGAATATCTTTTATCTTTTTTATATTTTGGCTGTTTACTTCGGCGGGACACTAAAACTGCCGACGTTGGGCCTGCCTGGGCACTATTGCTACCACTACTATGGCTGTTGGCTGACGTTTTCTGCTCAAACGACAAACGATGCTTAAACCACCATAATTTAATGCCCACTAGAGCCACAATCATGCATATCAAAACACCCAAAGAGGACAAAGCACTAAGAGTTTCTTAAAAGAAGAAATGATTAAATTCAAAATCATTTTCGTCATACACCTCACTTTGATAGTGACAAACCTTGTTTGTGCTGCTGAGTTGTTAAATTAATTTTAGCCATTTTTTTAAGTAATAAACTTTTTGTTTATATAACATGGTTTTTCTTTTGATCGTTTTCACAATTTGTTTATTTTTCTTTGTTCCGCCTAAAATATTCTTTGGATAAAAACCATCTTTACTAAAACGATCAAACACATAAAACTGCTTCTAGTAATTCACTTGTTACCGCCACGGCGGGAGTAATTATTATGACTTCTCTGTGAAATACATACTTCATATTTTGTTGTTATCAATTATTGTATTATTTAATTTTTTTTTTTTTTTTTTTTTGCTTTAACCATTTTTTTTAAAAGGTGTTTTTCTGTTTGTTATCAATCTTGTATTTTACCTTGCGTACTATTTCTCTTTTTTTCATACCACACACATTTTTACTCTTAATTTACGTTACGTTTTGTTTTTGGCCAGGTTTCTTTTTCTTCTTTTAGGCGTGTAGAGCTCAAGCACGTATTTAATGCATTGTTGTTTAATCAAATCTTTTCTATTAACATTTTTGTTAAATTATGCATACATAAATTTAAAAATTGCGTTTTCTCATTTCAATTTGAAAGTAAATTTTTAAGTTTTTATTTTAATATGTGTTTGTATTTTATTTATTTATCTGTTTGATAATGATGTTATAAATGACGTGATTTTATGATGCCGACACGACACACTCGACACACATGCCTGCACATATACGAACATTTTTATAATTGAGTTTGACGTTCGACTTTTATGTGGCTTAATAGAATTATCTAAAAAAATTTTTTATCAGCGCATTAATACAACAACAGTTGAAATAACTTTGATAATATCATAAACAATAATTATTGGTTTTACTCAACTTTTGTTTGCTCAATATCACAGAAGTTAGGAAATTAATCATAAACATTAACGAGGGCAATGTTTGGGGCCTATTTTAAAAGGTTTGCAGTAATAAAAGTCTTTGGTCATAAAAGCAGCTTAAATGAATTCAATATTCATTGCAGTACACCGAAGTAGACTGGAGAATTTTAAGGTCGTTAGAATTTAAAATTTAAAAAAATAAATAAATAAAAAATAATAAAAATTTTTATAATAAGACTACACAACAAATTAAAAAAAAATCGAACCATGTGTGACCAATATATTTTTTTCATGTGATATGCCTATCTAAGTACAAACATCATAAAAATTTGAAATTCTATGGCTCAGTTTTTTTTTAGATTTTTTTTCTCTCTAAAATATGAGATTTACGTAAAGGTTGAGCCAGACCTCTAGTCATAACTTAAAAACGGCGTGACCGATTTTATCATGTGACACGTCAAAAAATTATAAATTATGCCAGCTTGAAGTTCACTGCTCATGTTTCTAAAGCTAAGTGGCTTGAGTGTTGCTTTAGAAACATGAGCGCTCGAGTTCAAGGTTGGGTGCTGACAAGAAGTGCGGCGGCTTCGAAACAGCTAGTTGTCCATCTCTTCAAAGTTCCTTGATCTTTACTTTGTCTTGTTGAATTAATATCAATCACAAATGTAATATAAAACGAACTGGAGCCTGATAAACGTAATAAAAAATAATAATAAAAAAATTCTATTACAAAAAATATCTTTCTCAATTTGAGAAGTATAATCGAACTAAGGGCAAGTTACCAACAATTGCAAAAAAAATTGTGTTTCACTAAAACAATTTTTTTTCAATTGTAAATTATTTTATTGGGCTTGAGTTCGATTTTACTTCCTCAACTTGATCAACATTTTGAATTGTTTTGTCAATTTGATTTGTGTTATCAAATTTGTGAAACCGAAAAACGAAAACAATTTTCCAGACAAAGGTACACAAAGGGGTACCGAACTGTTGAAAATAACACCAAAAAATAAAGCTGATTAGAGTGGCTTCAAGCTCAACAAATCATTATTAATATTAAGATTTTTAAAAAAGACAATAAAAGTATATTTGAAGACTAAGAGGTTGGGTAGTGCAAATTTGGGTGCTAATGAGCGTCGTGGTGTGAACGTGAAGCAGCCTTAATACCCTGGCGAAAATTTTAAAAAATATTTAATGTTTCCATTAAAAATATGCAAAAAAAAAAAAATCTCGTTCGCCTTCAGAGAAGCAGGCAATAAAAGTTTTGCGTATGATAAAAATCATAAATGTTTTCTTCTCTACCATTTCAACTTTTGTAAACTTTATTTTCTTATCTTTTTTTTTTTTGTAGTTTGCCAAGTGGCATTCATGTTGGCCGCTCAAATATTAAATCGGTAGCCGAAAGACGTTTGCCGGAGATACGTTTATTCCTCATCTCTCTATTCGATTCGGCCGATGAAATTGCTCATTCCGATTTGGTTTATACATTCTTTCATCCATTGCTAAGAGATCAACGAGAGGCTAAATTGGGTTTGTCAAAAGTAAAAGGTGAGTCGCAATCATTCGTTTAAACCAATAAATATTTCAAAATCAATAAATACTTAAACCGCATTTAAGCGAAGAAAATTGGCTCTTTAAACTTTGGTCCTCAGACAGTGAAAAATATGAGCTGTTTGACATTTTCCAGCAATTTTGACAAATTCTCATTTTTAAAAGACAATCAATATTAACTGGTGCACTGATTTATTACAGTCAAGTTTAAAGTGCAATTAAATCACAGAAAAGTTTTGTTAAGCCAGAGTTTTAACTCTAGGGCTGGGCTTTTGAGATCTCAGTTAAACTAAGTTTAGTTAAACAGAAAATAAATATGTGCCGCCATTACAAATTTTATGTAAAATTTTGGGACAGAACAACAGAACAGTTTTGCTTAAAATGTTCTTCTTTACTGAAGCAATTAGGAAAAATATTATTTCGCCTCAATGGCGGCACATATGTATGTATATATATTTGTAGTTTAACTAAACCTAGTTTAACTTAGATGTCAAAAACCCAGCCTTACTGAGTTTTTAGGGCTGAATGAAATAAGTTCAACTTTCATACCGGTTCAGAGGCCAGTAAAGCAAAAAAATAAATAAATAATAATAAGCAACAAGCACACAGTATTCGTTCGATCAGAAAGGCCAGAATTTGGCCCCAGAATTTTTTTTTTCTTTTTTGAACTGAAGCTCCGAATTTTATTTGCAATTTTCTTATTTTTAAATTTTCAAACTTCTGTAGTTTGGTTTGAACATTTCTCAATTTTTCGAATTAAGTTGGAATTTTCTTTATTTTTTAAGTGCTCAATTTAATTTGGAATTTTTCCATTTTGAAATTGAAATTCTTTCACTTGAAAACTTGTCAATATCAGTGGGAAATTCTCAATTCAATTGAATTTTTCTCAATTTTTTTTTTTTATTAAAGTTCTTAATTTTTTTTATAGAAGTTTTCTGATTTTTGAATTGAAATTTTCAATTTAAATAAAAATTTCTGAAAGTGAAATTCCCACTATAATTTCTGTTCGAACTCATTTGAAATTTTCTCATTTTTAGAGATCTCAATTTAGTATTAATTCAGGTCCAAAAATGAACCTTTTCAAAATATATAGACAGCTGAAAAATACAACAAACATTTTTTAAAAAGGTTCATTTTTGGACCGGAATTAATACATTTCAATTAGCTCTTAAATCAAATAAATAATTAAGTTCATATTTGATCTCAATTTAGTTTCGAATTTTTCCAGTTTGAAATTGAAATTTTTTCACTTTCTTTTCACTTGAAAACTTGTCAATTTCAGAGTGAAAGTGTCTCTATTCAATTGAAATTTTCTAAATTTTTTTTTTTGAAGTTCTCAATTTTGTTAGAATTTTTCTGATTTTTGAAATGAAACTTTATTTTAAATAAAAATTTCTCAATTTCAAAGTAAAGTTTCCATAAATACATTTAAAAATAAAATACGTTTCAAAGACAAATTATTATTTTTTTTTTTTTGCATTAATGCAAACTGTTCTTCAATACAAACGAACTGGCAGTTAGAATTTGCCGCCCGTTTAAATGAGTTGGCAAAGTTTTAACGAATGGAAGAAGTTAAAAATAATGAAATAATGATACTGACATCAAATTTTTTCTTATTCTAATTTTCAATCACAGAAATCAAATCTCAAACATCGAGAGAGCACACGAACGAAGTAGGCCAATTGAAATTATCAATGCAATATCGCAGAGAAGCTCTGACAGTAATGGTGAGTTGGAATATTTATTTTATGTCTTTTAAATTGTTCTATCACATGACTTTTTTTGTTTGATTTCTCTTCCAAGATACATCACGCCAAAGGTTTGCCTCTACTGCAGGGCGGCCAGGAGCCCAACACTTATGTGAAATGTTATTTGAAACCAGACGACAAAAAAGCTACGAAGCGTAAAACTAAAGTTGTGCGCAAAACCTGTGTGCCAAGTTATATGGAAACGGTGAGTGGTGCAGTGAATAAAGCCACTTACTTTGTTCAAAGGACTTAACAAAAATGTATTCTCTTTTTTTCAGCTGGAATATCGCATGCCTCTACAGACCATACAAAATCGTATTCTACATGTGACCGTTTGGTCACATGATACCTTGCAAGAAAACGAATTATTAGGAGGCTTTCAGATCGATTTGAGTAAATATGATTTACGCCGAGAGTTAATCGATTGGTTCCGTTTGGGTACCATGCCTCGTCACTGACACTGTGATCAATTCATTCAAACGCATGTGATAATTGTTTGAACGTACATTCATTTATACATAAACACAATCATCTTTAACATGAACAGGGAATGCAGTTAACAATAACAGAGAAAAACAAAAAAGAAACTTGATAATAATAATAATGAAATAACCTCAAAATCGACACTTAAATACTAAACATGTTTTAAAAGCTGCAAGGAATTGTTAATAAAGAAAACTACTACTATGCTTGTAAAATAATTTTATTTAGGCTCATCACAAAATTACGCTAAATAATGTTCTATAATACGGTATGTGCTTTTTCTACTATTAAAAGCTTTGCCACCAACTTTCACATTTATTTGGTATACTTTTATGGTTTTCCACAATTGTAATATAGATTTTATTACAGCTATTCATTTCAGCTGTTTTCTGTGTTGGAAAAAAGGCAAAAATTATTTTTTTTAATTTGGTCTGTTAATGAAAATTAATTTTTTCATTTCTTTATAACTTTTCCCACGAAGAAGAAAGCTGAACTGAATACCTGTATTAAAAGTTAATTTAAAATCTTGTTGTATATTTAAGTGCTTTGTCACATTCCATTATATGATTATATTATTACAAGCCAAGCCACAATTTTAACAAAAATCTATTTAATTAAAAAAAAATATACTCTATTTGTTAAACATTTTATGTTGTATTCTTATTTCGTGCAGCAAAACATTTCGACATATTTTGTTTTTTGTTTTGTTGTTCCCAATGCACAATTATATACAATTTTATTTATTACAATTTATATAACTTAAAATTTAAATAATAATATGCAATTTGTTTCATTAAATTAATATATGTTATAATTTAGAAATATGTATTTTAAAAATTTTATATAGAATTCACCAGCATTATGTATTATTATTCATCATTAAAAAGAAAAACATTTACACAATAAAAGGTATTAAAATACTCTGCGAAAATTAAATAGAAAAACAAGCCGATTTTCCTTTTTTTTGGAAGCAGTATTTCTGTTTTGTGTTCCCGGGTAAAATGGAGGGACATACGGTTTTTGGGTAAATTATAATTAAAGTATTTTTGTGGCCAAAGAAAATTATTCGAATATGCTATCAAAAGCAATTCGAACGAAATACTAATGATTAAAGTTAAACAACTTAGATTTATGCTATTAAATTTATCTGAATACCTACATTCTCATAAGCATTCCAAGCGATTACGTTTATTCGAACAATTTACACGAATATTTTTCTCTATTATATTCTATTATGAAACACAAATAATTAAAGTTAAACAACTTAGCTTTATACTATTAAATTTATCTGAATGAATACATTCTCCCAAGCATTCCAAGCGATTACGTTTATTCGAATATTTTATACGAATATTTTTTTCTTTTGTGAAATACAAATAGTTAAAGTTAAACAACTTAGCTTTATGCTATGAAATTTATCTGAATACCTACATTCTCATAAGCATTCGAAGCGATAACGTTTATTTGAATATTATACTCGATCTTTATGCTGTTAAATTTACATGAATACCTACATTCTCATAAGCATTCCAAGCGATTACGTTTATTCGAATATATTTTTCTATTATATTATTTGAATAATTGAAAATGTTTTCAATTTGTTTCCATCAAATGAGAAATATTTATTAACTATGAGCACAATTAAAATTTCTTTTTATTCTTTCAATTGAAATATTCGTATAAAATAAGTCGATTATTTTGGTCTCATCGGTTTTATAGTCTTGATTGTGCACAAGCTAAATAGTTTTACATAATTAAATAAACGAGCAAAAGTATTAGCTTTTCTGGTACTAAATTATGCGTAGATAATATTTTTCATAGGCAAAAATTATTCCATTGTAATAGAGGAACTACAGGAACATACATACTTGAAAGAAAACAAAAAAAAAACATGTGTTTTTGTTTCTATTATTTTATTCTAAGCGGTTCGATTATGTATATTATTAGAATAATAATTGTTTTCATCAAAGGTTGCTATCTTTACTAAATATGAGCGTTCTAAGCAGCCAATTTTTTCGACAATTAGTTTTATTCGATTATATTATTTGAAAAATTGAAACAATTTTTGAAATAAGTCGATTATTTTGCTATAACTTATTTAATATATTTTTATTGGCGAAACAAAACTCTTCGATTGTAATACAAGAAGTGAGTCTTGAAGTTAAAATAAAATTCAACTCCATGCTATTAGTTTACATAACTTCCTATGTTCTCACAAAGGTTCTAACTGGTAAATTTTATTCGTTTTCTACGATTAATTTTATTCGATTATTTTATTCGAATATTTGAACAATAGAAATAGTTTTAATTTGTTTTCGTTAAATGAAAAATGCCATTGAATGAGAACAACACTAAAATTTCGTGTTGGTCTTGCAATTGATAAACATACACATATTACACAAATTAATGGAAATCGTTTTACAGATTTTTTATACACGAAAAATGTATTTCTAGTTTGCAAAATTGCATATTCAAGCCACTTTTGTCGCAGAATTGTTTCAAATGTAGTTTTGTTTTTGTGGAACATTTGCATATTTTATATGCATTCTCGATCCAAATTGCATTTTACTGAACAACTTAAGTTAATAACTGGCACAGACAATAGTTTCTATATTTAGAATAAGCGCTTATCTATTAAAGCACCACTAAGTAATAGCAATAAAAATTGCATTTTGTAAACGTTATCAAGTGCAATTGATGGAAACGCTGTAAGTGGTGGGGGGTGGGAAGATGGGTCACTCACCACTTATCACTTGTAGTTGATAATCATATTTGAGACAGACTGTTATCGTGTTTGGAATGGTTTCGGTGGCTAAAGAGTTGTGGTTTATGCCATTTAAATTGTATTGTGTAAAAATTTGCTAATTTTACTGGCATAAATAGAATCTTAGTTTCGAGACCACTCTAATCCAATGCAAATTTTTATTATTTATGCAAATTTTTTTACAGTTTTTATTTTTTAAAATTACACTTTGATGCATTTTGGCCTTCGATCACGGTGACTAAGCATATGTCATTTAATGAAAACAAATTAAAAATATGTTCAAGTATTCGAATAACATAATCGAACAAAATACTCGAATAAAATTAGCCATCGAAATTGATTACAACATGCCGCTTAAAGCGCTTAGGAGAATACATAAGTATTCATGTAAATTAATAGGATAAAGTTAAGTTTCTTAACTTCAAATACACATGTATTTGCATTTCATTCGAATCACTTCCTGTATAATAATCAAACAGTTTTGTTGGGGCAATAAAAATGTATTAAACATAATTTATTATAATAAATGATCTATATAAACACAGAAATGGTTTGAAAAATTTCAATCGAATGTTTAATTTAACTAATGGGAAGTGAATGGTATTTTTCAGGTATTTAATTCAAACTGGCAACACTGATGCCATTAAAAATTTCTACAATTTTATTGCCGGAAGGTTTTAAGCCAGAAACTATAGATTTGATTTCGACATAATATCTATTTATTTATACATTTGTGAGCCTTATGGCTTAAAAAGCGAATGTGATTAAGATCGTTAGCAGATGTTCCAGAACTGAAAGAAAAGCTGATTGAAACTTTCTAAAAAAAAACAAACAAAAAACCAATAGAAGTTTTATTTGTCTAGCGCCAAAGAATTGCTTCTTTATATACCACGTTAAACGATATAATTAAGATACGGTTACAGTAGCAAATATTTGCCCACAAACAACGTAACCACTACTCTCATTTATGTAAAAAGGCTCTAACTGGTATTTTTCCAAATTTCGATTTCTTGCATAGATTCATATACAGCCTTTCCACTTGAGACCAACGATTAATTTTATACTTTTTCGTTGAGCAGACATAACCTTAAAGTATGCAATTGTGATATTTTAACCCTAATTTTGGAATTCACAATGCTACGCCAACGTTTTATGTGAAAAGTAGTAACGAACTTGAAAATTGTTTTTAGAATTAATATTGCTTTGCACACAAACATGAAATTCAAACTTTATATACAAACTCTGAATTTTTTTGTGTCATTGAAAAGTTGAACATTTTTATGATGAAAATCAAACATTTTTTAAAAACGTTTTCAATTTGTCATTTTTCTTCTTACAAATTCAGGCGTTGCGTTGCGAATTGGTCCTTAAAGTGTTTACGTTTTTTACTCTGCTGGTTTTAGTTGCATTTGTGTCAATGTCGGAGTGTTGATTTAACAATTGATATTGCGCCATTGACTTTTCTAACGGTTTTGGCCTGAGGAAAGAAAAATTCACTACGGTATATAAAAAAAAAACCTTTCAAGATTCTCTCTAAAGAGGTGTGTTATGGGGCCGGTGTATCAGAAAAAAATATTGGTAGACAAATTATTGGGTGTTGGTAACATATTTAACTCCTCTATGGTCACGCTGAGACTGACTTGCCTCAGGAGAGGGAAAATATATGACCTATCCGCCATAATTTGTTTCCTCAATATATTTCGGAACGCAGAAACCACTTATAACTAATGCTTAGGTGCGTTTCCATACAAAAATACAAAAACAAACTTGAAAATCGGACAGCTCAAAAAATGTTGTTTTTGCCGTATGCTATAGTGGAATTTTATTTTCCTTATGCCAAAAGCTAATGTATATGCATTTTTTAGTTGTCTATATGTATGCGCTTTCAAAAAAAAAAAAAAATAAAAGTCCACAAAAACGTAGTGGTCACGTTATCACATACTTATGCAGCGTTGACTTTAGGCCCGTGAGTTCAGAATGTATGTATGTATAAATACTTATTAAAAATCTGGTAAAAAAAAACAAATATCGATGTAGTTCCACATAATCAAAATAAGATCACTCATTTTTGAAAACGAGTTTACGATTTGAAAACTCTAAGAACGAAAAAATTTATTGCTGAAAAAGGAAGCTACAATCAACGAGTATCAAATAAAAAGCAACGAACAATTTAGCAAGATAAAAGTGACCAAAAGGCTTGAAGAATTAATTAAACTAAACATAAAAAAGTTATCGAAAAATCGGTGATAAACTGCACCGAAATATTGACAATAAATATATGGAATCCTAAAATATAAAGCCAAAAAGTTTTATTCAAAAAAAAAGCCTGAACAAGGAAATGCAAGTAAATTGAACTATTAAGGTCATATAAAAATCTAAATAGATTGTTAAAATATTAATTTAAAACTAAGAAAAATCCACATAATGCCAATCATTGACTTCCAAGTCAAAATCTGAAGGTGGCTGAAAATGCCATAAATTTCTTGCCGTTGAATTTTCCTCAAAATCTTTTCCTCTCATCATTTGCCATAAAATTTATCTAGCGAGTTCGTATTCTGCATTTTTCTTATCGCCCACTTAACAAAAATGAATAATTAACTTGGCAAAAAAAAAAAAACAAACTAGATTATATTAATATTTGTTGTTCTACAAGCTTATTTGTCAATCTAACAGCTTTGTTTTACTGTGTTTTACAATTGATTTAAAAAGTAATAATAATAAAAAAATAAAAAAAAAATTTTTTGGGGTACAAAAAAAAAACACTTCCAAAAAATAGATAAAATGAAAATTTGACCACGAACTTGTTGGCTCGAATACCAACGGAAACAAAATTGTCAATTTTTGATTTCCTCAGCGCGGTACATTCGAAGCCATACAAGTTACGATAAGAGCAGCAGCTAAATGCGGTACAAGAGTTATTTTCAACAACTTTATTGGATTGTTTCAAATCGAAAAAGCTTTTTCAAACGATTTTGTCTAAAAATAGAACTTTTTTTTAGCTTAACTGTTTGTTATCTTTGATAGAAGTTAAGTTCGTACAAGCAGCAGGCTGCCAGATGGCGGGACAATTAGAGAAGGCCATTTGGGGACTTAGCTTTTTTTTTTAAGTTGAAAGCCAAAAGGTTTTATAAATTTAATCAGAAATGTATTAATTTATTCTTTTAATAGCTATAAAATATCAATAATAAATCAGCACAAAATTGAAGTAAGAAGTCGTGGTGCTTATTTCAAGCAGATGTCAAAAGTCTACAGAGAAGCAGAAAATTGTTGCCAAAGTTTGATTTGATTTGATTTGATGTAACCACGATGACGACAATTGGAATGAGGGGGGCATATATTTTTTGCTTAAAATAACTCTTTTTATCTTTAAATATTTGTTTTTCCTATTTATATGATAAGAATTGTTGTTATTGTTTAGATTTGATATAAAACCAACTGTTTTGTCTGCAATATGATAACACAACGCTTTGTCGCTGAAAAGTTCTTATCTAATACAACCTCTTATCTACACTGGCAGGCAAAACCGACAATACAACCTGTTTGCTTTATTAATCTCTATATATGGACGGGGTATTTTTGATGCCAATAGAACTAAAGTGACAAAAATATCACAATAACTAAAAAGAAACTTTTCAATTGTCATTTCTATGTTGTTTTAATTTTTAAATTAAAATAAATATTGCCAAATGTGAGTACTAGAATAGTGGACAATGTATACTAGATTATAAAATTATAAAAAAAAATCACTTGCAAATTAAATGCTAAAAAAAAAGCTGGAAATTAAAGGCTACTGCCGTACAACAAACGGAATATGAGCTGTAACTTAAGGGACACAGGCTTTAAATTCCCTCTAGCCTGGTAGCTACAACAAATACTAAAATCTATAAAAAGTTAAAAATTAAAGGCTGTCCCCCGGCAAGAAACTGTGGAAATTTATTATGAATTTCGAGTCGTAAGAGAGAAACACCTCAAATTTGCTTATTCTGTTGAAAGCTGACTGGCAAGTACAACAACAAAGACTAAGAAGAAACAAACAAAAATTGAAACTAAAGGGCGTCTCCATACAAGAAACTGAAAATTAGCTGTAACTTTTGAAAATAAATTGCTGTCTAGCTCTCCTCCCCACATACTCTACGTTCATCTCCTCTCGCTCTTCCTATACGATTAAGATGTGCCAGTAGTTGAGAGTGACCTGCACTGAAAGCGTTATCGTTCACAGTTCTAAGGAGTTTATTTCATTAATATTCTTTTAATTATTCAATGAAAATGTTCGTAAGGGCAATGAATTTTCATAGATCTAGTGAATAAATTTCATTAAAAACTATTCATTAGTTTTCATAATTTCGTTAAAAACATCAAATCGATGAACAATTTCATTAAATCAATGTATTCGTTTATAGAGCTTTCAATACTCATTTGATTTGTAAAGAAATTTGGATATATGGTGACATACTTTTAATATTTCGCCAAGGGTTTCAAGTCTACTGCGAGTAAGACTTCGAAAGTTGCATAACACACAAAATGGGATTTTTTGGAATATCTGTTAATAATAAGATTATCCGTAACCTTAATAATATACGTCATAAAAATTATGTTATATTTTCATTAGATCAATGAAAAAATTCCTATATTTAATGAATCGTTTGATTTAGTTAATGATTTTTTTGTCATTAAACCAATGCTTCATTAGCTAAATGACTAAAATGCATATATTTAATGAAACGATCAGTAATATAAATTTAATGAATAAAATTTCACAAAAAAAAATTTTTTTTTTGGTAAAATTGTAGTGATGAAAATTAAAAAAAAAAAAGTAAAGCTGAAGTCTTATTGGCGTTTTCACATCCACCAAAACGCTCATCACAACCCAAGTCACAACTAATTTATACTATTTGTAAGCAGTAGCGCTTGGCCTTCCTACTTCCTAAGCTCCTCATTACTGACTGTCCACATTTAATCCATTAGTCAATTTCCATTAGTCACCTTCTGTGTTTTCCTGTTATTTTTATTTTGATTTTAGTTTAGTTTTTAATCTGTGCAGTAAAATAGGTTTAGCCTAAGCCAATGCTTGGCTGAAATTTTTATATTTTCTAGATTACAACACTCCTTTGTGTGTCCTGTTTAACACAAATTTTTGGCTTTCATGTCAAGAATACTGGAAACTCTCTGCTCTAAACTTTTAAACGTCAAATCAAAACTCCTCTATTTTTTCTTACTTAACTCTGTTTGAAGTACAAATTTTTGACATAATTAATTTCCAGCTTAATCTCAAAACAAACTCACATTATTCTAGATATCCTTAAAAATTAACTTTCAGTTAAATGTAATTTGTAGGCTGTCGTTTGCTGTTTTAAGACAACTAAGAAATTAAACATCAGCAGGAATGAGATGAGAAATAAATGAGCAGTAATAAACGAATTGTTTGTGCCCGACAGCGTGTTAAACGAAATACAGGAAACTAAAATTAAAAAAAAAAAAACTGAAAAATAAAAAACATTCAAAGAAACGCAAGCAGTAGAACTGGGCTTGGAAATAATTGCCAGAGTCCCAATATTTGCGTTTCTTTGAGGAAATTGAAGAAATTGTTACCTGTAGCGCCGTTTTGAAAGATCCCTACGAAATTTCATTTGAGGTGGGCTTAAAGTTAAGGCATAAATCTACCTTGCTTTAAATTAAAAAAAAAAAAAAAATAATTAATTTTTATTATTCGAACTTTTTCTCCTATATAAATATTTCTTTACTATTTTTGTGATTAATATTAACTAAACTGATCTAATACTTCGACCTTTATTAAGTCCCAGATACCCTGCTGTTTACGTTAAGCCTGAGGTTACCCAACTATTTGGTTTTTACATACATTTATATTAAACTACGTTTATTTTTATTTTATTTTTTCCTTTCAATATTTCGACACTCCTTTGTGTGTCTTCTGCAGGAACAACTTTTTCTCAAGCCTCCAGTTTTATTATATACATACATATTAATACGTTTGCATACAATAGAAATGAAAGGTTTCATGAAAATTATTGCAGAAATACTTATTTCATTTCAGATAAACAAAAATTATCTGAATATATATAAAAGAAAATAATACGAGTGTTTGTGTGGGTGTGTATGTGTGTGTTTTATTATTATAGTAACAAGTAATTATAGTTGTCCATTCATTCTGGAATGCCAATGTTTCAGCCTGGTTAAGTGTAGGGTATTTTTTGAATGATTTTCTTTAACTACCCGCTTTGAGCGCCAAAACCATATAAAACTAAGCAAACCTTACAAACTAAAACTAAACAACTTTACACATTAAAATTTAATTAGATGACAGTCTCGCAAAAAAAAAACACCAACAACAAAAACTTCAACTGCCACAAAATAAATTTCCTTTCTAACAACACGGAAAGCAGCATTAAAGAAAATATAAGACCTTAGAAAATAGATGATGATGGTGCTGGCATTAAACTACAATTGTAAATTGGGCTGATTTGCAGTAAGAAGCTGAACGATGATGGAAAACTAATGAGTTCAGCAGCAAAATAAAAATAAAAAAAATATTAAATTTTTTTTCTCTAATTCTTATTTACGTTATTGGGCTGGCTCAGAATTGAGAAAGATTTTTTTGTGTGGTAAAATTGTAGTGATCAACGCTTTTTAAGTAAACAAGACGGCTTGTTAATTTATCATTATTATTATTTTTTTTTTTTTGTTTTTTTTTTTTTTTTGAGAGGCGTAGTGGACTATTTTTTCTCATGCTAAAAGCTATAGAAAAATCGATGGCACAATCTCTATAGCTAAGCGGAGCCACCCTAATGCATATAAATGAGTAGCAATCTGCCTTTAGTCACAACGTAAAAGTCGCCAGGTTGTGATCTGCCTGCCCACAGTTTTTTGAGAGCTTCAGTCCTTTATCTGAAAAAGAAAAATAAACAGGCAGCCAAGATTGCACTAATCCAAAGTGCTGCTCATTATATTGAGTTTTCTTGTCAGTAAACAGAAGCAAAAGCAGATTTTATTTTACATTGCACATTTCAAGGGTTAAGGCTTTTCCGTTTACTGGTACAGGGTGGCCCAAAATAAACGAAGGGGTTGGAATTGCTTATAACTTTTTTATTATAATTTTTTTCTTCTTTTCCTTTTTTTGCTGAAAGTATTTTATACTCAAAAGTGTAGTGGTGAAGTTCTGTTAGCAGAATATTGTAGCATACAGTGAACTCGCGGTAATGTGAACTTCCACAATAGTGAACTATCCACTAATGTGAACATTCACTTTCTTATAGGAACTCTCTAAATAATGAACAACGTTCATTTAAAACCCGAAATTTGTGTTGCTATGTGTTACTCACAAATGTTTTATAAACTCTTCAAGTTATTTTTTTCTTAGTTTTTTTTATAATCTCTCGTTGTTATTTCATATTTTAACACTGGCATTCTTGCGTATTTATGTACATATATAAATATGTATGCATAATTGGTTTTTTGAGAATGGAGCAAACATGCATATGTATTTAAATATTAATCCATTTTATGTGATAAGTTTCAAATTAAGAGCAAACGCAAAAGCAGTCTACTTTTGGCACGCAAGGGAGGCGCCTTAGTATTTCTTTCCAGAAGTGGGAATTAATTTCAAGATTTGGCTAAAAATTTCACTTAAATTTTATTTTTTGAACGTGTTTTGATACAAAGATGCGTTATTTTACCAACGCCTGGTCTTTCTTTCTTTCTTTCTTTCTTTCTTTGTGGGTTGTTCCAATAAACAAATAAGCTAGTAGAGAGGTAAAAAATATTGTAATCGAAAATGCGACCAAATTCAATAATGTGAACAACCATGGTTTTTATAAGTTCACATTACCGAGAGTTTACTGTATATAACTCGATTTTGCTTTGTGTTCCAATGCGCTGTTTTACTTTCCTTTTAATATCCGCCCTGACTTCACTTGTTATGTTACATTTCTACCTGCTGCAATGTTTACAATTTCTTCTGCTCATTGCTTCAAAAGTGGATTATTATCAGCCGCAGGTTGCGTATAGTTTTACAAATGTCATGTATGGCCATCTGTTTGGTTTCCCTGATTACGAGGCTTTCCCTTTTAGTCTTTTCTATGTTATCTTTAAAAGAAAATTATGCAATGTAACTTTACATAAGACTGTTATCTGACGAAATCTGTTAGAAGTTAAAAATAAACCGTAATGAAATGTTAACATGACAGTTTCAATGAAACACTACAAACTCCCTGCTTATTTTATACCTTTTTTGTTGTTATTGTTTTTTTTTTTGGAACTATTAAAGGGTTGTTTGCAACACCGCTAAATGTAATAATTATTTTACACGACATTCGATATGAAACACCACAGGTAGGGGAGCAAAACTTACGTGTAAAATACAAGTAAACTGCAATAGGAGTATGAGAAGATAAAACAAAATGTGCGTTAAATTAAGGATCATAAAGTACTAGAAATATTTACTATTGTGAGGGTGGAAAAAAATAAAATTTCATACATGAAAACGGCTCCCAAAGCTTTTCGATTCAAATGAAATATTAGTTAATGGAGAGCAGCAGAAAGTGAAGGTGGTGGTTGGTTGTGTCAAACGGTTGAAGCTGTTTCAAAGCATACTATTTTATTATAAAAGAAAATCGTTTAATTCAAGCGCTTAAAATGTAAAATTTAACCCAAATTTAGAGAAAAGTTCAAGGGGTGGAGTGCTTAAAAACCGAAATTTAAAGAAATTTAAAGATTTTGAAAGCCGCAGTGAAAGAAAAGTTTTGAAACTGAAAATTGTTGAGCTGTCAAATTAACAAGTTTTTTTTTTCCTCGTAATTAATTGTTATATGTTTGTGCTTTTCTATTAACCGTTAAAAGTCCGCTTAGGCACATCTACAATTGTCTCTTTCTAACCTAATAACGAAGGCCAAGGAAAAAATAATCGATAACTAAGTTGTAGTGTTACTGTGGCCATTAAACTAAAATTGAAAAGCCTTTAAGAAAGTTTACATGCCCAGAGAAATGCGAGAGAGTGAGAGACAGAGAGAAAGAGTGGCAAATTAAATAGCCAAAGTAGCGAGTTCGTTGAGAAAATTAACAGCAAATTCAAGTACTCGCTGGTCTTATAAGAATTTATTTCAAGTTTGTTCACTAAGGCGATAAAACGTTTAAACGGTGCGTTCTTATGAGAAATTCTGAAACTTTGAAATTATAAATAAATACATATGTATGTTTTGAAAGAGAATACATAAATAAAATTAGTTTTACAACATCTTTAAAGAGCCGCGGTGTTTAGCTAAGAATTAAGAAAAGAGGCAAATTTATTAATGCATAACAAATTATTGATATAAAAAATCTAAAGTTGGAAAAAATTAAGAGAAAAATGGTTGTAAATTAAAGCAAGTGAAGTGGCACATACAAGCAGCAAGTTATTGGAAATTTGTTGAATTATTGTTGGCACATGAGAATGGACTCACAGCAGTTTTTAAAACATAATGGTAAATATTTGTCTTTTTTCACTATATCTAGTCTACTTAAGCAATAAATAAAAAAAAAAATTAATTTCTTCAGTGCCGCCTATTCACCCATAAAACAAAGGGTGTTTCTTCAGGGGCATGTAATCGTTGTTTTTAAGTGAAACCCAGCAAATTTTTTGTACTGAAAAAACTTTTATGCAAATAAATTTTTAAATTTTTCACCCCGAAAATAGAGGATGGTTTTTTGAGAAGCATAGAGTTGTGCTTTTCAAGTCAGACCCAGCAAACTCGATGTAGTCAGTATTCTGTATTCAATAGGTTGGTGGAGTTCGGTTTTGTCGTCCTTAAAATTGAGCAAAATTTTTTTCTCAACAGTTATGTATATAGAATGCAATTAAGCCCGATAAATACAATTCAAACTAATTTAAGAATTAATTTTTTAATTAGTTTTTAATTAAATTTTTTGTAATAAATTTTGTAATTAATTTCTTTTAATTCCTAAAATTATTTTCTATTATTCGAATTATTCGTCTGTACTAATTTAGGTCAATCGTATTGTTTGGTGCTGGTGATCATTACTAATAATGCCAAGCAGTCATGGTTGTACCCCAGCTAATAGTCTTACAAATTTTCCTTTTTTGTATTCTTTAAAAAAGTATTGATTTTTTTTATATTAATTAGGAAAGACAAATAAAATATCAATGGTCTTTAGCTGGGGGACAACTAGCTGTTTCGAAACTGCCACGCTTCTCGCCACCACATATTTTTTAATTGGACTTAAGTTAACTTAATTTTGTTGTTGTGATTGATACTAATTAAACTGGACGGAGAAGATATCAAAGATTTTTAGGCAGTTGTTCTTTAGCAAAATAATCATATGAAAACAATTCAAGCCCGATTAATGCAATGCAGGGGTGACCGGCAGCTAAAACAATCACTGTAAGTTTATCTTCGAGTTTGTTTCAATTTACGTTTAAGCTAGCAAATCTCTAAATGAGTGAATACTTATGTCATACTGTTTAAACTTTAGTGGTTAAACAGTGAAAACATCAGCTGTTCCACATTTTCTGCAACGTTACCAAATTTCTATTTGTAAAAACAATCAACAACAAATGATTGACTGATTTACAGAAGACAAGCCTAAAGTCTTAACTCTAGCTGATTTTTTTAGGCATTAGTGTTGCCCAAAAGCTGCACAAATATGCCACCTTTAAGCCTGACGAAGTTTGACAAACAGAGCCAAAGCTTTGGAACCGATTTTTGCTGTTTTAGGAACATTGTTCACAGGCACTTTCTTGCGTAGTATTTTGCAGATAAAGTTAAACACTTTTCATAGGTATAACAGCTAGTTTGACACCTTTCCCACTTCCCCTGAAAAAATATACCCTTTATTGTCGGCGGACAGTTTTGGTTTTTATAAATTAAACTTACAGTCTTATTTGATGAATACATTTTTGGGGCCCAATTTCTTTTGTTTTAATAAAAAAAAATGTTATGACACTTGTATCTTATTTTCGATATTTTCCCAACAATTTGCTAGCACTCTAAGACTGTCTCGAGACCAAAGAAATATGTATATGTATGTAAATATGTATGTTTATTAGGAACTCAGTTGATAAGAGTTGTATACAATATTTGACAAATAAGTCTTTCATAAACATATAATATGGACTAGGACCTTTTTTTAAATACGACCTTAAGATCCTTAAAACTGCCTTCATTTTGGTGTTGACATTTTATTTAAGTTTTCCATTATTTTTCGCATTTTCCTTCATTGTTTTGTCATTGTTAAATTAAATTAAACAGATTTAGTGAAATTTTTTCTGCTGTTTTTGGAGATATGATTTATTCCCTGGCAAAAAAATACGTTCATATTCATACGTATGTCTGTAATTTATAAAAAAAAAAGCATACAGTTGTGTTCGCTGGCGGACGTGTTACAATAAATAACAGTCCACTGTTAGTGTTTAACAGTATTCTGCAATTTTACTCTCTGGCTTTGAAGGATACGATGTGATTTAGTTTTTGTTAAAAATATTTTAATTCAGGAAGCTGTAAGTTTTTGTAGTTTATCCCTGATGTTTTAGTAAAATAATTATGGGCTTACTAATGAAAATTCAAATGAGTTTAAACACAAAAACGTCATTAAAAAACAGAACACTTTTTTATTATTGATTCTCTAAAGCAAATTATTCTTTCAAAAAATCTTTAGTTCGCAAATAAAAATCATTTAAATAATTGTCTAGGTATTTTTCGTATGACTTTCTGGTTTTTAGTTTGAATATTCGTTGGTTAAATTTCAACCAAAACTTTTAAGTAAATGTTTGTTTCTTTGTTTTTAAATTTGTTTTTAAACAAAGAATTATGTATATATGTATGTACATATATTTAAAATGTGTACACACATGTATACACATATATTTTTTGTATTTTAAAAATGCAACAACATTCTCATTACTCATACAGTTTGGCCAGTGTCCTACACTTTGAATTTTATTGTTAGGGTGGTCCATCTTTAAAGTTTTAAGTCTTAACTAGGGGAAGCTGGTTTTTGCAAACTAAACTCCTAACCCAAAATTTATAGTTGTACATGATAGATAATTTCAGATAAAATTAGTATTTAATAAAAAAAAAAAAAAAACTATTTAATACAAGTGTTATAACCCTAGTGCAAAAAAGTCATGCGTACGCTTGTTCAGCAAATCTTTTTTTGTAGATGCCTTGAAATCACAGAAATTTCTATGCTTTGAAATCAGTCAGCTAAAAATAGACTTTCTAATGGGCAATTCTTATATTTAATTTTTATATATTTTTTAATGCTTCAGCTATAACTTTGCATCTCGATTATTTTTAATGTTTTTTTTTTCATTTGCATTAAAGATAATAGAGAAACTTCAAGCTTATTTAAAATCTTTACCTCTTTGTTTTTATTTTTAAAATTTGTAGAACAAAGAAAACGGCTGTTGGCTTGTGTTTTCAGTACATACAGAAAACTGTAAAATATGATTTGAAATCACTTGGCTTTCAGAACGATTTCATTCTGATTTCCATACCTGACCCAGACATTTATATATGGCTGGCTTCATGTTAAAAGTACCCAACTAACAGTTTATCCCATCTTTCAATACAAGACGCGTTAATTCATCGTAACATACAAAAAAAAAAAGAAGAAAAATTGACAATGAGAAAATTTTGAGTAAAAAAAAAAATCACTGGGCCCAGCTCAAAGTTCGAAAGCGTTGTCATCACTGATACAATAGCAACAAATATAAAAATCCTTTGGAAGCCAGTTGGATGCTGAATTAGCAATTGTAAGCCATAAAGTTCAACTATAAAGTTAAATTAGTCGGGGCCATTCTACGTAAGATTAGAATCATGAGAGAAGTTTGTTCTGTTAGCGGGCTGGTCAGGGCTGTTATGGAACTAAAAAGTAGTTTTGATTTGAAAGGAGATTATTGAATGGATAAAGTTATTTTTATTACCGGAGTTTTGCTCAAACGAGTAGTGCAAGAAAGTCATGCTTCATTTCGACTAATTCATGGCCTCATTTGGGGTCAAGAAGAACAAAAGAAATCTTGGAACTTTTACAATCTTACATTAGGATCATTCTATGAGCCATCACTGGACAGTGTTCTTTTGGGAACCACGCAGGACGGCTGGGTTTATCTTGCAATGACGTATGTGGCAATAGACAAGGAGAAGACTGTGCTACACCTCCTTGGAACCTGTTCTTCGTCCCCTGGAGCTCTTTTGTACAAAAATTTTCAAAGAAAGTCAAACATTTTTGCACAAATGAGTTTCATGAGCTCTTCGGAAATTTTAAGGATATATTAGCGCTAATCTTCGTCTCTTCCAAAGCCCGTTCTCTTTTTTTGATTAAATGACTTTTTTCTTTCTTTATATTTTCCCTTCCTCTCTCTCTCTCTCTTTATTACTTTCTTCTTCAGATTATTACAAAGAGATCGTCATGCGACCTTTCTGCACAGATAAAAACTAGATCAGAAAATTAGTAAAAAACAATAAAAAAAATTAAAATTTTGTTATTTTTCCACCAAGAAAATATTATCACTAATTTTTCATTGAACTTATTCAAATTTTGGTGGCATCAATTAAGTTTCTAATTTAATCAAATAAAATCTTTAATTAGTGAATTAATTTTTTTCTTCCCAGCAGCGTGTCTAGCTAAGATGAACTAACTGAAAGAAATTTGCACAGAGAGCGGGCCGGGCCGTAACAGTTTTCGGCTTTCTGCTAATAAAAAAGGTTATTTAAGGTCAAAAGTAGAAAAATATCCAATTTCTTGGTCATACACATACACCCACTGATTACTTTCATCTAAATTTTGCACAGATTTATTGAGTTTTATTCAACATTTTGTCATGTTAATTTTACATTGTCGGTTTATTGTCTGGTGCTGTACACCAACTTATTGTTTTTTATGATATCCAGGGGAGCAGGAGGCGATAGTCTCTTTCATAAGAATAATCCAGCTTATGTCGTTTTATGTTACGCTGTGTTACAAAATTAATTTCCAATAGTGCTCATCAAAGTGTATAAAAATATAAATTAACATGTAATTGAGCTGTCAACAACATCAGAGGAATTTCAATTAAAACCAAAATTTCAACATAATTAATTTTCTATTGTATTCATTTCATTATTTAGAAGAAAAATATATATAATACAAATATATTTTTAGTATAGCAAAGCAGAAAAAATGTGTCATTAAATCAAGGCTGTTTAAGTACCATTTAAAACCTTGACAACTCTGAATTTCTTTTCTCGTTTCTTACAACACAAACGTGCAATCAACAAAAAAAAACCAGAAGAAAAACTAACGAGTGCCAAAACAAAAAAAAAAAAACAGATAGAAAAACAAAATTTAAACAGTCAAACAAACACTTTAAAACTGTTACATTCCCCAAGAAGAAAAACTACTCATTCATCATGTTATAGTTGCGTAGCTGGGCAAAAAAAGGACACAATAATCAACAACCACTACTCATCTATAAAAATCCAAATACCAAAAAAAAACCTATTTGATTATGCACAGTTGCAGCAAATAAACACAAACAAAAAATAGATCCAACGGATACAACAAAATAACACTTAAATTCCCACTCGTTATATCTACGGTATCCTTGGTGTTTTTGTTCTCTTTTTCTGGCTGGCTTGCTTTGCTTTTGGTTTGCTCACTTAATGTTAGCTAGGGGAGAGTTGGTTGTCTCTCTCTCTCTCTCTCTCTCTTTCTCTTTCTCTATCTCTTTGTTTCCTCTTGATTATTGTTGTTACTGCTCGTTTACAATACGCCTGCCTTAATTTCATTTGCTTCATTTTTAAATTTGTATGGAATTAAAAAAAAAAAAAAAGTATAAAAAATATCTACTGTAAAAATCGGTGTTTCTTTAGTCTTCTTCTTCCCGGTGGAAGTATGGCAGCCTGGAGAGTATGAGGTGTTCTTTTTGTTGGGTGAACTTGCAGTCGTAGTAAAGGACTACTACTAACTTGTAAATGTATAACAACCCCACTGGCTTATTCACTAATGCACTCACTCACCACTCACCACTCACACTCACTGCCAGCATGCAGGTATGTTTACGTGTGTGTATATTTTGTCTCTTCATATATTTTACGCTCGTATAGTGTATATTGTTTTAAAATGCCGGCTAGTTGTAGTAAAAGACAAATTGTTGGAAGTTGGTTATTTATGATCAGCAATTGTTTTAAAAACCATTTTTATTTAGTTTTTGGCAAAAACGAATATACAATTCAGTACTTTATCTTGTGTTGCCGGAAAGTTTTTGAAATTTAAGTTTTTGAAAGATTTAAGAAAGAAGCTAAAATAATAATCGCCAAAATAATATAACCGATGAAAAAAGGCAAATTTTACATGAGCAGCGAAATTTCTCAGAACCTCATTCAACAAAATTAGTGCCAACCTCAAAAGTAAATTAATAAAAACGAACGGAAGGGCGGGTACTGCTAAGCCAAAGGGGGCGCATCAAGGTGCTTTGTAGGTCCTGGGCTAATAACAGTTTTAAGAATAACATTCCACGGCAATGGGAGAAAGAAAGACTTGCTTACTACAACCACCCCAGAGAGCTCTAAAATGCTTGCAAAAGGGAAAAAGGCTGCTGCATCTTCGCAGAGGGTATAGCAGATGTCTAAAATATCATTCTATAGGTTCTTCGACATAAATCAGGGGGGCTCTAAACGCCAACCTTTTCTGCATATACGAATGCATGCAGGGTTCGGCGGTGACTCTCCTTCGAGTTGTAAATGATTTCATCATATTTATGCACACAGAAAACAAATCACGCTGTAAAATTAATATCATCAAATGTTGATTAAAAATTATGTTGAATTTGTTCCAAAATAATGAACTAACTTAAAAGTAACGCTATACTTAAGGTATGTGTTATTACATTCGTTCTAACTGAGGCGTGAGGTTGCGATACCAGTCGCACCGAAGGAAATCAAAACAGAAATTACGAAAATGTACACAATATTAAAGACAAATAGGAGAAAAAATTCATTTAATGGACATAACAGAACAAAAAAAGTGTAATATACATCAACAGCAATCAAAGTTGTTTTAATAGCAAAAAATATTGTTTTCAGTTTAACACTAAAGCGGGTTGAAATCAAACGAAAGTTTTATGAAGCAAAATCATCAACGAACTATCGCTAGTATCATATAGAAAGGCACTCATTCACATTTCTTCCATTCCGTGTTTTTACATATTTCATAATGCAGGATTCCTCTATTAAGCAAAATATGGTAAAATCCCAAGTTTAAAAAAAATGCTAGTTGGGTCCTTTCAACAAAGACACCAACAATTTTTGTCTATTTCTTAAGCACGGCTTTTTTTTTGCTGTGTGTACAGTGATGCTTTTATGGAAGGTAAGAAGTTGCAACAGCTGTCTCGCTCTGCTGGGGTCTAACTGAGGTCATACGTTTTTCCAGATGAAGTCTTTCCTCTCGGTTCCTGAGGTTTACCCTTGAATTATAAGAGACTTTATTAAATTTGTAAGCGTTGCTGCTTAAGATGAGAGTTTAGATTTTATTTGCTGGACAAATTAGCAGAGCTTTTCGCTGGATGAATCAATATTTTAATAAAAATCTAAATGTATATTCCAATATTTATTCACAAATTAACTTAATTATTTATTTGCTTAAAGAGCCGATTGAAATGTATTATATTTTAGGTCTAAAATAATAAATTTTTGATTGACCATTTCTTATATTCATTTTGTTCCTGATAATTTTGAAATAAGTAGTTGGGTTTCAAAGATTCCTGTAGAAATTGTTCCAGTCTACTGATGAGTTGATTAGCACCAACCTACAGTCAGCGGCATAAAAACGACTGAAAGGGGCAGAAAATATTGCAATACTTAGAAATAATGTTTAATAAATTTTATGACGTTAATACGACTAGTGCAGCAGGGCAGACGTGTTTTGATCAATTGATTTCATTTCATTAGCTGTAACGAGGCACCTTGAAAGGCATCAAACTTTATTTTCATTCAATATCGCAAACGGTAATTGGCACTCAGCTGCATGGAATTTTGGAGATTTTTGAGTGACCAACTTTCTGGAGTTTTTTTCTTTTTAAGAAAGATGTTTGATAATTTGTCTTTTTTTGCATTGTTCGAAAATGTATTTGATAGCTCAAAGAAATGAAAGGGCTTTTATTAACTTCTAGTTTGTGACAGGCCAATTAGTGGTCAAACACTACGAAGAGCACAACTGGCGCCCAATAAATATATGTGTTATTGTGCCACTTACCAACTCTTCTAATCACTACACAACTAGTCAATAAACATAAATCTTAAATTATATGACTTCATCTACAGAAGTGGAGACCCTCTGACTGACTGCCACCAGCCTGCCTGTTTGCCTTTGACACCATCATTACCCCCATCATTGTCAACGTCGTCATCGTCGTCATTGTCATCGTCGTCATCGTCACCAGCGTCATGTTCATCCCCATCGCCAGTATTGTTCCATTATATTGCTTATCGGTTGTGTTGTAACCATATGTTTGATGCAGTATTTTGTTTACTCAGCTTCCTTTCTTTTCTACTAAATTTCTACTTGATTTTGCAGTTCAACCAAATAGCAACACTTGGTTGTGCCACATAAATTCATTTCTCTACTAATACTCTTAACAGCTACAACAACAACAACAGGAAAAAATGAAAAAAAATGAAGGAAAAACTAAATGGAAATTGTATCTAAAAGAAAAATATACTTATATTTAATGTTGTTTGCATATTGGTTTTGTTTGTGTGGGGATGTGGGTCTGGGATGTACTTGTGTGTGTGTGTGTGTGCATGTGTTTGCTGGATTGCTTAATGTAAATGTATTTAAAACCCCATTGTGCTAAATTCACTCTTTTATTATGGGGTTTTAACAATGTCTTTCGTTTTGAAATGTGTCATTTTCACTACGTTTTGTTGGAAACCTTATTTTCTTTTCCTTTTTTTTTGCTCTCTTAAGCAAGTTGTTGTTGCTTCTGTTGTTGTTGGTAGGAATGTAGTTTTGTGTGATCTGTGCAGTTGTTTTTGGTTTGCAGCATTACTTTTTCTCCAGTTTGTCCAAGTGACAAGTATCGTTTAGACGGTATTTCACTTTTATTTTGTGATTTATTTGATGATCATTCGATGTCACAAGCGTCTTTTTCGAAATTTAATTGATGTCACATTTAAGATGAACAACAAAACAAAAAATTAAAAAAAGAAAAGAAACGACAAACTGATTTCAAAAACAAGAGGAACAAAAATCGATTTTTCATTTAGGCGTTGTGAATGATGAAGTGCTTAGTAATGACATGTAGTTCCGCTTAACACATTTCGATTTCTGAAAATTATATTCTGCTAAACAAAGCTATTCGAACCAGAGCAGAGTATCCGAAAAAATATACATATGTATGAGGAAATATGTGATGTGTTTGTGGTGATCAATGTTGAGGACTTATTGGCTGGGGTACATACCCTGGCTGTTTTATATCCACCATGACGCTAATCAGCACTCAAATATTTTCTTCTGCACTATTCATCACGAGGCTTGATGATTATATTTTTTTCTCTTCAGTTCAAGCTACCATATACTAAATGCATCGACTTAGCCAGCTCGCTAGCTCAACCGCTTAATTTTAGTTTGTTTTGTATGAGTCCCTGTTCAGGCGTTGAAACGGAGTTCACTACACTATGGTCATATAAAAAAGCGAATGCTTTGCATTCTCCTGCTTAGTTCTACAGACAGCCATGATACTTTGTTTGCTTTATTTAATGATTCGCCGTTATTCGTAGTGTATTTTGATTGATTTGGTAAAACATCATGACTTTGTGTTTCTAACTTTTATTTAGATGTTTTTCCTCTTATGTATTTAAAATTGTTTATCTCACCTACATATTTCTTCTTTGTTTGTTACATTTGACTTGTATCCATGTAGATTTTTTTCTTAGCTTAAGAGTATGTGTTATTTGAAATATATTGTTGCCTGCTTGTCTGACAACATTTCCAATTCTTTTATTTTTTTCCATTTTTTTAGTTCAAATCGAACCCAATTAAGTTCATAGAAAAAATATGTAGATGAAAAAACGACATAATAAAATAAAGCGGAAACAAAAAACCTATCGGGAATAGAACTTTATTGATCCCAGAGATGGGAACTGATTGCAATTTTTGTAGTCAAACTTTCGAAATAGCTAATAAAAAAAATATTTAGCTAAAAGGTTTTAGTTCGAAAGTAAAACGTCAGAGACTATGTTTCGAGCTTAAATTGCTGATTGCATCCATTCATTTAGAAATTAATTTTAATATAATTAAAAAAAAATTTTTAAGAATCTCTAAAAGAGCGGTTCAAGTTATATATTATTTTCATTGAAATTATTTTTATAGAGGGACCACACAGGCAATACGTTTGGCAATTATTGCTGCAGAGACTGTCAAATTTAATAATCAAAGTAATAAATTGACATGTGCCCTGTATGAAAATGTGTTTGAATAAATGTTGCGCAATCATTGGGAGAAGGTATTGCCGAGCGACACAACTTGTCAGATGAAATATAAATTTGCTTACATTAGTTTTGGTTTGTAAAAAGTAACTAAAAAAGGAAAAAATTTAAAAAAATATGTAAAGCGGAAGAAATTTAAATTATTTTGTAGATTCAAAAAAGTTTTGTTGAGTTTTTTGTACTGACTACTCAGAGCTCAAGTTGAAGCTATATAGTAATTTTATATTTATAAAGCAGTAAGAAATTTAATGAATATTTTCGGGACATCATTCTGCCGATGCTACTACTTCTATCAAGACACAAAAGATTGCTGGTGTGGTCGGACAGTTAGACAAATTATATTACCATTCAAGCGCAAGTTTCAAATATAGATATTTATGACCTCTTTTTTCAAATGGTCCCACTGTACGCAGGGTATTAGCCAATTTACTAATTCAATATGCCGAATATAGTAGAATAGGCACGATTTCTAATTTGTGCAAAGTATTGCCATTTTTGCACGAGTAGGTTTCAGGCTTGGCAGTAAAATTGATTACATTTATATAGAGAACGAGTTGTACCGAACAAGTGAGCCAGAACCCACATTAGCATACCACTCACATATTTGGACTAATTAATCAAAATGGCAATAAATAGATTATTCATCTCAGTGGTTTAGCAATAAACTAATAATGTTGAAGATAACAAAGAGGCAAAAGCAATATATTTGAGGTTAAAATTTTATCAGGGATGGCAACCCGCTACAATTGAACACATATGCATATAAACAAAAATTTAACGGTCTTCAGGGAAACCAGCAATAATTAAAATTGACATATAAGCAAAAATTAAACAGTCTTCTTTGCTGAAAATATATTATCCAAAAAAGAAAGTAAATCTTTGCATTAGAGTACGTGAATGCAAAGTTGAATTGTTAGAGTCTTAGTAGTTGAGTGGCTTAACAGTCAGTTTTCAAATTATGATATCTAGTGTAATATCAAACTCAAATTAGCAATTGCTTCGCTTTATTTAGCATGTCAGTTCTCAAGATATAAAATTAGGTGCCACCAAGGCTCAAGTGGATGCTGATGAGAAGCGTAATGGCTGCCACACGCAGTGAATTGTGCTTTAATTTTTTAAATTTATATTAATCATATGTAATTAATAACTTAGCAAAATTAATTTCAATCTGATTAAACGTTTAAAGATAATATTTTAATATAAATGGTAAAGTTCGTACAATTAAATAAAAATGAATAGAGTTACAGGATAGTCAGTCGTATTGCCATTTAAGTGGGTGAGTACGAGTTTTCTCCCTGCTTTTTATACAACAGAAATGTGTTTTCTTTTAACTGAAAATATGCAAAAGATTTGAGTACATACTCTGCTGCTGCTGCAAAATTTATAAAAGTATGTATAGTGGCTGATTTATATGCAGTTTTTTCTTCTCTTGTATTTATTTTACATTAGTGTGGGCCTACATGTGTGTGTGTGTGTGAGTGTGTTTGTGTCGCTTTAAAAAAAATTTTTGCCATTCAGTTTATTTTAATTCCCCAGCTTTATACACTTGTCTGCCCGTTTGTCTTATCCAGCTTTTTAAAGTGTGATGTTGTCGTCGTTGTTCTGTTTGTTTTAGTCAGACTGTCGTCATCGTCATCATCATCATCATCATCTGGATTCAACTTTTTTTGCAGTTTATTAATTTATTTTTCTTTTTCTTATACATTTTACATTTCATTTAAGTGTGTGAAGGAGTGAATGTTTCTTTTCACACAAAAACTGGTCCAATTTCTCTAAAGGCAATTGTTTCAGAGTTCTTGTTAATCTTTGGTGGCAAATACTGTATACTATTTTTCTAGTGCTCGCATTCTTCTTTGCAGAGTTTTTCTTAATTAAAGTATTTGTTTCTTTTGGCTAGTTCCCTGAGTTTTAGTTGTTTGAAATTATGCTTATTTAATCCTATTTAGGCCAATGTTGGTCAACTGACCCTTAGCAAGGTTGTTGACCCTTAAGAATGTTGTATTGGTGTGATGACAAAAGTTGTGGGTTTCGTTATGGTGGTTAACAAAACTATTGTGTAATATAAACACACACGTAAGCTCACACAAATTGTGTTGTGAGGTTTTAGTTGTGTATCTATATATGTATTTGCCAAAGTAAGAATTAAATCACTATTTGAATGATTCATTTTATGCCTTAGTTAATAATATAATAAAAATATTTTTTATTATCACTTAAATAAAATGACAATAAATAAATTAAGATTATCATAATAAAACACTTAAGGAAAAATATTTCAAAATTATACATAAATTTATGTGGGCATTATTACAGTGAAATTCGGCGCAACACGCCACACAGTGGCTGAGAGTCAGTAAAAAATAACTTGAGATAAAAACTATTGGAAAAATTTAATTGTTAAAGTATATGTCTAACAATATGTTTTCTAACACTTTCTTGGATTCAACACAATACATTTGTTAATGCTCTCGCCTTCCGCAGAGGTAATGAAAGGGAGCTAAAAAAAACAGCCACTACCACTGAAGCAGTTAACTTAGGTGAGAGAGTTTTTCGGGTGTTTTCTTATTCGCTTCGTGCTTATTTCACAACCAGAGCTGCTACAAAGCGAATGTTTTCTTATCAAACTGTGTTTTGAGGTGAATTCAGCTTGCACGACATTGTAGATTGGAATAGATTAGAAAATAGTGATGATGTACCTTTGCCATTTTCGCCAATGGTAACACCTCATTTTCTGCTCGAATTCTAGCATATGTGATCGCACAAATTCACTATCGAATGTTGTGTGTTTGTTGCTTATTTTGTTTTTGCTTTACATTGCCTTTACTATCGAGAATATACGATCACGAATGCCGGAATTTGGCTGCAGGCTGAATATGACTCCAAGTACGACCGTATGGTCAATTGGGAATATTTAGGATGTAACAAAAAACCTAAAGACGATAACATTGTAAATAAATTGGTGTAAAATTGTAAACCTAATTACAAATAGGCTTTAATGTTACAGTTACTTATTGTGTTGCTAATGTTGTTTGTTTTAGTTTTTTTCTCGTCGCTTATTTGGTATTCGCAGCGTTTTCTGTTTTTCATATTGTCTTAGTAACTACAACAGCAAACAACACTACAACACAACAAAAACAAGAAACAAGAAAAACAAAACACAAAAGTATATACTGAAAAAAAAAAAAACAGTTAAAGAAAAACTACTACAACGATAAAAGCAGCAGAGAACAAAAAACCAAAATAGTCTACTACAAGTCATTACCCGGTGAGAGGCACGTTTATGATACATATGCACATGACAGTGTTACCGAGGGCACAAATTATTGCAGAAGTTTCAAAATGTTATACAAAGCAAAAGCTGTTTTATATTTCTCAACTTCATTTTCCAATATAAAAAATAAAACAATATCATATAATATCAGTGACCAAAAAGGAAATAAGAAGCTAAAAGAAATATGTTATCAAATGTTTTTGCTGAGTGATTTGAGCCTCATAGATATTTAATATTTGGTTTAATGCCTCAAGGGCGGTTTAGACGGCTTTGACTTGGGATTTAAATACAAAATTAATAAATTTTCCTTAAAACTTAAGTTGGATTTAAAATAGCTTTCTGTTTTACAGTCTAAAATTATTTTGGGTAATTAATTGTAATAAAAGTACGGCAGCACAATGTAAGTGTCAAAAAATTATCGATAATTCAGCAAAAAAAAAACAGCTGTTTAAACAAATTTGGAAGCAAGTGAAATTGCGAAAAGTTTAGAAAATAATAAATTGTTTCTTAAAAATTATTAAATTGAGTAGCAAAAGTGATAAAAGGACTCCCAATTTCACTGCCACAGAAGTTGATTACCTTATGGAAATAATAAAAAATCAAATTATGAAGCAAAAAAAAACATGTGCAATTTTCTTAATTTGCAGAACAAAACCGAACTGTCAAAATCATGTGGCAGTACGAAAAACTTAAATCGATTTTAAATGGGCACGGCAGGCCGTTTAAGTTTGATTTAAATAGCAACTGTTTGATTCAATTTTGTATTTAAATCAAATTTAAATTGAAATGGCATTTAAAATCCAAGTCAAAAATTGGGGGTTAGATGTAAGGGATGCGATCGCCTAAAGTCAGTGTGCTATGAAACGGAGGGAAATTGAGATGCATAATGCGCATAAAAAAATTCTCATTATCTAAAAAGAATGTTTGAAACCCGACTGCTATGATGAGAATTTTGGAATAAGTCGTTGGCTTCGAGTCTACTGATGAGTTGATTAGCATCAACGAAATATCGCCGGCCTATAGACGGCTGAAAAAGACAGAAAACATTAAGGTCTAATTTTAGACCTAAAATTATACGTCTAAAAATGTATCAATCTCTTTGTTTTCTTTTAATTTTTCAAAAAACCATTACACATCACACAATAGATCAGGGTTGCATTTTTATGCCTTAATTTACTTTGTTTGTGCTTACGAATCATATAAGCTCGATAAAATTTGTCGCCTGATTTTTACTCTCATGTTTTGGAATACGAATGAGATCTCATAATATTATTTTCTTCGTGATTTTACATACGTAAAGTATTACGTGCTAAGCCGGGCTGTAAGTTCGGCTTTGCACTACAAAAAATGAGAGAAATGAAAGTGAGTACAGGGGTCGAATTTCAGTATTCCTGATTAAAAGCTGTGTGCTTGTTGCTTATTTTGTTTTTGCTTTACATTATTTTCACTATGGAGTTTATTCGAATTTGTCCCAAGAGTTTAGTGTACTCTGGAATTCTGTTGGCGTTCTTTAATTCAAAATTGTTAAATTTAAAATAGTGTTAAATTAAGCAGATAAAAATGAAGAATAATAACAAAATTATATACGGATGAAAGCTCAAAAGAAAACTAAAAACAGTTTCAAAAGGACAAGTTTCATAGTTTCATAAAGGCTGAAACTAGTTTATTTAGTTATTCATTTTTTTTCAAACATAGCCCACTGTAGTTTGTTTTACTTGTGCTTAATTTTACATGCAGAAAATTGGCATTAAAACACAATCTCCTTTTGTAGATATTTGTATGTCTGTGTGTGTGTGTGTGTGTACAAAGACGCGGTGACCTTTTACGTGCGTTGTGGAGAGTATTAATTTCCACGATTTTTTTTCTTTTCTTTTTTTATGAAATATGCAAATAATAAAATGCCCTCGTTTTTGTCTGTCTTCTATATCTTTTTTTTTTTTTGTTTTAGAAAAAAAAAACAGAAAACAACAGCCAACACAAACACAACAATTTTGTAAAGGGGTTTTTTATTATTCAAAACGAGGGTCGAAAGTACACGCTCGCTTGCTGGACGTGTGGCAGGCTTAACTTTGTTGCATACAGCAGACGCCAAATTTTTGAAACGAATGTGCATATTTACTTTTGTGCAGCTTTTGTTGCTGTTGCTCTTTGGCTAAAATGTTGCTGTTGCAAAGCTATTTTTCCGAATGAGTAATTTATGCCTTTTAGTTAAATAAATAATAAAAATATGCAAATTTTTATGTTCTACGAAAGTCGTTTTAAGATTTGGAAAAAGTATTATGCGTAAGGAGTACTTATTTTGGAGTAAAATGACATAAGCCTGCCCGCATTTTCATGACTTTGCAGCAAAAACCAATAGAATAAATATCTCATATGAAAAACGTAAATGAATTTAAATGCAATGTTTTCGGAAACAAACTTTTTCAATAGAAATATTTTTTAAACACACCTTTTTTAAAGCAAAGATTTGACACGAATTTTGTATAAAAGGTACTTTTATTCAAAAGATACTTTTGCTCAAAAAGTACTTTTATCCAACAGGTTTTTTTTTTATTGAAAAGGTGCTTTAATTTAGAATGTACTTTTATTCGAAATGTACTTTTATTCAACTGATACTTTTGCTTAAAACGCACTTTCATTCAAAAGTGTTCTCATTAAAAAGGTGCTTTAATTTAAAAGGTATTTTTATTCAAAAGTTACTTTTATTAAAAAAGTACTTTTTTCACAAGGTACGTTTTTCACGATATACCTACACTCAAAAAAAAACTTCTTTTAATAAAGTATTTTGTAAAGAAAATATTTTTGAATTTTGCTTTTATTGCCTGCAGAAAAAATGACAGGAACGAAAGAGCTGGGATAAATTCGCGAAACATAATTAAATTTAAGTAAAGTATTGTACTGTCTAGCAACGTGGACAGGGTTACTGTATTAGAGATAACACAGATTTCTCCACTTTTGAGGCTTTCACTGTTTTCAAATTTCTAGTTTTTGTTGTTAAAAAAACAACCCTTTAATTTTGTAAAAAACATTCCTGAGCAAGAGGGGGAATTTAAGGAAGTTGCATAAAATTTCAACACATTTTACTGCCGCTATGTTTGCGTTGACTTAAATTAATATTGTAACAAATTGTTTTTGAAAGGCTTTAATTTGCTTTATTTTCTTTTTTATAGTTTCTTCTTATCGTTTCCCTCTTATTCAGCTGCTTGTTGAAAAACGGGTTCTACAAATTGCTTACAGTCGCTGGCTGTACAAATTAGTTTTATATTATGCAATAAACTAAGCTTGATGGAGATTTTCTTCTAGATTTATCACTAGAAGCAAAACTTACAAAAATTGTATAATAAAAAGGAAGCTGCACATTTTCAGAGGCGGAAAATCGCTAATATTTTCAAAGTCTATTTCAATTTATTTTCTTTGACTTGTAAGTTTTTTCTTTATTTGATAACTGTAGATGTCTCTATTTAGAATCGAACAAGTGATGCGTATGAGTGATGAGCTGTCGTATGAGCTGCAAGACCCACAGTACGTATACGCAATTTTTAATCAGCAACTTGGTGTTTCTTAGCTGTTGCTCTAGATGCGAACGATGATTTTTTTCTAGCTTTTTTGTTGTATGGAAAACAGCCATAAAAATTTAAATAATTTTTGCTATTTTCCAGTGGAAATTTTTTTTTTTTTTTTTTTGTAGTATTCCAACCAAAGTGGAGTCTAGACAGTAAATTTGGGAATATAGACAGTGGCAAAAAGAACACTTTTAACGCTTTAATTTCCCATTTTTCCCAGAAGTCCATCAAACGTAATAATAATTTTATGCTTTCGAAGAAACTAATCAAAAACGAATCTTCTCTTCACGTTGTATTTAATTTAAATAAAGTTTTTATTGGCGATGGTTTTCTTATTCCAATCTCTTAAGCAGTAAACGCTTTTCATTTAGTTTTAAATAAACAATTTCTTTTTCCACTTAAGCAGCAAAAACAAATACAATATTATAAAATGTTCTTCTAATCTTGCTTAAGTCTATTTGTTTTTTGTGTCTTTCTTTTAGCAGATTTCTTCTTTTGCAGAGATTTAAATGCAACTGGTCGTTTGGTGGGTTGGTCTACTTTTTTTCCAAATAACATTCATTGTAGTTTTCTTGATGGAACTGTTTGTTTTTAGTAGAAAGCAAAATTAAGTCTTAGGTTAAGACGATTAGTTTGTTATGTATTTTTTTTTTTTTATTAAACCAAGATAAAAAAAAACAAATTATATTTTTATGTTGTTATAAATTGGTCTCTTATACTTTATATTGTTTTCTAGTGAAAGCATTTATTTTTATAAAATTATGAACAAGCAGCAATTGGAAAAACATGACAAGCTACAATGAAAGAACAAAAAAAAAAAACAAACAAAAAAACACAATAAAATAAAGTGCTTTGCACTGTTAAAAAGTACTCGTTGTCTATGTGAAAAATTTACTATTTTAGTATTTAGTTATTGTAGTTTTATTATAACTTTCCTTGCCTGGTGTTGTTATCATCGTTGTTGCTAGTTTAGTTTAAAGCCAATATTGAATTGCCAACCAACCTGAAGTAGAAAGAAAAGGTGAACTCCCACTTAGCATGAGCTTGTGTGAAATTACACCCCGATGTATTTGAATAAAGCGCCACTTAATTTTATTGTATGAGCAACATATTTTCTAGAACAGAACTCGAAATTTTCTCAAAGCCAACAAATGCGTAGTACAAGTAGAAAGTAAAAAAAGACGATACGAAAAGAAGTCTACAGCAGGCTCTTCAAAAACCTCATACTAAAAAAATTATTAATATAACCTGAATTGCTGATGTATAGTGTTTATAATCTGCCAGCTGTGGCTGGACTGCCCTTATTTAAACTAGCTGAGTGTTTCAAAATTCATTAACAGACTTTTTTTCGTATTTTTTTTATTTTTTTTTATTTTATTTTATATTTTTACCTTCGAATAGTTTTTGCCATTGTTCTATAAACGTATCCGCACATTTGCGTCGAACTGTATGGAATAAAAACGCATTTGTTGGCAGGTTTCTATTTTATTGTTTTGTAGTTAATTTTAATTGAAATTTGGCTTTCGGTGATATAATGGTTGGTGAATATAAATGGTGAGAAGAGCAAATAAATCATTTTATAGTCATAACGTTGTACAAGGAAACATTAAATATGAAAGAACTGTTCTATAGCTTAATTACTTTAAAAACCAGTTTATTAATTGAATAATTGCCACAAAGGTCTGGGTGTGAATTGAAAGAAATGGAAAAAAATTTTTGTGAGCAGATTTGTAGAAGTTGTAATTTGATAAATATTCAAAACCAAAAAACTGCATAGAAAACCCCCGCCCTGAGATGCACAACTTGTTTCTACTGTATCTTCTGAAATATTTCTTGTGTACAAAATTTGAAAGTGGAAATATATAGAGAAGAAGACTACAAAATGATCTGCATCTGCAGATTTGTCAGATTTTTACCTTTGATTTTGCTTTAAAGAGAGCCCTTCGACATGTGCGTGTCCGTGTAGCTGAACGAACACGACCCCATGCGCACAATCTATGTGAATAGTTAGTTGCCCGTCTCTAGGACACTTTATAGCCGACAATTTTTACACATTTTCGCACACTTCTACTTGAACAGGATGCTCTAAATGATTTTGTTAACAAAATTGTTATGTTCACTTCACTGAATCCATTCAGCGGATTTTTGTTGTTCATGCATAACAACTGCTTAAAACTATATCATTTACAGTCATTGAATAATGACTTTAATTAGCTGCTTATTTCAAATAAACTTTAATATACTGCTGTGCAAAAATGGGGAAAAAATTCCGTTTTCCATACGAAAAAGAAATCATTTCGAATATTTTCTTTTTTGCTTGGCATAAATTAAGTACGTGGACGCACCATAAATTCATTTTATTAATATGAACCCAAAAATCTCTACCAGGAGACAGGTGTGCAGCAATGCGCCTGATATTTAAAAAACATGAAAAATCACACCAGTAAAAATTGCGTGTTAATTAAGAACAAAAATAATACAAGAAAAAATAAAGTTATAAATGAAAAACACTGCAATTGCACATGCAAACACCATAAATAAACAGCATTTAAGCAGGTTGAAATGATGCTGTTTGCTGGTGCCACCAGAAAAAAAGAAAACCCATGTAATATGAAGCATTTAAGTAGAAATTAAAAATATCGAAAATAAATGAAAACAACAACAACAAAACAAGCAGAAAGAAAATGAACAGAAACTAGTTAATAGCAAAACTTACAAATTATAAAAAATATCATGAAAAATCATGAAGCTTAGAAAATAGAAATGAAATAAACGGAAAATATTTTTTTTTTATTTTTATGCTGTAAAAAAAGAACACGAAATCAATAAAGCACATTTTCTTTTTAATCAATTTTCACATCACCCAGCTCTTAATGACTCATTTGTCTTTCAAAGGCATTCATACATATGAATGCATATCCTTTATTTCATTTTACTGCTCTGCTCTATAATTACTAATACCCCAGTACTTCCATAAATCTTCCACTCATTTACTCACCTCCTGCTGGGTGAGTCCTTACACCATTAATGTGTTTAAACTACATGCACTTGTACGTACATTTGCCATTCCTACCTACAAACTCATCGTTAATCGAAAAGCAAAAAGAATCGAGAGAAAATGGAATACCTGGAATGAAAATCAATTATATTGAAATTTAAGTTTGTCTGCAGCATTTCCTCATTTAATATTTTTTCCAGCACCAACAAACTTGCAAATTGTTTTTGTTTGCTTGTATGTATGGAGAATAAAAAAAAATCGAAAGAAATTGCAAAAACTAAAAGAAGCAGAAGAAAAATGATTTGAATTTTAATTGATTTTTCATTAGATTTTTCAAAACATCAACAAGTTTCTAGCATATTTCTCTTCGCTCTTTCCTTGTTTTTTTTTTGCTTCAAAACGCCATAGTTTTTCAATTATCTTTGGGAAAAATCGGTACATTAATGTGCTGGCAAGTTCTAGAAGAAACTGAAGAAAAAAGTGCATACAATGTACATAAATGTATACATACATACAGATATTGCGAGTTTCAGCCATCAAGTCTTTCTCAGCAATTTATTACTTCAGTTTTCTAATAGAAGTAAAGATAGCTGGAGCCAATTCACAATACTTAGTAGCACAATCGATTTAACGGAGATCGAAGGGAAACTATTAATCAAAAAAATTTTTTTCTTAGAATATTCTGACATCTTTCGATTTTGAAAACCTCAAATACTTCCCAATTTTTGCTATTTATCTCTGAAGTTGCATATGATAAAACTTAAATGAGATGTTGTTAATGAAAATCGCTGGGTAAGTACTTAGTTTATTTGTTATAAAGCAAAATTACCTGAATATTTGAAATATTATTTACATAATCTTTTTTGTGTCCATAATCAATGGCTCATAAAGCAAAATTGAATTTAATTTGCTAATAATCAATTATTTTACCTTTCAACACGTGCACAATACTATTTTGTTAGCGATATTTGGGAATCGCTCAGCGCGTGTTCTTTGTTAATTCCTGCTTCTCGTTTAAATTTCTTTTAATTGCCATTTTCAAGATTTGCGGCAGTGCAGCTGTAAAAAGCAAATATTTAATAACGCCAAGCAAAAACAGCTTTTAAAATAAAATTTAATACTGAACCGAAAAGGAATTCTAACCATCTCTTTTTTTCTTGCAGGAATATAAAATAAAAACATGGTTAATTGCAGAACAATGAATAGAAACCTACCGAAAACAGAAAAATAAAAGCGATAATAAAAAGTACAAAATTAAATTAACAAAAAGAAAAGAAAGACAGCAGCAGTAGTGAAAAAAAAAAACACCAAAGACCAGGGAAAGCAAAGCAAAGCAAAAACCAGCAACAATAACAAGATAGAGAAGAAAAACTTAAAACATGTTACAACCAACATCATGTGGCCCAGGGCCACCGGATAAAACATTTGAATTTAATAATAATAAAAACGAAATGAAGCAGCAAAAACCCAAAAATGAACAACAACAGCAGCAAGAAAAATCACCAGTCAAAAAAGAAAATGAAAACTATCACAGCAAGCAAAATAAGAAGAAGAGCAGAGCACAAGTGCTCGATGCCAAACACAATAATAATAATAATGATGATGATGTTTATGTAGGCATCAGTGCAGGGGGCAGTTACAATGACGAGGAGGAGAAGAAGGTGGACGATTATGAAAAGTGGCAGCAGCAGCAGCAGCAGCCAAAGCAAACTAAAAGTTTCAACACGAATCTTAACAATAACTCGAACACGAACACGAACAACAATAATAACTGCCATTTAAAAAGCATCAAATTATATTTTAACAAAACTACAGCAACAACACAAACACAAACTCAAATTCAAACTCAAACTATGACTGCTGCAACAACATCAACAAACCCGTTTGGCAGCAGAGCAGCTCTAAACTCAAACATTTTCAGTGCTCACTCCTTCAGTTTGGCTGAATTGTTGGCTGTGGCAACAAAAACATTAACAAAAACCTTTGTTACTCCTACCGCCATTGCAGCAACAACAGCAACAACAACAACAACAACAACTTCTACCACTACTACCACGAATACACGTTTGCATTCCTCTGCTGCTCCTGCAGCTGCAGAAGCGACAACAAAAAGAACAGCAGTGGCCGTGGCAAATGTTGCCAACAACTTGAATAAGTTTTATTGTAACTTTGCATCAACATCAACTACGACAACTGCAATTTCTATAAAATGGATTTTAATGTTTCTAATGCTTTTTAACATTTTGGCACAAACACCGCATCAAGTGGCAGCTGAAAAGAGCAAACACTGTAAGTAGCACACAAACTTCGTTGCATTTTTTATTTTTCTTCTTCCTCCACATCTCAAATTGGAAACAGTTTCCATACACATTTTTTTTTCCTCTCTCTATTTTTAACAATTGACCAATAAATATTGATTAAAGTTATTATAAGTTTTTGCAAACTTTTTTTTTCCATTTAATAGAAGTAGTATTTTACTCGTTATTAAAATTCGTTTGAAATGTTTGTTGCACACAAACAGAAAAGTATTTACTAAAGAGCGAGAAGAAAAAACAGCAGCAAACTTTAATTTATTATAAAAGTAGAAAAAATATGATTGTAAAAGAACAAAAATGGGAAAACTCTGCGGGCGCACAGTGGGGGGTGGCTTCGCAAAAAAAAAAAAAACTGGAAATAAATCTACAGTTCTGAAATGCGATAGGAAATTGTAATCAGAAAAAAAAGGTGACGTTTTGTTTAAATTCACAGTTTGAGGCTTATATCTTGTTAAAAGTATTAAAATGAGTTTAACTTATCCTTAAAACAGGAACAGGTCATTACTACGAACTACTGCAGATTTCACAGATTTCATTTTAAAGAAAATTTTTAATATTAAGCCAATAGCAGTTCTCATTTAGCGAAAAAAATTCTGATGTATATTCAAACGAAAAATTGTAGAGTTGGCGAAATTGCTGTTGATATGAAATTACATTTAATTTATAGAAACCGATATTTGGATTAAATCGCTTTGCTTAGGATTTTTGTCAAAAAAGTTTTGTGCTCGATGCCAAACACAATAATAACCATTTGAATTCAATGCTCCTTAGTTGAGTCAAGTAAAAATACCTCAGTCGAAAATGTACTTCGCCATTTTGTTTTTTTTTTTTTGGAGATTTTGGGAATTTTCAAGAAAGTTTTTGGGAGTCTAGTTTTAATTACATTCTAAAACTTTATGCCATCTTCGTTTCTAAAAAAATGTGCATTTATTTTTCACCTTTTTTCTTAAGCTGCCAGTTTTTATTTGCCAGATTAAGATCGACAGAAAATATTGCAGCAGCCATTAGTAAGTAAAAAAAGTTAATAAAACAAAACTGCTTGCACTTCTTGGCAAAACAAAATTGGAAATGTTGCCTTTAGTTGTAGGTATGAAAAGCGCTATAGTTAAAGACTGTCTTTCGATTGATTATTTAGAAATTTAGTTTTAAGAAATCTTTTGTTCGGGTATTTTGGGTATTCTCCGGAGAGTTTTTGTGAATATGATGTTAGTTACTTTTCACAAATTTTATTTAGTTTCCATTTAAAAATTTACTGCTTGCTTGAGTAAAAATTTAGTTTTAAAAAATCTTCTAATCGGGTATTTTGGGAATTCTCCGGAAAGTTTTTGGGAATATGATTTTAATTACGTTTTGCAAATTTATTTTTTAGATTCAATGCTAAAATTTATTGCTTGTTTTAGTCAAATGTTTGTTTTAAACTGCATTCTGTTTGACTATTTCTTGGAAATTATTCGAAAATGTTTTTGGCAATATGATTCTAATTACTTTTCACAAGTGTATAGATCTGAATAAAGTTTATAGATCTAAATTTAAAAAAATATCCGTCAAAAAATTTCTAAAAATAATTGGAAATTTTTCGGAAATATTTTGGGAACTATACCTTTAATTACATTTTATGCAGATTTCGTTATAAAATTGGTTTATTGAAAATTTAGTTTTAACAAATCTTCTTTTTGGGTATTTTGAAAAATTTTCAGAAGGTTTTTGGGAAAACAATTTAATTAGTTTTCTTATTTTCAATCAGATTCTGTTTTAAAATGGTTGTTTCACCTTATTAAAAATTAATTTTAAAAATTTTTTGTGGCTTTTGACAACATCTTTTCAGTTATAATTCACAAATTTAGCCAGATTCCATCTGCAAATTTATTACTTGTTTTTAATAAAATTGTGCTTTCAAAAATCTTCTTTTTGGGTATTTTGGGATTTTTCTGAAAAGTATTTGGGAATATGATTTGCCTTACTTTTCGCAAATTTGTGCAGATCTCGTCTTAATCGACTGATTGTTGTTTCTATCAAAAATTACTTTCTGGGGTATTTCGGGAGATTTCCGGAAAAATTTTGGGAATATGATTTCAATTATATGTTATTTATTCAGGTTCCGTCTAAAATTGATTTTTTGGTTTTTCATTTTCGTTTTCAAAACGGTTCTGTTTTGAAATTTTTGGAAGTTTTCCAGAACATTTTTAGGAACACGATTTGATTTAATTTTTTTTATTTGTTCTAATTTCGTCTCAAAATGGATGGCTTCTTTTTGTAAAAATTTTGTTTAAAAATTCTTCTGATTAGATAATTTCCAGGGAGCTTTTTGGATTCTTGACTTTTGACCTTTTCCTAATTTAGTAAAATCTTGTTTTCCAATTGCTGGCTTAATTAAGTGAAATTTTAGTGTTAAAAATCTTCTGTTTGGAAATTCTCTAAAAACTTTTTAGGAATGCGATTTAATTTGTGTATTACAAATTCTCTAAATTGATTAATTGCTTATTGAAAAATTTTATCTTAAGAATGGTTCTGTGTATTTGTTTTAGAAATTTCTTAGAATGTTTTCAGGAATTTCATTTACTTTTCGCAAATTTATTCCAAAATTTCCCCTTAAAATTGATTTCATGCTCTAGAAAAGACCCAATTAAAAGAAATATTCTGTTTGGGTACTTTGAGAATTTCCCGGAAAGTTCTTGGCAATTTGATTTTGTTAACTTTTCATAAGTTAACTCAAATTCCGTCTCAAAATTAATTGGAAATATTTTGGGAATATGATTTCATTTGATGGCCACAAATTCAGTCAGAATGCGTCCAACAAGTGACTGCTTTTAAAAAAGATTAGTTTTAAAAAAATCTTCTGTTTGGCGATATTTTGGAAATTGGTGAAAAATTGTCAAAAATATAATTTGGTGTTTTTTAAGCATGATTTAAATTTAAATAAAAATTAACTCATTTGGTTTTCAAATGCGGGCCTTTATTTTGAATTTCATATTTAATATTTCTATTCAGCAGGCCATGCTGCGAACATTAAAATTTTTTTCAGCGCAATTTATCTCTTTGTAAGTCTGTCTGCTTTGCAAGTAAAATTGTTTGTTTATATTTTGAGCAAACTTTTCTTTCAAAGAAAAGCTGATTTTGTTAGTTAAGTAAATAAATTAAATTTATTTAGTAAAAAAAGAAAAGAAAATAATATGAAAGCAAAAATTAAAACAGGACGAAAAATAAACATCGCTACCTGATGAAAAAGTTGTAAGAATTTCATTCTATATTTTTCAAACCTGAATTTAATATGCATACAATTTTTAACATTTTTAGGACTTAAAGTAAATGGCAAATTTTTTCTTAGAAAGGGTTACTTTTTGCTTCAAATATATATTTTTAAACCCAGTTGTATTTATGTTTAAGCCTTAAATAAAAATTTGATTAATATGTTGAAGCTCTTTCTACACTTGCCAGGCATTTTCACTATTACAAGCACTGTGGTATTTTAATTTGCAAAATCGCAAAAAAAAAATGGATTAAACAACTGACAAGACAAATTCAAAAAAGTTTATTTTTGTTGTCATGGTGGGCTGACACAGGATTTTATCTCATACAAGTGCAGCAGAAAGTAGTTTTGCATTTTGCATGTCATTTTAATAAACATGGTGAAAAGGTTTCATTTCATAAAATAAAATTAAGAGCATGGCAAGGATTTTCATCTACCCACACACAAAATTTATAGCAAACAATTATTTGATTTGACAAAAACTTTACAAGAACCAATACAAATTTGCTTTAAATGTTGTATTTGCTCAATAAGCAAACATAACCTTAAAATATCCTCTTGTGAAATTCAAAGGTTTTTCTCTCCTATATTTTCGTTGCCTTGGTTTTTGTTGATGTAGCCATGTGAATGTTTAGGCAGTGTTAGGTGTTAGCAGTTGTGTACGTGGCCAAATTAAAGGTCATTATAAGAGTAGTGGTCACGTTGTTATGTTATGTTATGTTTTACGGGGTGCCAGTAACACATTGTTGGTGTTCTAATTTTTGCCAATGTAACTACGCCTTAAGGTGTTTGATTGAAACATATATTTTGCCACAAACTTAAGCCATTTTGACTCACCGATCGATGACTTGTGTTGAATTATTGTCCGCCTGTGGAACAAATTTCCTGCGGACTTCTTCGAGTTACAATGTAGGAAGATTCAAATCGAACGCACACAAATATTACTCCCGCATGCCGCCTCACCATAACGTATTTTTCTAGTTTTGTTATAGTGCACCGCTTATGTAGGGGTCGCTCTCTGAGTGCAGAAACCAGTTTCTCAAAAACATGAACTTATAAAAAAAATTATTGCATTTTTTTTTTGGTTAGAAAAGCAAAAGACAATATAACAAATTTTTGTAAAGGCATATTTGACTTGTAATACACATGTGTGAGTTTGGAGAGAAAAAGGACCCTGGTCCAGATAGAAAAAAAACGGAATAGAATAGTGAAAGGGAAACTAAAGCTGGGGACAGCTTCATTGCTGCAACAGCAGCTCTCAATGGCAGGTATATTTGTATTGTATTATATTATTACTAGGTTGGTCCAGGATAACCCTTTGCACTGCGACCCTAGATGATCTATTGTGCAACCCTTTGTCCCTCACGAGTTTAATACATCAAGAAATAGTATTAGCTCCTTCTGTGGAAGCCCTTGCAAGTCCAGTGAACCCAATGTATAGGCCTGCAACAGCCTGTGTCTTCTGTGGCCTAGTGCCACACATTCGATAATCAAGTGTTCCATTGTCTCCTCTTCTTCTCCGCAAAATCTGCAGATTGCCGTACTGGATAGATGCTTCTTGCAGGTATACTGACCTGTTAGCGGCCCACACAGTGTCCTTAGATTTTTTTTATTTAGTTTTAGAGCGAAGTCCGCTCTCTTAGCATCAAAGCTAAGAATTTTCTTTGAGTGTTCCAGACCCCTAGTGTCGTTCCACAGTTTTTCTGCGATGGACGTTGACCATTTTCTCATCTCCCCCCTTGAGGAGGATGGCAAAGCCGCGGTCAGTTTTAATTTTTGTGTTTTATAACAAAATTTAGAAGACAAACTTTTGGATAAAAGACTCTCTTGAAGCCTCTTCAAGATTCCGATGCAATTAAAAGATATGAATTTCTACCGCTCTTCCATAAAATACTGCATTATTTCCCAATACAGAAACACTCAGTGCATATACATATTTTTTCTATAGCGGTGGTTCGTTGCTTTATTATTTATAATGTAAACTGTTTTGTCTACCAATTTTTATTTGTCAATAAATTTATTTAATATTTATCATTTGGTAACATATTTTCAATAAAGGGGTTTTTCCCATTTACACACATACATACACATACATATATAAAATTGTGGACACAGAGGAAAAAATAAAAAACGATTAGACATATACATTTTTATACATATTTTGCACATTTATTTGTAAGCATATTTAAAAGCACATGTGTGGACATACTTACGTATTTATACATGTGCACGTAAAAAAGCATGTATTACCATGACAAAACATGATTGGTATTTAGAGACAGATTCGTGCATGCTCACACACACACACACACACACACACACATTCTCAAACATTCATAAAAATGCTCATATTTTGCAAATGCTTCCACTAAAAAAGGCATAATGTAGTGGTTGCGGGCAAACTTTTTACCATAAAATATGATTTATTAAGACTTTAAATGAACTCTATATATTCAAAAAATTATATATATGTATGTAGGTATATGTATGCAGATATACTTATACTATACCAAACAGTTGATACGAGTTTTGGGTGATAATTATGATAATACGTCAGTAAAATTTACTTTTTAAACAAAATATTATAATTATACATTTCAAGCACTGTTGTCAAGCAATTTTTTGTTTTTTCTTTTCTTTTTTTTTTTTTGAAAAATAATAACACCCATATTCATAAAAACTATTGAAGGTTTATTACACGTTTATTTGACAAATATTCCATAGAAATACGTCATATAAGAGCTTAATATGCTTACAATAATTATTATGAATATGGCCTTAAGTCTTCAGCTTAATTAATTTTTTTATTATTCGAACTTGTATAATTATTATTTTTGTATTGAGTTTATCTGGCTCAAGTTCTTTCTATGTTATTTTTGTGATTGATATTAAATAAATAATGGTGCTGTGGCATCCATAGCACTTCCAAACAGCGCATCATTCTTCATGCTGAGAGTAACAAAAAACAAACCGTTTGCAAAAAAAAGAGCCCCCAATTTAGTAAATTATTTATAGACATTGCCATACACTACAAATTTATAATATTCATTCATATGTATGTACATACATATACATATGTAAGCCGTTTGGTTAAGTGGAGTTTGTCTGGAGTTTTGCAAGCATTTTTATTTGAGCAAAAAAACAAACACAACGACAAAAATTGTCATTACAACATGATTTAGCAGGGAAATTTGCAACATACGAACGAAATGGCACATAAAAGTGAAAAAAAAACACACGTAGATAAATAACAAAATATTAAAAACTAAAAAAAAATGTATATAAAAATATATATTTTTACAAAATATTATAAATATTCACAAATAAATTCATGCAAAGTCCATAAAACTCTTGTGAACATTTGAACATTTTTCATGGCATGTATAATACATAAATACATGGTTATTTATACTCCGGGGGTGGCTGTTTTGGGGTTTAATCTATTTTTGGAAATAACACAAATTTGGAAAAGGAGATTTTTCGCACGCAAATTTTACAATTACTTTGACGTGTCGTTTTATGGAATATTTCCTCGATGGAAATATTTCACTACTCTAATATAAATGTGATCACAATCTCGCCTTGAAATACAAGAGGACTTTCTTTTGTTATTTGATCAATGGAAATATTTCAAAACTATAGTACATATTATTAAATGAAAGTATTCCATTCATTATATATATTTTTTTTTAATATTTTATCAATAAAAATATTTCATTGTTGCGGTATGAATATGGCCCCTTTTGCACATTTTGACAATGGGAACTTTGCAATATATGTATGTACCAAAATTAATGCTGTCTGTTGTCGGCTTAAAATACCGACACAGTCTCATTGAGATTTAATGTATGGAAATATTCCACGATTTCAGAACTAATGATGACTCTTTTTGGTATTGAAATACAAACAAACTTGCCTGACATTTCATCAATGGAAATGGTCGAGTATTTTTAAACTAATCCTCCGTTAGTTTTCTAACAACAACAAAAATAATGAAAAAACCAAAATTTATTTCTTAATATCATAAAGAGCAACTGCTGAAGAAGCTTACAAAGAATGAGCCAAACGTTGGCAGAAAGAAGCAAAATAAATTTGTTTTAATTTATAAAAATTTGGAACTGACCAAATTTATATAATAAAAAAATTCCCTCAATTTAATTCTAATTTGTTTTGATAGTTAATCAATGTGTTTCTTTCATTTATTTATTATATTGCCAAAATTAAATTTTTTCGTTTATTATTCAGATTTATTTATTAATTTTCAATTTATAGAGAAGCCCTGGTGAATTTTTTAATAGTTTTTATTCCCCTCTTGTACTTAAATACATTCAGCTAAAATCATATAAAATTCATGTGATTAAAACACCAATTTTAACACCCTTCAGAGATGTTTTATCTTTAGTGGATATTTATTAAATTTTGGCGTTTGAAAATTTTATGAATGCCACTTTCTTCCTCTTCTTCTTCTCCCTTATTGTTTTTAGCGGCCAAGTGTGCACAAAGAATTTTCTTCTTTCCTTCCTTCCGTTTTTTTTTTTTTTGGTATTTTGTATAGATTATTTATAAACTGTTTACAGAGAATAGAAAATTTATTACTTTTACAGGACAGAGATTTGGAAAATAATGTTCTATAAATCACTTTAATTTTCAATGCTAAAATATGTGTATCGCATTGAATAATTTATTCATGGTATTTATGCTTTTATTTTGTGGTCACATAAGCCAAACAATGATTATAATATAAAAGAATTATGAAAAGCATAAAATTTCACAAAAGAATGCTTTTAATTGTTTAAAATATTTTGCATAAACAAAAGTTATTAAAGCAATAAACGTTTAAAGCAATCAGCTGAAAATAAAACTGCATTTGCTGTTCTTGTTTTAATGCTGTCGGCAAAAGGGGCTCAAGTGTTATGGACAGTGAAGTTTTTAGGGAAGAAAAAAAATTGCCTAAAATGTAGTTGCGTCAGAGCAAAGAATTTTCAAAGCGATACACTTTTTTAAATATTTCTGATGACAATTGCTAATTAGTTTTGTCAGGCATTAGTTCGATTTTTGAATTGAGAGAGTATTTTTTTTAATAAAATTTTAGTGATCGTGATTTTTAAAGAAGACAAGAAAAGTGCAATTGAAGACTTATAAGCTATTGGCCATGCCATCAATGGACCACAGTTTAATTTTACATTAATGAAACAAGACAAAGCCAACCACAAAGGCCTTTGGCTGGGGGACAACCAGCTGGCATTACGGCTGATTAGGTTAATCAAAAACAGATAGAAAAAGTTAGAGATAAACTAATGATCTGTTTTAGAACAGTTCTTTAGTTTTGACACTGATTAGCTGGAGCAAATTTTGTTTTACTACTTTGCTTCCAAAAAAAAAACTTTTTTTCTATAGATCATGTGATTTGACACCGCTGGACTTTTTTCTTTTGGGGTTATTTAAAAGAAAATGTGTACATCGATAAGGCAGCAACAATTCAAGAGCTAAAGAATGAGAAAATTCGGCACATTAACGGCAAAGCAGCTCAATTATGTGTCAGCGTTATCGAAAATTTCGACCATTTGGCCGATATTTCATTCGATATATAATTGAGCCATACCAAATTTCTTAAGTATGAGCTCAGTTGAATATATAAATATTTCATATCAATAAAATTTTGTATGTGAAAACAACTTCACAGACAATACAAATCCGCAAACAAAAATGGAAGTGGCTTTCAATAAGTGGGGGTATTGGCTCACAATCAAGTTGGCTTTTCAAAAAAGCATTTTCTTTAACTACGTGCATTTTCTTTAATTTCCTAGAAACAGTTATGTTCTTATCAATATTTAAACTACTTCAAACTCATGTTGCTAGAGTGAATGTAGGTATGTAGTGTGTTTCCCATGAGTTTCTTCCTTCTTATTATAAATCACTCGCAAATCCTGCTGGTTGGCATATCTACTTATACCATAATTAAAATTTATCAAAAGTATTTAAGAGATTCTAAACTCTTTTCGGTCATTATATTGCCTGGCAAACCAAAAAGCAAAAAGGAGCATAAAAACAACTAAAACAGCATCTACATCAGTAAGGAGTACAAATATCCTACAAAATTGTCAATTAAAGTTATAAAAAAAAACTTGTTGTTGTTTTTTTTCTACAGTGTGTCTACTGATTGCTTTAAATTAAAAAATCTCCTTCTACTACAAAAATAGAAGTAGAGAAAGAAAAAAACAACGAAAAATTTTAACAGCCACCTTCAAACTCAGCACTGGGTACTTTAAAACAAGTACTTGTACTCATACATAAAGTACTCGTACTTCAGAAACAACACTTTTACATTAAAACAAAAAGCAGAAAATCAAAAAAAAAAAAAAATACACAAATTTTGTAATGTTTTGTAAAGTAAGAAGAAGAAGTAGAAGGAAAAAGTCAACGACAAGGATAAACTAAAGAAGAGAGCTGGGAACGTTTGAGAGCAACAAAAGAAATATGTAAAATTTTCGGTTTATGTAAATTTGTATGAATGTGATTATCATCTACATACACACTATATTATTTGAAATTAATTACAGAACTTTTATGGTTTAAAATCTACTGAAGAGAAACGTATGAAAGCAAATACAAAAATGCGTGTGCAGTGGCCACAACTGCCCTGCAGACAAAAAAAAGAGCAGACCTCATGGGACTTTAAGTCGAATTTCACTTGGTAGGTAGTGCTGACATACTAGCGGTAGTGGGGACATACTAGCGGTGTTTACTCTTAGGTTTTTAATTATATGACCACTTTATGACCATAGGACACATTTGGATCGCCTATAACGGGTCGTAGAGGCTCCTTAATCAAAAGCTGCAAACCTTCTATACCACGAGATTTATGGTACCAATCACCGCAACAAAGATTCAACCTATAAGCAGCCTACTGGCAGGGGGACATACTAGCGGTGTTTACTCTTAGGTCTTTAATTATATGACCACTTTATGACCATAGGACACATTTGGATCGCCTATAACGGGTCGTAGAGGCTCCTTAATCAAAAGCTGCAAACCTTCTATACCACGAGATTTATGGTACCAATCACCGCAACAAAGATTCAACCTATAAGCAGCCTACTGGCAGGGGGACATACTAGCGGTGTTTACTCTTAGGTCTTCAATTATATGACCACTTTATGACCATAGGACACATTTGGATCGCCTATAACGGGTCGTAGAGGCTCCTTAATCAAAAGCTGCAAACCTTCTATACCACGAGATTTATGGTACCAATCACCGCAACAAAGATTCAACCTATAAGCAGCCTACTGGCAGGGGGACATACTAGCGGTGTTTACTCTTAGGTCTTTAATTATATGACCACTTTATGACCATAGGACACATTTGGATCGCCTATAACGGGTCGTAGAGGCTCCTTAATCAAAAGCTGCAAACCTTCTATACCACGAGATTTATGGTACCAATCACCGCAACAAAGATTCAACCTATAATCGGCCAGATGAACTCTACAGAGGCACTCTGTGGCTGTTGATCCCTGTAGTATCTTCCGTCGTGGTTTTGGCAGGGCCATCGATACACAACTTAACCCCAAGGAATGCACCTGCAAAGTTTTGAAACGAAACACACCCTGCACCACTATGCTCAGAGGTCAGATTATGTGAATTTTTCCACTTAAAGATCTGAGACCGAATTTCGGTATTCGTGATTGAATTCTGAATTTTCGTTTGGCCAACAAAAGTTTAAAAAAAGTGTTCTGGAAATTTTCAAAATAATTTTTTAGTTTCAAAAAACCTTTTTTATCTTTTGAAAGATGTACATTTATCCGAAATCCACGGTATATATAGTAAACGACCACAATAGTACAATTGGAGTTAATTGATTTAGAGCATAAAACCTTTAAATACCACATCGGTCTTTTGGAAATATCTTTTTTTATAAAGAAATTATAAAATGGGACCTGAAGCTTGAAAAAACATTTAGCATTTTCATTTTTAATATTAATAAAGAATTTTTTTTAATGATAAAACTGTTATCATTATAATGAAAATAATAATTTATTTAATAAGTTTTAAATTTTAACATTACAAGAGTTTTTTACTCTGATATGATGATAACAAGCAAATAAATAAAAGAACTTCAAAATGCTTTCTTCAATATTACTTTGCACAAGATTTTTAAGCCGGAAAAAAATTAATAAACATCACTTACCCTTTTGCTCTCCCGCTCTCTTTCTCGCTAGTTGCGTCGCGTTTTCCTTAGATTTTTGGCTTAAAATGTCTAAGGGGAAATTACTTAAAACAACTTCCGCATGTTGTGTCAGCGGCGTGTGAGACTGACTACACATTTGCTTTCAAATAAAGTGTTTCCCTAGAAAAAAAAAGAAAAGAAAGAAAGAAAAAGAGAAATAAGCAACTTAATTTTACAATAAATTCTTTAGGAGATGTTAAACTAAATTTTTATCATGTTCTCAACTGCATAGAAGAAAATAACAATATTAATCAAATGTTTTCAAAAAAAAAAATTCAGTCTTAATTGAGTAGTCTTTTAATTAACTACGAATGTGCAGAAAAAAAATTCAAGCGCAATAATTATATGAAAATTTACGCGTGCATGCATGAGCATGCTCATAAATAAAAATTTCCTGCTTAACAATGGGTAGCGCAATTATGAACAAAGCGGGCAAAAAATATTACCATTAAATTTTCTTTATGCTTAAAAGAAACTTTTTTAGCATTTATGCTTTGACTTTTCTGTAGATTTTTTATTTCAATACAGGGACCGAAGTCCGGCACTCGTGATCGAATATACTCGACAGTAAAAACAATATAAGACACAAACAAAATAAGCAATAAACACACAACATTCGATCACGAATGCCAGAACTTGGCTCCGGGTTCCTTGAACTGAACTGCTGCCACTCGCAGTACGGCTGATTCAATTTGTATGGAAGACAAGCAGTAAAAAATCATGGCAGAGAATTTCATGAAGAACTCTAAGAACAGTTGCCTCAGAAATAATGGAAACTTGAAAGATGCTAAAGGTAAAATAAAAACAACAAGTTATCAACCAAAGTTTGAACTGGAGCCAATTAAGAATCATATAAGTAATACAGCGTAGTTAAATGCAATTGAAATGTCAATGTAAAATGTTAAAAAATACATCATGGTCTGGCGTAAATGTTTAAGTTTTATTAATACAATAAATAGCTGCATACCAATTAGGCAAACGAAAACAAAGCTGTAGAAAGCAATTAACAGTTTTCTGAAATGACATCTTTTTCAGCCATGAAATAGACCTCAAAATAACAAGATCAGTGCTTTCATTAATGTTCTAGATCTGAAAATCTAATTCATTATAAAATTCATTATATAAAATAAAAAGTCTACCACGAAAACAAAGGCATGTTGAGGCCTTTTTGCATGCGACTAGCGATACATTAGCCTTCATGACCCCCTAATACCCTGTTCAGATACCAATTTTTAATCACATTATTAGAAGTTGATCTTATTTGTGCAAATGGCGGTCAATGTCAAATCTGTTTTTTCATTAGCGAACTAGACAGAAGAAGAATACAAGCTAGTGAACAAGCCATAGAGTGATACACTCTCCAAGAACGCAGAATAATCATGTCTATGAGGAAGTGGACGATTTTTCGATCAAAATCATAATGAGCCACGAGGCTCATTTCCACCTCAGCTCAGCGGCTATTTGAACAAGCAAAATTATCACTTTTGGGGCATTAAAAATCAACGAGTGATACACGAGGAGCCATTACACCCGCTCAAAGTGACTGCACGGTGAGCTGCTCACGCTGAAGGAGTCATCGTCCATTTTTTTTTTTTTTTTTTTTTTGGACGCCGCTGGTAAAACGACAATGCGCTATAGGGCCGTATTAACTTAGTTTTTCTGCCACAATTGTACGAATTAGGCCTGGAGGAGAAGTAGTTGCAACAAGACAAAGCCATGGCACACACTGCGTGAGCCACAACCGATATTCTGAAAGCCAAACAATATTGGATGACTTCTTTTGACCCACCTGTTACATATACTTGGAGTCCAAAAGTTGCAGCTAATTTCAGTTTCTTGTATGGGAGCATCCTTTAGTTCTTAAATTTTTACTGCTTCAGTTAATCATTGTGTGATATAACCCTGTGAAAATTTCATCTCGCTAGCTCCTCTTATGGTTCAAAAGTTACAGCTAATTTTATTTAAGTTTTAGAATTTCTTGTATGGAGACCACCTGTAGTTTTCAAACTTTTGTTGCTTTTAGTATTTGTTGTTGAAGCGACAAGGTAGCCACATGTACTGGGCGAATTGCAGCCCTTTAGCTCTTACCGTCAGACAGAATGGCTCTCTGTAACAGGTTTCCCTTTTCACTCTATGAGTACGGAACCCTAAAAGGTACGCTATTATTAACATTTACAACTCAACGAATCTTTAAACGACTTTTTGCGGATAAATGCGTATTTATATATTTTTGAAATTTTAATTAAATCTATCTTCTGTTTTTTTCGATCATTGACTTTTTTATTTTTTGTGAAAACTACTGGTGTTTTGTAAATATTTTTCGTTGCACATTTTCAAATTGATTTTCAGTTTTAAATCTAACCAGACAACAAAATGTTTTTATTATTTTCATTAAACTTAACACTAACACACAAATAGCTTTTTTTTTCTTAACCCGCCACCTTCAATATTTGTTTTAGCATACTGAAATGCAATAAAATTACAATATTTTTCATATTGATTATTACTAATATGTACATGATTGTGTGTGGGAAAGAAAAAAATATTATTTACATTATGAAAAATTATTGGAATGGTTTTAATGGTTTATTTTACCATATTTATTTATCAATAAAATTGTACGTTTTGTTCAAAAAAAAAACAAAATTTATTTCTATATTGAGGTTAAAGCCTTGGAGAGTTCACTAGTTTTTTCTTACACATTTTATAACTGCTTTTTTTTACTCCAGTTTATTTCGTGTCCCTTTGATGGTGAAATTATAATCGCAATTTGAATTCGATATTGTAAATATGGAAAGTATTAAACATGTTTTGCTGGTTTTCTTTTCTTTTACTTAAACTAAGAGAAAAACTATTATTATTAAGGAATAACATCTCAGGGGTAATTTGGCTTGAGAAAAAAAAAAAAAAACAAAACAATATACTAGAAATACATACAAACTTAATATGGAAGGCAAAATTGAGATTTCTTGTAGAGATAATCAAGCAAATTTATAGAAAATAAGCGACTTGAAGCAACCAAAACAATTTAATAATATAAATCACAGAAGTAGTTTCATAAAAGTTGAACGCGTTTTAAAACTTAACGTTTTTCAAATCGTCAAGTTTTAACATTATTTTAGGTTTAAAATCAATACGTTGATTTGGAAAAAAAATTTATAACGTCCAGCGTCCTCCTAGAAAAAATTGCCAGATGACTCCTCCAGCGTGAACAGCGGCTCATGCAGTCACTTTGAGCGGGTGTAAGGGCTCCTCGTGCATCACTTGGTGAGATGGCGCTGCACTGGCATAAATTTCGTGTCTTATAAACAGCCCCTCAGGTTTATTTTATTTTGAATATAGAGCAGCACAATTCCAAAAAAAATCGAGTCATGATAAATTATTTAAAATAATGATAATTTAAGCCAAGTTTTGAAGTCTGCTTTAATTGCGTTTGCATTTGGGAGAATCCGCAAAACGGTTTTTAAAAAGTAGTGTGGCATAGTGTTGCATACTTTTGGGCATTTAAAAAAAAATTATGTTTCTCAAATCTATTCCATTTGGTGAGAAAAACTTCAACATACTTTCTCCGAAAACTATAAATGGCCCTGTTTGAAAACTGGCAAAAGGTCTTCACCTCGAAGACCTCTTAAGTTTTCTAGGGCTGGATTGTAAAACGTCTCATAAAACTTAAAGTTTTTTCTTTCGTAACAAATGCAAAAGCCAAAATTTTTGCGCGTTATGTGGCATTTTCACTTTAATACAAGCTTGATTATCACATCATTTTTCATTGCCCGCCCTGCGCACGAACTTAAAATTTTAAATAATTATTATTTTTAAAACTTAATAAGCTAATTTTCTAGCAGATAAAAAAAGTGTTTTCATTGCCAATCGTTAAATATGTACTACTTTGTGTACACAATTATGTGTTAAACAAAGTTCTGTGCAATTATTTTCTGTCATTTATTTCTCTACCACATGTAGACTTTATTATTTGATGGAATATAATAAATTAAAGCAAACATGTGTATCAGTGTGAGTGCGGCTTGAGTAAAAGCTACCCAGAGGAAAAAATGTAGGAGGCCTCCTAGAAATCCTGTGCTTTTCTTCTATTGATTGATCTAATATTTTATTCCATATTTATCTATGATTACTTAATTTTGCACACTATTATTGCGGTGTATGAATATTTTTAATTTTATTATTAGGAATGTTATGTTGCGCGGGCCGCCAAAAAAAATTTCTAGGGCAAAAACAAAATTTGTAGCGTAGTTTTTATACAAAAAACCTACGGCTTTCTATAAGGCATATAGATTGGAATTATACTTGAAGTGTAAAAATTCTTAGCAGGCCTTAAATGGAGCCTGAATTGAAAAGGCCCTCTAAAACTCTGCTTTTTGCTTTTCCACTTGGGTATACATGCACATTAATTTTGTCTTTAAACTATACACAATTGTTGAAAGGAGTCAGTCGTCTACATGTCATTGAAAAGAAAATATGTGCACACATAAAATACGTGAACAGAAATATGAAACAACTGCCAAGGATATATCAAGCAGTCTACCTACATGACCATAAAATTAAAAAAAAAAAATTCCACGAAAAAAACTTTCTATTAAGAAAGAAATGTACTATACCACATTTTTTCATACAAAAAAAAGATACCACAGCAGAATTTTTATATACAGGGAAAAAAGTTTCTGTAGAAAAATTTGCAGCGAAAAAATGTTCTAGAAGAAAACAGTTTTATCTCATAAATTTTTCACACCAAGAAAAACTGCAACTATAATAATGGTGGCTATTCTGAAAAACTCATCGCAGAGGTGAAAATTTCCTAGGCAAAAAAAAAAAACATTAAGAATTACATACTTGTGTTTTCCATACATTGCTAGAATAAAATCTCTCTCTCTCTCTCTCTTCCTCCCTCTTTCTCTCTCTAGTAAACGTAAAATTTGTATGAAACAGAAAAGCAATTTGCTCGTGCTCTTGAAATTTTGTGCTTGTTTTCTATGGATAGGTTAGAGAAGTACGTTTTCTCGAATAAACACCAATATTTCTTCTACTCCGAGAAATAAATTTTATAGAAGAATTTTCTGTATAAAAAAAATCTATTCGCAGAAGAATTTCTTTATGCAGAGCACAAATTTTGTATGTTATAATTTTTTCACTGGGAGAAAAATTTTTTTATAAAATAATTTGTTATACCGAAAAATCTTATAGGTGAGTTTTTAGCTTAATTTGTTTATACAGGAATAACATTCTATAAATTTTGTGTAAAAATCTTTGCTAGGAAAAGAATTTTTGTATTTCCATATAAAAAAACACCTTTTTTAGTACTTATTCACACTGAAACGTAGTATATTTATAGAATTTTTCCTTACAGAACACAAAATTTATTAATTAATTTTTCTATACACTTTCTCTTCTCTGGAAGAGAAAATGTTTTCTCTCGGTCTCAGTTTACACTATGACAGTTTTTTTTATGAAATTCTAATGTTGGTATTCATAAAAAATAAAATGTTCTTGAAATGTATGTATTTCAACACAAATTTTTCATATAAAATTTAATATAAAATGCATTGCAGCAACATTTTATTTTGTATAAACACCAGCATTGATATTTACATGCTTATTTTTTATTATTAAATTAAAGCAGACAATAGAATTTCAGAGAACATATAACTCTGTACTCAGTCCCAGATTTTCTTGAAAAAAACTTTCTTAATGTGAAACGAGACTAAAGAAGAATTTTTCTATATATAGAACGAAATTTCTGTTAAAGAATTTTTCTATGTAGGAAAAAAATTTAACTAGAGAAGAACTTTTCCACATACAAAACGAATATTCTATAGAAAATTTTTACTTTACAGAGATTTCCTTGGCGAATGGAATCAGTCTCTATGACAGGGTTACATAGAAAACAATTTTTATATAGACACAATTTTTTGTATAGAAACGGAATTAGTCTATATGACTGGGCTGCATACACAAAAATTTTTATCTAGACACAATTCTTTTTATGGAAATTTTTTTTTGGAAAAATTTCCTTTCCAAAAAAAAAAAAATATTGCTCATCGTCTGGGAAACATTTTCTTCACAAAAAATTAGTATTTTTTAAAAATTTCAATTTGCAGCAAAAAAATATTTGTTTCACTTATTTTCATTTTGAGTGTGCCAAAGTTCTAGATGGCTTTGGTGCACAAGACACGCAAATTACATATTTTTTTGTTGTATTCCTTCTAAAGTTTCAAATGTATCACCATTTGAATAGAAAATAAGGAAAATATTAAAGATGAACCAAAACTACACACTATTCCCACAACTGAAGCTGATACAAAATTTCACCACAATTCACCGCTACCCTCATCAGCCCAGCAAGAGTACAACAAGGTATATCAATATTATATAAGACTGATTGCAGAGTGAAGCAGCAAAAAAGTCGTGTTTCAATGTACGTAAATACAGAGATACAATTACATACTTCTCTATATGTGGGCATATTCCAACGCACATACAATTTCACATGTGTGTGTGTGTGTGTGTAGATATTTCTGCAGCCTGACAGACACTTTAAGCTGACAGTCAAACTATGTTTACTTTAGTATAATATTAAAAAGATACTAAACATTTCGAATAAAAAAAATTTTTTTTCTTTTTTTCATTTCTTGTAGTAACTTTTGTCGTTTTTATCATTCCATTTTGCTGTATTCCATCAACTTACACTTGAGATGCTTCTTTAGTTTGTCCAGATCAAAATATGTGTACGTGTGTGTGTGAGTGTGTGCGTTTGAGAGAGAGAGAGGGAGAGGGAGAAAGCAAGATATAAGAACGTAATTTTTCCTTAATGTTTGATTTTTTTTAACGAACAAATTAAGATGAAAAAGGCAGCAAACAGACCAATAGGAAATTTTTGCCCACACAAATAATTTTCATTAATTTTAACTTTATAGACGTACTTTATGATTTACTATTGTTAATAATTTTATCAGGCTTAAATTCGAGTTTTACTTCCACAAAATTGAGAAAGATTTTTTTTTGCGATAAAACTGTAATGATCAACAATTTTGAAGCAGGCAAGAAAAGTGAAGTTTGAGGGCTTACTGGCTGGGGTAGATACCATGGCTATTTCACGACCAACACGTGGCTCATCAGCAAAAAAAAAAAACAAAATAGCTTCCAACCCAAACCATGACTAGTTGTATACCTACTATTTTTTTAAGCAGCAGCGCTTAGCCGTCCTACTACCTGCGATCTTTTTCATTGCTGACTGTTAAATTCCAATTCCACTGAGAACTTGATTTTGAGGAAGTAAAATCGAACTAAGGTATATCCTCCAAAAAAAAAATGTCATATGGAGTCGCACACATTTATTTGTTCGCATAATTTAATTGATAACAAAAACAGCATTACAAATTTTATTTTTGTTTTCAATGTAATTGTACGAAGGAATCGCAATCCTCGCACTTCAGACCTTGTCGCTGTAATTTTCCTAACCACCTTTTTTGCTGGAAATAAATGTTAAATTATATTAAGCATTAAGAAAAGACGCAGCAAAATGAAAAGAGAAATCACCTAAGCAAACATAATCTGCGCCAAAGTCAAACGTTAAACGTAACACACAACGTATTGGACAGGCAACCAGATTCTTTTCATATTTCCACTCACACACACACACAAAAACCTACAACTCACTTAAACTTTACTTAGAGAGTTGATGTTGAAAGATGACAAAAACGTGCAAAAAAAACAATCCCAAATATTATATATTTTATACTTAAACTGTTAGTTCTCGTCCCATGACAAAAAATTTAGGAAGAAAAAAAAACGTTATAAAAAAGGACCAAAAGGACTAAAAGCATAAACCATCACTTCTGTTTAGATAGAGCTGAAATATTCAAGTAAGTGTTAAAATCTTGAAAAATTGATGTTCGAAATGAAATCAGCTTTCATACGCATACAAGTGTAATAACGTTTTTAAGGTGGTAGCAGTAGAAGAAATGATGGCAATTTGACTCTCTGCAAAACAGAATCTTAGCCGAAAATATTTTTAAAGCACTTTTTCTTTTTCGAAAATGACTAAATTTATAATAAAGTCATTGCAATTTAAGCAAATAATGCCATAGCAACGCCTGTGACAACGCCATCGCTGTCATCAGCATTATCATCTCTTTCAAGGAACATAATAAATTCAAGAGCAAAATATGCCTGAAAAAATGTGAAATGAGAAATTTGACTGCCTTTGTCAATAAATGATTTTTTGTTTTTTTACTTATTTGGATTTTAAAGCTTAAATAATTTTCTGAACAATATAAAGAAAATTATGTAAAACAGCAGCTAAGAAAGGGCAACAGAAAAGAGGTTGTAAACAAAAGGCTTAAGGCTATCGAACACCAGCATATGGACAAGGGACATACATAAGTATTGATTTGCTAGATTTTACTACAAGTAGATATATTTTTGGGCAAATTATTAATTTTATTAATTTTTATGTCTACCAACATGTTGTATGATGTTGGCTGGTGTATGTTATATTTAAGGAGAGAAAAAGAAAAATACGAAAAAAATACTAGTTGCTTTTAATAGTATGAATGAGTATGTATACATGCAAGTAACGGCGGGCTCCAAAAAAAGTTGAGCCACTCCACACCCTAGGATTACAGATTCGTTGGGGACAATTTTGAAAAATAAACATCTTTTTCCTCGATCATTAAATTTATCATATTTGTTAAAGTAATCATTTTTGAATGAAAAAAATTAAAGTTATGACTTTTCCATGCCTGGATTTTATGTGCCTTGTTCACTGTGTCGCTATTTTCAGGCCAATCATTGAGCTTAGCATACTTGCCGCTGGAATCATTTTTAACTTTAAAGTAGAATTAAAGTTGGGACCTTACCATCCCTGGTTTTCTCTCTTTTTATGCCTCGTGTCACCATTTATATCCCTATTGCTAAATCTTGCAACGTTTATTGAGGATCAGTTTTGTCTCTGATGTTAAATTAAAATTGTAACTTTCTCATCCCTGGTTTTTTTAATTTTTTGAGCCTGATCACTGAGTTTAGCATTATGTTGCTTTAAAATTTCTTAACAGAACATTTCTGTCTGTAATCAAATTCGGCCCTGGCTTAAAACTGAATTTGTTGCTTTCCCGTTCCTGGTGTATATCCTGCTATTTGCAAAAGTAAAGCAAACTGAGTTATTTCTTTCAAAAGTTTGCTAATGAATAGTTATTGTTATCCATAAAATAAAGTTACAAAAACGTTTAAAGAAGAGGTCACAAGAGAGGAGCTATATAAAAAAGTGTTAGGTGCCCTTTAGGTTTGGAAATGCTCTGCAATTTAAGGGCAAGTATATTTTTGTCTCTTACTTGGAATACTTTTAACTTAAGTTTTTTCTGGGTACTTGTATTTTGTTTAAAGCTTTTAAGGTTTATATTTTTAAATTTCGAATATTTTCTTTCAAATCTATAAAATCCTCTCTTAATCTCCCACAAATATCTAATGATTCATTATTGTATGTTGGCATTTTACTTGCAAAAAGTCATGCAATTTACACTTGTTTTTCAGATAGAGAAAAAATAAACAAATTTAATACACAAATATATTTTCAAACTTGCTCATGTTGACTTTGAAGTCAAAAATGTTGCATTACTGTTGACAAAAATACATTACAATCCGTACTTGAATTTAACAGAGAAAAAAATATATATATACATATAGATATACATATACATGAGAACATATGGCTATCTTACTAGAAAAAGATGCCGAGTCGCTGTGTAGATAAAAAAAATAGTCGCTTTGCTTTCCAATTCGACTATTTTCTATTTTGATGCATTAAGTGATTTTATATTGAATTCTTCAAAACAAAAACTCCTTTTGGGTCCTTTCTATATTAAGCTAACGATATGCTTGTATGTTTGAAGAAAACATTTGTAATAGTTTATAACAAAATTGTTGGTTTGATACTATTTGGATTCGAAATTCTATTTAACGAACAAGCACTTTTTTCTTGCCTTCTATTTGTTTAAATACAAAGTGACAGTTTAACTCCCTGTTGTATGCTACACTTTATATTATTTTTCATGTTTGCATTAGTGTTAAAGATTTCCTTCTTCGTCGTGCATGCAGCTCACATGTTTGACTGCTTTGGTAGCACACATGTAGTGTGATACATCTATAGGACACATTAGTTGTGTCTGTGAAATATTGTGATGCAGGATTGCATTATTGCAGGAAGTGTCAGATATGAAATTGAATGATTTGTCATGTTTGCATTAGTTTAAAACTATTTTCTTATGATAAATGTAATATTGAGTATACATATATTTGTTTAGTTCTATTCATAAACGCAGTTTTCCCAATACATGGCTGTTATGTTATGATACACAAAAATGGGGAATATTTAGGGGTTTTCACTATCACTTTGACGTTTAAAAAGAGAGAGAGAGAGAGAGAGAGAGAGAAAGAGTAATCACAAGTTTGGGGTTTTTTCTCCTGAAAAAAATTATAAATAAATAATCTCAACTACAGGCGCATCTTAATGGTGGGAGGAGACGAATGTAGAACGTGTGGGGAAGAGAACGAGATATTAGAGCACTATTTATGGCAGTACCCCGCCTTCGTACAAATGCTGCCCCGACATCTTGGGAGAGACAGCTTACCAAACATAACCGAATTACGGGGCATATGCTGGAGGAGTCAAGCTGCTTGTGGTTAAATTCACCAACAGCACAACAAGCCTATACTGGCTTAAGTGTATAACATAAGACATGGGCCCTCCAATAAGTGTAACCTAACCTATAAAAATTTTTAGTAAAATTTTATTTCAAATAAAAATTATTACCAGAAAATTTTGATAAAAAAATATTGTATAGAAATTTTTCCAATAGCAATAGTTTTCTATTTTTTGTTGGCAAAACATCTGAATAGTATGACATTTTTATAAAAACGATCTGTAGTGGTTATAATATTTATTCCATGGCAGAGTCCCTCGGAATGGTGACAGGCAGCTGGTACACTATGCAGGGGCAAAATTTATTAGAATCCTATAGCCCAAATTCATTAATTAATCTGCTTGATTCGATTGATGCAATTAAGATTTTAATTACCTCAATTAAAGAACTCATTCGAATGATTCTTGTCATAATAGTTCAAGCTCAAGGCGACATCAGATCTTTTAGTTGGTTATTGAGGATGGAGGGTGTACAAAAAATTACAAGACTTACATACATTAACACGGAGTGCGCCTCTCCAAAAATGTACTGGCCTTGAGTTTAAATAAAATCAGATTATAATGTTTTATTGATGAAAAGTCAAATAAGTTTTTTAATTGATATTCTTTGATCAACATTGTTTTTTTTATTCTTATAAAACCGAATGGAGGAGACAGTTTTAAAGATTTTTGTGTGGTACTTAATACTTTCTTCCCTATTCTGATCTCGATGAGCAGCCATTTGCTCAGCAGGCTTCTTGCTAAAGCTTTAAAAAAATCTCCATCGATAAAACTCTATAAATTCATTTTAGCAATTTTCAGCTACGAATGCAATGCTGTACTGCCGGCTGTACATTATACCCGTACAAGTACAGCGCTTAAGCGATTGGATGTACAGAATAATAATTAAGCGATATCGCTTAATTTTTTGCCTCCACTTATTCACAGAACTTAAGCGATCGAGATTTACCTTTAACTAGCAGAATTACAGAAAGTTAAAGTTAAACTTAAAGTTTAAGTTCATGCCTTTTTTTAAGACCTCCGCATTCGGGGTGCTGGCATTCCCCCTATTAATACCAACAATCTCGATACCCCTAATGCACACTCAAAGTGCTGAGGAAAAGCCGGTTTTTCTTCATTTGCCAAAAATTTACAATTAAAAATACATATTTCTCTGAATAAAAATAAGAAATATTCTGTAATACTTGTAAAACTTTTCCTTAAATAACAAAAACACACAATTGTTATTACAGATCTGTAAGAGTGGTGTGTTGGCATTGGGTTGTAGAAATGTTTGTTTTATATTTTCTTAAATGCATTTGTGTGATTTAATAGAATTTGTTAGAATGTGTTTTTAAACATTCGTGTCCTTCTTGTGTCGTTACGAGCCCTAAGCATATGTGGCATACACACTTACACGTGTCCATGAGCATGTGAGCATGTGTGCACACACACATTCCCATGGTACATGTGCTTGTAAGGAGAGAAACGAAGATGATGCTCTGGCAGGAAATTAAAGGATTATCATGGCAAAATAGGAAATTCATTGGTTTATTATAGACAAGTGAAGTGTTGTAATATCTATGATTACAAATTTCATATGGTTTTTATATGTATTTTTTATTTGGTTTTATTTTATTTTAGTTATTTTGCTTCTATTTAACATTCTATGCCTCTTGCTTTATTAGTTTGTATTCCGACTACTGAATGTGCCTTAGATAACCAATATATGTTTTATTAAAATTATTCCAAAGTTATTTATTTGCTTTACTGTGTTAATCAAATATTTTGCATTTAAAAGAATTTATGTGCAAGAGAAAATGTTGTTCGTTCATGGTTTTTTATTTGAATAAATTTAAAGTTGATGTCCATTTTACAAATTATAAAATATACAGACCTGTTCAGCAAATCAAGCTTTTTTGTTTAAAGAAAATCATCGAGGATTTATCAAGAATTTTTATTAATCGATTATTTTTTTCATATACGAATTTCGAACATAAAATTATCAACAATTGTCTTTAGAAACTATTTGTTATCGAAAAATTGTCTGTAGAAAACTTTTCCTAAGGTAAATTTTTGATCTTGATAAATTTTTTCACAAAATGTTTGTTATCGATCAACTTTTTGTAAACCAGTTTTGATTATTGACCTCTTAAGTAAGAAAATTTTTTATCGATAAATTGTCCTAAAAAAAAATTTTTGTGCTATCGATAAAATTTTTTTTGGAAAATATGTGCCATAGAAAATATTAAGCACCTCTACGAAAAAAAGTCGATCTTTTGTTTAGTATTGTTGTAAAAAACTTCGCTATTGTTTAATTCTGTTGTCTAGAAATCTATTATTGATCAGTTTTTTTTTTTAACAAAGCATTTTTGTTATTCATCAAATTCTCGCAAAATAAATTTTTTCCATCAAATTTCTAAAGAATTTCTTTTTTCAACCACTTTTTTTTACAAAATATTTTTGTGCAATAATAAATTAATTTCGATCAAGCTTCTGGAGAATATTTTTCAGCAACAACTCTTCTTAATAAATATATTTTTCAGCGATAAAATTTTGATAGAAAATATTTCCCAGTGAATAATTTGTAGTAAACAATTTTGTTATTATTTAATTCTGTTGCCTTAATTTTTGTTATCGCTAAACTTTGTTTAAAAAAGAATTGTTATCCATAAATTTTCTAGAAAAAAAATTTCTATAGCTAAAAATTTTTAATATGAAATTTTTTAACGATTGCTATTCTATGAATTAAATAGATATGATTTTATTGAATAAAATCATATCTATTTGATTGATTAATAAAAAGACAAGAATTTGTTACTGTTCTATTAAAAAATTCTTAATAGCAGCAAACATTATTTCTTTTATTGATAAATTTTTTTTAACAAAGCATTTTTGTTGTTCAATAAATTCCTACAAAACAAAATTTATTTCGACCAAAAAAGAATATTTTTATCAACACCTTTTCTTGCAAAATATTCTACTTATCGATAACATTTACATAGGAAATATTTCCCACCGATAAATTTTGTAGTAAATAATTTTGTTGGTATTTAGTTATGTTGTCTAAATTTTGTGTTATTGATAAATTTTTTATTCTTTATCTATTTTTATTTATTTATTTATTTTTTTGGAAAGCACTAATTTGTTTATAAATTTTCTAGAAAAGAGTTTTCTAAAACGATAAATTTGTAACAGAAAACCTCTTTTTTCGATTACTATTCCATAAAAAAATACTTAGTAGCAGCAAACATTATATAGAAAAATTTTGCTGTTGAGAAACTTTTTAGCAAAATTTTTGCTATCGATTAATTTTCTGTAGTAAATTTTTGCTTTCGCTAGAAATATTTCATAAAATTTTCAATAGATAAATTTTTTGCGTAAAAGTTTTTTTTCGCTCAAGTTTCTAAGGAACATTTTCTATCGAATATTTTTCTTATAATATATTCTTGTTATCGATAAAAATTTATAGAAACACTTGTCATTACTAAATTGCTTATAAAAAATGTTTGTCTTAAATAAATTTTGTAGCAAATAATTTTTTATATTTTCAGCCAATAAGTTTTATTATCTTTTAATTTTATACCAAGCAGGTTTTTGTGTCAATAAACAATTCTTATTATCAATAAATATTCTAAAGAAAAGTTCTGTTATCGATAAATTTAAAAAAAAAAATTCGATAAATTTTTCGATAAGTTTTCTAAAATACATTTATCGATAAATTTTCTTAAAAAAATAATAGATTGCGGTTTTATAGAAATTCATTGTATCGATAACTTTTCTAGCAAAAATTTCATCATCGATTAGTGTTTTAGGGATTATTTTCCTTTTAGATTTATATTCCATAAAATTTTGCATAAAATTTTTGTTATTGATGAATTTTTGAAATGTGTAGTTTTTTCTAGAAAAAAAAACCCTCTGTTAATGTTGCACTTTGATGTGCCTACTATTGGTAATCATGTCTCCCATTAAAAAACTATTGATCTGGCAGCATTTTTCCGCAGGAATATTTTGTTCAAGAATTTGTACCCCACAACAGCCAATCAAAACAAACAAATTCAATGGAATCGTAACATCTTTAACAGACCTAAACCTTTTTACCTCTTGTTCACACTCCCCCCTCTCTTCATGGTAATTTGAGGTTTGTTTTCGCGTTGCCTCAAATTGCTACAAACGGCAACACAGATAAAGCAGCATAAAAAATTCTTGGCTACATTTCTTTGTTTGTCCGCAGTTTTTGCAACAAATACCCCCACCACTAATCACGCTCAACCACTGTTTCACCGAAATAATTGACAGAGGATGTTGTAACAAAGGACCTGACACTAAGCGTGCTGGCCAAACAGCTGAGCACTGATGTTTAATTGATAAAATCTGTTTTGTCTTTTGGTGGATTTTTAGGAGCGCATCAGGAGAAAAAAAAAAGGCTGAGGCCAAGCACAAACTTTAAAATGCTGCAGCATTTCCCCAGTTGTCCAGGTCGGCCCCAGTCGCATTCTAAACGTTCAGTTCTAGCAAAAAATTAAACACAAAATATGCATAACTAATAACTGTGTGTGAGAATACTGCCAGTTGTCCTTAAGCCACCTCCTCTTAATATTATGTTCTATCACTTTTTTTTCCACTTACACAAAGTTAAAACTTTTCTTCTTAAACTTTGGCAAAACTCTTTTGTTCTAAGCTTTCTTAAGTGGCTGTTGGTTGCCACTTCTATTGCCAGACCAAATGCTGCTGCAGCGAAGCAAATTACTTTGCCCCTCAGCCATCCAATACACAGGGTTGGGCTAAAACTTTTCTTACTACATCTTTTATAATTTATTTTTAATTAATTTATGAATTTATTGAAATGGTTTTTACGTTTAAGTAATTTTGCATTTTCAAATAGTAGAAGAAAGTTTTCCTAAAGGCAAAAACAATACAAATGCAGACAAATTTTGGCTAAAAAAAAGTTTCTGGACTTAAACACAGAGGAAACCAAAATTATCTACCCATCTTTGCAGTAAGGCAAAAATGGCTTAAGTCAAAAATCTTATTCGATTTCTATGAAAAAAATTAATGTTTCTGAAAAATACTTGAAGCCTTGAACCTCAATTTTAATTTTCTAAAAAAAAACTTTTTACAATTGCTAATAATTATTATTAATTTTAATTACTTTATCGCTCGTTAGTGCGATTTTCGTTAATCTGAATTGAGAAACATTGTTTTTGTAGGATTTTTAAGCCCTGCTGTTTAAAAACGATAGGCAATTAGTTATGACCCGTATGCGAAGCAATTTCAGTGCTGATGGTCGTAGAGGTGGCTGTGAAACAGCCATGGTATGTTCCCCAGCCAATAAATTTTCAACTTTAGTTTTCTTGTCTTCTCTAAGAGAAATCGTTCTCTATTCTGGGGAAGTAAAATCGAACTCAAGCCCAATAATATAATTAACAATTGAGAATATTATTTTAATAAAAATACGATATCGATAAATTTTCTTTTATATAAAAGTTGCCATAATCTATGCAGATTTTTTCCAGTATACAAAATTTCTATTCAAAAGTATTTTATAGTGAACAGTTTTTTATAGAAAATGTTTGTAAGCGACGGGTATGTTATAAAAATCATCATTCCAGTAACAACGTTTCAATTTAAAACAGTACTTACACATGGTTTTATATGAATCAATGTTTCCTTTTTTGTTTGCTTTTAATTTACACCATAAATCTTCAATGAAAGTGTTACGTTGTGGTCAAGTATTGCGTTTAGTTTTTTTCTGTTTGCTTCCAGGTTTTGCTTTGCAGAGCTCTTAGCAAAAAAACACAAAACGAACTTTAAATGTTGCAGGAATAAACGGAAACGGAAGTTCCTACACAACTGCAAAGAAAAGCAACTAAAATCAAGGAAATCGTTGCAAAATGAGCCTTATTGTTTTAAAAGACACCAGACAAACATAATTACACACACAGCCACACATACACAATAGAGGAATTTGGCACAAAAATGGTGGCTCATGGATATAAACTCTATGCTCTGCAAGCCCCATAGTATGAGGGAAGACCATGCTTCCTTCATACGTATGGCTGGAAAGATTTTATGAATAGTTTTTCTCGGGCAAGAGAATAAGATTCAGTTCTTCATGTGAGCTTTTATTACCCTGAGAATAGAACAGCACAGATTTTCGATGCGATTTCTAAGGCCTCACAGACCTCCATGTTTTTATGGGCCTCCAGAAGCGCTGAAAATTATTGGGATGAAAGTAGTAAAGTACCATCGCATGAACTCTTCCATCACTGCCGCATGAGGTAACATGGCACACGAACGAAATATGTGTTTTTAAACATAAACGATTTTCCAATTGGAAAACACTAAAATCTAAAATGAAATTCAATACAAATTCAATTTTAGTAAATTGCTTAAACAAAAGACTTTGCAAGGAGTGCGGAAGGAGTTTAGAACAAAAAAATTGTATCAAATATTTTATTGAATTTATTTAAGACATTTCAAAACCAAATGAATCAACTTACAGGCGATTTCGCTCTATTCGATATCCAATGAGCTATCAAGTGCAAATAATATATATAACCAAAACAAAATAAACAAAAAATATACATATTCGATCAGCATAATTGATCAAGAATGCCACGAATTGACGAAGTCCAGCCTGATAAAATAATTAACAATTGTAAATAATAAAGTTCAACCATGCAGTTTAATATTTCTGAATTCTGAGAAAGTGAAATCATACTCAAGCTGAGATATAAAATTATATACATAAATGTATTTTAATTGTTCGAGCCTTAAGGTCACTTGTTTTTTTTATTAAGTTCGATTTTTCGATATCACAATTTCAAAAAAAAATTTTTAACAATTTGAAAAACAAAAATAATTTATAATTTTCGGAAGGACGGCTGTCACGAACAAATGTTGCACACCCATGAAAAATATTATAAATTGAAATTAAAAAAACACGATTTTGGATATTTAAAACAGCTGGTAAATTGGCGATGTTCCGTTGCTTTAATGCAAAAACTTTCCTCTAGCAGCACTCTTCAATCAATATTTTTCTCGGTAAATTCCACAATTTAGCATCGAATTGTTAACATACTATAAGCCTCCGGCAGATTTTGATTTCAGTTTTGGAAGGTCTATGACCAGTTTTACAACCCTAAAAACCACATTGCTTTCAAAGTCTGGCTGCTTACTCTAAATTTTCTTTTTTCAAATTGTCAACCCTGTTTCTTCACTCACTAAAATATTGTTCTAATAACGAGATAAATAGTTTTTAAGCAGCAAAAGTATTATTTGCTTCTTCCTTTGCTAAAAAATTATCTTAAAAATTATAATTTAAAACAAAAAAAGTTACTTTCAGTTTGAATTGACTGCCAAGCAAATGAGTGGAAGTTTAAATGTAAATTGTCCAACACCCGTGAGACTCATTGCAACTGTCATTTAGGCAATTAATGTTCATTGTCTTTGGACTTGGTTCATTCAACAATTCCTTATTCATGGCCAATAGCGTTAACTAAAATTTTTACTTGTTAAAACTGACAAACAAATTCTTCTTCCTTTTCGACAAAAAAAAAAAAAAAAATTAAAAAATAATATAGAATAAAAACGAAAATGACAGCAGCAACAAAAGCATTTACTTCCGAATGAATTGTAAGAAATTTTTATCTAAAAAATAAAAAATAATAAAAATTATACCTTCAAGTTGAGAAAGAGTGGTAAAAACAAAAATCAAGATCCGTGACTGGCTGGCAAAGTGAAGGGAGAAAAAGTCATATTTTCCAACATTAACTTAGAATTATATTCGCACTTAATTACGGCACAAAAAGAAAAATTGAAAGTTGGAAATAAAAATTTATATGAAAAACTTTTCCACTTTATTTTTACAAGTGATTGACAGTTTAAGTAGGCAAATGTCATAAGGAATGTGAAATGGAAAAAGCAAAGAAAAAACTTGTTTACACTTTTGCAAAATTGTTTCTTCTGCTTGGAAAAAAAAAACTTTAAAAATATTCTAAGAGTACGGGTTGTAATAATTAATGAGTTGAAGAGAAATTTTTAAATTTTTTTCTCTAAAAAAAAATGTATACACTCACATACATACATACTTTACGCATACACACACTGGTATCTAACTGTCCATCTTGGATTTTGATTTTAAACAGGAGCCCCCCTACACACATTTCCACCGTCAGGTCACACTTTTGGGCGCAATTATTTTTTGTGTCTTGCGGCACCAGTGTGACCACTTTTGACACCTTAAAATGTAATTTATGCAATTGAAAAGAAAAATATTGTTACCTTTTAACTGTACCAACAATTGAAGCATTATTTTAAGGGCCACTATTACAAGTTGGTTGGCTTTAAGGTGGGTGTTAGCTAAAGGTACTGAACTGAACTAAATAAATTTGTTTGAAGTAATTCCTTTAAACAAATTTATTAAATACAATTTACTCCCAATGAGTAAATTATATTTGAAGTGGGAAAAAGGAAAATGAAATGAGTTTTAGTTATATATATTTAACAATAATTACCTTTCGAATTCTAGTTTTAATTTGGTAGATTTAAGATGGTCTTACAATAAAGTTGGTAAAAGTAAATTATATTTGAAAGGTAAATTAATGGTTTTTATGGTAATGATATAAAAGTAATTTCAAGAAAACAGATCGACCCTTTAGAAATTTCCATCTGTCAATGCCAGCAACAGTTAGTACAAATTATTATTTAAATGAATTCACAATATCAACTCAATGTAAGTAAAAGACAGCATTGTAATAAATTCAAAATTAAAAAAGTTTTCGAACTTATTACCGCCTAATTCATAAAAATTATTTCAGGCTTATAAGGCTCTTATTTGACATATTTGTATGGAAAATTTGTCAAATAAGAGTTTAATAAGCCTAAAATATTTATTATGAATAAGACCGTTAAGGCCATATTCATAATAATTATTGTAAGTTTATTAAGCTCGTATTTGACGTATTTCTACGGAATATTTGTCAAATAAACGTGTAATAAACCTTCAATAGTTTTTATGAATATGGGTCTTAATGTTTATATTCAATTATTTAAATTCTGCCCAAACAAATAATAATTGTCCAAACTTATTTGGACCGGCAGCCTTAGTGAAAGTAAGCGGCAAACTAGTCGCTAGGAATGAAAATTAAATTGAATTCAATAGCGCCATATGCAGGTATGTTTTGAAAATAACTTCACACAAAAGTGATTTGAAATCACTGAAATGGTGTTCTGTGCACAAATTTTTTAGTAATTTCGTGATTTGAAAGCAGTCAGCTAAACGACTACGGATTTCACATCACTTGCACATATTTTACAATTATTTTGTTAGAAACCAAATAAAAAACTTATTGAGTACTTTATATAATGTGTTTTTTAATTATTCATGCAATAATATTATATTTTTATACAAAACAAATTGAAAAAATCACAAATTACTTTTTCAAGAAAAAAAAATTTTTTCAAGAAAAAAATATTTCTGTTCGTAATCTTCGTGGTTTACTGACTGCTTAAGTCAGCTGTTTTGTTTTGTTTGAAAATATATTGTGGTTACCTGATTGTATGAGCCAAATGAATTATTGATAATTTATTCAATTAAACAAATTATTTTAAACAAAATTTAATTAAATCTATAATTAATGTTTTCATTTTATGAATAATTTCGTATTTTAATTGGTGAATTCAATGATATAAAAGCAAAAAATATATGTACGTATATTACAAAAATACCCAGTTTAGAACAGTGGCAACACTCTTGCTTTTGTATTTATTTTCTTTTGTTTAACTTTCCACGTCTTTCCTGTTTATAATTTTATAAAAACAAGTCAGCTGGTTATTCATGATTTCGAAAATAGAAAAGCACTCCGAAAACTTTTAAATCTCGTGATTTTCAGAACACCAAGAAATCACCTCTGTGATTTTGAAACCGTTCGTGATTTCAGAACAGGCCTGATAAAATTTAAAATACATATTATTTTTTTTATGAAAATCTTGTTACACCATAATTCCACAACAGAAAACTAAAAAATTATTTTTAAGAAAATTTTGGAAAAACTGCTTATCATGCCTTTTTTAAAGTATCTATTGCAAAATTCTTCACTTCAATTTTTACTTGTACTTTTTCCACTGAAAAGCTTTTCATTTTCGTTTAACCCCATCGTAATTTCCAACTTTTCATATTGATTTTCATTAAAACTTGAAGGCAAACTATAGTTTTTGATTGTAATTAAGAAATTACCTGACTGATTTTTTCTTTTTAGTTCCGCATTAAACATTTTACTCCTGTGCTCAAGTATAAATATATCAAAAGAAAAACTTTGCTTTTGCTCAAGCATATTTTTCTCTCATTCCTCGTTGTTAGCAAAACAAAAAAGAAAAGTATTGTTGCATCGAGATTTTAAAAAGAAGTAAAAATGAAGTCATAAAATAAGAAAAATAAAGCAGCAAATTATGATGAAGCCAGTAAGAGGATAGTGTGTATGAGTGAGGCTGGGCCGAATCTTAAATATACTTCACAATATTTGCGTTCAGAAGTGTACATGCTGGTTTGATGGTTCAAATTGATATTGAAATTAAGCCTGCGATATATAATGCCTTATTAACTATTCCATCTGTACTGATATCACGAAGTCCAAGGAAAATTTGACATTTTATCAGCGAAACTAAAGGACCTTCTAAGTGCTCGTCTATACTACTGGGAAGCATTTGCTTTAAAAACTTAAAAAAAAATTTATTTGGAAACTGCATTCCAGTCCATGCAATGAATCTCTTGTTTCACCATTTTAGCATTTGAAAACGAGATACTCAACAAAAACTTCAAGTACATGAAACACAGTACACTTTTCTACGCCTGTCAGTTGTAAAAGCCGTGACACACTAGCCGGCTCCATCGTACGATTCGTTTATTGAAAGTTGCTAGTTAAATCTGGCAGAATTCTGTCTTACTTTAAAAAGTCGCATCAAAACGGCCACACTATTATACTTTTGTAAACAACTTCGAAAAGGCAACTCTGATCGCATAGAAAACGATAGTTTTTGAAAACCTGCAAAATATTATCAAATCGGACAGACTTGTCAAAACGTCCAGACTATCACACTTGTTGGACTCACATGCCATTTTTAACAGATCGTACGATCCAGTTGGATAGTGAATCACGGCTTTAACATCCACAAACCCACAAATGTTTCACAGGTACACAAACATTTGTTAAAACCAATTCTAGCCAAATCTTTCCAAAATATGCGAAAAAAAAATTTTTTTTATCAATTGGCTTTTTAATTTTGTGACGCACGCGCTACCAAATAGCAAACATACCCTTGATTTAGTTCTAGAAAATGCAAACGTAATCACAAACTTATACATCACACTTTTTGTGTAGGGTGCAATGAAGTCATGAAAAAAAGGAAAATAGAGCTGCAACTTATGATTAAAAAAACACCTTTGTTATTGCAAAACCATTCACCCATGAACACTGTAGTTTTCCTTTTTATTACAACTCTTCCTTAAGGTCTGTTTATCGATTTTGTTAATGATAGTTTTGTTATTGAGTTCTAGTTTCTTCGCTACAGGTATAAAATTGTGTAGTAAAATAGTTTCTGATAGTTTATAATAAATACTTAAAAAAGGGTTAAAATGCTTAGAGAATCTGCTATAAAAGAGTGTGGAAAAATCATAAAAATGGGCAGGACATTAAAAAGTAATAAAAAAAAAGAATCCAACTCCACATCCTTTTTGAACATAAATCCTATAAAATGTCGACATAAAGTGTTTCATAGAGGTGGCGACAACAACAACAAAGTCATTGTCCCTGGAATACATTTTTGGTACGTCAAGATCAATTTTAAATCACCAATTTATTGCATTTTGCTAAAGCAAAATGTTAAGATAACAAAACACCACCCTCGTGCATTTGTTATGGCAGCAAAATTTACCTGACTCCGAGGACAAAAAGAAAAATAAAACTTCTGTTTTGTTGAGATAACAAAACACCACCCTCGTGCATTTTTTACTTAACAGCAAAATTTACTTGACTCTTAAAATAAAAACAAAAAAAGAACCCCCAGTTTGTTTTTGTATTTAAATCTACATGTTGCATTTTTTTAAGCCCTACAAGAAAGTTTCCTGTTACAGCAAAGAAAAATGCTAAAAAGCAAAACTCTTGTTAAATGCTGGACAGGCAGCAAAACTTTAAAAATTTTTCCTTAGCAAACTTTTTGGCAGTTTTACTTAAATACCTTTTCCAATTTTATCGATACAAAGTTGGCAACACAAGAAAAAACCTTCTACTTGTGTGACCGATTGTATTTTAAGATTGTATGCCTGTTTTCTCTGGGTCTGTTTACCCCCACTACCTGGTGCTTTTTGGTTTCTTTCTTTTTTATTTTTTATTTTTTTTTTTTATTTTGTACTTTTCCTGTTGTTATGGAAATTTTTCTATCGTATAACCATTATTTTTGTTGCGGATTAAATGCTGCTCCTTTTGTTTCTTTATCATCTCTGATGGCAGTGTAGAAATAGAGAAAAGACTAATGTGTGTCAATTTGGTAAAACAAAGAACACATCTGCTTTAGAAAGATGTTTAGGGATTACAATCATTCAAATGATTAATAAGAAAATTTGCTTTTCCGTTCACGAAATGATAATTTTACTAATGCTAGAAAATTTGCTTAATGGTCATCAATTAAAGGCTCTCCTTTATCATCAATATGTTGTGGTAACAACATTGTACATATTTTTTTTTTCTATGGTGAGAGCGGGGAACGATGTGCTTTGCTACACAGACCAAACACATTTATAGTGACAACCAAATCTATTGCATAACGAATTTTGGCGGCTGTCACAAACTTTTCCATAGCTAGCACCAGCAAGCCAATAAAATTGCCTGGAATTCAAGCTGAGAGTTTCTTATCCCTCAGTCATCTGCATTTTCAGGCATAAGTCTAATAATATATTTTATATGCTACATTTTTCATTTACAGATTACATGCAGTCACTGTGTAAAAATCATTTTCTGCAACAACTGTATCGGAAAATCGATGGTGCCGTTCTCTGGTCACAAAACGAACGCAATTTGGACTGTATCATCACCTTTCAAACACATTCAATACTGCAAAGGTTCATGTTACGCTTCGATATGCTGCAATTGGATTGTAATGATCATTTGTATGTGTACGATGGTGCACATGCTGTTGCAACACCCAAGGTAAGTGCCACGAAGCTACAAACACACCTGTCCTTGGCAAAAAAAAAAAAAAGAAAAAAACTTACAAAATATGTTCTCAGCAAACGAGTTGTAGTGCAGAGAAAAAGTAAGAACATAAAATTTTACAACTTTACACAATCATTGAAGTCTTAAAATCTAAGAAACACACTTGGTGCAACAAAAAAAACAACAAACAAATAAAGAATATATAGTTTTTTTTTTTTCTTGTGTGGCTTGCATTTTTTCCACCACACTTTTCAAACTTTTGCTAAAGCTTTTAGAAGAAACTTTAAAATTACATATTCATAAAAGGTTTAGGGTAGTTTAAGCTGCAGTTATAAGAATTTCCCCCTGCCATTTTGTGGCACATTTTGCACATTTTTATCCTTTTTTGCTATTTGATCAACAAAGCAAATGCTACTCACATGAATATTAACACGTGACGTGACACAAGCAGGAACATGTATTTGAGAGTTCTGTTGCAATGTTTTTTGAGCAGCACTTGAATAATGAAATGGCAATAAAAATGTTATTAAAAACTTGTCAAGAATGTATTTTTGTTCAAAGAAAAAACAAAGTTCAATGATAATACGCAAAAAGTCACTTGCACTGATCATCTTCGAGTTTGGTTTAGTTCGCGTTTAAAGTAGTAATGACCAATTTTTTTTTGTTTGAAATTTAAATGTGAAATTAGTTAATTTTTATTTAAATTTAAGATATACATACATATTTAAAGGCAGTGTCTGTTTTTCAGTTGTAAATCACAGAATCAGCTTCCAAACATTCTTTTAAGTTTGTTTTTGAGTCTAGTAATAAGTTGGGGAGCATCGACGAAATGTCGGCGGCAAATAGACAGAAAACATTTGAAAGGGCATATTTTCAGACCTAAAATTATACATTCCAATTGGCTCTTATAGTAAATAAATAATTAGATTTTTTTTTTTTTGTGTATTTCAAGTTTACTAAATTCTTATTTGACAAATATCTATACATAATTAGTGAAATAAGCATTTAATAAAAATTATTTTTATTTTTACCAGCCACAACCAAAAAGGCGTTCACGCGACTCCACAACTTATACAAGGCGTCACAAAAAAACAAAACACTTCCACGCTGATCAAACGTTCACAAACATTATTTCTCTCGTTGGCACAAGTACATTTAAGGCAAAAGCACATTTGTTTTTGTTTTCAGTGGATTTTTGTCGAGCGAACGAAAAGGTTTGATATCCATAGACTGGCCATAAAATTTTATTTAAAGCAAAATCAATAAATTTGGCTATTCGTTTTTGTTTTCAGTGTAGTTTTGATATCCATAGACTGGCAGTAAATTAAAAAAAAACTCCCTAAATTTCACATTTCTCTTCGACCTTCATTTTGCTGTCATTCGGGCAAGCGAACGCCTGTGAAAATGCTTCCAAGTGCATTGCAATTCGATTTACGCGAACACTTAGCGATTCAGTAAAGACATCATCATAATCATATGTATTACAATAATGTTGTGCTATACTCAAAAAGAATAGTTTCTGCCACGATGGCAGCGATTGCAGGGGCTGCACGGTGAAAAACTTTAGTGTCACTATTTTTCTTACAACTTCACTGGCAACAACGTCATTAATACGATTTTTAAAGTTTTTTTCAATTGCCGCTGTTCCCCTAAAGCATCTTAAGGCAGACTGAAGAGGCTGTGAAAATCCATTATTGCCATTATAGTTCAGTTCTTGAATTTTAAAGTTTTGCAACAACTTTTTGACTAAAATAAAGCCCAACAGGGAATATTTGTATAAACTGTTGTAGTGAAAATCGTAAACCGGAGGCACCAAGTAGGTGTAAGGTAAGAAAATCACTACACCTGAGTCTGAATTACTTTGCGCTCCTATCACTGAGGACCTTAGCTCATACATAAGCAGGTTACTAATATAAAACTCAGTGCGAATGAAGTGCAGCATTAGCAAATTATTTTTTTGGTAATCGTTTGCATCTAAGGTTGGCACATTTGCATACATCTCACCCACTGAGGCACAGCTAGCGTTGTCCGGTAAATTTCCTATGCCTAAACGAACCCGTGCCAACTTTCTTCTGAATGATTCAATTTGTTGAATTGTTAATTGCAGCTCAGGCCTTTGGAGATGTTTTAGCAGCATATCAATTACAGTGTCCAAGATTTCTGTTAAGTCTGGCTTAAGAAATTTGTCGTGATACTCGATGTTGTGCTGATAATAAAGAAAACTTAAGGCTAAATTAAACCTTCGTTTGATCTCATTTGCGCAGTACGTGTCACTCAATACGACACCGTCCTGGAAGTCGATTAGACAACGCATCATTATGTAATTGCACAGTGTAGACTTGTCGAATAACAACCACATTTTATCGTTTAGTTCTTGGAAAAAAGCAGCACAATAAAGTCTAACTGAAGTATTCAATGGCAATTGTTGTCCCAAATACTCGCTGAAATACGTTTCAAAATTGAGATTCGGATAGCGTTTCAATAGATCACCTAAACTGATTCTTACACCATATGGTTCGTTGAGTGTTTCGTCCCATACAGAAATGTTTTGTAATATTCTATTGATTTCCAGTGCACTTTTAAGCATTTTTTCAGGATTTTCTACACCCATGGCTGACAATGTGACCAGTAGGCGGGTTTTTTCTTTATGCAAAAAATCATTGGCATAATTATCCAGTGGCTTCAATAAAATATATCTTTCCCTTGTGTGAAAGAAGGCACGAAAAATATGCTCTGCACTACCGAAAGACTGTAATTTTCCCAAGAGGTAGAAGACATCAAAATTCTGGTCATGAGGCCATTTATTTGTCTCATTCATTTCATTTTCAAAGATGGGCCAATTTAAATCTGGTCCTGGCTTTAGTTCTTCTAAGTATTTGGTTGCATTTATTTTGCCAACTGAGCGGCAGGATGCGAAATAGTTCAATACTTTGCCAGTCAGAGCTTCACAATCTGCTGGCAGTTGGTGTTGCTGCCGGCCCAAACTCTCCAGCAACTTAACAATCTCTGTAGTGTAATGAAGCCTGGCTTGATGGGCTAATTCCTTCAGCTGCAAGGATTGGTTAGCTACATTTTGTTCATGGTAACTGCCACAGGCGTAGGCATAAAAGTCTTCACATGGCTCGACACTTGTTTTAATAGCAGAATTTATCATTTCCTCGATTATTGCATGCGCATTATTAGCGGCCCGCGTTTGGCTTAGCAAACACATTAGAACCAAGATAATTTTTTCAGAATTTGACATAATTTTTAATTTTTTTTTTTTTAATGTAAAATTAAGCGCAACGTTTTAAGATCACTAATGCAAACTGATTAATAAAACTAATAAATAAAACGATGAAAGAGGCACTATGCGATTTGTGGGAGAATGCACAAAAAACCCGCGTTACATAAAATGCGAATGAACAGAAAAGAGCTAATGCTCAATGAGTAAATTATAAAATCTCTGCTTTGGCTGCTGTTTGCTGATAAGAAAGTTCAATATACAGGGTGACGGCCGGGAAGGTGTACTACCTTGTTTGTTTACAATTTTTGATTAAATGAAAGAGAATAGATCTTATATTGATACATGTTTTACTTAATGCCGGCAGTGATGTATGGCATACAATGTCAGATAAATGTCCACTTTTTGAGCAAATTTTTCATTACAATCTTTGTGGAAAATTGCGGCCAAAGTTATTGCTTGAAGACCAAGCTCCTGAGCACGGCTTCTAATTGAGGTTGATAGCTTGTTTTGAACATTTTCTTGAGCGGCAGTACGGTATAAAAATCAGCCGGTCTTGCAGTACGTTGGAATCTTAGAAATGGCTGCAAGCGAAAATTCCATACATTTTGTTAAAGTAAAATCTTAGTGGAAGTAAAATATGCTTCGTAGCGGGCTCTAAACAGCCTTGGTATGCTCCCCAGACAAATAACTTGTCAACTTTAAATTTCTTGTCTTCTGTAAAAATTATGACAGCTACAACTTTAGCCCAAAAATAAATCTTTTTATATACTGACTTTTACTTGTTCAGCAAATGTCCGGTAATGTAGTCAGCAATTGCAAAGCATTAAATTCGACCATAAAGTTAAATTAATGTATACTGATTGAGATCGCTAATCTAAATGCAATTAATTTTTATTGCAATTAGGGTCATTCAAAAAATTTTAGGAACACAAATTTGTTTGAGAAAAGAAAGTGCCATCAGAAGCTATTAGGCGGCAAAAAAAATACTCATGAGCAAAACATAAAATGTGTAACACACCTAAAGCCAACAAAAGAAAAATGCAAAGAATAGAAACAGAAGAAAAGTCTATGATAAAAAAAAATTATTTTCATATTTCATTTTCATATGTATATTCTTCCACAAATGTAAGCCGCAATGTAAGCCAACTTAGAGGCATATATGTATATCAGGTATGCTACAAGTATATAAAGTAGCATGTATTTGTATGGATACGCATACCTTATTTATGTACGTATACACCTGTTTATGAATGCAAAACAATGAGTAAGGACCTACAAACATTACAAAGGAAAATTTAAATGAAATATAGTGCATGTTTATTTATGTGTAAACATGCATTGAGAAACACAAATAAGGATGTTGAGTTATTTAGAAGTGGCTTACAGCTAAAGAATAACTTTATTTTAATGCAGTTAGAAGTTTGAAGCATGTCTCAAAAGCTGGAACAGTAGGTAGAGTTCAAAATCAGGTGAGCAGCAAAACGTAACCTAACTTTTGATTTTGAACTCTCAGTTTCTATCTACTGCAAACGTTAACCTTACACATACAAAACATTTCACTTTCCATTTCCTAAGATAATCTATCTCTATATGATGCAACTACATCTGTTATTCTGCTCTTAAATTGTGTGGAGTAACTCAATATATTGGTATCCGGAAACGTTCAATTTCTGGCTCTGGAATTTGATACCAAAATAAATTACTGGCCTCGCTTCAGACAAAGCTGAAGAGAGTGTAAAAAAATTTATTACATTCAATACTATCTCTACAAAATATATTGATGATTGATATTTTTAGATTATTCAACATAAATACACAAAACATTGATTGCAATAGATTTGCAAAGATTGCAATCTTTAAAACTTATAATCACTAAATTATTGTATGATTGCAAAAAGCCAACAGCAACCTAATAATTGTTTAAAAAAGAATTCAAATTTTATCAGGATAACGCTAATTTCAACAACATATGGACAACTGAAAGCCCAGCTAAAAAAAACGTTTAAGCTTTTTTATTTTCCGTAAAGCACTATTTTTAAGTTTACAATTTGTTAATTAAAAAAACGATGTGGGATTCATTGTGATTACAAAATTTATAGACCCACAAAAGAATCTATTGCAATTGGAGCTCTTAGTAAATATTAAATTAAGTTTTGGTGAAATAAGCTTTTTATTTTCAGCAAATCACTCCTTTTAAGTTTAATTTAAAAAAAGCAATAAAGGATTCGTCTTGATTGCAAAATTTTTATGGTGTAATCACTTGATTGCAGCAGAAAAAAAGTTTCAATAAATTAAAGATTGTAGCGTTTAATTTCCAATAATTTGTTTTTGCACCAAAATATTCTTTAAATCAATCTCCATCAAGTGGAGCTCTGATTGCTCATTTCAAAAAGGAATAACCGACTGCAAAATGATTCTAATACCTTTAAAATATTTCCACTTTTCCATCCCCGGTTATAGCATATTTTTATACATAAAAGCACAAACTATCTATTTTATTTTGCTACTTGCTTACTTTTCTTACTTTTATCTGTGTTTCATTTTAATTACAGCCTTATTACTAGATAAAACTGCACACAAAAATTTGAGAGACGAAAAAAGTATACATAAATTTCTAACAAATCTTTAACCTTAAAGGAATGCTTACAAATTCAAACTGAAAGAATTTTTTACCAAAGCATAGTACTTCAACAATGGCAGCTACTGCAACAAAAAGCAACAGGTGAATGCATTTTTCTTTCTTTCTGCCATTCGAAAGAATAAAAGACAGTTGTTGCTTGTTGATGTTATTTGTCTTGTATGGACTAAATTACATAAAAGCATATTTATAAATTAGTATCAAGGCTAAAAGCAATTAAAATTGCATTGGCAGGTAAGAAAAAGTATCACACAGTGTTTAAGATAATGAATAGAAAACTTTTTTTTAACTAAAAAAAATTCTTAAAGCATTTTGAGAATTTTTATGGTCATGTTAGTAAATAATAAATCCAGATGGGTAATCAGTCGAAATTCCAGGGGAGGGGACAGTAATTATAGAATCTGACATAACTTGCAGAATTTTTAGAATGTATCTAAAAAAAACTGTGTTCTTTTAATCATCTATGTACTCCTTTTTTCTTCTTCTTTCTTTTTCTTCTTTCCTTTTTTCTTATGAGGGGAGATGAACATAGAACTACAACTTATTAATTATTATTATCTACAACTTGTTAAATAAGCTCCTCTATGGATGAATTGGTAGAGTGCTCTACCAAGAGTCTTCGAGGTCGCAGGTTCGATTCCTGGTCGTTGGTTCGATTCTGGGTGTTTCTGCAGGCAAGCAAAAAAGCTTCACAGTGTTTTGTGTTTGTTTAAAAAAAATTAATTAAACAATAGATTAGGGCCAATGGCCTAAGCAAATAACTGATTGGCTTTTTGGCTTTTAGTTATTCACTGGTAATTTCAATTCACTTCACTTCAAACATTTTTATTTTTACTATATACATGACTGTTCTCAAAACCATGTGATTTTGTGGTATTCTGTAAATCACACCTGTTCTGTGTTTTTTGCTATAATTTTTATCTGCCAAAAACACAAATCAACAGCTTTTTTCTTTATTTTGAAGCCAAAAATAACAAACGTAAGCAACAATAATTAAGCCTATTCTACAAATCAGGAATTTTATATCACATGAATTTCAATCGCAAACTGAGCATTAATTCCAGGAGATAAGATTCCATATTACAAGTGAATGAACTGAAATTTTAAATGACTTTAGACTCTAAAAAAAATCACAAAAGATCAGCATAAAGTCAGTTTTTTGATACATTTGATTTTGGGAAATCATGTGTTTTTAAACAAAGTGATTTTCAGAGCAGACCTGAATTGATTGATAATACAAACCTTTCCTATTTTTTTTTCAAAGTTCTACAAACTTTTCTTCCCAAATGATCAGTTTTGCAACAAAAATCAATAAAAAAAAAAACACATGAGCTCATTATTTTAAGCTATTTATCATGCCTTGAGACAAAAACGAGCGAAAAATAAAAAAGCGATTTCACACTGATTTCAAATCACAGAAATTTGTGTGCAGAACACCACCTTTTTTGTGTCTCCTCAAATCACAACACAAAATGTGAATTTCAAGTATTTTACGAATTCCTATACTAATTCATTTCACCTTATTTTTTTTTTAGTTTAACTTCAAAACTTTATGCTTTCCATTTAAAAAAAATGCTGAAATATTTAAAATTTAAATAATTTAAATAAAAAATTAACCATTAGACAAACGTACATACAAATATGTAACCTTAATCAACAAACCACATTCTTAAATATTGTCTATGCTTTACACATTTTCTTGTACTCAAAGTTATTAAGGCCATTTTCAATATTGGCAGAGGTACAAGAAAAACAAATAGACACACACAACTAAATTAAAAATAAAAATGTCAACAATTCTTTTTTTTTTGCATAAATTTTATTACATTTTTTTTTTGTGTTCCATTATAAATGTGTGCGAGAGAGATTGACTGTGTACAGAATACACACACACCCACACCCACACACACACTGCAAGTAAATAATCTCAATTTAAATGACACAAAAAATAATCCATGCAGACGTATGAACGATATGATCTGTTCATTTACGTATAAAAGAAAAAGGCACCATTGCATCACTCATACGCCTGATATGTTTGACAAAGTATTTAATACAGAAGTTGTAGTGGGCTTTATATGTTTATTAAATAGGTTATCACTGGCAAATGTAAATTAAAAAATATTTTGTAATAAAATATACGTTCGAAGCGTCAAAATATGGCACAACAAAATGCTGGAACTAAAATTTAGCAAAACCAAAGTTCTATGCAACAAATTTATTAAATATACATAAGGGAAAAAACAAATTAAATTAAATTAAGAGACATCAAAATAAAATAAATTATCAGAAATTAGTTTAAATATTATTTATATCAAATCATTAATTATCATGTATTACAACACCTTTACTTTTTATGTATAAAAAGTTTGTTTTAGCATTTCTGATTCTCATTTTGTTCATGAGAATTTTGGAATAAGTAGTTGGACTTCAAACATTCTTTTTTGCTTTTTCAAGTCTACTGATGAGTTGTTTAGCAGCAACGAAATGTTGGCGGCATATAGACGGCTGAGAAAGACAGAAAGCATTAAGGTCTATATTTTTTTTAGATATAATGTATTACTTCAGATCTAAAGTATTCCACAGACGATGTGTTTTTCACAATGCATTTGTCACATTTTATACCTTTCACACATTTCTTGTGCAAGAAAAACGAAGAAAAGTCATAAGACATGATTTCATATAGAGCGTGTTCTATTTTGTTATGCCATCAAATTTATACGCCATGCTCAAACATTTTTTATCTGATTTTGTCCTTTTCTAAATAAAAAAAAATTATATTAAAATATAATCTTTTGATACTACCAAAACTTTTCTAGTACATTAGGTAATTATAGATCATTACTAATTATAGATCATAACTAATAAAATTGTGAATAATAGTTCCTAAAGAAATTATTAATAAAACACTTTTTTATCACATTTGCTTTCAAAAACACTTTTTTCATTCAAAAAAATTTTTAATTTTTGAATATATTAGCCATTGCAAATAAACATGGCCAATGTCATGTGTAATTGTAAACGCACGTTTGTGATCAAAAATTAAAAAGCTTATGTAAAAATGAAATTTTTTGATAGACATGAAAAAAAAACCATGAGCATCGAAGACTTAAAAAAAACACATGTGAAAACACGACGTAGACCTTGTTAAGTGTTTTCTGTCCCTTTCCAGCCACCAACAACTCATTGATGCTATTCAACTCGTCAGTAGACTCGAGAAGACTTAAAATAGTGTTTGAAACGGGCTCAAGTTCGATGTCTTACTTTCCTAGTATTAAACAAGATTTTTTGTTATAAAATTATTGTGATCAACACTTCCAAAGGAGACGAAAAGAATGGCATGGCGTAAATTTTTAAGTTGTATCAATAAAATGAGCCTCTAGATCTCAATGATGCAAACTAGAACATGTATGGAAAAAGCTCTCATGTAAAGAGCAAATAACAATCTTCTGAGATGGCTACGTATATAAAATAGAAAGTAAAATTGTGTGTGCTTTGGTTGCCGAGTGGTTAAGGCGGCTGTGTCAAAATTGTGAAATTTGACACGTCCAAAATTCAAAGGGTGTTTGCTACCCAGACTCAGCCGGTTGTCCACCGAGCCAAAATAAAAATTTACTTTTTTTTTCTTAATTGATTTTGTAAAAAAAAATGACCAACCAAGAGTTGAAGTTGAGCCTGAAAAAATAATTTAATATAAAAAGAAGAAAAGTTGAAGTTTTATCGGCTGGGGTACATCCCATGACTGCTTCACATACATCACGGGGCTCTGAAAATATGCTTGTGTTGGCATTTTCGCTTCTTTATATCCATGTATTAAAAAAAATTGATTTAAATTTTTTAACATATCATACGACATGAACAATGTGGTATGTAATTGTATTCATTACGGAGAAAGGTTTTTGATCACCTGTTTTCCAGTTATCTTGAAATTGAACATATAATTGTTAATTTGCTCGATGTCTGAAAAGCAACCAATTTGATTCACATATTTTAATGATAACGATAATCGTTATCACTTAAGCTTTTACGGCTGAACCTTTGATATCCTGCCGATGAGTTTTGTTTTGATAAAACTTTTAAGAAACAATACAAAACACAAGATGGAAATTCATTTTCAAACTATTTTTGAGCTTTGAGGAACGTTCCCGTGAAAGACGAGCGTAGGTTTGGCCAAAGCAGGGTGTTACAAAAGACTAGTGATTAGGCTGTTGGTGGGCAACTCTTTTCGATCGCATAATGCATAACTGCAAGATTAAATTATTAAAAATTGTCAAAAAAAAAAATTGATTCTCTGACGCCAATATACCATTGTGCGACATTAAATCGCCTGCCCGCAAGATCAGCCATCACGCAAGTAATTAGACGTTACATAAAACTGGTAGAAATCACATATGTACGTTTAGACTTATTAATAAAACAAAGCACGTGTGCGGCATATCGTTAGATGTCAGCAAACTCTGAATTTTTGTTTAGAAATATATAAATTTTGCAAATACCAGCATCAATACAGTTTCTATTCCAATTAGATTTTTTTCTTCTTCTCTCATTCAATACGCATTGTAGTTGGTCTTTTTAAAACAGTCTTTCTGTGGCAAACAACAAGTGCCCTGTTCTGAATAAATTGCCAGTTTTCTAACATGTTCATTGTTTTAAAGGTGTGCGTATTTGCTAATGGTTGTGTATGCGGGTGTGTTCTTGTGTGTGTTAATAAAGACTTGTTTTTGTTGCTGTTGCTGTTGTTGTTGGGGGTTATTCTTTATTCTGTTTATTTGCTTTTTCTCTGTTGGAACATGCAGACCACACTTTAGTAAACCTCTTCTTTAAACTCTAAAACTTTTTGTTTTCTGGGTGAGTTTTCTTTTTTGTTGCTGTTGCTGTTGTTGTTAATATTGTTCAGTTTTCTTTTTTGAGATTTGTGGTTTTTGTGTAAAAGTTCATATTGATAATGTTCAGCTTACACGTTGTAATGCGACCCACAAATATCCGTTTGTCTTCGGTGTGTACATGGCTGTGTACTGTGGGCAGTGAATGCACAGTGGTCTGCATAATCTGAGGCCGCCTAAAAGGCCTGCCGGAGCTCAATTTATTTTGCATAATTTACGAGATTGCTTTCAGGAATATGTGCAAATAATAAAATTATTTTATACCAAAAACTATTCTAATCGGGCTCAGTGAAACATTTTGCCAGCTAGAGGTTAACAATCCAAAACTTTTAATTGGATTAAAAATGTGTTGTAAAACTCAGCCACTGTTCAAAAACCAAGCTGTATGTAGGTGCTGATTGAAAAAATATTTAAATAGCAATTTGAAATTAATTTTAGTACAAATTTTTCTGAAAAAATGTTCTTAATAGCCATGTCCAACACATAGACAGATATTTTTCCTAAGCACGCGCAATGGCCTTAAAAAAAACAATATTGCTCTGTAAAATACTCAACACAGTGTGCAGTTAGTCATGACCTGGGTTCGAAGCATTTGGGCTGCTGATGAGCATCGTAGCGCACATGAAACAACCATGCCTCCGACCGACTTTACTTTTCTTGTATTCTTTGATAATGTTGATCACTACAATTTCATCACAAAAAAAATCTTTTTCTCAATTCTGAGGAAGTGAAATCCAACTAAAATCGCGTTAAAGTAATTAACAATACTCTTTGGTTTTGTGTCACTTTTTGCCCTCTTTTTTGCATTATTCCAACGTAACAAAACCAAGTATACATATATCGTGCACTGTACTTTCCTATGTTTATAAAGCATAGTAAAGTGCCTGTAGAATGCATAATACATATTTGGTTGATAGTTTTGTTTTGTTTTGTTGTTTTCTTTTTTCCCAAGTTAAGACTACATTCAAAAACATTTCAAAGTACGCAAAGCTTTTGCTTTACCTACGAGATTTTCTAACCATCCAACGCCCAAAATCTCTGCGTATTTTGTTTTATTATTTTTCATTTTATGTAACAAGCTTTTGTTTTTCTATACCTTTTTTTTGTATTTATGATAAAGTAGTGGTAGTTGGTGTTTTTGTTGTGGGAGAAAAACTTAAAAAATTTAAATGCTTTGTTGTCAGAAACATGCATAAAACCCAGCTTCTTGCAACAACAACAGCAACAAAAACAATTTCAACATAAAAATTTGTTTATAGAAATTTTGTTCCCAAAAAAAAAAAAACAAAAAACACACACACACAAAAACTTATAAAAAGTGAAATAGAATATGCAAACGTTGCAGAGAAAAAAAAATAATTTTAGTAAATTTTTTGCACTTAAACTTCCATACAGAATTCTTTAATACACAGGAGTAAGAAATGTTTTCAGAGATTTAAATTTGCTTTAGACTTTCACTCAAACAAAAGTTTTTATTAAGGCATCATATTTTAAACACATTCAAAATTCCCTCGTTTAAAATTAAGCCTTAATCGCAATCAATCGTAGACACCTTGTGAACTAATTCTAACCTTTGCGGTAACCACAAAGAATTTCTTTTCAAGGTCCTTTTGAGTTTAAGTTAAATGTGGTCTGCTTCTTCTTCTGCTAAGAGCGAATTAGAGCTTAAAAAAAATAATGGTTTTTTCTGAAACGTGGCATTCAGTCTTTTCTTGGTATTATTCCTGCTTCTTAACTTGAAAGAACTAAATTCAAAAATATAATACAACAAAGGACTAAAGGAAACCAGGCAAACATTGTACACAATTTCAGGATTTTTGTCCTTGTTGGTTAAATAAAACTACCAACTGCTTGTTGATGTTGTTGTTGGTGTTGGCTTGTGCTCCAAATTCGTGATTAAATTCAAAGAAGAAAGAAAAATATTTGAAGAGCAAAATCTGTATTTACGCAGGTGAAAAGTTGCTAAGAAAAAAAAGGAAGGAAAAGGGCCCGGGCGTATTCAAAAAAATTTGCTAAAATTTAAAATCCATAAATTGCTTTTTTCTCTTTTTGGAAGATATTTTCATGATACTATATTTAAAAAATACACTAGAAAAAAAGCACTTCAAATAAAAGTTAATATACTTTTAAAACAAAGTGCATTTTAAAAAAGTACGAGTTACAAAATAATGTTCAACAAAAATTTACTTGCGGAAAAAGGACTTGGTAAAAAAAGTACCAAAAAATAAATTTTTAAATGCATATTTTTAAAAGAGACTGCTTCAAAAATGTGTACCTTACAAAACAAAATTATAATTAAAATAATAATTAATTATTAAATAATAAAACTATTTTTTAAAGCTTTAGGTCTTTTATTTTTCTTTATTAATTTGCCGATTTTTTTAAAAAATTAGTACCATTTGAAAAAGTACAGTTTACAAAAAGTGAGTTTTGCAACAGTAGTTTTTGAAAATAGTTGATTTAAAAAAAAAAAAACTTATTATGGAAGTTCCCCTTCAAAATGTCCCTCATTTAAAAATACTATATAAAAAGTAGCTTCCAAAAAACGTACCACTTGAATAAAGTAACTAGTAAAAAAAGTGCTTTTCTAGCAAAGTTTGGTTAAAAAGGAGCTTTTGAAAAAGGGAATTTTAAAAAAGGTACCTTTCAAAAGACATACTGTAAGGATATTTCTTTTAGGAAAAGTACTTCTTCAAAAAAGTGCATGTTAAAAAAGTAGACTAAAAAAACTCATTTAAAAAAAAATATTTAAAAAATACTTTTTAGCAACTATATTTTTCAAGAAACGTGGCTAACTTGGCTTTAACAAAATTTCCGTTTAAAAAGAGTGCAATTTGAAACAATTATCTTTTTAAATAGGACCTTTTACAAAAAAAGGTACCTGTTACAAAGTGCTTTTTGAAAAAGTACCTCTCAAGACAACTACCCCCTAAAAATAGTATACATATTTTATAAAAATCAAATTTATTAAAAGAGTACTTTTCAAAATAAGTACCCTATAAAACAGTATTTTAAGACAGTACCATTCAAAATAAGTACTTTTTAAAATTTCTTTTAAAAATTGAAAAACTTAAATAATGTATCTTTGAGTAAAACCTTTTAAAAAAGAAACTATCAAAAATCTACTCTTATAAAAAGTACTTTTTGAACAAGTACCTTTTAAGAAAGTAGTTTTTGGAAAAGTATCTTTTAAAAAAGGTACCTTTAAAAATTTATATTGTGCAAAACGATTCAAAAAAGTTTTTTTTAAGAAACTGCAAATTAAGGAAAAACTGACAAAATAGCGATGGATTTCAGGCTATAAAATAATTTCTATTCTTAAGGGCCTAGTAAATCAAAAACAAAAATCTGCAAATTTTTGTGGATTTCTTTTTCTTCTTCTTGCTTCTTGATAAACATACCCTTGACAAAAATGCTTGTTAAAAACTGCTTCTAGAAAAGTAATCTTTTAATAAAAATGCCTCTTCAAAAGCTATTCTTTAAAAACTATACCTTACAAAAGTGGGTTTTAAAAACATTTTAGGACATCAGCAAATATTTTTTTTAAACAGTGATTTCCGCTTAATTAACTTTCCAAATATACAAGGGAATAATCACTTAAGCGGGAAATCAGTTGTACAATATTCTTTTTTACACAATTAAACAAAATCCGTTGAAATAATTCATATGAGTAAAAAATAAAATATGTGCACAATATTTGTTCTATTTACTATTATTAGCATTTAGTCAGGTACATTATTTAATTAGATTTTTAGTTACATGCATACATTGCATATTGAATTTGCAATAAATCTTAATTAAATCAACAAATTGGGAGTTTTGTGGATTTGATGGAATTTTCTACCGCACAATTTCTGACAAATAAAACAAAACGATACATTTGTATCGTACTTCATTATATGATGAATTGAGAATTTTCATTTATGTACCTACATACACATATGTATCTATGTATATTACAACTTACAACAATGAAAACCTCTCTACAACAACATCATCATCATCGGCAAACAGATAATACTGTTGATATTGTTCGAATAAGAAACTGTAGCAAGAGATGGGGAAAAAACAACAACTTGAAATAGAAAGTATGACAAGAAGATTTGAGTGTGTAATTAATTACTCTGCTTGCATTAACTGTGGCAAAAAGACGCTAGCGCACACATGCTCAAATACACATGTCGGCTTGTACCAGAGCACCGCAACGAGTGCCACTTTTGGTGGTATAAAAAATTACATATTTCCAGCTTTTCAAACGATAAATTAAAATGCACAATAAATAAGAAAATTCAAACATTAATTCAAATGAAATAGATATGAAAATGTTTGAACATGAATTTAACAATTCGCTTTTACTTCTTCAGAATTGGCACAAAGATTTTATTGTGGCAGAATTGTAGTGACCAACATTTTTAAAGAAGACAAGAAAAGTAAAGTTGAAGACTTGAAAGTTGATAGAGGGATTAAATATAGAAAGTGAGTAATGAAGATTTCAGGTAAAAGGATGGCTTAGCACTACTACTTAATAAAAATAGTATGCAACCAGCTATTGTCTGGATGCTAATGAAAATCGTAGTGGGCGTGGAACAGTCATGGCATGTGCCCCAGCCTGTATGCCTTCAACTTTACTTTTTTTTGTCTTCATTAAAAATGTTAATCGACAATATTATACGCATAAATAAAAAATATATCCAGTTATTTATAATAAAAAATACCTACAGCGCTAGAAAATTATAATATTAAATGTTAATCTGAGAAAGTCGGATCAAACTAAGGTCTGAGAAAGTAGCAATAAAAATGTTTACCTTCTCTAAAGTGCTGTACATATTAATTTGTAGCTCCTCAGAAATTCGAATTTATTTCTTTATACATGTTCCTTGAGCAAAGAACTTGTTCCCAGCCCTGAGGACATTGGGTTCTCATAGTTTTCCTAATTGTAAGCGGATTGGTATTTATTTACCATACCCTTGCAGTTCGCTGACGTACACAATAAAAAACGCATTTACACTTGTACATGGTTGCGTTATTATATGCAAGCAATAGCATGCATTTATGTGTGTAGAAATGCAAGTTTGCTTTGTCTATTTGTTGGGGAATTTTAACGAGAAAGATATTAACATATCATGGTAAACCATACCTGCATGAATGTGTTTACGAATGCTGTGATATATGATTATAGTAATGAATAAAATAGTAGACTAGAGCCGACAACAGTTTGGTGAGCTGGTAAAGGAAAAGTTTTGATTAGTATGCTTTTCTTACTAAGCTCGGCGCTCAATTAAGTTCAAGCTTGATTTTAATTAAAGACCTGAGACGTTTTCTTTGTGTTGTTTAACTAATATCAATCACAACACTAATATAGAAAGAACTTAAACCCAATAAATGCAATAAAAAATTACTCTAAGGATATGTTTTAAAATGTTTATTTATTTATTTTTTCAACTAAATTTTTAGGATTTTCTCGAAACAGGAAATTAATCAATAATAAAATTGTTCAAACATTTCTTAATGAAAAGCAACTCAAACTCGGAAGTTAATTGAACTCAAAATTTATTTACAAGCCTCCAAAATGTAACTCATTAAAAAAAGTTGTGTAAAATCTCTAAAAATTCAAAATTCAGTATGCTTCCTAGGGGTTTCCTTTTTGTATTATTAAATATTGCCTTTCACATATGTATGTATGTATGTATGTATGTATATTTTTCACATGTTTTTTTTGCATCTGCACTTGAAAAAAGAAATGTGCTAAAAAGATTCAATCATGTTTTAAGTGGCATAATAAACAATAAATAATTAAACGCATTCCTGTAAAAAAAATATCTTTAGGCAAAATTTTATTCAATTTTAATTCATTATTTCTTTAAGAGTAAATATTCACATTTAAAAATATTTTTGCTTTTTTTCTTTTATAAGAAGATAAATTGAAAAAACGATGTCATATTATTGTCTGTTGGCTTGGGGATTTTGTTTTATGATGCACAGTGGTTAATAAATCACAAAAAAAGGAGTTCGGTAAAATTTTAAATAGTCGCACAACTCCAGTAGCAAAATTTAGAAATATTTAAACGTCACTACTTATACAATGGACATGTTTCAAAAAGAAAGAAAATGCTAAAAATGCTTTCAAAAAAGTACACTTAAAAAAATATAAAATTGAGATGACAATATTGAAAGAGAAATGCACTATTGTTGAAATATATGGTTGTGGACAGTCATGTATTATGTTGGCAGTCAATGATATTATGGTGGCAGATAACGAAATTGTGGGGCTGTAAACATATTACCTGGAGAGTTTAACAGCATTATATATGATAGCTTTAATTATATTATATGGCTGCCCTAACCATAGCTTACGATTGAAACCACATAATTTAACTATCTTTAACCATATTATGGTTGTCTACAATCATACTACACATTTGCTTGTGTCCATATAATTCATCATTAGTGGAATTTTGGAAACCATTTTATCATCAAATTCGATAATAAGCTGTCACATCAAAATACATCATTTTGAAAAAGACATTTCTAGTATATCTAGAATAATAAACTAAATACGTATGTAGTACACATAATTGGGCTCTTAATACAATTAAGAACCTTATCTACAGCATATGCTTGTACAGCAGATGCTCAAAATTTAAACTAAAGCCACCTGGAAACCACTGTACGATATCATTGAAGTTTTTGCCGCACGAAATCTTGCAGTAACATCATTGGCAGTAACTGTAGAATTAAGACTCTTATTTTTTTCCGCGTAAAATGGTAACCAGAAATTTATATGCGAATATAAGAATATATTCACACACACACACACACACACACACACACACACATGTGTAAGTGCCTGCAGCATATAGAAAAAGTAGCAAAAGGCTGGCATTCCGAAAGACAGTTGCGACAGCAGATAAGCAAAAAAATCACATATACAATAAATATTTAGAACGTGTGTCATTATATATGGATGCAAATACGCATTCATTAATGTAGATATATATATATATATATATATCTATATTCATATTTGAAATACACACACACATGCGTGCATGTGCATGATTATGCATGCATACAAATGTGTACGAATTTCCACATAAATTTCAATATAAACAAATGTACTTGATGTACTACTAACAATATAAAAGTATGCAGTTTCCATAGTTGCAAATAACTTTATACACATTCCTTCTTAAGAACAGTTGTGTATAATTTTTTAGCACATGCGTGCTCTTATATGACATATTAAAAAAAAAACAAATTAAGAGAATTCATAAAAAACAATGTAAATTAAAATAAAATCAAGCATTAAAACCAGTAAATAATGCAATAGTTAATTGCAATACTTTTCTTTTAATTTCTTAACGTGGAAATAAAATTGTTGACTATAAAATTATTAATTATTTGATTAGGTTTGAGCTTAGATTTTATTTCTTAAGCAAATTTTTACAAATTAGTTGAGATAAATTACAAAAGTATTGTGAATTTCAAACTCATCGCCGTTCCTGTTAGTCTTGCATCTTCTTTTTTTTTTGTACTTTTGTTCGTTTTTGCCACTACCGGATCCTTCTTAGGAGTTGCGTCACTAAGTTTTTTTTTCCATTTCAAAACGAAATTTGATTTTGGAAATCGATTTCGGTGACCATTTTACTGGCAAATTTTTTCTAAAGGCAAAGAGAATTTTTAAAGTCGGTTTGTAAATTTTAAAATATTAATTTTTTTCGATTTCGAATACGAGATCGATATGATTTATGTATTCATTTGACTGACCGTCACCTTCGAAAAGCAGAGAGAATTCTAAAAGTTGGTTTATAACCGATATACTTATGCGAAAAGCAACTCTTTTTGATTTTGAATTTATTTTCGAAACAAATGTATATGCTCCATTTACCTACCAACACTTAAGAAAAGTAAAAAGGAATCTGAAAATCTGTTTAGAAATAAGCAAATAAAAATGTTATAAAAAAGTTTTTTTTCCATTTTTAATAAATTTTTATTTCTAAATTCGACTTTGAAAAAATTGTATCGCCTCATTTTGCGGACAAACGCTTTCAACAAGCAAAAAGAATTCCGCAAATCGTTTACAAATCAGGAAATAAAAGAACTATAAAAAAATTACTTTTTACTTTTAAAAAATATTTGATTTTGAGTTACAAAAAATTCAATCTACTTCGATTTCTTAGATTTTGAAAAAAATGTATCTGCTCATTTCAAAAATATAAAAGGAAGTTTGAAAATTGGTTTCAAACGTAATTTTTTTTCCAACATCGAAGAAGTTTCAATTGCAAAAAAATGTTTATGCTCATTTGACTGACAAAGTTTTATAAAAAGCACAGCGAACTTTTGAAAATTGGTTAATAAGTCGTCAATTTATTCGACCTCGAACTCGAATTCGAAAAAATTAAATGAAAAAATATAGCCTATCTTTTAGGGTGGACATGGTTAAATTATCTGTGAAACTCATTAAAATCGGTTTAGTAATTTCGGAGATTAGCGCGAACATTCATATGTATGTATATGTGTAAATATACATAAATGCAATTTCTACATATAAATATTATTTTTCTGTCACATTTCATATGCCACACAATGTTGTGGCATGTGTGTTTTTATGATGTAGAAAAAAAGTCGTTTCTATACCACCACCGCCTTCACAACAATATACATACCAACACACGTGTAACAGCAACTCAAAAAGGAAGAAAAGAGCTGATAGGGCAACAAAAACAACAAGAAAGAAAGTGCTTATGTATGTAGAGGCGCACACAAATATGCACTCATATGCTCATAAGCATTGCTACAGTGTAGCACTCATGAAAATCATAAGGACAGCAGAATTCTTGTATGTGGATGACATTATTGGTTAGACTACATCCTGTGGGGAATTCTCCATTTTATCGTATGATGCCAGCAAACAAATAAATGTACATACATTGTTGCAAAAAGCACACACAACCACACACTCTCTCTCTCCCTCTTCGCACAAAGCCCGCATTAGATGATGCAAACTCTCGTTTCGCCATTATACTACAACATTATTTTACCACTCTATCTGCACCAACATCATCATCGTCATCCTCTAACTTTAATGCAGCTCTGGTATTCATCTCTATTTGCTACTTATTTAAAGCTGGCAATGAAGTTGCAAATAATAATAATAATAACACAGATAATGAGGATGATGATTATTACGATTACGAGAACGATTGTATTGATGATGGCGGTAGCGATGCCACAAGCAGCAGTTTTAGTGATGGTTTTGCTGATGGTGCCGTTGATATTTCGATGACGATTATGATGTTGGTGATGATGTGTTTGCATATTGCAACGATTGCCATACATTTTTTTCTGCTTTAATTTCCATTTTTCTTTTATTTAAAAGAAGACTGATACTGATGTGTATTTAGATGACGATTAGTTTTGTTTGTTGCTGCTGATGTTTTAACCATCGCAAACTGTATGGTTTTCTATTTTTCACTGCCACCAACGCCAAATAGCGCCAAATAGAAGAAAAAAGTAAAAGAACCTAAAGGTAGTGTCACACAAAGCATCAAAAAGGAAATTTTATGTTGCAACAATAGAAAAATTTGTTAAAATTATTCATCAAGATAAATCTGCAAATACGAATATATGTATATGTATATTTTTTTAACATAATCCACATCCCTCTTAAATAAAAATCTAAACAGCGTGTTTTGTGAAAACATAAATGTATATGTATAATATTTAATGTTAGAATTTTCTTTACATGAAGGTCATTTATTATATATGTATATTTTTTATGTTAATTAATTTTTATTACTCGAACTTTTTCTTATGTTATTATTGCGTATTGCGTTTATCAGGCTCAAGTTCGTGCTATATTATATTTGTGATGTGATTGATAATAATTAAAAAAGAGAAAGAAAACATCAAGAAGCTTTAACAGCTAGTTATTCATCCACCAGGTGTTTCGAAGCCGCCACACTTCTTGTCGTCATCTGTGCTTGAGCTCAGGGGCTCATGTTTCATAAGCTGAGTGGCTTGAGTGTCGTTAAAAAAAATAATAATAAATAAAAGAAGGAATCTCTCAGGGGCTGAACTTAACCCATATTAATTATTATTTCATGAAGATAATGAACTATCTTTGCCAACTAATGAATACTAAAAAATATTAAAAAAAATAACAAAAATAAGGAATTTTCCAGGGGTTGAAGTTGAGCCAGATTAAGAACTATATTCAGAATAAAAAAGTCTTGTTTTTAACTTACATTTAGAAAAATAATTTTGTAGTTGCTAATACCAATGATTGGTACTAAAGTCCAATACACAAGATTTTATAACTATTGTGCATTGTTAATTATTTTATCGGGCTTTAAATTTTATTTATTTGCTCAAAATAGAGAAAGATTTTTTTGTTGTAAAATGTTTAAAGAACACAAGAAAAGTAAATTTAAAAAGTTATTGGCCGGGAGAACATACCATGGTTGTTTCTTTTCCATTACGATGCTCATCAGTTCTGCTTTCGGCATGGTTTTTTTCTGTCTCAAAAGCAACCAGTTGCTAAAGAAATTTTTATTATTTTTTTTTTTTTATCTTTTTTAGAGCACGGCATACAATTGTACAACAAAAACGGTTTTAAATTTGACATTTTTCAGTGGTCGTCATTTTGCTGCCACTTGTACATTCGAAAGCTTGTGAAAATTCTTTCAAGTTCGCTGCAATTCGATTTAAGCGTACACTTTTCAATTCCATATACTCATTATCGTAATTGTATGAGTTGCAATAATGCTGTGCTAAACTCAAAAAGAATAGTTTCTTCCACCACGCCAACGACTTTATGGGCTGGAAAGTGAAAAATTTCAGAGTCACTATTTTTCTAACAACTTCACTGGCCACAATATCATTGATACGATCTTTAACATGTGATTCATTTGGTGTTGGCATTCTAAAACATTCTAAAGCAGATTGAAGAGGCTGTGAAAATCCCGTACCGTGAAAATCCGAGTTCAATTCTGAAATTTTGTAGTGTTCCAACAACAGTTTGGCAAAAGTGAAGCCCAACAGAGAATATTTGTACAGGTTATTATAGTGAAAATCATAAACAGGGGGCATCAGGTAGGCATAAGGTAAGATGATCACTGGATTTGCATTTGAATAAATTTTTGTTTGTAAAATCGGAAACATGAAATCATACATAAACATGCCGCAAATGTACTTTTCAGTATGAATGAATCGCAGCATTAGCAAATTGTTTTTATAGTAATTGTTTGCATCCAAAGTGGGCACCTTAGCATAAACCTCTTCAACGAATTCACAGGTCGCGTTCTCCGGCAAATTTCCAATATTTAAGCGAACATGTGTCAACTTTCGTCTTAGTGATTCAATTTGTTGAATTGTCAATTGAAGTTCATGTGTTTGGAGATGTTTTATCAGCATATCAATCACAGTTTCAAAGATTTCGGTTACATCTGGCTTAAGATATTTCTCTAGATATTCCAGATTGTGCTGATAATAAATAACACTTAAGGCTAAATTTAACATGCGTTTGAGATCGTTCAAGCAGAATGTATCATCGAATTTGGAATAATTGTCGCTCTCGGAGCTGATTAAATAATGTATCATTAAATAGTTGCAGAATTTGGACTGGTCAAATAACAGCCACATTTTATCGTTTAATTCTTGGAAAAAGGAAGGATTATGAAGCGAAACAGCAGTGTTTAAAGGCAGTTGCTCTCCCAAGTATTCCCAGAAATACGTGCTGAAATTGAGATGCGGATATTGCACTAATAGATCACCAAATGTCATTAGAGCGAAACCTGAATCCTCCTTATATGTACGCCTTAATATGTTATCGGTGTCAACTGCATCTTGCAGTATTTTTTGAGGATTTTTCACTTCCATGAAATACAGCAGGCTGCGACTTTTTTTCGTTTGCAAAAGATGGCCAGAAAAACTATGTACAGGCCTTATGGTAACGAAACTCGCTTCCTTGTGATAAAGCGCACTAAAAATAAGCTCCCGTTTACCGAGAGAATTCAATTTTCCCAACAGAGAGAAGACATCAAAATTCCGCTCATGTGGCCATTGGCCTGTTCGATTCCTATAGCTTTCGAAAATGGGCCAATTTAGATCTGGCCCTGGTTTAAGTTCCTCCAAATATCTAGTTATATTTATTCTGCCAACGGAGCGACAGGATTCGAAATAGCTTAATACTTTATTAGTGAGAGCTTGGCAACTTGCTCCCGCTTTGTGTTGCTGCCAACCTAAAGCTTTCAGAAACCTAATAATCGCTGTATTGTAGTGAAGCCTGGCATGCTCCCATAATTCCTTGTCCTCTAAATATATGTTTGCAACATTTGGTTCATTGTAATTGCCACAGGCGTGCTCATAAAAGTCTTCACAGGGCTGGGAAATTAGTTTCGTCGAAGAACTGATCATTTCCTCAATTACTGCATGAGTATTCTTGGCGGCCCACGTTTGGCTTAGCAAAAAAATCAAAACAAAAACAGTTTTTCCAGACATTTGGGTTTTTTTCTTTTCTTCTTCACGAGGCTTTAAGTGCAAAAATTTATTATTAAACTGCAGTACAACGTTTTTGAATCACTAATGCAAACTGATTATTATCTGAGCAAAATGTAGAATTTTATTCATTATAAATTTATTCATAATATGCCCCAAGTAAAAGCTTTGCTGCAGCTTTACAGTTTGCTGATAAGAAAATCCAAATACAGCAGGTTGAATTCATAAAATTCTGGTAGCATGTTTTTTCCACAAAGCTCGCACACGTCAAATGTTTTCTGTTCCATTTTAGCCATCTGTATGCCGCCGTCATTTTGTTGATGCTACTCAACATGTCATTAAACTCGAAAAACCTTAAAACAAAGTTTAACATTTTACTATTTATTCTATTATTCCCTTGAAGCTCTCGTGAGTTTCATGGGACTATTAGAGTAAATGGTAAAGTTTCAAACTTTGTTTTGAGTTTTTTTCAAGTTTACTGACACACGTGTTCAAACAATTTTTTTTAGTACAGAAAGCAATTTAATCGTTTTGGTTCGAATTCAAAAAGACTTTTCACTGCTAAAATCATGCTATCAGGCTTGTTCTAAGATCACGTGCTTTTGAATCACCGGTGGCTAAATTTCAACGTGGAGTTTTTTTTTGCATTTCATTTCATATTTCTCAATTTCAAACCAACTCAATTGGAACCATGAAAAGACCCACAATCGAGCAACGCGTTAAAGTTATTCAGACTTATTATGAAAATGGGCGTTCAACTCAAAATGCATATCGTGATATTTTTGGTCAATTTAATCATCCAAATGTGCATACCATCGGAAAAATCGTGCAAAACTTTCAGCAAACCGGGTCTGTAGGAGATGTGAAAACACCAACCAGCTCATGCTCGTACAGCCCGTACTGCAGAAAATATTGCTGCTGTTCGCGATAGTGGGGCTGAAGAGTTGACCAACAATTGCACCTCTCACGCCTGTCGTTGACGAACATAAATGCAAGCATAAAGACTTGCATTTACACGCTTACAAGGGTCCAAGGACTCAACAACTAAATCCTCTTGATCATTCCAAGCATCGTTTATGCCCAGAATGGTGGATCAATTCAATTTCTATATTACAAGCGAAATCTTGAGCAACATTTTCTATGTCTTAACCTTAAAATCACAAGAAATCCGCTTGATGTCATCAGGTTTTAATGCAATTTGTTGTGGATTGATTTGCAACACAGACCCTAAATTGTACACTGGCCTCAACTGTTGCCCTGTTAAAATTCAATTGCCTTTGAATAATTGTGCCATTACTTAGTTTTAATAAAGTGCAATTATGATAATTAATTATTTCCTTTGTATGGCTTGGAGGAAAAACCAATAAATTTTCTCTTTGAACCCTCTTTTCCAATATTTTGATTGATTTATGTTGCTTTTCAGTTCTTTGGTATATCTTTTTTTATTTTTTTTTTTTTTTTCAACAATAAACTAAAATTAATTTCAATTTGCCCCAAAACAATTAATTTAAAATAAAATCATTTGCAAACACAAGAAAAAAAAAAATGAATTAAAGATTTACTGAAACACACTGGGCCTCTGAAAAGGGAATGAGCGAGTGAGTGTATATTTTTTATGGCTCAACTTTCTTTTGAAAATCATTTATTATTTAGCAAAAATGTATTGTTGTGGCTTCTGATTGTATTTTGCGTACATGTGTGTGTGTGTGTGTATATGTTAGTGAGTCTGATAAAATGGCATTTGTAGTAGTAGTAGTGAAATACAAAAGCATGGTTCATTTAGTTCATTTACAAGTATCTGTAGTATTTGTTGCGCATTGACTTCTTAACCTAAATATTTTTATTCAATGTTTAGAGAAAAAAAAAAAAACCGGAAAATCCATAATCACATGCACTGACGTAGTACAATACGTTGGATAAGAAATAAAACCGACTTGTGATATACATTGCTGTTTAGATTTAAAAAAAAATTAATTAAACGCCACAAATTTAATCAAATTAAGAAAATCTACGCCTCATTGGCCCACAAATTTCATGGAATTTAATGCTTAAAAATAATTTCTGGCAATGACTCCTGACGAACGCTCATCCTGTCGTATCGATTTTTTTTCTAACTTTGTTATCGATAAAACTCCGGCTAAAAAATTGATTACCCATAAATTGGTAAGTTTTCTATAGGACTTTTAAGCCATAGATCATATTTCTTTATGAAATGCTTATTATCGATCAGCTCTATACTCAAACCTTTTGCTATCGATAATTGTTTGGTAGCATAATTTTTTCGTCGCTAAATTATTTATTTTAAGAAAATTTCTGTTATCGATAAATATTTTCAAAAAAAAATGTTTGCTATGTATAATTTTTGTGTAAAAAAAAAATCATTTTAATCAATCAATTTTTTTTTAGTTTAGTTACTGACTGAAACTGAAAATATGGTATACGAAATTTCAACCATCGATAACAACTCTCTATAAAATAAAGATAAGTTCTGTGCTTAAATTTAATTGCTATCGATATTCGTTCAAGAGAATATTATTTTAGAAAAAAAATTTTTTTTTAATTTTTTTGCCAACATTTGAAACATTTATAAGCATCAACGAAACGTCCGCGTCATATAGACGGCTAAAAAAGACAGAAAACATTAATAATGTCTATTTGTAAACCTAAGATATTGTTTGCCAACGATAAAATCTTTAAAAAAATTTGTAGCTATCGCCAATTAAACAACAAAAATTACTATCGATAAATTTCGTAATAGTTCAATTAAATACTTTTAACCAAATTAGTTTAAACAAAACGTTTGCCATCGATAAATATTGTTTGAACGTTTTTTGCAGGGAGTTTCAGCTATCGAAAATATCTCTCTCTAGAAAATGCTTGCACAGAACTTATTGTTACTGTGCTGACATTTTTGCTATCGATAACTATCCAGTAGAATAAGTTTTTAGTTAAAACTTGATACAAAACTTTTTCGCTATCGATAAATACTCTTAAAAAAATTTTTTATGAATTTATTTATTTACCCCTTAATTCATAAAAATTATTTCAGGCTTATAAGACTCTTATTTGCCATATTTGTATGGAAAATCTGTCAAATAAGAGTTTAATAAACCTAAAATATTTATTATGAATAACCCCCTTTATAAACACCCTTTAAGAAAATGTATGTATTGCTATCGACAATTGTTCTGCTGAAGAAATTAGTTATCAATCATTTGTCTTCATCGAAATGTTTGATGTCGATAACTATTCCTTAATAAAATATTTGGTATCGATAAGTTTTCTATATTTTTATGCAAAATCTCTGCTATCGATAAATTTAAAAAATTCATTGTTATCGCTAGATTTTCGTTGCAAAGTTCTTGTTATCGATCAGCGAAATGTTTGTTATCGGTAACCGTTCCTCAGTAAAATATTTGCTATCGATAACTTGTCTATAGAAAAATGTTATCGATATTTTTTAAAATTTTTGCTATCGATATATCGTTTATGGAAATTCCTGTTAATGGGAAATTTTAAAAATCATTTGTTATCGGTAGATTTTCGTTGCAAAGACCTTGTTATCGATCAGCGAAATGTTTGTTATCGAGCACTGTTTCTCAGTAAAATATTTGCTATCGATAAATTTTCTTTAGAAAAATTTTGTTAACGATATTTTTAGTTTTGGCTGCCTGTTATCGGTGGATTTTCGTTGCAAAGTTTTTGTTATCGATACATTTTCCACTGCAGTTTTTTTATTAGTGACAAAATTTCTATAAAAAAACATTTGTTATCGAGAAATTTTATTTAAATAATATTTTTTATCACTAAGAAAGAGCTTGGTAAAATTAAAAAAGTCGTGAAAACTTTAACGTATTTCTTAGGCTCTTTTAATTTTATGCAGTTCCGTCTGTTATTTGAAAATGAATGTAGTAAACAGAACACAAAGATAGACTTTAAATCGCATTGTTCCCACAATGATACCTCTTCTATTCTTGTTTTTCTCTCAACAATAAAAATACACATACTTATTATGTGTATGAACTTAAGCTTGTTGATAAAACATTCAACCATAGAGTTTTGTGAACTGTTGTTATTGTCACTGCTGATGACAAATTAGTACAAATAGCAGTGATCCTTTGTTGCAAAGTGTCTGGATGCCAAAGTTTAAAGTTTTACTAACCTACATATAACAAATGAGAGTGTGTGTGTATGTGTTACAATGAATTTGTATAGGATATTGAAAGGAAATGAGTATATTTTCTCTTTTCAAGACAAGTCGAGAAATTATAAAGAAAAAATGCTCTTTTATAACGAAATGGGTTACGGTATCTATATATGCATATGCATGTGTAATATTTTTTATAAAATCCCATAAAAAAATTGTTTAAAAACATTTTATGACCAAAACGTTGTTTGGAATTTTGATTCCACAATTTCTCTCTCGATATTTACATTTTTATCACGATGTATTAGATTAAGGAAGGGTTTCGATTTTATGGAATTCATCCTTTGCTAATATTTTAATATACTGCTGACTTCTTTTGTATGTTTATGGTTATGATTTTTTGACGTGCATATTTTTTTTTTCAAACTTCCACTGGCTTTTATGTGGCACAATGCAAAAACTCCATCTGGAGCAAACACAAAGAAAATCTACATATTCTTGAGACGTGCACAAAAAAATAAATAAAGTACTGAGCCATGGGAAGAAATTATGCGCTACTTTATCGTTTATATCGTAACGGGAGCTGGAGAATGCGCTTTGCCGTCTCTTAGTTAACCTTGATATTGCCAGACAAAGTTTCTCACGCCTTCGACAATAAATTGCACGTTAAACGAGTGAACATTTTCTTTTTAATTGCTTTAATATTGTTTGTAAATTTTAATCTCCTATCACGTTGCAATCTTTTGCAATGATAGCGGTTGCTGCTTAGAACGTACTGGTCTATTCATTTTTCGTTGTCATAACAATAAGATTCTTTGCAAAAACTTCCACACAGCCAAACACAAATAAAAGATGTAAATGCCAGCATAAGATTGCATTACAAAAACGTATGCAGACAGTGTTCTCACTTTGGAGGATTTGTACCCAAATATGGGGATTTGTTTTCGTAATTGGAGCTACAAATTTCGTGAAAAGTTTTTGAGGAAAAATATTTTTTTTCTTTGGCAGAAGATTTAGACGTCAAGACGTATTTTTAAAATCCTAGTTTCATATTAAGGTTTATTTTGTTTATGTTTTTTTGGTTATATGTAGTATATATTGGCAATTCATATTTTACTATTGCCGATACAGCAACGACAACACAGCGCCACATGTGAGTAAATGTATGTAGATGCAGGAAAATTTTTGCCTGGCAAGTCTAAAACTCTGATATCCATTATTGAGAATTTTGATCCGTAAACAGGAGAATGTGATTCTCATTGTGTTTATGGAAACAATAGAATAAGTGGTAAAATTTCACACATTTTTTAAATTTTTCCAGATGAGTAGCATCAACGAAATATCGGTGGTATATAGACGGGTAAAAAACAGAGAAAACATTTAATTAGGCCAACGAAATGTTGGCGGCGTATAAACGGCTGAAAAAGCCAGGAAACATTAATAAGGTAGATTTTTAGACCTAAAATAAGGCAGAGCAAAAAGTATCTACAGGTTACAAAACTCCACCAATTAAGAGAATGTATCAATATTTTAATTTTTACAAATGTGATGACATTTGGAAACAAGAATAAGATCAGTTTGGAGATTTTGGGCATGAAATATTAGAAATTGGGAATAAGGTCTAAAAAACTACTGGAAACACTATGTGCAGAATCAAATGCCCAGGCCTGGGTATATTTTTTATAAGGCTGTTTTCAAGTGAGTGTGCGTTAATGTGTGTTGTTGACAACTTCCGTTTTAAATTAACAAGAGTAGAACGGAAGAAGCACAACACACAGGCAAAGAAAAATGATGCAGATTTATGCTTTCTCTCTCAATCGCTCTGTCACCCACTTTCTGCCACTGCTTTGTACTTTTGCTTATTCACACACACACAAAGAAACAAACAAATAATTTTGTATTTTTCTTTGATTTTCTCTGCTTTAAAAGCCAATAAACTTTGAACCATATTTATGTTGATACTTAAAAAAAAACGTACATATTTTTATTATTATTTTGTATGTATGAACGCGTGTATTTTCTTTGTTATGACCATATTATTTGCAATTTCTTTGAAAGTGCGCCAGTTGCCCTCACTCCTCTTCAGATATTTTGGGTTCTGGTGGTACGATATTTTACATTTTAAGTCTCATATGCGATTATCATTTGGCCATCTCTTATGGCTTGAATAATTTGTGTTACCTTTTTCCACATAAAGACAGTATTTTATAATTCTCAGCACAAGAAAGAGATTTTAATGGTCAGCCATAAAAACATACGAAAACTCTAATTAAAATTTACAATCTTACAATAAGGAAATTTATTGCTCATGCGAAAGTTTATAGTTCTTTCTGAGTAAAGCAACAACTCAACTACATGCCTAAATGTAAAAAAATATTTCATGAAGAAAAAATGTTGTAGAAAAATTTTTAAGTCCATACATTTGCTAACGAAAAATATTCGATTACAAATTTGTATATAAAATTTACTCGTTTGCACAAAATTTCTATAGAAAATTTTAGCATTACATAAATTTTTAATAAAGATAAAATTATTCGAATAGCCAAATTTTCTTTTGCAATTCACTACTTAACACAGATATTCTGGAGAAAATTACTTGTGCAAAAGCTTTGACACTTACATCTATTTTTTAGGTATAAAATAACTCCACAAAGAAGACCTTTTTTTCGTGTGGCTGTAAAGTCCTTTTTAATAAACATACCTCAATCCCTGATGATGCTAGCGGAATATTGGAAAAAAAAAAATTTTTAAATAAATTATAAAATTGGACCTCAAGCTTGAAAAAACATTTAGCATTTTCATTTTTTAACAAATTTTAGTAAAAATAATTGTTTCGATTACAAAATAATTAGCGTATTCGAATTTTCTCAAAAAAAAAAAAAAAATTCTTCGATTACACAAATCTGCAATGGGAAATTTGTTCATTACATTCATTTTCTATAGAAAGGGATTCGAGAACAGAAAGTCTTAGCGAAATTTCTTCGTTTAACCACATTTTCTATAGAAAATTATTCGATTACAAATTTCCCCATTAAAAAATACTCGAATGCAAAAATTTTCCAAAAAAAAAAAAATAAAAAAATAACCAAGAAAAATTGTTTTTTAAAAAATATTCTTACAAAACATATTTAATTATAGAAATTTTCTTTATAGAATTGTGTTAATTAAGCAAACGTTCAACAAAAAGTGTTTTGGTCACATGAGCTTCTTACTAAACATTATTAGATTATCCAATTTTTACCATAGAAAGATATTCGGTTACCTACATTTTCGGTAATAAATTATCCAATTACAAAAATCCCGAAAAAAAATTATTCGATTGCCCAAATTTTCCAGAAATAATTATTGGATTACACAAATGTTGTTTATTGAAAATTGTTTAATTGCACAGATTTTATATAAAGGACTACTTGATTATGCATTTTTTCTACCGAAAATTATTCGAGTACACAAAAATTTATCAAAGGAAATTATTTAATTACACATATTTTATACAGATAGTTTTTCGAATACTGGAGTTTTCTATAAAATTCGCGAAATTTTCGATGGAAAATAATGCAAGTAGACAAACTTTCTATACCATTTTTTTCGTTGGCGATTTGATTTTCCATAGAAAATTATTCGATTTTTGAAGATTTCTTTCCATAGAAATAGAAAATTTTCTATACAAATAATGCCGCCAGACAAGCTTTCTGTTTAATTTTTTTTTTTTTTTTTTTTTTTTTTTTTGTTGACGATTTGATTATTCGATTCGAATTGATCTTTCTATAGAAATAAGAAATTAGCTGTAAAAAATTTCATCAGTTACATGAAATTCTTTGTAGAAAAGTATGCGTTTTTATTGATTGTCTTAACACCGGTATTTATAAAAAATAAGATCTCGCTCAAAAACATTTTTGAGCAAATGTTATAGAAAAAATTTGTTCCTAAATTTAATACAATATTTTATTTTTTATGTAATATTTTATTTTCTATTCTATTTATTCATAATAATTATTTTAGGTTTATTAAACTCTTATTTGACAAATTTTCCATACAAATATGTCAAATAAGAGCCGTCTAAGCCTGAAATAATGTTTATGAATTAGGGGGTAGGAACATAATATTTTATTTTCTATGTAAATATTTTCACTGGTATTCATGAAAAATAAAATGTTCTAAAACGTATTTCCACAACAGTTTATTTTATACGAATGGCAGTGTTTATCAACCAGCATTGAAAACTTTTTCAAAATATTTAGCTAATACAATTGACTTATCTTTGGCCTCCCGGTAATTTTGATTTTTTTTTTTATGTATATATTTGACTACAAGATGTTTCTATTCCCTCAAATTATGTAAAATAAATCGACCAGTCAAATGCGATTTGAAGTCCTTCTACAAGAGACCTGCGATATATACATATGTATGTATGTAGGTATATTTTAAATTACAAATGCACCAACTTCACATTCTGACATGTGTACGATAAATAAAATGTTTAACAATATTTTTCATTCTATAAACATTTTTTGCTGTTGTTGTTCTTTAGAACAACATAAATTTCTTTTACTTTACAGTTCTGCTTTTGTCATTTTCCGATTTTACAAACTGCGTCTTCTTCTTCTTTTTCTTTGCAGATTGATATCTCATGCCGTCAAACGAAACAAACAGTGAGCTCAATATTGACACGTACCAATTTTGTAACACTTAAATATGTGACAGACAACTGGGGTACAGATGCGAACGGTTTCAAATTGGTTATAACATCCGTAAAAGATCCAAGTAAGTTTAACAAAGTTTGCTTTCAAAGTTGAGCAGAAAAAACAGCAAAATATCACATGTTGTCTTACAACCAACCATGACTGCTGTAAAATATTTATAGGTATCTCCTTTTTTTTTTTTTTTTTTTTGATACATATTTAAGTGCAGCAGAAATATTTTATTACAAAAATGTCACGAGGGTATTGATTTCTATTTAAGAAATCGGTTCCAATAGAAGACTGTTACAGGCCAATTCAAGTTAGAGAGCCAAGTGAGTTTTTGCTGTCTAAGCCACTTTTCTCCATACGAAATGGGTGGCTGAGATGACAATAATACGCTTGACGCGCTAATTTAGAAGGGACTGCTGGGAACATCAAAATGCTGCTTTAAAGAGAGAGGGTCCGAAGTATTTTAATAACAGCATGTTTCATTTCAAATCTCTACTCAATTTCCTAAATCTTGCAGTCAGATAAATTACTATTAATGAAACTGGGAACACAATTGTGACGAAAGACGAATATCGCTCAGCTCGCCGAATACCCCGGAAAAATCAGTTGTGCAAAATCATCGTATGAATCACAATCGCAACAAAAATCATTATCAACGTTTAGTGCCAACTATGGGGTGACCATGCAAACAAAATTGTACTCAAATTGATAATTATTTTACTGGGCTTGAGTTCGATTTCACTTCCTCACAATTGAAAAAGAGTTTTCGTGATGAAATTGTAGTGAACAACATTTGTAAAGAAGACAAAAAATTTACTTTTTTTGAAGACTTATTGGCTGGGGTACATGCCATGGCCATTTCACGTCTACAAGTAAAACAAATAGTAAATAAAAGATCATCTGATATTGACAAAAAAAAAAAACGTCTGTGTTGCAACATACCTCGATGTTGCAGAGGTGTTTGATAGTGTATGGCGCAAAGGTCTCCTCCGCAAACTAAAATCTCAAGTACCAGTGTTATTAGATAGAATCTAATAACACTAAGCTAATTACAAAATCGATTTTTCTATGCTAATGTTCTGAAATGTTTTCCTCATAGCAAACGGGGGAAGCTCAAGGTAGTGTCCCCGGTACAATGCTTTAAGTGCTTAAATAAAAAAATGCTAGCTACCTTTGCTGGTGGCACTGCTTTGCTATTGTCTCACGAAAATGCTAATTGTGCTCAGTGACAAGTTGGACTGGTTCCTTAGTTAGGGATTGCAAGTGAGCAGTGATAAAATAGTCCTAGCAATCTACACAAACAGGAAGATATTGCATACACTATAGAATTTTTACCAGAAATATCTTGTGGGCATAAGACATCTGCCGCGCCAACTTATAAAAATTGCCGTACAGCTTTCACGCAATTTTTAAAATTTAATTTCGATCATAAATGGACGTTAGGCCTGTCCACTGTCATACTTTTACAAAAAATGTGTATACATCATAAATTATCTAGAGACTTAAGCTAAGTAGACTTTATATTATTATACAATTACTTTATATTATTATACAATTTAGGCAGAAAACGTCTGTAGTCGTATGTGACTTAAAATTTAATTTTTTGGTCTGAGTTTTATATAAAAATCTAGACGGTGTGATTATTCATTTTTAAACCTTTTCAGTCACCACATTTGAATAACAATACATTTTTCTTTTTATTACAGAGCATACTTGCAAAGATTTCACCTGTGGCTCCAATGGTTTTTGTATACATCCCGATTTACTGTGTGATGGCATTAATCATTGCAGCGATAATTCGGACGAATCAGTGCACAATTTGTGCCAAAGTAAGTATAATTGCTAGTATAATAAATCGAAAGGCATTGAATGAAGTCCATCTAGCTGTTCTGGCGTCTAGAGCCGCCTACATTTCGTTGTGGCCCACTCAGCTCAGCAGCAGTTTTTTCAGTCTACGGACGAGTCGAGTTGAGTAGCATCAACGCAATAGCGGCGGCTTACAGGCGCCTGAAAAGTTAGACGGAAAATGATGAAACAGGTATTTGATAACTAAATTAATAATATAATATTTGGTTTTATTTGACCACTTCCTTCCTGCCTGCAGAGGATATGCGAATGAGAGCGAAATATTGTCAAAAAATATTCCAAGAAATAAAAAATATATATGTACATATGTACACAAAGAGCTTATTTCTCACCTGCGAACGTTATCGTTCGTTCGCACAATTACATTGAAAGCAAAAACAATATTCAATATTTTGTTTTTGCTTTCAATGTAATTGTGCAAACGAACGGCAACGTTCGCAGGTGAGAAATAGGCCCAAAATTTCAAATTTTTAACACCACAAAAAAAGGAGGCGTTCGTTCATAAATGAAGTTTGAATGTTTTGTCTGTGTACAAACCAACAACAATTTTGAAAAATATTTTTAAATTTGTTATCGTATTTTTTTTTCATATAACATAAATTCTGGCCTTGAGTTGTGAATTACAAAATTATGCCCTTTTATTTTTTTTTTAATTTTGTATTTCTTATATTTAATATAATTTTATTTTAGCTTAAGGTCTTTTTTGTTATAAACATATTTACTCGAATATTCTTGTCGATATTTCGCTCTCCTTCGGACATCTTCTTCAGAACAATAATGTTGGAAAAGGTTGATGATTTTTATTTCCTATTTTTTATTTCTTATTTTTTTTTTCTATTTGTTTTTTTTTTCAGATTACTAATACCAATTATATGTACATATGTATATCGCACGTCCTTTTGAATTCCACTTGAAAGTACAGTAAATTATATAGACGTGAACCAGCGTCGTCATTGTGATGCGTTTCCCTGTAGCTAAGCTATCATTTTTTTTTTTTTTTGTTATTGTATTAAATTTTAAAAAATGTATGCTACGATAAGATAAAATCTGTTAGTTTTTTTCCTTCTCAGCCTTATTAATAAGCCTTTTTTTGCAATGTTTCATTATAACGTTTACTACGCCTTAATGTATGCAAAACATTGTTCTATCAATAAATTAAATAAAACCAATACAAATGCAATAATAAATGTTCACTTTGATAGAAAAAAAAGAACAACATAAACAGAAAATAAACAACACATCACCTCCAGCAGTATAAGTTAATAATCAATTACATATGATTTTATACAAAATTGTGCTGATAAAAGCAAAAATGCAAATAATGGGCATTTAAAACCATCAGGCACAGTGGTCAGCAAGCGAGACCTTTTTCTACATATTTAGCTCATGAGCTCTGAAACATAGAACATACATATGTATATATTTAGCAGTGTAGTATACCATGAATGTTCAGATGAATGTTCATTCTAATAAACAATAAAAAAAAATACAAAAGCAACAATCTCGACGGCGCAAGCTAAATTCCTGTTATAGACTTTTGACTGGGAAATGCCCTTTATGATTTATGCCCTTATTCTGTAACTTGGTGTCAAAGCAGCTGCTCAATTTTCGGCCAGATCCCAGCTTAACTGCTGGGATCACAATTGCTTTACAATTTAAACTACCATCTCGTGACATTTCATTAACATGAACTAAGCGGCTTAAAAGTACTTACACGAATCACTGTGCTGCCATAATGAATGCAAAAGTATCAGCTTATAATATGAGCTTGCATGAACTGTATAAACTTTTAAATGATAATAAATTCGTTTATACAACATTTAACACCAAACAAAAATAATGCAATGAAATGATAAAATATCCTCGAGAAAATAAACAAGAGCTAAATCATTGAAAGTAACATTCCAATTGTAATTATGAAAATTATGCAGTATGGTGGATTTTATGTCCTGCCTATAAACTGAAAAAATATAAAAAATAAAAATGCCAGCTCATTGCAAAGAGCTTGTGTCACTTATAAACATTTTTCTGAGAAAAAGTCGACTTGCCGAACGCCTCAGTCAACATTTCAAGCGCCTTGGAGCACTTTATGGCATTTTTAAAGCAAAATTTAATACATATTCTTTGATGCTCATTCATCTTTTTAATTGTCAACAAATTACTAGTTCAAATTGTTGATAATGCCAACATATTATTAACATATGTGTACAAACATAACAAAAAAAAAAACAAAATTCAATAATCAACACAAACACAGCCCGCGAAAATTCAGAATTCACTCTTTTTGTTTCGAACAAGTCTCATACATGTTAATTTGCCCAGTTGCGGCACGTATACCAGGCACGTCTTAATATCTTTTTTCCCACCATCAGAACTACTTTCAGTCACCAAAGACAGTTTTAATTCGGTTCGGCTTCGAATTTATTTTTCCATACGGCCTTTTGGATTTGAGGTGGCGATTTGTACGTTGAGCAAACATAACCTTCAAATATACTCTTGTGGCATTTAATGGTTTTTTAAACTGTGTCTGAAGGAAAAAATACAGCGATGCCTACTTGCAGGCGCAAAAAGGGTTCTGATCACCGCCATTTTCCTTGTTTTGTTGGGTTTGAACTGCGTTGCAATATCAAGCTCTATTCTCTTATTTGCATTTGTTATTTTTTATGACAAAAACATTTTAATAACCCCCACCAGTCTATGAAATACGTACACACTATATAATAATTAATTTGTATAATTGAAAAGAAAAAATATTTATGGTGTTTTTCTACACATTTGCAGACGAGACCGCGAGTACTGTGTTTGGCATGGATATGACATGGTTCGTCATGATTGTGGTAAGTGTCCTGTTGATATTAAGTGCGGCCATAGTGGGCATAACAATATGTGTGTGCCGGCGACAAGAGGAAACCAGTAACCAACAAAATACAGCCATACAATGTAAGCAAATTTCCATTCACACACCCCTCCTTAAATAATAATGAGCTGAAATTATATTGCAACTAATTTCTTTATATACCTTAGTGCATCACAATTTGGCTGAAACAAATGGCTCGTCGAAGCATTTGCACTACACGCATCATGGCGGCACATTGACGAGAGAACATACACAATTACCGCCTACGTCGGGAAACTGGCATCACCCTGCGGGACCATACACCGGGTACCGCCGCATGCAACTCAATTACTTGAAGATGGCCACCAAAGTCCGTCCCATCTTGTGCTTGGCAAATTTCGTCAATTAGGTCAAGATCTAAATACAAATTCAGTTAATAGTCTGGGCTTATCGCAAACCAATATCGCCGTCAACAACGCTGCGGCCCAAAATGCAGCCAATGCCGTGGGAGCAGCGCAAAAAGATGAATGGTTTGTTTGAGTGCGCGCTGCGGATTTTGCGGAGCCCAACTGAATTCCTATTAAGATTTTGTATCACAAAATTTGCACAGCATTAAAATGAAGTGGGTTTTAAAAATTAATTACTTTAAAAAACTATATATAATTTCACCTTGTTTATGATTTCTTGCAGGACTGTAAAATAACTTTTGAAAAACAACAACAATTACTAAAGTTTTGGTGGACATCACCCAGCAGGGTGTGTGTATAAGAGATTAGAAGTACCCAAATCTCTTAAGCGAAAAAAGTAGAAACAAAAACTATTACAAAAACCAACTTATTTTTAACTATTTAAAAAAAAACCCCCCAAACATAAAAATGTAAATAGTTTAAATTAACAAAAACAAAATTAATATACAGTATAAAACTCGTTTATTTTAAAGATGAAAAAATGAAGACAATTTTGCTCATCTGGATTTTCATTCCCTCAAAATTGATATCAACAATTTTTGTCATTTGCCAGAATGAACACTTTTTTTAATTTAACAATTTTTTTTTTTTTTTTTTTAGAAAATTCTCCATTTCCCATTTTCCACAAAAGTGACAATTTTCAACTTCTTGCTGTAAAAAAAAACTTTTTCATAAACTTTTTTTTACAAAATTTAAAATTTTTTTTTTTAATTTCCGTAACAAAATATTTTTTAGAACTAAAAAAATACATTTCAATTGGCTCTTATAGCGAATTAACAAAAAAGTTCATTTTTTAATATTTTTTAAAACATTTTCTACATGACAAAAAAAATTCTATAAAAAGCCTTTCAACAAAAAAAATTTGTAAAGAGAAGTTTTTTCATGAAAAATTTCTTTTAAGAACCTTTTTTTTAAGGAAAATTATGATTTCTGGAAAAAATGTTTACGGAAAAAAATGCTCTATAACAACATTATGTTTTTGTTTCCACAAAAAAAAATTTTTTTTCTCAGTAGAAAAATTTAAAAATATATGAAATTTTTATATAAGAAAAAAAAATAAAATACTACATATGTGTAGTGCAAGAAAATTTTGGAACGAAGTTCCTTAACGCGGCTTGCTGGTAGTGCAAATTAGTAGAAATCGTCACGAAATCGTGTGAGCTGCTGATATGTATTGGTGTATCTGTTGATAAACAATTGTGTAGGTGTCTCCGCTGCTGTCAGCGGAGACACCTACAATAAATACCAATAAATATTAATTAGTTGTGAAAACGGTCACTATCAGTTGATAGATGTTGCTAAAGTAAAGTATGTCACAACAAAAACCAGCAATATTGAAAAATTTTCTTCGTTTTGTAGCAGATTGACTACTGCATGTGTCAAAAGTAAAAAAATAAAACGTTGGAAAAATTTTTATAAGCATATAAAATTTAGAAATTTCAAAAACAACACAAAATAAAACATACAGATTTCACCTTGTATTACATTCGAAGATGAAGAAAAAACGTAAGGAAATTCGTTCCTAACGGCGGTCCCCCGGCCGCATTTCTTTTTGTTTTTACTTTAATAGATAAAATGTGTATGCACAAAATTTTTAAAATCACTTTAAAACATTTTTCAAGGAAAAAACTTTTTTTACAGAAAAAATTTTCCCACGAAAAACTATTCTGTTGAAAATTTTTTGGTGGAAAATTTAAGAAAATAAAAGTTTTTTGCTTGTTGAAAAAGTGTTTAAGAGAAAATTTAATTAGTTTTTTTCGGAAAGGCAGTGTTCGGAAATTGCTAGAAAAAACGTTTCTATTACTATTTCTTTCCTTTTTAGTACTTTCTTTAGGAAAAGTTTTTTATATAGAAAGAAGTTTTGAAGAAAGTTTTGTTTTTTTTTCTAACATTTTTCTTCTTTAATTTTTTATTAATCTTTTAAATATTTATACGAAGCCAATATGACTAAAGCTATCAAATATTATTGTATTAACTTTTCTGTTTTCTCTGGTTTCTAATCAAAATAACTTTGAATTAATTGTTTAGCTATAAACTTATTTAGTAAATAATAAAACAAGGGCTTATAAATAAATTATTTTAGCGAAAATTTAATAAATTAAATTTAGAAAAAAATACGTTTATCAAAATTTAATTGTTAAAATTCTAAACAAATTAAGCCTGAAATTATTGAGAAAGAAATGCAAAATTCATTTAAATTTCATTTGTAAAGCCAACTCAGAACGAATATTGAAAACAAATTTAAATCTAAGTTATAAATAAACATTTAAGTTTGTGTAAAATATTTAAATAACAACAAGATGCATAAATAAATTCTAATGAAATAATTCCAAATACAACCAAGTAAAAACAGTATTGAAGCTCAACTATTGAAAATAACATTTTTGAAATACATACATTAAAACAAAGCTAAATGTAAACCTTAAAAACTTCCATATTTAACAAAGACACAGCAAATGAAATAATAAAAACCAAGAATTTTTAACTGAATGACAAAAAAAAATAAACTAAAACTTCCTCCCCTCCAAAAAAAAAAAAATATATATAAAAATGATTTAAGAAATAAAACTGATTTTCTATACAAATTAAATGCAACAATAAAAGTAAATGAGTTTGTAATAAAATAAAAGTTAAAATGATAAAAAGGAAATTTTTAAATTTGTGCTCCTAAAATTTTAAAATGTCGAAACTTTGAAACTGTAGCGATGCAGTTTTATCATTCTCACTTTTATTTGTATTCATTATTTTAGCAAAGAAAATAAAATGTTTGTTTTTGTGTGGCCTGTAAAACCTTTAAACTAAACAAAATTCAGTATAATTAAAAATAAACACAATAGCAAAGTATTGAAATAAAATCTTAAGTTTGATAAAAACAACAACTCCATAGAATGTAAACTTAAGGATATTTTTTTTTTCTGGGTTATTATTTCTCTAACGAAAGTTTAAATACATGGTTGGCGAAAAAAACCCAAAAACAAAAGAAAAATACTTAAACATAAATAAAATACCAAAAAGACAAGGGATGTAAATAGTTGACAATACAACAAATATGAAAATCATCATAAAATTGCTTACAACAGGCAGACTATTAAAAATCGAATCGTTTATGCATTAAACATCTGGCATTTTTGTTTTTGTTTAGAAACTTCATCTTCACATCATTTTCTCATATAAATCAATCACCAGAAAATTTTAAAGAACTATCAAATCGTTTCTAAAAAGCCCGTACGAAATGAAAAAATCAGACGAATCAGGCTGTTAGAGACTTTAAAAATCAAATCGTCTCAGATTTAGAAAACAGAAAATCAGTTGAGGACTAAAGAATGTGGCAGCACTGCTTATAATATACAAAACAGCTGTTTTTTATATCTTTTTGCAAGGCGAAGTTATCACCAGGTGAACTTAGCAGCACAGGTGATTATTTTTTGCATCTTGAATTCTTAGCACCGAACGTTATCAAACTGTGTTCTCTTTATGTACAAGAATGTCGGCGTAATTTTAGTTTTATTTCTCTTGAGCAGCTGAATTCTAATGCCTTCATCTGGTAATGAGTTTGCCTTGTCTTTTGAGTGCCAACTAAAGAAGAAAAAAATAAATACAAATTTTAGAAAAGGTCAAAACAATGGACATAATGCATGAAATGTGGACATTTGCTACGGCGACAAGAAATTGTGAGTAGGGCATGAGGAGCGAAAGTGAAGAATTATTAACGTTGTCTTCCAGGGGGCTCATGGTATCAACAGCCAACAGACTGTCAACAGTTCAGCTGAGTTAGAAGTAATCAGCCAGAGTGACCCAGAATATCTATCTATTCGGCCGCTAACTAGAGATACTTACAAAATTTACAGTAAACAGTTAATTCATCTTAAAAAATTTTTGCAAGAACAAATATAAATTTGCTCGAAATGCGGTACCTGCTCGTTGAGCCAAACATAACCTTAAAATATGCTTTAGTGAAATTTTATATTTTGAGGTTTTTTTCTAGTATTTTCTTTTCTGTGCTATTTGCTGTTATATCTCTGCAAGAAAAAATATAAATTTGCTGTAAGTACTCGTTGAGCCAAAGATAACCCTAAAACATGTTTTAGTGAAATTTCCTATTTTACCTGTTTTTCTTGTTTTTCTTTCCTTTGTTATTTGCTGTTGTATCTTGGCAAGTAAACATATAAATTTTCCCTGAATGTGGCACTTGCTCGTTGAGCCAAACATAACCTTAAAACATGTTTTAGTGAAATTTTCTATTTTTACGTTTTTTTCGCGTATTTTCTTTTCTATTTGTTTTTTGCTGTTTTATGCAAGTGAATTCATAAAAATTTCAGTTGTTTATTGTCCAATATAAAGAAAATAGTGGTCACGTTTTTCTTCAAAAATAAACAACAATTGTTTGTTCATTCACGACCGTTCCTTAACAAATGGGAAACGGTAGTTTTTAACTCAGTCAAAGGTAAGATAGAATAAGTTTTATGGTAAAAAAAAAAAAATAATAATAAAAAATCATAAGATAAATAACGAATTAATAGCTTTTTACTAATTTGAGTGTGTTTTTAACCCTTTTCCCATAAGTCATCCTAATGTGGAGTTAAACATCATGTATTACTGCTGTGACGTCTTTTTCTAACACCGTAACAGTCTCTTTATCAGGCTTTCTATGCGCCAAGTATTCACCAAATGGGTCAGAAATAAATTTCTTTAACTACATGTAGTTTTTCCATCGACAAATCATTTCATAATACATACTTTCATGGCACCCTTATTTTAACAACGTTTTCATTGAAATCATGTTAGTAGCATTTAAAGGAATAATAAATTTATACACCGAAATAAAAAATATATATAAACAAATTAAAAAATCAATGCAAGTCAATTGAACCAGCAAATGTTGAAAAGTTATGTTTGACAACAATCTTAACATTTACATACCTATTAAACTAACAACAACAACAACAACATTTAAATAAGGCATACATTTAATATACACTCATACATACATGCATATAGTATAGAGAACAACAAAACCAACAACAATTATTAAGAAAAACATAATGACAATACAAGAAAACAATTTATTAAAACAAAATAACAACAACAACAACAAGAACGACAAGAAACTTCTACCAAACATGTTTTCTCGTTTATTTTTTTCTACTTTTTTAAAAAAAAATCTACGAGTAGTCGAAATAAATAAACAATTTAACCAACTTTAAACATTTTTATAAAATATTAACTAAAAAAATAAATGTTTACTAATTGCTTATACTTTTTTATATAAAAATTTAAATAATACTAAAAATATATAACAAAACAAAAAAGCAGGTAACATTTTATGAATCATAAACAAAAAGTTTAACAAAAAAAAAACCCTTTATAACAAAATTAAGAAACAATTAAAACAAAATTAGTATTCTTTAACTCTCTCGACTTCTTTTTAAATAATTAAACAGTGAAAATTAGTACTACCCGCCGTTTATAAATTAATAAAATTAAATACAATAAAAAAACATTTTTTTTAACTGGAAAAAAACAATAAGCAATTACTGTAAGAATTAAAACCATAAAATATTATAATGTAATGTTTACACAGAAGGAGAATTGTGGGACAAAGGAGCTAGCGAAAATATGTTTTTCTTAATCAAGGAATATGACAACCTTAAGAGACTTAATTTGGCAGCAAATAGTATACCTTTCCCCCGGACACCCTGTATTTGCTCTTTTTTTGTCTCTCTTACACCTTGTTTACTTGGTTCTTTCTAGCAATTGCTGTTTCTTTCTAAAAATGCAGTAGCAATTAATGGGAAAAAATGTAGTGTCATCAGGGCTTTAGATCAGAGATGCACTTTTGAGTATTGATTTCACCTTGTTTGGTCTGATACAGATGTTGTCGGCGCAAAGACTTTTAATCTCAGCTTTTGAAACTGCGCTTGGAATTAATTAATTTTTTATTAGTCGAACTTTAACTGCTGTAACTATTATGTATTCTTTATTATTTTTGCCACTGAAATTAATAAAACAAGGCAAAGAAATCATTAATCACCTTTAGCTGGGGGTCAACTAGCTGTTGCAAAGCCGTCTGTCTTTAAACTTAAAAAGGCTCATCATGTTTTAGCTACTCAGCCATCCAAGTTGTTGCATTCCAATAAGAATAATAATTGGGTTTGTTTAATGAAATTGAATTTTACACTGAAAATAAATTCTAGCAGAAGTTTAAAACATTTTTCTCTGGTATTTTCCCCAATGAGAAATTAAATCTTCAAGGCCAGATTCAATTTGCTCTTTTTCTTAATTTTTCCAAACTCATGGAAAACTTACTTGCATTAGCGATTCATTAAGGAAGCAAAAATATATATTAAAATAATACACCTAAACTGGAAATTTTTAAAGAACGCAACTTTATGTTTAATGGATAAAATTTCCTATAAAAAGTCTATATTTTCTTATTTTTTATAAATATGGGAACTAGAAAAAGTAGTTAATGGGTGTTGTAAGTAAGAGGCATATGCAAAAATTTTAGATTTTTTATAAATAAAATTGAAAATATTCTAGCATATTCGTTAAGGACTTTTATGATAACAAAATTAGAGAAAAGAAAAACAATATAAAGAGGAAATTATTTGAATAAATATTTTAAAACTTTTACTTTTTTTCTTTTTCACAAAATTAAACATTGAAAACTTCATTTGAAATCTGTTTAATGTAACAGATTTCAAATGAAGTTTTCCAAGACCGTATGAAGTAAGAAATAATACGAAATATGTTTGTTAAAATTCCATAGTTACAAAATAAGAGGCAAAGTATGAACAATACTCATATACATACATATATTATAACAGAAGAACACAACAATCAATTTATCTTTAAAGCCAGCAGCAATAAATTTTAAAAGAATTTCAATTATTCAGCAAACAAACATATTTTAACCCAAAACGAAGAACGCAAGGAAGAAATATATAAATGATTTTAAATTTATGTGGCATATGGAGCGGTAACAATAGTCAATATTAGCAAATAGACACATTTGGAAATTAAAGGATATAAAAATTATTGATCAAAACAAGAATATAATGAATAATAAAATAAAAGAAAATGACAAAAATTGAAATAAGGCACTAAAAGTTAAGTAGTAAACCAAAGTTAGACAAACTTATCATTAAAGATCTTAAACCAATACAAAACAAAAATATTTAATTAAAAGAAAAAAACTTTTGGCAAAGTGTAAAAATCTAAAAAAAATTTAAACAAAATATCACCACAACAATTTGTTCAAAAAAAATTTTGCAACAGCATTTTAATTAGAAAGATATTAACACATATTAAATAAAAAGCATTTAAATAAGTATGACTTTGCTAACGCCGTCGTAAAGGGCTTTACTTACTGTAAATACATAAATTAATTCACATAATATTAGTATTTTCTTGTACTAAAGGTCAATACTAATATAAAATAAAAAACAAGGGGTCGAATAAAACCAAATATTAAACTTAATTCAAATTAATTATAACTGTCTAAAATTTTAAAGAAGTGCATTTAACAACTGACAAATTTCTCAGATTTATTCTGTTAATCACGGTTGGTTGCTGCAAACGAGAGTAGTGTTTACCTCAACTAAATTAAATTGTCGTATAAGTTACGCTATGAACGTTCTTAACCCTACTTAACGTCTACACTTGACCAAATTTTGTTGAGACAAATGTCAGACTCTGTATGAAAAAATAAAAAAAAACTTAAGAAATAAATTATTTAATGATAGAGCCTTGACGATTGTATCAACAAGACTTTCTCATGTGTATACGTTAGAATCTGGCCACCCTGCTGCAGCTGTGTATTCTATTAAGACAAAAATTTACCAATGTGCATTTCGCACATACATAGTTCAGTCAAACATATTGAAAAAAAAGATCACATTTAAATGTGTAATTTTACTTTATTTCATTTTCTAATTTAACCATATTCCATTCCAATTTAACCATTTTCCTTTTGGCATAGCAAAACTTACCTTTTTCTTATTTTATTATTTTCCTATTTAAGGGACGGTTACCATTTTCTTCTTCATTTCTACCAACAACACTTTGCTTCTTAATTCACACTTACACCACACACACTCGCACACTAATGCCAAAAAGAGCTGCTCTCTTTACTCTGCTTTTAATTTTTTTCTTTTTAACAACAACACTACCCAAGCTTTCTGGCTTCGTTTTTTCTTTGTGCAGCATTTCACTTCCACAAATTTTTCATTTTCACAGATTTTCAAAAAACTTTTTTCATATACTTGTAACAGACACTCTAAGCTACATTTTTTACATTTTTCTTGGCGGAGGAACAAATTTTCACTTGGAAATTTTCAAGTTAAAACACCCGTTTTCCTGCTTGTAATTTTTAACGACATTTTGCTACAGCAGCGCGGACTGAATGACATGTGTTGTCAAACCAGGGAGATGACACAAAAATACGTTTCATTTGTCAGGTATGGTAAATTAGCTACAATTGGTTTTTAGCACAAACGGACTGGACTCCATCATATATTGCCACAACCAGGAATAACAAGTAATATCAATGAAATACATGGGGAAGTTGCTATTACGATATAATTTTAAAATAAAGCACACTATTTGCATTACAGAGCTTAGTAAAACAGCGAGTTTTGAAAAAATCAACTACATTTGAATCACATATTTCAGAAATGCTTGAGTGTATGCTTTTCATAAGAGGCAGAAATTGTATTTTGATGTACTTTGATAATTTAGCTACTGACATATTACATTATTTTTTTTAGCAAAAAAAGTACTTCGTTAAAAAAAATATTTCAAAATAACTCTAGATATTAAAACATCTACAACTAAATTTTGCTTATAAAGAAAATTAGAGTTGTAAAGCTGTTTCTTGAGAAAAATGTACAATTGTGTGGAATCTTCGACCTTTACTTTTTGATTAATATGAATTATAGCTTTTGAGCTTGAGGCAGTTTGTGTTTAATTTATTTTTGGAGCTTTTTTTCAGTATTTCGATACTCTTTTGTGTATCTTCGTCAGAAAAAATTATTTTTCGACTCCTTTTACAAAATGGAGTCGAAATATTAATAATAGTGCCATAAATTAATTAAAAAGTGACCTCAAGCTCAACGCACTATAATTAATATCAATTGAAAATAGAAATGTTTTAATGTTTAGCATTGATTCAGTAAATTACCTAACGCTATTCTATCTAAAAACCACTAATCATCTTAAAACCATCTGGTGTAAGCAAAGTCATGCAAACTAATATAAATGTTTTTTTAGTATTTATTTTTTTTAGTTCTTAAAGTGTAAAAAGTATGATTTTTCTTAATGTTTTATTGCAGTAAGTTTTTTTAGATTTTCAGTAATTTTTTAGTACTATGTAAAGTGCTTCAATTTATTATTCAATTTAAGATTGTTTACAATAAATATTTAATTCAAATTAAAAAAAAAAGAATAAGAACTTTATAACAATTTTAAATTAAACTGTAACAAAATAACAATGATGCTTTAGCTTTGTGTTAAAATTTGCTGTTAAATGTAAAACTCAAAATTATAAGTAAAACAAAAAAAATATTAATTATTAAAAATAAATTGAAAATTTGTAATGGTACTATATGTTAAATATTAACAAATTCATACAAAAATATGTAATTTAAAATGATTTAAATAAATAAACTAAATGCATTGAAATAACATGATTAAATAATAATAAAAAAAAAAAACAAATGAATCAGTAACTAACCTATAACATAATTTTAAATAAATAACAAATTATACAAAAAACAACTTTCAAAGAAATAAAGTAAATAAATAAAATTGAAATAAAATTTAGGTATAAATGAGTTTGTATTTGAATAATGGTCTAAGATAATGGGGTAAAATTGATTCAAAATTTGATGGATAGTCTATTTTTTTATAAACTAATTATAAATACTAACACTGGTATTCATAAAAAAATAAAACGTTGATCAAATACAATTAATTTAAATGAAAAATCTGTTGTAAAATGTGTTTCAAAAATGTTTTATGAATACCGGTGTAAGAGTCGCCTTATTCTCATGTAGCCTACATGAAAGTAAATATTATTAACTAGTTTCGGATATTCTTCATTTACCCTTATCACCGCTTTGAGCGAAGTGATGAGGACTTTTGATAGCTCCGACTAAGAGTTGTTACTATCAAAATCACAGCAAAATGCCAATTAGTTTTTTGCCTTAAGGCAAAAAAATTGGAAATATTTTTTCTTTTATAATTGTAAAGTAAACTTAAACGAGAATAATTGTTTTACATACATAAGTGCATGCGGTGGTATTTGAGTATAACATCTTAAATTAAATTTTTTTAAATTTCTCAATGTATCTAGATTTCTACTGACCAGAAATCTATTTTGTTACTCATATCCAACAAATTTTGTAGAATTTCTGAAATATTTTTATAATATTTTTAAATTATTTTCCATATTATTTCGACCTAAAATGTTATCAAAAAAGACCACAGCTACAATTTTAAACTTATAACGGATATTTTTTTGCTGCACACAACTTTCCTTCTCTGAACATCTCTCTTTATTTGGCACTTGTTAACAACAGCTGTCTCCTTGACTGAACATACTCCTAAACAAAAAAAAAACAATTGCAAAAAAATCGACCATCTAACCTCGCGAAATATTAGAATTTTTTGTGTGATTTTATGTTACAAATTTTAAGAAAACTTAAGTGAATAAATATAATTTAATAACTTAAAATAAACTAAGAATAACGAAAGTTTCAAAGAACACTACTGGAGATGGAACAGAATGCTAACAAACGCAGTTTACGGCTGTTTATTTATGGTGGTTTGGCATCTGTAACAGCGGAATTTGGTAAATTTTTTCAATAGTAGATATTAATATAATACATATCTATAGGAATTTTAAATAAACATATTATTTGCAATAAAAATTAATAAAACCATGACGCAATTAGAAGATTCATTGCAAAATTAATTTTAGGGGAAGAACAACAACAACAACAAAGTGTCTGTTGTTCTCTATTATCATAAAATAAATAATCTCGGCTTCGTTGGAGGCAATTTACAACTCTATTAATCAAATTGTTGTCAATAATTTGTATTTCATATTACACATATTGCACCATACAGCGGTGGTCAAAACAAACCTCAACTAAATGTAAATCCTTTAAGCGGCTCAAAACATTTTTTAAATTTGATATTAAAAAAGATATATAGGCAGCTACATATTAATTTAAGTCTCATAAAAAGCTTTAAATTTTTTCAAGTAATTTTCGGGTCGGCTTCAGTAGGTATATTGCTACCAAATTCTATAATATGTCAAAAACACTACCAAATGCTTAGAGATTTTGTATGCGAACCGGTGTAGGTTTCTCCACCACAGTGGAGAAAATCCTTCAGCCCACCCGAAGGCCGGTTTTCAAGCATAAATTTAGCATTATAGCCATGAATAGTCTTATAAACTGGAATTGAAAATTTTTTTAATTTTGAATGCTTAAATCCGTTTTTGAATGCACGAAAACGAAAGCGAAAGTAATTGAAATTTTCATTCAGCTGTTTGTATGGAACAAGTAGTATGACTGCAATAAACTTCGCAAGCTATCAAAGAAAAAATAACAATACTTTCTATCTACATTTTCAAAAATACCTAGCAGTAGTCTCTTTTGATCTCTACTGTACATTTGATATGTACACTTTGGGTGCAATTGCTCTAATGCCTTTTTGCATGCAATATTTTTCTTATCGCTTTTTAATTTGTTTGCGTCTTTTCATTTGTTTACGTACACATTTAGTCTGAGTTCAGATTATGAGTTATTTTTTGCATCAGTTTTTATTTTTAGAACTTGCATTTGTGTTTACACAGAGATTTTTCTGATATTTGTATAAATCAATTTAGCAATTGCTGCAAAAAAAAACTTTCTTAATGTGAATGCAGACTTATTTACGGCATAGGGGCTTGTGAATTTCATTATTGTCATGATAATTTTAATGTTTTTAGGTTGTAGTTGTTAACGTTTTGCTTTTTTTTTAATTTTATTTTTGATCATTAGGCACTTTTCCAATTGATACAACTAAAACCCGCCTCCAGATCCAGGGGCAAAAAATTGATAAAACACTTTCACAGCTGCGGTATCGCGGTATGACGGATGCATTTATTAAAATAAGCAAAGAAGAGGGTTTGAAAGCTTTATACTCAGGGTAAGTTAAATATGTGGAAAAAATTTTGCTTTTTGTGAAGAAAAGTAAAATTGTTGCGAAACGATAAAATTGTTTTCTGTAGTAAAGGGTTGTTTGAACATTGTGTTCAGGGGAATATTGTCATATACCTATAGTGAAGTTTCAAACATTCCTTTAAGTTTTTTCGAGTCTACTGACGAGTTGAGTAGCATCAACGGAGTGAGGGTGGCATATAGAGGGATGAAAAAGACAGAAAACAATTCATAAGTTCTGTTTTTAGAACTAAAATAAACGATTTGTTAAACTTTTTGAATATTTGTTATTGCCCATATGGCAGTGCTGCCGAATTGGGGGACAATTGTCCGCTTTAATGTTGCTTTCCCTTTAAAGGATACACATATGCGACTAATTTTCCTTTTTATCTCGTTTTTTTAACTATAACTTTTTTTAACTATAAACAACTTCTAAAACACTTAAAAAATAATAAACACTTTTGATTTCATTTAAACTCGCAGAATTTGGCCGGCGGTGCTAAGGCAAGCCACATATGGTACCATTAAATTTGGCTCTTATTACACATTGAAAAGTTTTGTTACCGAACACGGCCTGCTCGTTAATCCCGACACGGGGACAGAACGAGTATGGGGCAATGCATTGTGTGCAGCGGCTGCTGCTGCAATTTCATCAGCTTTAGCAAATCCCACCGATGTTTTAAAAGTGCGCATGCAAGTTCATGGGAAGGGCGCAATGCAGAAGAGTATGTGGGCCTGCTTTCACGACATTTACAAATATGAGGGTGTTAAAGGCTTGTGGCGGGGTGTAGGTCCCACTGCCCAAAGAGCCGTGGTAATAGCCTCCTTAGAATTGCCAATGTATGATTTTTGTAAACTACAGCTGATGGCATATTTTGGCGATCAAATGTCCAACCATTTTATGTAAGTTTGAAGTAAAATATGTTCTTAATATGTCTATAAATAATTCGCTAACTGCCTTCATTAGCTCCAGTTTTGTGGCGAGTCTGGGCAGCGCAGTTGCTTCGACTCCCATAGATGTTATACGTACCCGCCTCATGAATCAACGTCATGTAACCATAATCAATGGCATGGCTGCAGCAGCAACACCTGCCAAACTTTACAATGGCAGCTTTGACTGTGCCCTACAGGTATGACTTTTAAATTAATAACGTATTATTTTAGGTCTGTCTTTTTCAGCCGTTCATATGCCGCCGTCACTTCGTTGATGCTACTCCGAAAGAACTTAAAAGAATGTTTAAAACTTTACTATATATTCTGTTATACACATGAACATAATGCGAATTACAAATGTTATAATAGAATAGTTTTAAGTTTTTTCAAGGCTACTGAGGAGTTGAGTAGCACCAACGAATTATCGGCGGCATATAGAGGCCGCAAAAAAAACAGAAACCAATTAAGAAGGTCAACTTTTAGAGCTAAAATAATACATATCAACTGGATGTTGTAGCAAATAAATAACCAAAAATTAACTTAATTATTTATTTGCTATAACAGCCAATGGAAATTTATTATTTTAGGTCTAAAAATAAATTTAAAAAAAACAGTACATTAATAAGGTATATTTTTAGACCCAAAATAATGCAAATTATAATTAAATTTATTTTTGAATTTTTCAACTTCATTTCATGTTTGCTGCAGACTGTCCGCAATGAGGGATTTTTAGCTTTATATAAAGGTTTTATACCCACTTGGCTGCGCATGGGTCCCTGGAATGTTATATTTTTCATAACCTACGAACAACTTAAGAAATATTAGGAAAAAAAAAACACTAGATTTTATATACTTTGTCTTGCAATGGCTGTTAGTTTATCAAAGAACAAAATATGTAGAAACAACTAAAATATTTAGTACAAGCTTTAACACAAATAAAAACCTCATTAAAAATATTTTTGTTTCATCATGCCCACATTTTTCCCCACATTTAAATTGAAATTATCGTTTTAATTATAAGTTAAGGCTTAGTTTAATATTTGATTGATGTATTTAAGGTGGCTTTTTTAGTCGTACAAGCTTTAAATTTTTATTTAAGTATAAGTTTTGTTTAAGTATTTTTTTTTATTGTTTAATCCTTTAAAAGTATTTTAGATTGTATTTCTAAAATGAAAGCACAAGCATTTCCTAACTTAATTTTTAATTTTGCATTAACTGAGACATATACAAATTTTCGTACTCGCCTACAGCACTATTCATAACGAAAAACGTTTGGCTAACTAATTTCCTGCTATCTTTCCTTGATGGAAATTTACATATAAAAAACTTAGCAGCTAGATAGTTAGCAAACGTGTGTTTTTGTTATGAATCAGGCCCTTAATGATTTTAAATAGAAATCGAACCCAAAAAACTCAGTTTTTCTTATTCATGTATAAATTATCAGGTCAAGTTAATGGTTTGTAAATTAGAAAAAGAAAACAAACTCTTATTTTATTATTCATGAAAGAAAATATTTGCTACACTTTTTTTGAAACGCCGGCAGTTATATATCATGTTTATAACACTAATATTATTTATGTTTTCCCCCTGGTAATGTAATTGGCGAATTTATAAGATGTCGGCCAGATTAAAAGAGACTTTAAATTGAAAGAGTTTTTTTTACACATCCACCCTTTTCTTTTTTTTTTTTTTAGTTCGCCACCCATCGTGAAACGGGGAATTTTCATTTTTAAACAAAATTAAAAATTTATGTTCTCTTTGTAAGTTATCTAAGTAGAAATTATTTAAGTTGAGAATTTTTCAAAATAAATTGAAATAGCATTTTACTTTATTAATAAATTTTACTCAAAAGTAATGCATTCAATATTATTTCGTATTTGTCAAATTATAGCTTATACGCTAAAAGTTGGAAAAACTTGCAAGTGCAAGTCGTTTTGTGGTCTTCTTCTCTAAATATTTCCGTTTTCAAATTTAGTACACAAAAAGTATTTTAGAAAATACAGCAGAAACAAGTTGTGCCTCTAGAGGGGGTTTCTATGCAGTTCTTTGGTACGGAGTATTTGTCGAATTACAGCTTATACGGCGGGAGCAACTTTACTTCATCTCACTTGGGTGGAATGGTTTTGCTGCAGCAAGTGTTTGGCGTGGTAATAAATAAAAAGTTAACAAATTTTAGAAAAATATTTTATTAAAGTCCAAGTTCAATTTTCTAACTTATGGCATATTGATTAGGATTAATTGAAAAAGCAAAATTTTATCTGGGCTACAGCCAGCTGTTTCGAACTCGCTACGCTTGTTCTCTAGTTCCCGTTCGAACTTTGGTCCTTCTAAATTTCGTGATTTTAACACCCTTTGATAACTTCAGTGCTCGCAAGTTTACTTTGCATTCATATAGTTAATTTTTAGTAACCACATGTCATCATTTCTTTTCTCTTGTGATCTTCGTCCAATTAGGCATATTCCCATGGAATTTTCCTCTTAGCAAAAAACATACATTCCTTATAAACAAAAAACTTGAGTACGCAATATTGCAAAAAACAAATTTTGGCAACGGATTGTATGTTTTTCTGTGTTTTTTTGGACTGTGTAAAAATGTGGGAGAAAAAAATCTACAAGGAATTTTTGTTTAGAATTGCGCTGAAAATCTTGTTACCACAGACAAACTGTTGAGCATCAAAAGACTGGTCTAATGCAGTTGTTTCGTCATTTTTCTAATGTTGTGACGTTTAAAATTATATAGCGAACATGATTTTGAGTACTCAATTTTAGCTTGGACCATGGCCGAGTAGATACAATTGCTAATTTACAAACGAAAATTTTCTTAAGACCTCCGTACTACCACCCCTTTCGTTTGCATTGAGCGAAAAAGTCTTCATTAATAGTCATAACGTATGTAGCTGTAATAGTAAAAAAATCGTTTACATTTCTTTTTGAACTTCGTACCAGTGTACGGAAATTTCCATAAGGAATTTAACAACTTGCAATTATGTAAATTTTACATGCAGTTCTAAGGGGAACTTAAATTTCCTTAAGACCTAAGTATCGGACTTGAGATATGAACGCATAGTTTTTGTGGTATAGAAAGCAACAGGAATTTTGTGAAAAACTTTCAGATTTACTATGGCTTTCTATATAAAAGCTGTCGCTGATTTGTGTGTTGATATTCAAGACTTATATCGAACTGTGTTTTTAAGAAGCCCTAAGATATGCTCTATTTTTGTTACAAAAAATTATAAAACAAAAAAATTTTATTTGACTGTCATAAACTGGTCTGAAGTAACTTACTTCATTATCGAATCTTAATTATATAAATAATAAATACATACAAATCAACAACAATTAACTTTAGTTTTTGCTAAAAAAAATAGTTTGGAAATATTTTTCCCATAATTTTCCAAATTTTGTTGGGAAAAGTGTGACCACTATTGAGCCGTATTAATTTGCATGCCACCCACCCAATCAAAAATTAATATGCTTTTAAAAGCACAAAACCAACAATAAAAAACCAGAGAAATTTCTTTTAATACTAAACATAAAAAAAGCAGTTTTCTAAAAGCAGAGAATAAACAAGAAAAATAGCAAGAACATAAAAATAGCCGTAACACTTTTGATTTGTTGCAATCTAGTCAGCTATAGAGACAAATTTGAGACGAAGAGTGACGGCTTCGAAGCAGCTAGTTGTCCACCCACCCACCTAAAGGTCTCTGATGTTTTCTTTGTCTTGTTTATTTAATATCGATTACAAATGTAATATAGAAAGAACTTGAGCCTGATAAACGTAATACAGAATGGCTGTTTGATCTTATAAAAACTTTCCAAGATCAAACAAAAATTTGCCTTAAAACTTTGTATTTGCTCATTGAGCAAGCATAACCTCAAAATTTGTTCTTGGGAAATTTAATGTTTTTTTCTGCACGTTGCATTTTTAGTTCTTTGTGCGCATATATTTAGCAAAAATATAAGTCAACAAAAAAAGTAGTGGTCGCGTTTTTTTTTACTCATATGGATTCTTTCTATTTTCCACTTTTTAATGTATTTCTTCAGCAATTTCGAAAAAACTATTGTTGTATAATAGTCAACAAAAAAGTAGTGGTCGCGTTTTCTTTACTCATATGGATTCTTTCTATTTTCTAATTTTTAATGTTTCTCTTCAGCAATTTCAAAGAAACTATTATTGATTACTAAAGTACTTTCAAGTATTATCTTTTTATTTTTGTACTTGAGTTTTTTTTTTTTTTTTTTTTGTATTTTATTTGATAGACAATTGTGTTGAAACATTTAATTTTCGCTTATTTTTGACACTAATCGCTTACAAGATTAATTACTCTTTTGGGTTTTTATGAGCCCGTCAATATTTTGTTATTACAGCTTTTAAAGAGGATTGCGTCTTTTTGCCTTCGAGACAAATTCGGTATTTGTCATGTTGTTAAGTTGCTGGAAATGATGGAGCACATAAAATGTTAACTCATTGCTGGGATGTTAAGCTTTGAATTGAATGATCTTGATAATGAATTGTATTTTTTTTTATATTCACACATTTTGTTTAATGTATTCGCAGCAAAAATAAGGTTAAAACGTATTTATTGGTATGTTGTGAAAATCATAGTACATGAAATCGATTTCAAATCACTGGCCGATTTTTGTGACTTTTTTTATTTATGAATTTCATAAAAAATGAATACTACTGCAAAATTATGTGTTTCTTAAAATGAAATTAAATTTTTGGCGGGGGCTTTTGCTAGAACGAATCTAAAGGTATTACTTTTAATATAATCCAGAATCCAAATTAGAGATCTTTAATATAGACTCCAGGCTCATGATCATAACTATTCCTTACCAAAGCAGTGGCAATGAGCAGGAAGCCAGCTTAAAGTACTTGGACAGACGGCACAGCCTTGACCGCCTCATACCTGCATGAGTTCAATGGGAAAAAGTTTTATTGTTGAATAATGGCCCTCTGCGTTTATTTTGTTTTTAAACTATTTTAATTATAAAATTATTCAAATAACAATTAGCTTAGCACCAGTGATGTCGCCGATTTATTAATTTGGGTTTTTCTCAAACCCGCTGCTTTTTTCTATCATCAATACATGTTCCACCACAACTGACTTACATAAATATTTCAACTAGTTTCAGCAAATAGTTCTGGTCGAATTTGAAATTCTATCGATTGCGTAGTCTATTTAATCTTGGTTTTATGTAAATTTAATCAATTTTTTTTTATTATGCTCAGAATAATGTTTATAAGGTTTGTTCATGCCTTTGCATGCTCACTCATATTTGTGTGGGCAAGTTGTTTGCTTGTTTTAAAAAAGTTTTTGCCAACATGCTCTGGCAATCGAACAGAGCTTCTGTAACTTAGTTTAATTGCCTTAAGTGGAAAAAAAAAAAAAAATTAAAACAAATAGGTATTTTATATTTCGGCGGCAAATAAAAACAACACAGTGAAAGAGTAACAAAAACCTTAACAAAGGAAATTCCTGCCAAACTTCTCAGCTTAAAGAAATAACTGCAATATTTTGAAATATTTTCAAACAAATTAGAATATGGATGTGTATAGAAAAGAAGACTGCTGGAAGTTAAGTTTGTATGCTTATGTAGTTAAATGCTCAATTTTGTTTACTTCATTTCAAAAAAAAAAAAAAAAAAAAAAAAGAGTTTGTCTATGAACCCACATTTTGACCACATACTTTTCTGTTACCAGTTTTCAACAAGAGAGTGGCAAATTTTTTGTTATCAAATTTGTGAAATATGTACATATGTTTGTGTGGTTTGAGTTTTTAATTGTCTAGCGTCTCAGTGACGCCAAATCCCAATATTCGATACGTAGATGTTGACACAGCTATTTCATTTCATTAATTCATTCTACACCTACTTAAAGTATTGTTGTACATTTCAACCGGCTCAACTCACCATCATTTTTGCAAGGGGTAAACCCACTGTATGTCAAAGTAGCATTCATCACACACACACACACACTTACCTATAAAAAAGAAAAAAAAATAAAAAAAAAAATAAAAAACAAAACAAAATATAAATTTATGCAAACTATTTTGACTAATAAAAGTTTCATTTTTTGATAAAGCATCTTTTGATGCAAATTTGCAAAATAAAATGTGAAACATTTGTGCACATGTACAAAATATATACACACACACTCACACGCGCAGTTATAAATATACGTAGGTATGAATATACGCATGTGCATGCATAAGCAGGTAAACAAACTTTGAGTGCAGAAAAAAGTAGAAGGGCAACTATTTTAGGTTGCTTAACGGCGGTTAACGATTCTGAGACATTGGATGCATAAGTGGGGCGGTCTCCATTAGACTCAACATGATGTCGCACATCGCTCATGTTCATGTTTGCGATGTTCCAACATATGTATGCCCGAGCATGAAGTTGGGCCTGAAATGTCATGTTCTATTTGACGATCTGGTTCTCATGAAAAATACCACAGAAAAGAAATAAATACAAAAATTTTAAATTCAAAAAAATAACCCTACAAATTTAGAAATATAAAAATCGAATAATATAATGAAATAAGTAATATGTGTACATAAATACTGAAATAAAACAAATTTCACAATTTTTCGCTAATCAAAGTCAATGAATAGCTTGGACATACGTGTTCTACATGTACAAAAACAAGACCGCATTAATACCGCTGCTCTGCCAGGCGGCATCATGTCCATGTCATGTTCAAGTTGATAGCTGGTGAAGACGTCGAGTAATTTAACTTTTGTCTCAGGACGAAAGAGCCGGACCGAGCTTAGCTTCGAGCGGTTCCATACTTTGCTTACAGACTCGAGAAATTAATAAGCAGACCAGCCAACCACTCTCGATGCATGTGTCATGCGCTTCAATGCATTTCATGCGACTCTCAACCTCAAACTAGAATCAGTGCATTGTATAAACATAACCTGGGGAAACTTTCGAAAAAGGAGCCAGACTTTGAAAGAAATGAGTTTTATAGGTTTTGTAGAGGGGCTCGTGGACCTTCCAAAACTGAAGTTAAAGTCTGCCAGAGGCTTTTAGTTTATTAATAATTCGTTGTTGAAGTTGCGGAATTTAGTAAGAATAAAATGAAAATATTGGTAAAACAGTGCTGCCAGAGAAAAGTTTTGCACAGAACGTAAAATCGCGAATTTCGATCGCGATTTCAATCATCGAAAATCGTATTTTTTTTAAAGATTTCATTTAATAAATATTTTCATAGGTATACAAAGTGCTACAGGATTTTCTCTTGCATGGTATAACCAACACTGGCTTCGCATGACAGCACACTTTTTCATTCTACAACAATTGTTATCACTATACTAAAACCGACCCCATAACCTTAAAAATGGCAACTCCGAAATTTTACGTTGTTTTTTGGTTTTTTTCGCTGCATTTTCTTTTTGTGAGGGTTTTGTTGATGTGGCCAAGGCGAATCCATTACAGGTGCCCGCATACCAATTTGTCAGTTGTTGTTGTCAGTTGTCAAATCTGATAGCAAACGACAACAAAACTCATGACGTCTCGAGAGAAAATGTTGAAGCGAATTGAATTGCGACCACCTATACTTGATTCGCCTTGGATGTAGCCATGCGGCTTTAGTTGCTTATTTCTATGTAATTGGGTTAAATAAGGGCAACAAGAGAGTAGCGGTCTCGTTATTTGTGGGTAAATATTTGCCAAATACGAAATTTATGGCATCATTTCATTGAAAATGTCATGGTCCTTGATTCAGCTTTTAATTTGTTTTTTTTTTTTGTCTAGTTATATTAATAAGTACAGCTTTATTGTAACACAAGTAACACGGCCTACTTTTCCTACCTGCCTATTCCATGCGTATTCGATGACTAATTAAAGTCTAATAGCTACGCATTTCAAAAGAAATGCCCAAACATTTACGCATTTTGTCGTTCACTAATAAATAATTCAATGACTTGATGATGACTAAAAAGCTCTGTTTCTGATAAATTCCCATAAAAGTGTTTGCGTATTATGCACTAAAATAAAATTAGCAAACCATTAGCCCAACCCGTGTTTTACAGGTTAATTTGCTTAGTTTAGTCATAATATTAGTTTGAGATGATCAAATTTGACACTGGCTTCGAATGGGACTGTGTAACTAATTTTAACAATTCGTGTGACTGATAAAGAAAAAATTTATCAAATGAATTTTGTTAGTCTGTTAATATTATGGGTGACAGGTTATCAATTTTCAAATTTGATTTCTGTTAGTTTTAGCTATAAACCATTTCTTATATTCTATACTTTGTGTAATTTAATATAAAACTACCAAATAATACCGGCCATAGCGTCTGCTAGTAAAATAGCAGGTAAGCTTTTTGTTAATTTCTTTAATGAGTTCTTAGAAATCAACAACTATGACAGCAAAATAAAAATAATTTAATCATTATTAAAAATAGATCTTTTTTTTTTTTTGTTTCGTTGCACAACACAAATTGCTAACAAAATCACTTAATAATGACTGCTACTTGGTAGCTAACGAGTTCTCATGTATTTTTTTTTTTGTTTTTTCTTATTCTCAACTTAAAAGTGAATAAAATTCGTGACTTAAGTCTTTTTGAAATTGGTTACCCTGTGTCAAAATAGAGAAAAACTCAAGACATGAACTTTGCAACTTCTTCTTTTTTTCTCTCTCAAGCGTCTGTTGTATTTAACCTCCGGCTAAACAGCAAATGTATCTATTCACATCTTCTTTCAGCAAAGTTTGAAGAAACGGGAAAACCCCAGCCCAAGCTGGGGGTCATAAATAGAAGAAAATCACACAACACAATGGTGGTTTATAACTTCGGATTTTGTTTTTTTGTACAACTTTCACAATTTAAACACAGCATTGAGAAATATCGAGTGAGTGAGAGAGAGAGGGAGCCAGAGAGAAAAACAAAATAAGCAAATTTCAAACAACGTCATGGATGCTGTTTTTATATCAAATTCAAAAAAAAAAAAACAACTTCAAAGATATACGCAAGCAGATAAAATATTATTTACATATGTACATAAGTTTGGCTTATTACTAATATTTTAATCGCATTGCAAGTTGTGGGTTGTCGAAAAATTCAAATGTCATCAACGGCTTGTTGTTTGCTTAAAAGTGATTAAAACTGAAACACCAAATTAAAATGATTTAACGAAAAATTAAAATTTAAGCGGCACTACTGGGAATTTACGTTGAAAAACAGGATTTTGATAATTGATACAAATTAAAATGGTCATTTGTCGTTAGATAATGATGATGATGATGATGACTAATGAATGATTAGAAAATAAAAGTAAAAAAAAATTAACTGACTTTGGCCCAATTTGTTATTGCAAAGCAAGCAGACGCAGTTTACACCTGCGTGTATATGAGTTTTTTATGTGTGTATTATTGTCTAAGCCTTATTTGTTTTGTAAAATACTTCGAATGCCAAAAGCGGCCTTAAATGTTTACCATTAACACAATTTCGCTGACAGAGGTTTTTGTTTAAGAAGTCTACGAAAAAAATCTTTTTTTAAATATTTATTAGCCAAATATGGTTTTTTTTTTGGCACTTAATATATTAAATTCATAGCGGTACATTTTTGATTATTATTATTATTTAGTTTAAAAATATCAAAATGTTAATTTCAGTGCGGTAACAGTTGATTGTCAATAGAATTCCCTTCTATATGTGTGTATTATAATTAACACATTGTTAAAAATATGTGGGACTTTTGGCAAAGGGTTACACAATAGGAGGTGTTTGTGTTTTTTTTTTTAAACTTGGATCAGTACTCCGGCGACAACCCCTATTTAGGCAGTGTAGTGTACCTGAATTGGGAAAATAGGTTTTCGGGAGTGGAAAGCAGCGAGTAGTGTTTGTATACGTTAGATTTGAACATTATTGCATTGTAACTGGCGGGGGGAAATGTGTGTGAATTTTTTCCACAAACAAACGGTACGGTAGAAAAATTAATTATTTCTATCTCGGGAACATTATCTCTGATCTTCTCAGAACAAATTCCATTATAATAGCTTGTCGCACACTATGATGAGCTTCAGTGAATCAAAAAAATTCGATTTCCTACCGCCATAGTCCAACTAAAATTCCCATGTGTGATCTTTAAGCATTTTGGTTCAGGAATTATGGTAATTATAGAAGAAAAGGTAGAATAATGGAAAAATAAATTCATTTGAAGCACTTTTTCTACACAACTGCTGTGATTGATATTAATTAAACAAGACAAAGCAAAGAAAACTTGAAAGATTTTTAGCTAGGGGACAACTAGCTGTTTCAAAGCCGCCACACTTCCCGTCAACACTAGTCCCTGAACTGAAAGTCTCATTTTTCTAAAACGACAATCGTGCAGCAGATTCATTACATCTCATCCACTGAAATCAAAATGAATAAATACTTATTTCAATCCAGATAAAGCAAAAATATCTATCCCCTAATTCATAAAAATTATTACAGGCTTATAAGACTGTTATTTGACATATTTTTATGGAAAATCTGTCAAATAAGAGCTTTATAAACCTGTTATAATTTTTATGAATTAGACCCCTAGTGTATAAAACGCAGATCTTAAAGTATAGAACGTGTGTGGTTGTGTGTGCTACTACAAAATATGTACAGAAATTAATCTTTGGTTTCTTTCTAAACCACTTTTTAAGTAATACCAGTATTTTTTTATTATAAAATTTTTTTTTTATTTTTTCGGAATTTTCTAAAAAAAAATTTTAATACGAAGAAATATAAAAATTTATGTAAAGACCATCACCTCAAGAAAATACTAATATTATATGCTAGAGTTTTAAGCTATGCTGACTGTTAAGCGCAGTCTACCCCTGAATTTTTTTAAATCAGTTTAAAACAAGCTCATTTTATTAAATGCCTACTTGCATTTTTGGCTCATTTATGGTTGTAGCTTACATATGTACATATTTGCAAAAATATTAAAATTAAAAATTAATTGCAGCAGTTATCCTCACAATGATCTTATGACATCTTGATTATGAAGTCGTTTTATTGTCTTATCAATTAATGGAATGTAATTTTAGTTTTGGAATTCTGTTCAGTCTTTTCATATTTTTTGAAGCCTGTTGTTTGGTTGTAGTGAAAATAAAAAATTCGTTTTATTTTCAATCACAGAATTCTGTAAAAAGGCTTACAGAACTAAACACTGGCTTTAATTTTAATAGCATTTTTTTTGTAGTATAACTATTATTGCTAGAGCTATTTAGAAATATGTAAAAGATAATAAAAATGTTTTTCGTTCAGGAAAATTTGAAAGTTTAGTTCTTTAAAAATTCATAAAAAAAACAGGAAACCTCAAAGTCAGTTTTGTTATTAATGTATGGAGCTGCATAAAATAGATATAAAATTATTAAAAATATAAAAAATTAAAAAAAAAAAAAAAATTAAAAATTAAATAAATGAATAATAAAAAAAAAATAATGCCTCACACACGAAAATCGATAAGCGCACAGATATTGCAAAGGCATCTAAATATATGAAAGAAAGTATTACCAAGAAATGTCACATTACATTAAACTGTTTAAGCAACCTCTTCAAGAATATCGTATTATAGAAACAAAAACTTGCAAAAGAAACTTAATCATAGATTCTGAAATACTGATTATTTTTGTGGTTAGAGAAGCATAATACATCAAAAAATATATGGTTGTGGTATAATGTTATTGGAATCCCTGCAAAATTTCAATGGCGGTAGTGGAGTAGGGCGATTTGCTGGTATCGAATCGTTGCCTCCATAAACGTACAACTCATCAGGTGAATGGAAATTAAGGCATACATGCGTATACGTACTGCATTTCCACACAGTTCATGAGAACGACACATCAATCATACGTATCCGTTAAACGATTGTCCATTCATTCAATGGAGTATTCCAAACCTGACTGTTTTGAGAAACCGATTTTCGAAATATGCGAAAAATTAACGTTTTTCAAAATCCAGTTTTGAAACTTAATTTTAGAAAAAATCCGATTAACAGGTTTTTTTTTAATAAAAAATTTGTTTCTTTTAGTTTTCTGCTATAAAACTATCTTTATCAACAGTAAAATTTAGCATTTTCATCGACCATTGTTTGATAACAGATACAAAGAAACAAAAAGTCTAACAAGTAAACATTTTTCTTATTAAAAGTCTTACATATTGAACAAAGTTTTATAGAAATTCATTTATTAAAGAACAAATACTGTGCAATTATAAATTTATTTATTGGTTTTTGTTGAAAAACAAAATTCACATTAAAGATATAAGAAGAAACTTTTTTTTGAAAATCAATAAGAACACCTACTAACAATTATAAGTTTTCTTTTAGATTTTTTTGTCAATGAGGTTGTCCTTATAAAAACTACAGGATCCACCATCTAACCGTTTTTTCCAACTAGTGCTTATTTCGTGTGTGGTAACACCTAGCTCATGTCTGAGTTGACAGATAATTAGCTTATCCTTTCGCTGAACGAATATACTTGTGTATACGCTTGAACAACACTGGGAAACATTGCGACGGATTTCGGAAAATGAATGTTAGTTATATGGTGAAAAAAGTGAAAGAAACTGGTATCCTCATCGATAAACCAAAGCGTGAAGAGCCAAAAACAGTGGCCATCAACATCAATTCACCGTCATTCTCAACAATTGAATATTTCGGAGACCTTGATATGACGTCACACAAAGTCCAATTGGTTCAGGAGTTGAAGCCATTTTCAAAAAAAAGGGTTTTGGCGAACCCTTTATAAGACTTCCTTTCTAAAAAAAAACTCCCCCCTAGAGATACATATATTATAAACTTTGTTCTAATTTATTTGGCGTTCAATAGGCGCTGTTTTCTCAGGGCAAATATTTATTTATTAACACATTTTATTGCCCTGACTGTAACCAAACATCCATGGTTGCTTTATAATATTTTTGTGTAAAATACGTTCTGCAAATACCGGCAATATTGTACTTGCTTTTACAAAAGTATTTATCTTCAATTTATTTAATGGAATGTGGAAAATCACACAAAAGCTCAAACATTTCAAAGTGATATGCCTTAAAATTTTTTATTTCTTCAAACAATGTGTCATTCAAAAAATCTTATAAATCATCTGAAGCATTCGCAAAAGCTCATCAAAAAAGAAAACAGCAAACGATGTGTCGTGTGAAATTTCCGCCTTCACATAAATTGTAGCAACAGAACACACCCACATTTACAAACACTAAAAACTGGCGTGGCGTCAGTCATGAGCAGTAAATTTCTATAAAACATCCATAAATGATGAAATGCACTTGTCTCAACTCAATTGCTTACAAAACTGCACATCAAGCTTGAGTCATCATTAGGAAATCTGTTTACGCAATAATGATGTTTATCACATCGATGAATGATTTTAACATGATCGGTTTTTTGTGTAGAATATATTTCAAAAATTAAAAGAATAAAAGAGGCCACCCAAATAAAAAGAAAAGAAAATAATTGTGATTATTTCACTTTTCACATGTCTCCCCAGATGAATAAAAAACCAAACAAAAAAATTCAAGAGAAAATGAGCAGATATCATAAATTAAAAACAATATTGAATAAAAGTTCTATAGAAAATGTTACTCTTCACACATTTCTCCCGTGTTGAATACAATCTTTCAGGCGAAAAAAAAATTCGTGGTAATAAAAATAGGTGTGATAAATTCAAGAAACTATTATTTTTGTGAGTTTGTAATGCGCTTCAATAAAAATATGCTTGAAACTCCTCTAATTTAACTTCTTTATTTTTCTTTCGAAACCGAATTCAGCTCGTCATTCCTTATGTATAAATAAATATAATATTGTTAACTAAGGCTTGAAAGAAATAAATTTATTACCTGCTTTCAAAGCTATAAAATTCATCTCTAATCAAGCAACACATTATCTATTCTATTGTATGACAAAGATTTAGGACTTTACACGAAGCTTGTAAATAACAAAAGTCTGATACATCAATCATCAGATTAAAAATGCCATTAAAATTTGTTTACATTATATAACTACATTTATTTCTAACACCATTAAAGCCTTCCAGTTTTTATAGAGCTTATGATGTTTAATCGCTAGAATGTGATCTTTATTTGTTTTTCAATTCGCCATGGAATTTGCTCACATTAATAGAAAGAAAAAAACTTGTTTGCCATAGATATTGCAATATAATTATTTTTTTTTTCTTTCTTTCATTTTTACTTCTGCTCAAAGTTGCTAATTAAGTTCGTCATTTAATCATTTGAATTCCGAATATAATTTGTTGCTTATTTATGCATTTTTGTCTGGGAAATTCCCATATATTAAAAATTTAGTTCCACAGGTTTTAATAATTTTGTATCTTAACTAAAATTTCTTTTAGTTTTTTCTACACACATATTTTGCATAAAATTTGCAGGTCATTTTTTAATGTCTTGCGCTCTAAAACCTGATTTCACTACAGTTTGGCTGGCTGTTCAATAAAAACGTTGATCGACGAGACCCACAAAAACTAAATTACCATAATAAAATTCAAACATTTTTCAAATATTTCTACAACCATTTTAGAGCAATATTTTACAATAGCAAGATAAACGGCGCCAGCAAAATTGGTTCCAATTAATCAAAATTTATAGCAAAAAACAAAAAACAAAAACAGGAAACCACGTGGTTAATTTTACAAAATGTGTAAAGCAAACAAAAATAGGCAAGCAAAGAGAAGTTGGTAGGTATGTAAATTTGGATTTCAGGTTTGGTAAATAATTTTCAATTATGTATATTGTAGTACGTTTATAGGGCTTACGTTCAGTCTGTGCTATTTTTGTGACTTATATAAATTAAACAAGACAAAGAATATATCAAAGATTATGAGCTGGGGGACAACTAGCTAAAGGTCATTGATGTGGCTCATTATTCAGCTTAATATTGCATACAAAAAGTTGTTGGAATATTGACTAAATTTCAAATAAAACTCTCTAAAAATTGAGCTTTTGCAGACCTTAGCATACTTGAGGGCGCAAAATTTTACTACAATGGCAGCTGAAGCTCTTGTAATTCCCAAGTATGTACTATTTATTTTATTTTTTTTTTTATAAAAACTCTTTGAAATTTTTAGCACCAAGTGCAGGCAGATAGTTTTTACAACTAGTAAATGCTTATGGCGCCAATTAAATTTTGTATGTGTGTAATCACAGCAAAAATATTTTTTTTTCTATAAACAGAATATTTGATGAAGCACAAATATCCTGAGAATTTCATTAAAAGTTTTAATAAATATATTATTGTGCCGGAAACTGGTTAATATTACAAATGCACCCATTTTGCCACCACCTAAAAGTATGCCGCCTATACTATATGAAAAATTTTACCAGACATAGAAAGCAATTAAATCGTTCTATTTAGACATAAAACAATAAATTTCAATTGGTGCTTAAAACAAATATTAAATTCAATTTTGATTAGATAATTTCCTTAAAACATTATTTTGAAGATATACGAAACATGAGAAATTATGTGTGTGCAGATAAAGTTAACTTTAATTAGCGGAGACATACACCACTTTACAAATTTTATGGTTAACAGAGCTCTGTTGACTGCTTAACAGACACTGCCAAATAGATGGATTACTTTCTTGGAGGGATATCCACCAATCTTAGTAACATCCTCCTGGGAAGATATGAAGTGGAAACTGTTCTCTGGAATATGTATTTTGTAGTTTTGACTATAAAGTATATTGAAAACTATTCCCAAGGACAAACGTGACCTGTGTATTTGTATGAATTAAGCATTAAGACATTGTTAGGCTTTCACAATATAATGTGATTATATTTTTGAAGATACAGTGATCACTCGTAATAGAAACCAGAATTGTATTGAAGTCCATTTATTGCTTTTCATCTTTTATCTCAGCCTACCTTAAAGCACCCATATCAGGCGTCAGTTTTTATAAACCACCCAGCTTTTTTCGACAAGCGATAAAAGACTTCTTTATTTATACGGCTGCTTTGATTTAAAAGAGCTCTGAGCATAAAACGAGATGCAAAGTCTTTACTAATGCTGAAATTCTAAGATGAGGCAACGATTGACAAAAGTGTTAGGATATTATTATGCTTCCGTAGTATACAGACGATTACTCTTTCACCATCTGGTTATCTCCTCGAAAATGCTATGAGCCCTTTTAGTACAAATCAGAATAGTATTGATATTTCTTCTTTGCTCTAAAATTTTCATCTCAGCGTACGCCAAAACCACCCATAATTCTTCTTGAGCCACCAAACTTTTTTCTGTAAGTGATAAGGGGCTACTTTATTTTTTGTCGTCTAGAGTGTACAAACAATTGCTTAGTCATATTTTTTTTTTTTTTTTTTTTTTTTTGGTATATCTCTAGAGATACATTAAGTACTTTTATTTAAAAGTCGTAGTGATATTGATATTTCTCTCTCCGTCTCTTTTTTGGGGGCCAAACTTTTTTCTCAGCCTGTTCCAAATTGCCCATGTGAAGCATTAAAACTACACCAATGCCTACTTTCTAAAATCTACCCAGCTTTTTTGGACATGTAAACAACAGCATGAACTAAATAGGGTCCCTAACGTTGCCGTTTCAATGTCACTTTTAAGAGCTTCATTTCTTTTTCTAAAACGTAATATTGTTACTTTAACCCCCGATTTTTGACTTGGGATTTAAATACAAAATTAGTAAATTTTCCTTAAAATTTAAGTTGGATTTAAAATAGCTTTCTGTTTTACAGTCTAAAATTATTTTTGGTAATTAATTGTAATAAAAGTACGGCAGCACCATGTAAGTGTCAAAAAATTATCGATAACTCAATAAAAAACAGCGGTTTAAACAAATATGGAAGCAAGTGAAATATGTAAATAAATTGTTTCTTAAAAATTATTAAATTGAGTAGCAAAAGTGATAAAAGGACTCTCAATTTCACTGCCACAGAAGTTGATTACCTTCTGGAAATAATAAAAAATCAAATTATGAAACAAAATAAACATGTGCAATTTTCTTAATTTGCAGAACAACACCAAACAGTCAAAATCATATGACAGTTCGAAAAACTTAAATCGATTTTAAATGGGCACGGCAAGCCGTTTAAGTTTGATTTAAATAGCAACTGTTTGACTCAATTTTGTATTTAAATCAAGTTTAAATTGAAATGGCATTTAAAATCCAAGTCAAAAATTGGGGGTAACACTTACTTTTAAATTTTAGCATTATTTTTACTGTGACTTTGCAGATAGTACATTTTAATCGCAAGCTCTTGATGTGCACTGCACGCATGTACATATTTTTTTAAGTTAAAAATTAATAATTGAAAATTCAAGCGGAAACCACCAACTACACTGCCAGTACTTTGACCTCAATTGAAAATCAATATCTTCCTGTTGCGTTGAGCGGAGTCAAAAAACCAGAATGAAAAAACAAGCGAAGAAGAACAACTTGTTTACCATAATCAACTCTAAAGGTGGGATCACACGATTGCCGCAATGCACCAATTTTACACAATTTTTATTGGGCTGAATTGGAGCATAATAAAAAATTTATCCCAATCAAATTCTCTGCAATCACATGATTGTCACATTTTACTGAAATTTTATTGTCGCAAATTGCCGCAAAACAATTTAGTACCAATAATTGGCGCATTATAGTCACACGATTGTTATATTATACGGCAACTATGAGAAACAGCTGTTGTAGCTGATGACAAACTTTGTTTTCCCAAAAAAAAAAAAAAAAAAACAAAAATTGATTTAATGATAAAACTATGGTTTGTTCATTAAAAAGAAAGAAAATTGCTTCGCCTATTATTATAATGTTGTGCGGCCTGAAAAAGCAAAAAATGAATAGTAACAAGAATTGAATTTTGAAAAGCAGAAATCATGTTTGGAAGACGCGTTTAAACAATTTTGAAACTAAATAAATGTATACATATGTATGTACCTATGTAGATTATTGGCGGGCATTGTCTTCTTTGGTTGCCGCATGAGAACACAATAAATATTGGTGCATTTTTAGAATTTTTATTGGTGATTAGTTGTATGTCAAGTGTTCACATGGTTGTCGCATCAGGGTTGTATTTCATTGGGACAAATGGGAACAACATTCGTTTTGGTTGCCGCATGAGCCAATAAATTGTGCTATCACACGATTGGCACACAAAATGTACCAAAAATTGGTGCATTGCGGCAATCGTATGATCCCACCTTAAGGAATTTATTTACATCCAACGTACACAAGGAGCGCATTGCAAAGCGGGCAGGCAAAACTCTATTAATGTATGCATGTAACTTCATGTTGTAATGACGTCAATATATTTGACTATGATTTTAATCTGATGAATTTTTCCTTTTTTTGTGCAATTGCGTTGTGCTTTATTTTAAAATTATTCAAAGAATACCTGCTGGTTTAAAAATATTTCAACAACTTCATTTTTCTTTTTTTTTCAGTAAATTTTAATTAATAACCCCGGCATGAGTAAACACGTACCTTTAGATTTTTGTTTTTTAATTGTAAGGATTTGAAGTAAAAAAATATTTAAGCCCTCCTTATTATTTAGCCAAAAAAAAAACTTTTTCCGCCTTAAATTAATTTCTTAAATCATTTATTGGCATTTTCTTTGCTCGTATTGAGTGTCATTATTAATATAGTGTCACATTTTTATTGGTCACAAATGATTAACAATTGTAGAAATTTGACATTTTACAATTGTTAATAATTTTATCAGGCTTGAGTTCGATTTTACTTCCTCAAAATTGAGAAGCATTTTTTTTTGTAATAAAATTGTAATGATCTAGATTTTGTTTTTTTTAGAGAAAACAAGAAAAGTAAAGTTGAAGACTTATTGGCCGGGGAGCAGACCAAGGCTGCTTCACGTCCCTCACAACGCTCATCCGCACCCAAATTGCAAGTGGCAAGAAGTACACATCGTCTTCAAGAAATCTTCAACTCCTCTAAATGGCTGGTAAAAATTTATTTTATATGACAGCCGTGTCTCTCTACATACTGTACTGTAAGGCCTGACTGCTGGTTTTTCAAAAACCCATAAAAAAGTTTCTTCAAATTTTAATTGAAAAAAAAAAAGAAATTTTAATTTTTCATTGTTGTTTTGAACATAAATTCCAGAGAGAACAAATGTGTGTGCGTGTGTTTTCGTAAAACAGACGGGCTGATGAGTAAAAAAAAAACATCAAAAATTCTAAAAGAAAAATTTGCCCAATTAAAACTGTTTTTATATGTAAAACTTTTTAACGGCTTGAGTATGTACAGACATATTTAAGTAGGCACATGAATGGTTTAAATTGTAACTGACATTACCAGGATGGCTAAACAATTGTCTATTTATGCGAACTCATGATATGATTACAAATGGCAAGATTTATGTACTTGGCTTTGCTTTGCCTGTGCATGCATACAATATGTATGTATGTATGTACATACTTTTGAAAGGTAGGCAGGCTTTCAATAGATTTTTAGAAAACCACATTAAAACTTAAACAAAATTTAAGATTAATAGGGCATTAATAGCTGAATACCAAACAAAGTGCGTACTCAGCCCCACAACCACACATACATACATACATATATGTATATTTTCATACATATGTATATACGCACATATTTTATGTGGTGGTCAAAAACTGAAAACAACAAAAAAGAATCACACACACACACACACACAACAGTCCAAAACAAAAACAAACATTTCGACCGGTCTTTTTGATTAACAAAAAAAAAAAAAAACAAAATTTTAGCAAAGCAAAAACAAAACCCCAAACAAAATGGGAGAATTTCGTAGAGAGCACAGAAAAAAAACCCGCAGAGCAGCGTGCTTTAGTGAGCGCGAGGAATTTTTTGCAAAGTTGTTTAAATACAGGCGCCAAATTGGAGACGCAATCAGTTACAAATATAAACCCAAAGTGTTGACGCTGAAAATCAAATACAAAAAACTGAAAATTTAAATTTATTTATTGAAATTGCTTATTACAAAGAAAAACTTGTTTCAAATTAAATCAGAAAAAATTCTGAGCAAAGTGTTTTAATATTTGAAAAACAAATTTTTTTTTTTTACATAAAATACAAATTCAAAGAAACAAAAAAAATAAAATGTCTGCCTGCAAAGTGTATTGTTTATCGATAGCCTCAGTGGCTTTAATTGTTTTGAGCACATTTCTATTTATCTCTACAACGGAAGCTGCTGTCTATTCCCAACGTGCCTTTTTCCATCCCGGTAATTATTATTTTTATTAATGTTGTAGTTACAAAACAATATAATTAATTGCTTGTTTTGATTTTATTGTAATTGCTAATTTAAATTACAAATGAGATTTTATTATGCATATTCAATTAAAAAAAATAAGAGAAAATCAATTAAATAGAAAAAATAAAGTAACAACAAAGACTACCTCTGTTTTTAGAAGATTCAAATACTGAAGTCTAATTAATCACATGAATTTTACTTTATAGGCGAACTATATGATTTACAATTGCTAATTACTTATTAGGCTTTATTGCCTTTTTATATGCTCAAAATTGATCATGGTGATCAACATCAATAAAGAACATAATAAGAGTAAAGTTGAAGAGTAAAGAAGAAAGATTAACTTTATACTAGAACTATATGATTTACAATTGATAAATATTTTATCTGACAAGAGCTCGATTTTATTTCCTCAGACTTGAAAAATAATTTTTGTGGTGGAATTGCAGTGATTTAAATGTTTAAAGAAGACAAGAAAAGTAAAGTCGGAGACTTATTGACCGAGGAACATAGCATGACTATTTCACATCCACCACGACCCATCATCAGCACTCAAATTGCTTCGAACCTAGAACATAACCAATTGTATACTGTTTTTTAATCAGCAGTGCTTAGCCTTCTTTTTTCCTGAGTTCTTCTTCTTTACTGACTGTCTATATTTAATGTTATTAGGCCACTTTGAATCTTATTGTTGATTTACCAGTTAATTTACCAATTGAGTTTTGTGTTTATTGCCATTGTATCAGCAATGACATCGTTCTCAAACATTGCGCCCGGCCCAGTGGAAGACTTATTGGCCGGGAGAACATGCCAAGGCTGTTTCACCTCCGTCCCAACCATTTACGCTTCCCCCACATTTTTCTTACCATTTGAAACCAGCCTATTTTTTATGCGTTATCTCAAAAACCAAGATTGTATCAGAATCTAAGAACATACTTTTTTCAGAATTTTTATTTTTTTTTTTTTTAAGAACAAGAGCTTTGAAAGCACTACTGCAGACATCTTATCATAGCTTTAAAATGTCGTTTTCTGTTTAATGACACAATATATGCAAGAATTTTTTGCAATTAAGTTTGCCATCAGAAGAACATGAAAGTTACATATGTATATCAAAGAACCTGGAATAAAAGTGTTAAACAATTTCCAGTCTTAAACAATTTCATATTTTTGAATCACATTTATGTTTTTTTTTTAATTTTTGATTTTAGTTTACGTATAATCTATAAATAACTTCAATGATATCAACAACAATCAAATTTAAATTACAACAAAAAGAACAGGCATGCAAATCGGCATGAATGCATGAACTTGGTAAACAGAAAACAAAAGACTCAAGGCACAAACACGTACGTCATATTTACTTGAACAAAAAGCAAAAAACGAAATGGGAGATTCAGCAGACAGGAAAAAAAAGTTGACTAGGATTAAGCTGAGAACAATAACAAAGGTTTCTTCACGAGCTATTGTTAAGGAATTTAAATTCCTCAAAATTAATAAAAAGCAAAACAGCTCATTTTGCCTCAAGGTGGTTTGTAAATCTTATAACATTTATAAAAATAAAGAAAAAAAGAAGGTTTGTAAGGAATTTTAAGTGTATACTTATAAATATACTAAAACTCTGAGTTTTTGAGGGAAACAATCAGATCAAGCCTAGTTCCTACGAAATTTTTCGCTCTGCCTTCTGTCTAACAAAATACTTGTTTCTTGCAATTATTTTTTAATTTTCTGTTCAAAAAAAAATATGTATCCAAAACTGCTCTTACTAAATCAATTTTAAATTTGTGTTTACTTAAGCTAAACACGTTCTACCTGTTTTTGAGACTATTTTTTATTATTTAGTTTGATTACATTTTGCAAAATAAACAAATAAAAGTTTTTATAGTTCCCTTCTTCATTTCTTTAGAACGCACTTACTCATGTTCTTTTTTCGATTAATCTCTTGTTTACTTCATCAACTAAAAATGTAACGAAATACGAAAGCCCAAGCACCAGCTACGTGACTTTCGCAGCGTGCGAGGCAGGCTTAGTTTTTAAAAGAATTGTATTATGCACAAGTTTTTAAGGAACATTTTTTGTGTTCAATGAACTTTCCGTAGCAAATAACTGTCTATAAGTTTTTTGTACAGAATATGTAAATTTCTTGTGGACACATTCTTTTTTTCACAAAATAGCAAAATATAGTTTAGCAAAAAAATTATTTATAATGGAATATTATCAGGGAAAAAATGTAATAAAATGTTCTTATCCATAAAATTTCTATAGAGAATTTAAGTTACTGATAAATTTTTTATGCAAAATATATGCTATTGACAAATTTTCCAAAGAAAATTTGTGTTTTCTATGGAAAATTGTTTGTAGTTGATGAATTTTCCGTAGAAAACATTTTTGTAATCGATAAATTTTCTGTGAAAAATTTTTGTAGCCCATAATTTTTTACAAAAGTACAGAAAATTTGTACCATCAGTAGAATGGCCAAAAAAAAATTTTATCGATAAATTTTCTCTGGAACATTGTGAATTTTATACAGAAAAATGTTTGCTATCGATTATCCTTTCAAAGAAAATTTTTAATTTTGATACATTTACCATAAAAATTTTTTATGAAAGTTTTCGGCTATCATTCGTTTTTTTAAAGATTTTTTTTAAATAATTTTTTTTTTTGGGCGGGGGAGCTTGCCTTGGCTGTTTCACGTCTACTACAACGTTCATCAGCACAGCCATAGTGTTTTCATTATTTTCAGTTCTTAAATTGATTTTGTTAATTTAACCATTTTTAGAAATTATCTTTTAAAAAAGAACGAAACTTACCCTTTGTGTTGCCAAGGATCACATTTCATGGCCGCTTGTTAAATTTCATATTACAAACAATTTCAATTAAAATTGTTGTATTTATAAACACCAATAAAAAAACATGTTGAAATAACCTTTTTTGTCAAGAACATCTCCGCAATTAAAAAATATTAATAATAATAAATATAATGTTTAGAGCTTTGACTGGAGATGGGACAATTAATTTACGAGTTTAGGTCATTGAAAAATACATATTTTTATAATTAATTTAATAATAAATACAGACATATTATTTTCATAAAGACTCAAGCATTCAAATGATTAATTGCAACCTGACTATTTGCTTCTAAGTATCATTAGTACTACATGATAAACAAAAAGCGAATTTAAATAGTAAAATTTAAATTTTATAATTAAAATGCTTAAAATCAGATTTGAAATATGCATGTACTTGCTGTTGACTTGAAGAAACATTTTTTTTTTAATAAAACATTCTAAATGTTAAATTTTTTCCACGCTTTTGACGTCAATGTTTGATTGAAAAATGATGGCTAGTGATATTTATGTTTATCATGTCACTATTAATTTTTTTTTTAGTAAACTTTTCGAAAACACTTTATAACAAGTTGTAAGAAGAAGACTTTAACATCAACTAGAATTAAGATGCTTAAACAAGTTAAACCACTCTAAAAGCATATGGTGGACAAGACCAGACAAAAATGTAGATAAAACAGCTTAAAAACTTCTACGTAGTACAATGAACTAGAAAGATTTTTATAACTTATTTACTTAATAAAAAAGCTAAAAGTTATTGATGGATGCGGATTTTTGAGAAGGTCGTTTCTGAAAAGGTTTTTAACAAAACACACGATTCTATTATTCGTAACGTTTTGTTTGTTTTTAATTATTTTTTTTTCTCTTTTTATAAAAGTGCTAATTAATTCAAAAGATTATTGCGGTGTTTATTTAGGGGGGATTTGGAAAAGTTTTGGCTATATTTTACAAAAAAAAAAACAAGCATACAATTTGTATTTACATGATGTCAACTAATCATACTAATTGTTTATGTCTAATAATAATTTAATGCTCTGCTTATTCGTTTATTAGCCAATAAGTAATTAATTTTTATGTTAATTCATCCTTGGCTGAAATATTTGTATAATAAATAAATATCAAGCACATTATTATTTACAGCTAAAATTTTACTTCTCCCATTTTAACAAATTGAAGTTAACCATAAGCAGTAACTTGGCAAATCGAACTTGAGCCGGGTTAAGAATTTAACTCGTCAGACAAACGTATGCAAACCTGAAAGTAGAAGTATTTTTCTGTAGAAACTCATCCCCAACACAGGATTTAATTTTATAGAAATTCGTTTAATAGGGTTTGTTGCGTGAGTCTTTTGTGTTACAGAAGATATTTGATGATTGAAAGCAAATATTTTTCGTATTTAACTTACACACGAAAGCTGGCGATAGATCATGTGGTGACTGCTCCCAGAAAAACTATAAAAAAATCTATGTTGCGTAGCCTAGAAGGTATTGCGATAATGGGAAAAACACCCTGTGATAATTTTTTCATTCCTGTCATCACAAATTTTGAATTAAAAAATTTATTTTTCTAATAATATCGTCAGTTATCCTTCGTCTATCTATGTTTAAGAATTCGAACTGTAACTGCCGAATCAGCAAAAAAAAATTACAATTTTTTGTATTCAAAACGTACTGCAAAAAATGCACTAGGTACCTTTGGCAAGTTCAGCCAAAAGTTGGCATAATTTGTCGCAAACTCAAAAATGTTATCACACATTGATGCATTTTGTTCATCAAACTGAGATTTTTTTTCTTTATTTCACAAAAACGTAATTTTTTTGTTTTGTTTCAAAACTACAATTGCATGAGCTAAAAATGTATTTTTGGAAATTTTTTTTTTTTTTCATTATGACAGTACCTTCCAATATTTTTTTTATAATTTTTCTGGCAACAGTCACTATTTGACCAGTTTTCGTTTGGACGTTAAGTACGAAACGCCTTGTGTATAATAAAAAAAAAAACACGTTTAACTCAAGAAAATACTAATATTATTTAAGAGTTTCTTAAAAAAAAATTATTTACCAAAATTCAAAGTTTGCTTCTTAAATCTTATTTTAATGTTTCATTGAGAGTATTTGCTCTCAGAAAAAAAAAAGTTTGCAGCTTAAGAGGAAGTATGTGTCTAAAGTCTTTTGAGAATTATAGCAATACTTTTTATTGCGTAAGAAAAGAAAGCATGCAGCTTAAGTCTTTTGTTAGACTGTGCCATGAGTAGCGTTTTGTGTACTTTCTTCTCTCAAGACGTTTTAGGGAAATTTTAGAATTTTGCCATGAATTTAGCTGGTTAAGTTTGTGTTCAAAGTCTTTCGAATTTTGACACCAACCATTTGTAACTTAAAAGAAAAACAAACTCAACCCGGCTTTTTAAAGCAGGCAACAAAATTCAATTTCTTTTTTACTTTAAATTAATATGCATAAATTTAATTTATTAAGAAATACTTCCTTATTGATATTCATTTTTATTTGGTTGTAACTGGCAATTGTTTTTTTGTTTGTTTTTGTTTTTTCATAAAAAATAACCATTAACTTTAATTTATTTTGAACACAAGCAATTTCTTTTTTGTCATTTCCTCTTTATTAAATGTTGTTGTTTTTGTTTTTCTTTCCATTTTAGCTCATCCCGGTAAATGTTTTGATAAATTTACCCGACGCGCCATGTTGCCCAACAAGGAGTACCGACCTAAGGGGATTTGTGCCGCTCTAACATGTGACATTAAAGCACAAATCATCAATATAGAAACGTGTCCCAATATTGAAATGCCAGGTTGTGAAGAATTGCCCGTAAATCCTTCATGGGCGTTTCCAAAGTGCTGTCCCCAATTTAAATGTTTAGATTTTAAGACGGGTAAAGAGTTTGTGGTCTCAGTGTAGTTTCCCAGCAGCACTGAACATCGAAACCAACCTTTAATTTTTAACAACAACAAAAAATGACAACCATCAAAAAAGAAATACATCAACAAAGTTACGTGATGTTTATTTAAAAGAATAAAATATTATATTAATATCTCCTCCTATAGTTTGTAAATTTATGTTTGTATATAATTCTCTTTTTAATTTTAAATTGTACGTGTGTATGTTAATAATGTATGGCTCATTCATCATGTTTATTTTATAATTCACTTTATATACATACATACATATTTCGTTATTTCACTACTTTGCTTTGTTCTGTTTTAAATTATTTATTGATTGTTAAAATTGTTTTCCTTCTCATAAATTCAATTTTTATTTAACATAATTTTTTATTTCTATTTTTTATTTTTCTTATTTATTTACCAATTGTATATACATATTTATTAAAATTATTTTCTCATGCATGTCTGTGTAAAATGTATGTTTGTTAATTCTTTGTAATTTGTCTTTAATTAATAATTTAATTGAAATCATGAGTTTGTATTAATTTTTTTTTAATTTATGAAACACCTGAGTTGATGATCTTTGTGTGCGTTTTTAGCATGCTTTATTTTGTAAAACCAAACAAAATATATGTATATGTATATTAGTTGTATAAAACTTTTTGTGTTAAAAAAAAATGAAAATAAAACTACAATTATAGAATTTAAATTTCAAAAAATATTGTGGTTTCATTCAGCAAAGTTATGCACAAAAAAGAGCACTTTTCCATAAGAAACTTAGCGCTTGGCTTATGAGCTCCTGAGACCGAAATCACAATATGAATTGTGAACACAACGGGAGCTTCTGGGACCGAAGTAGGCCGCTCTCATAACTGGCGGCCCGTGAAACATATGAATTGTAATTGAACGATAATAGTAAAATGTGTTTGAAAAATTTTCATGTCATTATGTCATTACAAATTCAACTTGAGCAAAAAGATAATTTTATTAGGCTGGCAACATTGTTATTAGCTGTTCTAAAAGAATGATGTTCCTCAAAATGAGCTCAGCACCAAGCAAAAGCAGCAATAATAAATAAATTTGGGGAAAATGAAAAGAAGTCAACAATAGATTTTATTCCTTTGTGGAAAAATAAAAACGAAAAAATAAACATTTATTAACTAACATTACGGCAGACAAAACACCACTACTCAGCTTAAAACCTTCGCTAATTTCCTTCTCATCGCTGGGTTTTAATGCTTTTTATAGCAAGAATTAAAGACACAACTACCAGCTGCCAAACAAATAGAAACCGCATGGTGAAATTTCGGTCTAATCAAAAAATTTGGATTTTGGTCTGCCATCCCATAAAATATAACACTGTGAGACATTCAACTATAGTAAAACCAATTGGTTAAGTTTGCATTCACACTTATTAAGCTACAGTATAGACAAGACACACCTGTGCAGAGGTGTCAAAACTAAGAATGGAAAATTAGGATTGACCAGCAGTGTCACACGCCCAATATATCCAACACAAAAGAGTTTTATTTCATATCAAATGTCAGAGTAATTGCTATCTAATTATTTCTTAGCTTTCAAAGACACCAGCTAAGAATTTTAAAATCTTATTTCAATTAGTCAAAGCTGAAAATATTTTACTAAATTTTGTCAAACACAAGAAAAAATAAATTAAGCTAAAGTGTATATTTGCTTATCTCATAAAGTCAAAGCTTAATAGGCAGGCATTTTAGTCACATTTTCTTTAATAAAATGTGTTAAGAAAAAACTTGGAAACAGTTTTAATTAAGAAATCAAAATTCTGAATCAGGAACTCCAAATTAATTACGGCTGACAGCAAATTTAGCATACGGCAACAAGAATATCCAATTTCGGAGCAGCTGTAATGATTTGTAAGACGATTTCGGAATGGTCTTCTAATAAATAAAACTTTATTTTTTAATTTGCATAAAAGCCAACTGTTTGTTACTTTGTTAGATCTAAAAAGACCTCTTTAATGATTTCCTATCTAGATTTTCAGCCCGTCAGATGTCTCGAAAAGCTATATGCCGCTGACATTTTGTTGATGATACTCAACTCGTCAATAGATGACGAGTACATCTTAATGGCGGTGACATATTTATTTGTATATATCACTTTTCGGATGAAAAAGACAGCAAAAATTTAACAAGGTCTATTTAGACCTGGACTAATACATTTCAATTGGCTCTTATTGCAAATGTTTTTGAATATCACAATAAATAATAAATAAATCATATTACAATAAACATCAAATTTCCATAAAGTGGGCATTCAATCTTAACGGCCAAATATTCAATAGCTATTCGGCCGTGACTACACCACAACGCCGTTGAATTACAAAGCAGGCAACCTTGTAGTTTTAATAAACGTCATAAGAAGTTAAGATTTAACTACGCCCATAAATTTTTTACCTTATTTTGTATTTAATTTAATATTTTTTTTTTAAACTATTAAACATTTTACCGATTTTGCAATCGTTAAGACGAAATGTGGAAATTTATGTTTATAGTGGTGATTGTTATTAGCTTGGCAATTCAACAAGGTAAGACGAATTTTGCAATTGTAAACAAAAAAAATGAAAACAATTTCGCATTTGTTTTGAAAGGTTCGGCTATATGGTGCTATCGCTGTACCTCCGCCACACCGGGTTGCGCTGAAAATTTCAATTGGCGTGGTATAGGTTATTTGGGGGACAAATGTCCTGAAAGTGATGACATCTGTGTAAAAGTCACTGAAAAGCGTGGAGGTTTGTATATTGTTGTCAGTTATAATGTGCATTTATATACACATATAAAACATTTTGCTTATCTTCTAGCTCAAAGGACCATCATACGTGATTGTTTAAGTGCTCTTAGCTTTCGCACCGATATTCCAGCAGATAAATATGAAGGCTGCCGACCAGCTGCTAAAGATGTACATTTAGCCAATTATGTTAATCACACCATAAAGGAGCATGATGTTAAAAGAGACTACTTTAGTGATGTGCAATTTTGTTTCTGTTTTCTGGATCACCGATGTAATGGAGCCGATACTTTAAAGAAATCAAGTGCTTTACTAGGAATTGGTGCTCTTAGCATAATAACGATGTGTTTGAAATATATGCTATTTAGAGCTTAGCGTGTCACGTTTAATGCCAAACAAGAAAAACAAATTTCCACACAAAACAGAAAAAAGTGGGATTCCTCAAGCATAAGCTCCATATTAAAACAATTACAAATTTTTTTATTTGTGTCCATAGTGCCTTGTTAATGGAACGAACATATGTGAATCCTTGGATTTTAACACAAGACAAATTTTATCATTTTTAGTAAAAAAAATATAAACCAATCCGTCCAATAATTTTAGGGAAACGATGCATTCCATTGCAAATAATCATTAAGAAAAGTTTATATTTCTTAAATTTTTTATTAAACGCTTGCTTGTAATATTTGTTATAAATAAACAGTTGTAATTTATGTGTTCAATACTAAGCGAAAATTAGTGAAACAATTAAAATTTTAATTAAATTTGATTATTCATTCATTGCGGTTAAATAAAACATTCAAATTCGTATTTTGAATCTAATCATAAAATTGTACATCAAACAATGAACTTAATTATTTATCCGATATAAAAGCCAATTGAAATTTATTACTTTAGGTCTAATCAAAGTTTGACTACCAGCAGGTATTTGCATATTCCCTCTGCTCTCAAATATTTTACTTTTTTTAAACAGTAGATTTTATATATGTCTCCCTTTTTACAAAAAAAAAAAAAAAAAAAAATTGAACGCTCACAAATATACACCATTTTTATATTACAATTAAAATTTATTTTATTTAACAAAACTCTAATGGCTTGTTTTATTAAAACAAAAAAAAGCAGAAAAACTAAACAGCTGGATGTGCTGCCTGATTTTTAGGAGCACGAAAATCGTAAAAAGCAATTTCAGGATTTCTCTCCATAAATTCCTTATAAACAGTTGCCAATCGTAGGCATTCGTCAACCGACAACTCAAAGGGTCTCAGCGTGTCTTTAACATCCGCCAATTTAAATAACTCATCACACTTCTCATCACGTATTTCATGAGGAAATAACGTGCCATAGCCACGACGGCAATATTTTTGCCGCATATTGAAGATGTGTCGCACAACCTTCTCTACCAAAGGAAACGGTAAATCTGTTTTGGGTCGCTTAAGTGGAATTAGTTTGACGACACCTACATCGACTTCAGGTTTTGGTACAAATGCTTTGCCCGGTATGGTGAATTTCAGAATTGGTTGAGTCCAAATTTGTGACATAACAGATAAACGACATCTTTGCTCGTGCCCCATAGGAGCACAAATACGGTCAGCAACTTCCTTTTGGAAAGTTAACGTCATGCAGGTATCAATGCGCCTAAATGCTTGACGTCTGAGAGATAAGTCCTCAAACCAGTTGATAAGCAGTCTAGTTGAAATCGAAAACGGCAAGTTGCCTATTAAATGTAAACGATCAGAAGTATCGCTAACATGCTTTTCAATATCAAAACGTAGAATGTCCTCAATGAATATATCCACGTCCAAGTTCATTGGCCTCGAACAATCACGTAGTAGTTCTAAAGTTGGTAAGAACCGGGCATCTTTCTCAACCAAAACCAAACGTTTGGGATGTCTACGCAATATTGAACGTGTTATGCCGCCAGGACCAGGGCCTACTTCCAAGACCGTGTCGTGTGTTTCTATACGTCCAGCACTTTTGACTATTTTATCTGTTATACGCTCATCCAATAAGAAATTTTGTGATAATTGTTTCATGGCTTGCAATTTATATAATTTAACCAAGTCTCTTAGAGTGGGCAAAGGTGGCAAACGCATGCCAGACTGCAGTACACGTGCCACAGTTTCAGCCATCCTAAAATTTGAAAACGAACGTAAAAATAAAATATTTATATGAAAAAAAATACATGCATCTTACTTTTTTGTTATTCCGCTCAAACAATCCAATCAAGTACTATTCTAAAACCTCAATGTTATACAACAATATTATCGCTGCCAATCTTAAGCAAATCTTACAACTAATAAAACTTTTTATATATTTTCTTAGTTTGAAATTTTTTCGGGTTCATCAAAGTCATCCAAAAATTTCTCTTGCTTCACCGACCATATAGAATAGGCGTAAATACCCAATACAGTTCCAATCAAGGAACCGGCCGTGATCAAATTATTACGTCTAAGGCGCTGCAACTTTGTAGCTCTCTCAAAGTTCTGTTGCTCAACCAATTTCATAAACTCCAATTGGGCTTTATCAATTTTGCCTGCGTTTTCGCCGTACTTGATTTTTGAGGGTCCGTTGCTAGCAGACATTATTTTAATATTGTAGTAATTTGAATTTTGATAAAATTTGCACAAAATTTACCACATTGGAGACGTGAATTGGGGTTTGTGAAAATTTCCTTTATTATGAAGAAATTTTTCCGTATAACAGGGTGTTTCAAATAAAAATGTACTGCCAACTTTGACAGCAACTTTGTTATAGCTCATTTTAATCAGAGACGGTTTCTGACACATCGTTCCTGTTCCATACCGAAGACTTGAAATGCTGCAACTCGTACAAAGTTGGTCGGTCATGTTCGACATGCATTTTGTATTGTACGAAATTTTCCCAAAAATTAAAATCTAATCTATATGTAGTAGGTAAGTGCCATAGCATATGTAATTATGAATTTCGAAATTATACAAATTTTTGTCTCTACAAAGTCTATTTTTTTCTTCGAGCTTTATTTTTCTCTTTCCAAGAAAAAACTATTTTGACTAACTTTGTTCCAAACAAGTAGGTGATTCATGGTTGTGAACAATTTGGGCTTATTATTCAAGTTTGAGGTCACCTGAGTATATGTATATAAAATATTTAAAAAAGTATTATAAACACCAAAGCAAAATATATTTACAAAATATTTACATTACATATCAATAATGATAATCATATACCTATTTTCTATGGACTCAATTAAATACTTGAATTAAAAAATATATGTATGATGCAGATCGTTTTATAGTATTTTTCTCTAAATATTTCCGTTTTCAAATTTTGTGCGCACCAAATATTGTAGAAAATACGGTAGAAACACGTTGTACATTTCGAGGGTTTTTCTAAATATTGGTGTGTTGCAAGATAATGTTGTATATATTGTAAAAAAAGATAAAGGTATGCATTAAATTTTCTTTGGTTTATTAAATTGAGATTAGAGTCACTTTACTTTCAATAAACATAGGTACCTACATATATTTTTTATTTATTGTTAAATTCTTCGATATTTCGATACGCCTTTAGGTATTTTCTTCCTGAAAAAATATATATTTGTTGAAAGTAAAGTGACCTTAAGCTCAATTTAATAAACCAAAGAAAATTAAATAAAAAAGGTCGAAAAAATGATACAATTAACAAGGTAGCCTCGTCAGCTAAACCGTTAATCATCTGACTACTTTATGTTGTCAAGAGATTGCAGAGATGAACGGCAGTCAAAACGAGGTAGCAAATCAGCGTAAGCTTAGTGCATCTCTCTTCTGTAAATGTAGAAGTGGCGACTTTTTGACAGTTTGCATAAGTTGTACAAAAACAAAATGCATGTTATTTTTATTGAAATTGTTCTTATTGTAGCGAAAAGGCTACCTTGTTAATTGTATCATGGTATGTATCCAGAACATTCATTAAAACTAATGTTGCAAATGTTCATTACTGTTTTCTGATGTTAATTGCTGGCAGTGAAAAACTCACCACACATAAAATATGTTTATCTATTATTAACAGCTGATAATGTATGATACTTTTTGCGATATATTTCGTTCACTTGATCATACAACTAATAAGGTAGCCTCGTCAGCTGAACCGTTAATCATCTGACTACTTCCAACTGTTAAGAGAATACAGAGATGAACGGCAGCCAAAACGAGATAGCTAATCAGCGTAAGCTCTGTTGATCTATGTATGTCCTGTAAATGTAGAAGTGGTGTGTCTTTTTGACAGTTTGCAGAAGTTGTACAACAACAAAATGCACGTTATTTTGATTGAAGTTATTGTAGTGAAAAGGTTACCTCATTAATTGTATCATGGTTCACTTCCGTAGTTTAAAAATACATACATACATATGTATGTATGTATGTTTGTATATGCATTCATACTCAAGGCAAATCTATCTACTTTGATTCATACCAAGGCAGATCTGCCTTGATTCATACTATATAACACTATCCTCTATATTCATACTATCCCCCTAATTCATAAAAATTATTGCAGGCTTAGACGGCTCTTATTCGACATACATATTTGTATGGAAAATTTGTGAAATAAGAATTTAATAAACCTAAAATATTTATTATGAATAAGACCCTATACATACATATGTTTTAGTAAATAGCGCTACATACTCCATTTTCTTTAAGCACATGCCTTTTAACACATGTTCGTAATTTTTTAAACATTGATAGTGTATTCAAAACGTATATATCATTCCATTTTGTTTCGTTAGACGAAATATTATTCGTTTTTATGTTCGCATTTCTATCTTTGAAAATTTTCCATTTACCGGCGTTATTTTGCCGTTTTCATTCAGTTGTTTTTCAAACGTGAACGCGTGTGGTTGTAGTGATTGGAATAGAAACAGTAAGAAAGTGAGAGAAGTGAGAAGTGTACAATCAACGGCAAAGAGACGAAAGACGAAGCAAAACAAAAAACAATAACGAAAAAGGTACGCGGTTTTTACAACACAACGCCAGCTAGAAAGAAAAATTCCGCATAAAGCAGGGCGATAGAAGTAAATAAATTCGATTTTTTCTAATAAATTACATACACAGACTGTGACTGGTTGCAAATTGCATTACAAAAAGAAAAACTGAGTGAAACAATTTTTATTATTTTTAACGGCCAACGTCACTTGAATTTTAAACGAAACAAGCGTGTTTTTAACAGAAACGAACAAATTAATGAAAAGGTGATTCGTACAAAAGTAAATAAATTAAATTTTGTTTCTTGATTAACATTTTAAAACAAAAGCAAAAAGCCAACATCGATTAAAACGGTACATTGCTTAAGTGCTTTTTTTTAATGCAAGTTGGAGGAGTGAAAGGAGAAGTGAATTCAATAGCATTTGTATGAATGTGTGTTAACTACCTATGTATAAGAAGTGTGTTTGGTGTAGTTGTTGTTTGGTTTAAAATGGGGCTGTAGGGGGAAGATAAAAAACAAAGAAAAAATTGCACATTATTTGAGTAATATTTTTAACTTGTGTATTAAACAATTCATATATCTTTTATCTCGTTTCATTTGAATGCAGAATTTTGTAATAAAATCAACAGACACAGACATAGAAGCAACAAAGTACAGTTAATAAAGCAAACAACTCTGCAACACCTTCGAAACAATACTACATACTACATATACCTAAACAGGAACAAAAACAACAACAACAACATAACATACAATCAACAAAACAAACAGTAAACATGGTTTTAACGAATATTGAATTATGGGCTGCTGATGGTTCAACTGGCTCCACAGTGCCTTTAGATTTCGAAACCAACAATCCACATGCACGACATATAAATCCCTTTGATCCACGTGTTGTACCACAAATGAGCTCAAATTTAAATCATTTGTCATCAAATGGTTACTATGGTTTCTCCTATGTAAATGCTGCTCATAATATTGAGGTGAACAATAACAATAACAACAACAATAATAATAATATAAGCAACATTAACAACAACAATAATAACACTACAACATGTAATTTGATGTCAAATGATGTCAATGGCATGAATAATGCAACCGCTGCTCTACAACAAACGTACGCTTTGTCAGCTAATTTTGGCGGCTCTGCTTACGCAGCCGGCCATGCTGTGAATGTAGCACGTTGTAAAAAACGTTTCTTCGTTATGAATGACAATGATGATGTTGTTATTTCTGCTTGTACAGATACAAAAAACAAAAACCATTATGGCAGCGAGGTTTCAGCTAAACGTTGTCGTTTTGACGATGACTTTACGGCTCAATATTTTAATGGTAAGTATGTTGAAGTACATACATACATACATAAATAAAAGATGAACTAAAAGACAATAAGCCAAGTTTTTATTGTTGTTCTCATAAGAAGCCCAAGTATGTATAGGTTTCCTTTCTAAATAAATAATTAAATATGTTGGTATCATTAAGGTTAATGAGAAAAATCAAATCTACAAACTTTGGCACGCTAAGCGGGTTTTCGTAGGGGTTTGAATGAAAGGCTGGTCAGCTCTGCTTTTCAACCGGATTTATTTATGTATGCTGGTAACGGTCAATGTCAATTTTACCAATGTCAAATTGTCATTGAAAATTTATGTTTTTACATAATACGTCACCCTACTACATTCATACATGCTATCGGGTAATATGTAGGTATTTGTAAGTAATTATAATGTCATTTTTCATGTAAAACTGCTATCGAAAAGAAAAATTAACAAATAAATAAATAAAAAATAGAAAAGAAAATGCTAATAAGTAGGTACCTATTCACTCATAAATTTAGTTTTTGCTATAAGAGCCAAATTCACAGCATTATTCATAGCAACATACTCTTGGCTTGATTAACTTCATGCTATATTTCCTTTATGGACATTTTTCAAACAAAAAAAACTTAGCAGTTAGATAGGTACCTAGTTAGCAAACGTTTTTTGTTTTGAATAATGCTTTTAAAAATAAATATGAATAAGTAAACAAATAAATTAAAAAAAAAATAAGAAATATTTTTACTAGTAAGTACCCATTCAGATAAACTTGATACTTGATATTTGAAAAATAAAAACCACAGGCTTTTAAGTTTAAATTTAATTCGTTTTACATTTTACTGAAATTTTAATGTCATTGAACTATAATATTGTAATACATTTACATATGTATATTAAAAAGTGACAAACCAGGGGTTGAACTTGAGCCTGAAAAAGTAATTTAATATAAATGTAATGCGTTTTAATTTCGTTAAAATGAAAACGTGGTACAAATTAATAAAAAAAAAATCGTTTTGAAAATAGTCGGAAATGTTTCAATATGTTTCTTTTTCTTGTTTAACTTGAACCAATACGGGGAGACGACTCTTACAAATGCTATGCTTTGAATAAACTAGCTGTTTTTCAGTTATAGAAAAAAACAACAACTACTTTATTCGGCAGCAATAAAAAACTATAATAATAATTGTAGCAAAATATACGAGAGTGCAGGATTTTAAACGGACAAAAACTATACCTTTGCTGATATGAAATCCAATGGTATCGGTTTTTTGCACGAACTAGAATTACCTCCTAATTCATAAAAACTATTACAGGCTTATAAGACTGTTATTTGACAATTTGTACGGAAAATCTGTCAAATAAGAGCTTTATAAACCTGTTATAATTTTTATGAAATAGACGGTTAGTGTTTAGTGTTCCACTAAAAACGATCCAGTGAGAACAAACATCCATCGTTTAGCACAGTGGTATATTTCTAGAACCCCAGTGGGCTCGCGAAAGAAACATCGTTATAATTTATATTTGAAAACAAACCGTATTGAAATACTTGCGTAAGGGGCGTGCTTAATTATTAGCCTACTTTATTCCCCTGTAAGTTGAGGTTTGATGTACTTTTGTTATATTTTCTGTAGCCAGCTGCCTAAAAATGTTGTTACAATTTCAGATACTTTATTTCAAAAGTTGTATTTCATAAAAATAAACACACGAAAAATATATTTTTTTAATCTGAATTTTTATGTTAACAAAGTGATGCTAATTCAAATGCAAACACTTCGCACTCCCACTGTACATTTGTTAGTGTGTGCTTATAAAACTTTTATGTTTATTTAAATTGCAAAAATAATACCAAAGCAATAGAAGAAAGAAAACATTAACAAACCTCCGAACTCATCGCACTCACACTTGAAAACAAATTTGAAGGTCAGTACAATTTAATTTATTTTGTAATGACCGTATACAACCAAAATACTAATAAAAAAAAACTCATCTACTCGAGTGCTAACAGCGGAAGAGAAGAAACATTTTTTTGTGATTTTACCTATTAACTAATATTAAATGTTGCGGCAGGTCTCTACTATACCGGCGGATTCTCACAGAAAACGCAGTAGTTGATTAATTTTCAATATTTTATAAATTTTATGCCTCATTATTCCCTTATCTTTGGTTCTATTTTTAAGTATTTAGAAAATAAACAATTAAGTTTATTAGACTCGCTACCAAAAGATTAATTTAAATTAAATAGATATGACACGAAACAATTTTTTTTTTCACCTGTATAAACATAAATATGTCGACATAAGTCTTTGGTAGAAAACTCTTCAATCACTTAACTTTATATTCAATTGACTGTCTTCAAAAATACATTAGATAAATATGTAATAGAATTTTCATTCCGTACTTGTATGATGTATCCTTATTTCAGAGGGTACTCGAGACAATAATAATTAAAATGTATCTGTATTTAGCATATAGTTATTGCATGTACACAATTTAATTTTTTCTTTTAACAAATATATTTTTTTGTTTTGCAATTATGGCAGTAAAATGAAATGGAAAATTTACAATATTTTTTGGTTTAATGCCAACAAGTGAATGATCTGTGTAATGGCTTGTTTTCCTGTAAATTGTTTATTAAAATTTTTGGAAAATTTTCATAATAAAATTAAGATGCATTTACATTTTGTGAAATTTCGTGGAATAAGCGGTAAATTGCAAAAGTTGGCAAGTAATGGCTTATCTATATTTAGCTTGTTTTTTACAGTGTATGTACAATTTATTATCACCCAAAAAGAATATTCAGCCCCATCCATTAATTTCACATGTAAAAAGTTACGTGTAAAAATAACTCTTTTCTAGTTCGATTTTTACTTCTTCCAAATTGAGAACGATTTTTTTTTTTTTGTGATAAAATTGGAGGTATCAACATTTTTGAAGAAGATAAGAAAAGTGAAGACTTACTGGCTGGGGTACATACCATGGCCATGGTACTTCAACTTTATTTTTCTTGTCTTCTTTAAAAATGTTGATCACTCCGATTTTGCCACAAAAAAATCTTTCTCAATTTTGAGGAAGTTCAGTGGTACAAAAGTAAAAAGTATTTCTTAAAAATATAAAACTGAACTTGTTTTCTATCTTTTTAACTTTTTAATTTTTTCTGGGGAATGATGATGGAATATTCTGCTACAAGAAAATCAGTCATAGAGATTGTGTTTTTAAAAAATGTATTAATTGTTATTCGAACTTTGTCTTCTATAATCATTTGACCTGACATTAATCGGAATTAAGTTAATTTTAAATTATTGTTGCGATTGTTATTGAATGGTACAACTATCTGTTTCGAAACCGTTCTTACCTTTTTATAACCATGGCAAACCATGTAAACCAACTGTAAGCCAAAAAATATATAAGAAATTTGTTTAAAAAATTTTTTTCTAAATTTTTTTTTTAATTTAATTTTTATTTTTGAAAAAATAAAAAAATGTTTCTGCCTTTCAATGAATATGCAAACACTATAGGTATTCATTTCAGCGTTTTCCTTTGTTGGAGAAGTGGAAAAAAGAAAAAAATTATTTTTTCACCACAAAAACACGAAAAAAATTTAATCACAAATAAATCTTTCTCAATTCTGAGGAAGTAAAATCGAACTCAAAGCTCGATAAAATATGTACATAATTAAAAAAAAAAAATTTTATTTTAATAAATTTTTTTTCATGTGTTTGTAAATCAACAGCTGGAACACAAAACCAACAGTGGAACGCAAAAAGATGATATATAATAAAAAATTAAAAATTAAAAACAAATTTCAAAAAAACATTTTTGTAAAAATGTTTGAAACAAATTTTTTTATATATTTTTTGGTTTACAGTTGGTTTATATGGAACGGTTTCGAAACAGACAGTTGTACCATTCAATAACAATCACAACAATAATATGTATATTTTTTTTAAATTTTATCAATTTTAAAGGACCGTTTTTGAGATTAAAAACGATGAGAGAAATTTGTCATGTGATAGCAAGCACAATAATCAAATCTTTTTTAATGGTTTGCTTTTGATATTTTAGTTTTGAATCAGATCCTTATCAGGCATGTAAATGCTGTGTTACGTATTTAATTTTATTATAATATATTTCAAAGTCAGTCCAAGGACTTTATTGAGCCACTGTATGTAGCGCATTGTTGCATGTAAGTACCTACATATGTATATAAGTTTGTGTAACAGATGTTGCACATTTTGAAGAAAAAAAATCAAAAACCATGTTGAAAAACAGCATGCATTTTAATTAAACGGAAAATTATTTTATAATTGAATATTACAATTTAAATAAAAGAAACAAAAAAGAAAAGATGATGAATTTACACTTTGTTGACATAGTTTTCATTGATTTTCTTTATTTATGTTATGCCTACAAACAAACTTATTGAGCGGTAAAATAGAGTAGGCTTTTCAGAGTTATGCCTTCTTGAAGAATGTCATCGTTCGTATGAAATGGTCATGCCTGTGCTCTGTAATTTGTTTTTGCAAGTCGCAATAAAGACTGATACTATATAATTAACATATGGGGCCAATTGTGCACCTCAACCAAAAACATCTGGTACTACATACTTATTGATGACATTCTATATACAAATGACATTCAATATACAAAAATGATTTTCATTATTTATTTGCATTTTTTTAGGTCTATAAACAGACTCTATTAATGGTTTCTGTCGTCTATATGCCGCCGACATTTCGTTAATGCTAATAAACTCATCAGTAGACTTGAAAAATTCTTAAAAGAATGTTTGAAACTTAACTACTTATTACACAATGGCCACGAACAAAATAAGAATCAGAAATGTGCAAACAAATCTTTAACACAGTAAACATTTTTCTCCGTTTTGCAATTCTTTTGCTTTTCCTTGCAACCTTCTATACAACGAGTTGATTAGCATCAATGAAATGTATATAGACGGCTGAAAACGACAGACAACATTTGTAAGGTCTATTTTTGGACCTGAATTAATACGTTTATAATTATTATTATAATATTTTATAGATTTATTTGAGTTTAAGGTTTTTTTTTTATTAAAGAATTTGAGTATTTGTGTCAATATTTCGCTCTCCTTCGGATAGCTTCTTCAGGACAATAATAATGAAAAATGTTTCGATTGGTTTTTTCCAAAAAAAAAAAAAAAATCATTATTATTGTCCTGAAGAAGCTATCCGAAGGAGAGCGAAATATTGACACAAATACTCAAATTCTTTAATAAAAAGGCCTTAAGCTCAAATAAATATATAAAATATAGGAAAAAAAGGGTCAAAATAACTAAATATTAAATTTATTATTATAATTTTAGTATATTCATTATTAATAATTTATTAATGTAAAAAATTAACTTTTTATAGTAATTTGAATAGAATTTAGGCTTAAAATTTAGCAAAACTCAAGACAAAAGAATTTCGTTTTTTTATACAGTGGTCCAATTGATGTTCATAAAACAATTTATAGTGCAGCACTATTTACTTATTTGATGATTGATCGTAGCGAATGTCAAATAATCACTTGCATGGAAATTTTGCAACAACTTGAGCTGCGAGTGCGAACATCGTGAAAGTATTAGTAACATGGTGTGAGTGCATTGAGTTTTTCGGACAGTTACTCGTTTCACCATATTGATGACATTTTGCATGATATTGAGGTCACAGTTGTGATGCAATATGAAGATACATTTTTCTATGAGTGTACTGCCGATTTCCCAATACGAGTTGAGCGGATATATTTCAGGGCCTTTTGTGCTGCCATTTTACCGCTTTCATTTGTAGAGTTGTGTGTAAATATAAAAAAAGAAAAAACTATAACTCATTGTGTCATTGTTTTTATATTTTATTTCATTTTTGTTTTTGCACATTACTTAGTTTGTGTGTAATTATTTTTGCCAACCCAGCAAGTAATACCGGCTTCAGGGGATTTAAATTGAATTAATGCAGCAGCAGCAGCAGCAGGAAAGCAAAAAACAAAAATAACATTGACTTTTTACATTTAAATATAAAAAGAGGCATACGTACATTTATGTATGTATGTAGATCTACATATGTATATAGTCATGCATGCACATTTTAGACGAGAGGCGGCATTATTTATACACTTAAAAAATATAGTCCCAAATAATACGAAATTTAGCAGCAAAACTTTTAAAATGACTAAACTACATAAATCATATCTCAAGCATATCTCTAATATGTACATATATTTAGTCTGTATATTTAATCTCGATTAAGTATCAAGTAAGGAAAAATAACACCAGCCCTTGTGTTGCATGAAATTTTGTCTCTGATCTTCACTTGTTCAAGGTTGCTGAACTTCAATATGACCTTTGTTTTTGTTTTTCTATCGGCAGTTTTTTTTTTTTTTTTTTTTGGATAGAGCGCTATGTTCAAAATTCGAGCACTTGTGGGATATATACATATATGTACATACATAAGCAGAACTTGTGTATGGTTTGCTCAATCTAGTAAAAACATAAATTCGATAGCACAATAATCTTTAGATCATGGGAATATTACTTTTAAACTTGTGTAGTACTTTCAGAAATATCGTATAAACTCTGTCGCAACAGGAATAAAATTCGTTAAAATGTTTGTTTTTATTTTAGTTTTTAATATTTTATTTTTTCGAACAATAAGTCCTTCTGTTTATTTATTTATTTATTTGCCCATATGTCGCTCTTCTTCGGTTAGGTTCTTCAGGGAAATTATTGCGCTGAAGAAACTATCGGAAGGAGAACGAAATATCGACAAACAAACAAAAGGGCCTATAACTTGAAAAAATAAAATAATAAAACGGCTCCTTTTAGCCCAAATGATTTTCGTTTAGCCAAACTGCCTGTAAATTAAAATATTTCATAAGCAAAACAGATTTCTTTTACAACATTTCAATTTCTTTTAAGAGAATTCCATTGTATTCATGAAAAATGAGATGTATTTGAACTGATTTTAATGAAAATTTTGCTTGATATTTTTGCATTGAATCTGATTTCAGATTTATTTTAATTTCTATGAATATTCCCATAAATACTAGTAGAATTTATTTCTTGCCACAAATTTTTTTAAGTGTATTTTGTTAAACAACACATTTTATATAGTAATTAAGCTATTTTTATTTAAAGTGGGTCATGAGGCATGTAAACGTCGCAGCAGCGGTGATGACTTTTCTCGACGCTAATGTCTTTTATGCCAGTTTTAATTGGCAACAAAAAAAAAATTAAAAAAAAACACACACTACAAATTTTTTACATTAAACCTTTTTCTACAATAAAAAAAAAGTTTTAAATAAACTTTAGTTAATTTTATTAAGCTAGATCATTCGTTTTGTTTTAGAAACCATACAAAAAAAAAAAAAAAAAAATAAATAAAAATGCAAAATTGTGTTTTATAACAGCATTTAATTTTATTTGCAGATTTCTTTCAGTTACCTTCAACACAAATTGCAACACAGTCATGTTTAATGGACACCGAAGAAGGCTCGCAACCGCAACAACAGGTAGATGTGGCAATGCTTGAAGGCAATAACAACAATATTGAGAAATATGAACAAAAGTTGAACCCGCAATTATCCACATTATCTGCACAGCAACATGAGCAGCACAGCCTACAAACACAGCAGCAGCAGCAACAAGAGCCCCAACAACCACAGCAACAGCATCATTTATATCATCAACAACAACACTATCAAGGTCACTTACATCGTGCTAATCGAGATGTTAGCCGTTGCATGTTATCACATATGATTTAGTTTTATTTCTATTATCTGCTGTAGATTATAAAACAGACATGAATTTCACACACACACACGCGTAACACACACACACTCTCTCTAGTAGTTACAAGATTATTGTTTTTTTTTGCTTTTCTTTCTACATATATTTTTTATTAACTTTTTCTTTGAACTAGCACATATTTGAATACTGTTTCTTTTATAAAAATTTTTCCATTTACTACGTACTCTCGTATTATGTTCATATACGTATGCATGGAAAATTAGTTAATTTTCTATTGACCTGGATTCACAACTGCCGCTTATAACATAAACATGAAGATGCTCAAAACAATATTAATACTAGCCGTGTTCTCAGTTTTGTGCATTTTATATTGCAAATCAAGCAATTGCAAAATAGCCTATTTTGTTTTAGTTTGCTCCACTTGTTACAAAACACAAAATTCACTCTCCCTCTCATCGATACGATTGTCATTGCAATACAGTGTTTCAACATAGAGACAAGCTCCAGTTGTTACGCACACAGCTCTCAAATACAAATAACTCACGTTTTTTTTTTAAATCAGTTGAATTTTAGGGATAGAAGTCAATTGATTAAAATCGTATTTTCTATACAATAGTAAAATGTTCGAATTTTTGTGCGCCGGATGCTGTTAAATGGAACTTTATCACTCGGTAGACTTTGGAAAAAGAGAAATAGCGAAAAGAAGCCTAGAAACTAAAAGAGATTGCTATTGTGAGCGTCTCCTTTAGTTCAGTTGTGTGAGTAGTTTTTTCTCTAGTTTTCTCGCAGATTTCATTTAATCAAAATATACGTTTTTATCACAAAAAATCTTTCTCAACTCTGAGGAAGTGCATATCGAACTAAAGACCGAAAAATTAATTAATAACATACCAAAAAAGTTTATGACTACAATTTTGTTGAATCATGGTTTTAAGTGCTTATGATCCGCTTCCATTGAGTTGAAAAGTTCATGATTTTTACTTTAGCATGTCATGTGTTGTTTTAGTAAAATGAGTGCAATGATGCAATACCATTTGCAGAAGATGGTGAACAGAACTACTATATAGTACATATTTTTATGTAACAAGAAGGATATTTATGTAGAAAATTACGTTAAGCTACTTAGTTTATTTAAATACATTTTATTTATTATGTGGCCAAATAGCACATCTATATACAAATCTCTCTAAAATTTTGCCAAAACTTATACAGAAAATATACAAAAATTAATAAAAAATAAATTTGTTAGATACATATATTATGAAAATCATGGACCGCTAGTCATGAAACCAGCCCACTTGGGTCCAGTTGCACTAAAAAATAAAATCATGTTTCATATAAAATATTTCACCGATAACAATAAATTTATATGTGAAAATTACCGAATAAAATTTGTTGTTCACATGAACACGAATTATGGCTCAAACATGGTAAATGTATTTTTTCTGAAATTGCCAAAATCACATGTGATTTGAAATAGGGTAATTTTTGGGATGTGTCTAGATTTGCATATGATATTGTCAAGCTAAAATCACGCAGAAAAACTCTAGTTTAACAAAAAAAAATTCTCTGACTGCAGTAAATCAGTCAACCATGGATTATTGATCGCTTTTAGAATGTCAAACAAACAGCTGATGAAAGCTAAAATTTCTTCGTTTATATGCGTTTTAGTTTTCACTGATTCAAAGATTTATTAGTTTGAACGTAAATTAAACCAAAGTCGAAGAAGACCTTGGGCACAAGAGAACTATAAAGAATTGCTTTTTGTGATTTGGAAATCACATGTTATTTGAAATATTTCGCAACTTTCCCTTTTTTTGCCAAGATAATGTCGCACAGAAAAATTATGATTCAGCAAAAAAAAAATTTCCCTTTGTGATTTTTAAATAACATGGACTCTGAAGCAGAGTAGTTTTCAAAGGTGCACAAAATTGTTTGTGTGATTTAGAGATCGCAAGTGATTTGCAATAGTGTAACTTCCCAAACACGCCTATATTTGCCTATAATATTTTCAACTTCAAATCATCCAGAAAAATTTATGATTTAGAGAATTATAAAAAAATTAAATTTGTGCGATTTGGAAATAACATGTGATTTGAAGTAGTGTACTTTTCAGAATGAGCCAATAGTTGTATGTGAGGTGAAATCACAGACAAAAAATTACGATTTAGAGAACTGCAAAGATTAAATTGTGCGTTTTGGAAATCACATGTAGCGAAATTATCATAGCTTGCGTATTATATAGTATTGACAAGCTAAAGCACAAATTTACATATGTAATTTGGAAATCACATGTGATTTGAAACAGTGTACTTTTCCGAGTGATGTTGGCAAGTTAGGATCTCACAGAAAAATTGATGAGTTCGTAAACATTTGCAAAAATTACTTGTTGTGATTTTGAAATCACTTGAACTGAATTTACATTTTGGAAACGATTTTCAAAATTTATAAACATACATACATACATATCTGACAATTTGTATTGCAATTTTATTTGAATTTTTACAAAAACTATTTAATGAATGGACAAATATCCTGATGAAATCTCATTTTTTATATATTTTGATTGCGTTCATGAAAACTTTCACTATTTTGAGTAAATTTTTTCAATGTGCTTATTTTTTTTTTTTTTTTTTTTTGCAAAATTATGCTTTTTTGTGGGTGGGCCAAAACAATATTTTTCTTTGTTTTTCCTCTTTTCTTCTATAATTTAATGGTGAATTATTTTCTTATATTTTTTGTTTGTTAGATTTTTTTTTGCAATATGTGTACCTTATATAATTTAATATTAATCAAAGTATGTTGTACTTAACCATTTTTTTTTTGTTAAATTCAACAAAACAGCAATATTTTGTGTTTATATGTGTAATTAAACTAATGTACGAGTATAAAGCAATAAAATGTAATAATTGCATAGAAATAGTAAAACAAATAAACTCAATTTTAAGCACAAAGAAATGTATGTATATTTTTCATATCAAATAAATAAATAAAGTATAAAAATAAATAAATTAAAAGAAAAACACCATTAAGTATTACAAAACTAAAGTTGCAAACAGTTTGCCTTAATGGCATGAAAACTTTTATAAAATTTATGGAATGTTATGAAAAATAAATGAAATAATTAAATGCTGCTATTTTGTGAATATATACATAATACATTTTTTACATTTACTATGAAATTGATGAAATTCACGCAAGCTTTTTCATCTTTATAATTAATAATAAGCTGAAACGTTCACAATTAATAAAACTCAATATTATACAAATACAGAATATATTTTTTAAGGTTATGAACGTTCTTTCCAAAAAAAGAAAATAACTAAAATTTTATCGAATTTACTTTACATGGCGCCAAGCGTTTGCTAAAGTGCCCTATAGTTTTCAAAAACGAAAAAACCAAAAGGTTTTCCTGTGCGCAATCAAATGACTGATGACGCGGACCAAATATTTGCCATCAATTTAATTTGGGTGGGTAAATTGTCTTAACGATGCCACATATTTATGGAAGTTACATTAATTTAATGGGCTTTGTAGTAGTGTTCTATCGCAATAGTTTTTCTATAGAAAATTGTGAATCTCTGTTCCAAGAAGTAAATATACACGCACACACACGCATACATAAAAGCAGGCGAAAGTTTTATACCAGAGTGGCCAGCTTATTTAAAATCCCAAAGAGGAAGTAAAAGCGAACAACTAATTATCAAAATCGCAAAACGATTTGAAAAAAGCCAAGTTGATTTTTAGGTGTTCTGAAAAGTTTTTTTTTTCATGCAGTCAGAGTTCTCTATTCTGCCAGTCGCTCAAGTGACAATTGTCTAGAAATTGGTAAGAATTCTCTCAGATATCCTGTGGTTTAGTTAGTGATGATTATCACGGTGTCATGTGAGAATCAGAACCTCAGTTCGAAAATCGTTAAACATCATTTTATAAAATGTCTAAAAAACAGTTTATATCTAGTATTGTTTGAGCTGAAGGTCTTCTCGGTTTTAATTATATTATTATTATTAATTAGATTTATAAATTAATTATAAAATCTAATAAAGCTTAAGGAGCATTAGCAACAAGGCCATCCGCTCGGTTTTAATTATATATTTATGCCCAATTATGAACGACCATTTAACACGATTTTTTTCACGAGAAAATGTCATATTTTGACAATACAGGGTTTTATTGCTGCACTCATCTGTTCTGGTTTTTGTACATTTTTATTTTAAGTGTCGAAAAGCGACTGATGTCATTTGCGTATGGAATACGACTGATTTTATTATAACAAACTTCTAGAACTAATCTTATGAAAGTTTCGTGATTATTTCATTTCATTAATATTGGCCAAGAATAATTATTTTTTTATTTCATTTTCTTTTATATTTCTTGTTTCTATTACAGACATACAATTTGCCACTTCAACCACAACAACAACAACAGTTCTGACACATTAGCATTAAACAATCATAGATCTGAAATTGATTCACAGAAAAATACTGAAAATATCTTAGAAATTCGCACAGCAAATCGAAATAGCTCAATTCGAAATGAACACAAAAACTATGATAATGACGTTGCCAATGACTTAAACGTAGACGATGCAACTTTGTTTACACAACTGCATGGCGGTTGTTTGCATCATTATAAAAATAATTTCAATAGCACCGATTCCCTTACCGGGGTTGTAATTGCCAAAAAAGATACCATGAATAGTGTTCATATGCAAGATGATTATAGTGAAGAATTTTGAAAATGCATGCGTGTTTAAATTAATAATCAAATGAATCAGACTTACACATACCTGCATACAGACTGTGTAAGTGACTTGTTAATCACAGTGTAAATGAATTTTCCTATCTACATACAGTATATTGATTAAAAGAATTCAACATATCATTGTTTTTTACATAAATCAGTTTCATTTGGACGTTTTGTAATTCTTCTTTTCTTTAATTTAATAACGTTTTATTGCAAATAGTTATATGTAAATGTATGTACCTTATTTTAGCATAAATTTTGAAATAATTTAAAGTGAAATCAATAATTTTTGTATAAAATTGATTTATTTTTTGGTTGTCAAATATTTTTTTAAAATAAAATTGTGAATAAAGAACTCAAATTTCATACTTGTGTGCACTTTTGACTTGGATTGAACTCTTTTTTTTTACGTAATTGAAACAGTATTTGATTTTCAAAGCATACGCTAAGGAGCTTTTTTTAGGTTATAAAAAAGCTTATAGAGGAAACGTAATAAATAGTGTAATAGTGATTTGAGCTTAAGTCCTCGACGGACATCCAGTGTGGCCAAGACCTATTTATCAGGTTAATGCATCTCTCCATATGATTTTGCGTGTTTTCATGGTGAAACTGTCAAAAACTACACAGACGTGTGTGATTGTTGTAGGTTTGACAGTCTCAGCACTATTATTACACAAACAAAATACAAGCAGATTTTTTGTTTTTGTAGAATTGCACTGGTCTGGTAGATATGCCTTGAGTGTGAGTTTGCCCCTTTTTTGGTGTCCGCATTTTCGGGCCCAGTTTGAAAGAGAAAAAGAATGTACAAACTTGGAAACATTTTGCATAATTCAAGAAAGTTTATCTACCATCAATAAAATTTATTTAAAATTGCATATGAAGGAGTTTTTAAAGTGGAGCATGAGAAAGACAAAAGACACACATGCCAACATACACTGGTTTTATGTTTAAAGTACTTCGTGAATTTGTAGTCTTTCGTATTCTTTCCTTTACAAATACAACTCAATAATCTTTTGTTTACTCACTATTTCTTGTGAGTGAGATATGCTTACTACCGAGCTTTTGTGTATTTTTGCATTTGAAAACCAAATAAATAAAATACGAGAATGCAAGTGAATGACACGTTTTGTGCTTTAATTCTCATTCAGCTGCATTTTACTATATACATATAGTAGCTATTCAGTGTATACCTACAAACAAATTAATTATTTTATACAGCCCTTTAGCTTATATAGAGAAGCAAAATCGGCAGAGAAGATTGACAAATTCCAGCAAAACTACTCCATATGACTGTACAGTAAGTAGACTTGAAAACTGCTTTAGCAAATATTACAACATTTTGTTTTTACCATTAATGTGTACCAAAACTCTTATTTTAAGATACTTTTTTTCATTTAAACAAAATAAATCTCTGAGGCAGTTTCAGCAGAAATTGTGGAATTATATATCTAACAAGAAGCACCTTTATCATTTTAGATGTATTTCTTAGCACTTTCATGATTATTATTTATATTTTGCAATTTTCATAAATCAATTTAGCTACAAGATATTTTTCGTAACTGGCCACACTGCTGCTCTGTGTTGTTCGATTTAAACGAAAATTTAACAGTATTAGTTTGTAAGTACGCTGCAAAAATTGTTGTTATACCTATACAGAGCCAGTGAAAAAAAATTTTTACAATTTTATTTAATTTTTACAATTTAAATTTAAAAATTTTAAGTTTGGCATAAAAAACTCACCTTACTCTATTAGTTTCCTATTTAACGGACTTTTCTTGTTTACTTTTTGAGCGACAATAACACTTTAACAATTAATTGAACATTTACACAAACACACACTAATGCCAAAATAGCTGCTCTCGTTACTCTGCTTTTTATTTACTTATACATTTATATATGTATACTATATATATTTTTTTAAATTTTTAATAACAACACTACTAATGCTTTATGGCTTTTTTTTCTTTATGCAGCATTGTATTGAAAAATGGCATTTTACTAAATTTTCACTTAGATACATATATATTTTGAAGAAATTTTTTTCACACCCTAGTAAGTAGCAAGCACTTTTTTAATCTACATTATACCCGGATCTACTTTATACCCGCAAATCTTTAACTGAAAACATCCGTTTTCTTTACACTCATTTTTAACGACATTTTGCTACAAAAACGCGGATTTTTGTGAAATATTAGAACAATAAGATTCTGTCAAATAAAAAGCCAACCAAATTCACCATAAATAATTTTACTGATATTCAAGTCGCGTCAAATACCTTGTGAATACACTAAGCTACCAATATATGGTTTGTAGCTCGACTAGGATATTAACCAAATTGTGGCTAAAAAATAATCAGCAATTAAATTTTAGTTGCCAATCCATTAAGCACTTGCAACAGCCATACACACACCAACACACACTAAAGCCAAAACAGCTGCTTTCTTTACTCTGCTTTACTAATCAAGTTGTAAGGATTTTTTCTTTGTGCAGCATCATATAGAAAACTGACCTTTTCACTAATTTTTATTTACTTTCAAGAATTTTTTTTACATTCCCGTAGCAGACACTCTTAGTTACATTTTAATAAAAAAATTTCTGCGGAAAAACAAATTTTCACTTAGAAATCTTGCACTTAAAACACCCGTTTTCTTTCCTTCAACTTTTAACGTCATGATGCTACAAAAACGCGGACTTTAATGACAATTTCAGTCAAACTACAGAGGAGGTAAAATAGTATCTGATATTGCAGGTGTGATAAATTAGTGCAATTGCTTTTTTAGCGCAATCGGACTGACGATGGACAAATATTTCCACAATCAAGGGCTAAATAAATTACTCAAACGGCCTTAGAAAGGGATGCTGGACTCGGTCAAATAACAGAAAATGCATATCAACCATAGATAATTTGACTGGCATTCAAGTCACTTCAAACGGCTTATGATTAGACTAAACTGCCAATATATGGTTTGTGGTTTGACTAAGATATTGAACAATTTTGATGAATTTTGTCAGCAATCATATTTAGTTGGCAATTAATTAAGCACTTGCAACACACACACACACACACACACTAATGGCATAACAGCTGTTTTCTTTGCTTTTTATTGAAGTTGTTATTATTGTAGCGAAAAGGTTACCTTGTTAATTGTATCATGGTCTGGACTAAAAGTGTATGTGTGTGAAAGACTTTTTGACAAGTCTGTATGATTTGTTAATCTTTTGAAAATTTTCATCAACTATCTTTTTCTATGCGATCAGGGTGGCCTTTTTGAAGTTGTTGTTTGCAAAAGTCTAATAGTGTTGCTGTTTGATGCGACTTTTTAAAGTAGGACAGAATTCCATCAGATTTTGTTAGCAATTTTCAGTGAATGAATCGTGCGACTGAGTAGGATAGTGTAACATGGCCTTTAGCGGAAGTGAAACGATAATGAGCGCTCATTGGTGCAATAATTTCGATTTCAGTTTTAATTTTGAAAAAAACAAAACTGAATAGCGGGACTTCTGAAAGCATTAATTTTAAAACACATAATAAACTCATTTGTTTCTCATTAATAACAGTTTCTCATTTTTAATATGTAGAATTAGGACAGTTTAATGTTTTCACTGAATCAATCAATCAATCAATTAGTTGACAAAGGAAACAACATTGCTTTCAATAAATAAATACTATAGATATGTATGTATGTTTATGCATGTATTAAAACTATATCTATGATTTTTGTAGATATAAAAATTAAATGCACTTTAGTAATATGCAATACTTAATTGAAATTAATCGAATTAAATCTTAGCTGATGCACGATTGGCATTATTTTCAACATTGATGTAGTTATCTTGGACGTCTTTCACCATAAAATCGACCAAATTGCCTAAATCGTATTTATGACTCCAATTCCAATCACGTCTGGCCTCAGAATCGTCAAATATTTGTGGCCAAGAGTCAGCAATTAATTGGCGAGCATCTGGCTTATAGGTGACATGTAAATTGGGCACATATTTACTTAATTTTTCAACCAATTCTTCGGGCGTAAACGACATGGCAGTGACATTGTAAACGCGACGTTGAAGTTGTTCAGATGGTGCACGCATAAATTCCAGAAGGGCTCTAAAATGGCATACATACATATGATGGCTTAATGTTTAAGAAAACAAATCAATTTTTATGTAGAAAATACCTCAAACAATCCTCTATGTACATCATGGGCAAACGGGTGTCTGGCCTTAAATAACATTGATACTTGCCGGTTCTTAAAGCGTCATGAAAAATTGACACCGCATAATCTGAAACATAAGAAAAGTTAGCTAACCAGTGCTACAAAATAAATAATAAAAATGCTAAAAAAGTAAAATGTTAAAATACGGTTTCGCTGAATTTGTTTTTGTGATTGAAATTTTTATTTTAAAGTTTATTTGCCGTGGATACTCCTAGTAATAATAATATATTTGTTTCCTTCTTAAAATTTTGAACATCAACATACAGGGGTTGGCCATTCAAATATTGACCTGCAAACTGCATGGAAACTATGTATGTAAAAAAGTCTAACAAATGATTTCAGTAGAAGACATATTTAGGAGTTATTCAACAATATCCATTCCGCATGGATAAAATTAGTTCATATACATGACCTTATTTCTGCACTTTCAAAGATCTTGACTTGTTTGGTAATTAAATTTAAGTTCACTATTGTTAATTTTTGAGGTACAGATTCTAAATATACTTACCAGTAGTACCACCACCTGGTGGATCACTGGAAATGACACCTGGAAAGCGTAGACACCTAAAATCTAAACCAAACTTATGATAATAATACTCCCCAATTAATTCAGCATGAACTTTGGAAACACCGTAAATCGTACGAGGACGTTGAATCTAAAAAAATAAAACAATAAATAAATGAACAATAGCGGAAAATAGTGCGCTGTGTGAAATTCAAGTGCAACCTACTGTAACGTTTGGCGTTGGATTGCGCGGACTGTCGGGCCCAAATGCACCAATAGTGCTTGGCACAAATATACGTAAATTGTATTGTTTAGCCAGTTCTATGACATTATGAACACCTTCAATGTTGACTCTAAAATGAAACAGCAATTATTTTGGTATAGATATTATTGCCGCAATCTGCACTTGACTAAAGAGCGTTTTAATAAAAGATGTTAATTGTAAGTGTTATAGCTGTAGGAATAACTGTAAACAAGAATCTTAACACAGTTTACATCTTTTGAAAAGGCAGGGCCTTGAAGCCAGGCCGATAATCTGACTAGAATTCAGTTTTGAAAACTCTCTTTTTTTCTACAGGGAAAAATAATTGTGTAGCAGAAGGGATTTCCAGAAGCAAGTTTTTATCTTAATTTTCAAGATTTTTCTTATTGGAAAAATATTTTAAGATATTTTTTCCAATAGTATGATTTTTGAGATTTACTTATAAAGTTTCAATTATTTTAATTTATTTAATTAACTTTGAACAAAACCTGACATTCGGATAGTTGTCCAAATAGTTAAATATTCAAATTGTCTTCACGCCAGTGAGACTTTATTTTGACTTTAAAGAAATTTGGTGTTTGTGATATTTAAAATACAATAAGTCTGAGGCTTTTCGTTCTACCCTCATAATTATGCGAATAGACTGCTATAAAATGTTGAGCAAGTGTTGTCATTTACTTTGCATCCTACAGTAGGTTTTTTGAAAAATGGACAAAAATGGATTTCGAAAGCTCAATAAATATTATTTTTTGCGAAAAATAAACCATCAATCAAACCAAGGAAAAACTCTATAAATACTATGGGGACTCTGCAACATCGATTTGAATGGTAAAAAAAGTGGTTTATTGACTTTCGTTGTGGTTGCACAATTACAAATGACGCTGAACGGTCTGGACGGCGAATTAAGTTCAGTACACCCGAAAATGTGGCCGATCGAAGAGTAAAAGCGCATAAAATTCTTGATGCCATAGGCATTTCATATGTTAGGGAAAAACAATAAACGACAAATATTATGCCAACTTATTAGACCGATTTAATGAGGAATTATAAAGAAAACGACCCTAAAAGTTCTTTTTCATTTTCAACTCTATGGATTTGGCTACAAATTGGTTGGTACCTCATCCGCTATATTCTGCAGACTTAGCCCATAGTGACTACTTTCTATATTAAAACCTAAAGAAATGGCTCGGTGAAAAGATTGGAATTTGGCTCCAACGATGAAATTGTTGACCAAACAAATTCCTATTTTAGGGATCTCGAAAGATCCTATTTTTTGGAAGGGATATGAAAACTGGAGAAACTTTGGACTAAGTGTATTGAGCTAAAAGTTGATTATGTTGAAAAGTAAATTTTTGTTTTGCAAAAAAAAACTGTATTTTTTTCAAAAAGTCATGGGCTTATTGATCCGTCCTCATATACTGTGTGTTAATGATTTTAGAAACAGAGTTTGAACAGTAAAGTCGGGGGTAGGTCATTCATTTGACTCCTCTACGGGCATCCAGGCGCTCATTGGCGAAATCGGGTCGGAACATGAAAATTGAAGAAAATATGATTTAATACTAATCAGTCCCAGGTTGCCCGTAGAGCAGTCACATGTATGACCATCTCTAGAATAATTTTGTCTCCACAATATTTCTTGCGAACATACCGAACACCGACCATGCCTCCTGAGGGGGACGCCCATAGAAAACTACAAAAAAAAATTTTGACTTGGACATCCCGCAGCCAACATATTTTCGCTGAGAAATGAGCGCTGCCATGTGGTTTTTTAGAAATATTTTAAAACTTGTTTTTTTTTTTTTTTGGAAAATAGAAATGTTTAAGATTTTTATTATTCTTAATAAAAGAATAATAAAAGACAATGTAAAAACTAAATTTATCAAACCGGCATAATAAAATGCTGCATCGCTCTGGAATAAAAAGTGAACACCATGTCTGTCGGAGTATTTTACTTTTAATATATACATATGTATTTATTATTGTGTCACGTTGGCCCAGCTGAGGCATGAAATTCATCGTGTTACAGCTCTTTTTGAGAGCCTCTTTAAAAACCTCAAGTAACACATTTAAGGAAATATTCAACATTTTTTCATTGCATGCTAAAATATGTGGCATGCTGTTATGTTATTTAAGTTTGTTTCTTCGTAATGTTTTTCCACTTAAATTAAATTGGTTGACAAAAATTTAATGCAACAATTTGATATAAGCAGCAAGTATGAATGAGTGAATGCACAATATAAAAGTGGGGCAATAAGGCATGAAAGCGGTGAAAGTAATACAAATTATGATGGCATAGTTGGTAGGTACATACCTTACCGCTAACGGTACATTTTGTTCGCCAATTGCACTTAATAAAGCTGAAAAATGTATCAACCAATCGATGCGATGACCCACTACAATCTTTTGTAAGCCCTTAAAATCTAGAATATCCGCAAAAATATACGGTCCACTTTCAATGACCGCTTCACTTGGCTTAATGATGTCCGATAAAATCACATTGTTATTGCCGTACTGTGAACGAAGTAGTTTGGCACATTCAATGCCCAGTTGACCCAAACCGCCTGAAAAAGGTAGAGATTAATTAATAATAAAAAAAAATATACAATAATCATGGCAAACAGACTGTCTGTTCATATTATGCAAGTCTAGGTTCACATACATTATTATTATGTGTTAAAGAAACTCTTTTCAATTCTCTTTTAAACTTGCTTTAATCAGTTCAATTTCAAACAAATTCTTTCATTTACATGACAAACCAAATGATTTGAAACGAATTGCCCAGTACAAGCAAAACGATACTGATACCTGTCTAATCCCTCTCCAACAAACTCAAAAGTTGATGTGTGTGAACAGGCTCTAAGAATTCTTGCAGTAGTTTTAATTTTTTTTAATATTTCTGCTAATTTTTATACAAAATATTCTATTGCAAACGTAGTAAAAAACGATATTTGTATTGCTAGTCTATGCAACATCAATAACTGAAGATTAAAGCCTGAAAAATGCTGCAATCATTCTAAGATTGCAAAATTTAAAGTTGCAATCACTGAGTTATGACATAATTTTAAACAATAATCAACAGCCAAGAGAGTCTTTATGTTACAATTTCAATTTAGTTGGGATAAAACATATTTTAAACACATATGGTCAGCTGAAATACCCAATCATGTAACTAAATTAAGTGTTCCGTTTTTTTAATTGTATGTAGTTGTAGGGCTTTTAGTTTAAATGATCGCTATAATAAGTAATTATTTTAGGTCTAAGAATAGACCTTAGTAATGTTTTATGTTTTTTTATAGCCGTCAGCTGCTCATCAGTAGACTCGAAAAAACTTCAAAAAATATTTGAAACCCAACTTCTTATTCCATGAACACAGTGAGAATCAGAAATGAGCAAACAAACTTTTAATACAGAAAATATCTTTCCGTCTTGCAATAGTTTTACTTTTTCTTTTAAGAATTTTTCTAGTTTTCGCAGCTTCAACGATGCTGCGCCATTCTATAGACGGCTGAAAAAGGTAATGTATATTTTTAGATCTAAAATAATACAGTTCAATTGGCTTTTACAGCAAACAAATAATTACTTTAGGTCTAAAAAAATAGACCTTAACGCTTTCTGTCTCTTTCTGCCGTCGGCGGCCGTATGCCGCCGACATTTCGTTGCTGCTAAACAACTCATCAGTAGACTTGAAAAAGCAAAAAAGAATGTTTGTGTTTTAGATCTAAAGTAATAAATTTCAATTGGCTCTTATAGCGAATAAATAATTAAGTTCATTGTTTAAGCCAACAAATAATTAAATTAATTTTTTTGTAATAAATAATAAAATTTAATGATAAATAATAATAAACAAAATATGATTGCATGTACTAAACTAGATATAATAAAATAAAAGTAATAAATTTATTAATTCAGGTCCAAAAATAGACCTAACCAATGTTTAATGTCTTTTTTAAGCCATCTATATGCCGCGGACATTTCATTGATGCTAATCAGCTCATCAGTAGACTCGAAAAATTCTTAAAAGAATGTTTGAAACTTAACTACTTATTCCCATAAATAAAATGAGAATCAGAAATGTTCAAACCATCATACCCTTTGCTAAAAGGATACATATAGATTTGTTTTGCAAAAAAAAAACAAGATTTGTAACCGCCATTATTAATTTTAAATTACTTGATTTGTAGGTATCTTTTCTGGCACGGTATTGAAAATGAGCAAAATCAAAATACTGAGTTAAAGAAAAAATACATTACTAATTACTAATAAATTTCGTTTTTTTTGTGTAAGTGCTTAAGCTTTTTTGTGGAGTGTAAAAGTTGGTACAATTGAACTTAAGAAGTGGAAGTAGAGGAGGAAAAAATTCTGCTGGCGTATATTAAAATTAAAAATGTTTACTTTATTTCTAGGCTCTAGGTCAGTGTTGTTTTAAATAAAACTCTTGTGTGTTTTATTATTTTCAATATTTCGAGTACCTTTGGAACCCTTCTGCAGGAATCAGATGAGAAACTGTTTAAATCAATGTCGTAGGTACCTGGACTTTCAGAAAGGATAACACACTACAACATCTATGATAAATGTATGTATGTAATAAAATAGATGTTGGAACGACTAAGTCAAAATTAAGAAGGAGATTGGCTGCACACAAATCTGATCATAAGAATTGTAAAGTAAAAATCGAACAAAAAACAGCATTAGCCGCCCATTGTGCAACATACGGTCACTCTCGCAATATTAACAGCACAAGTGTAAAAGATCAACATTCAATATAATAAGACGTAATCAACATTTAATAATTTTTCTATATGTTGTTTTTTTTTTAAAGAGAATTTTCAAAATTGTTTTTTAGTGACACTTATGTTCATTTAATTTTTACTCTTTGTTTTTATTCTCGTTAGTTCCTGAAGAAGAGTACTCGAAATATTGAAAATAATAAAAAAAAATCACGGCAAAATAAAACACACAAGAGTTTTACTCAAAACAACACTCTAGGTCAGGTATGGAATATTTGTCAAATTACAACTTATACGGGAAAACGCTGAGAAATCTGCAAATGCAGGTCGTTTCGTAGTCTTCTTCTCTAAATATTTCCGTTTTCAAATTTTGTGAAGAAGAAGTATTTTAGAAAATACAGTAGAAACAAGTTGTGCCTCCGTGGGGAGGGGTTTTCTATACAGTTTTTTTGGTTTTGAATATTTGTCAAATTACAACTTATACGGGAAAGTGCCGACAAATCTGCAAATGCAGGTCGTTTTGTGGTCTTCTTCTCTAAATATTTCCGTTTTCAAATTTTGTGAGGAAGAAGTATTTTAGAAAATACAGTAGAAACAAGTTGTGACTCCGAGGGGAGGGGTTTTCTATACAGTTTTTTGGTTTTGAATATTTGTCAAATTACAACTTATACGGGAAAGTGCCGGCAAATCTGCAAATGCAGGTCGTTTTGTGGTCTTCTTCTCTAAATATTTCCGTTTTCAAATTTAGAAGCAAAGAAAAGCAAACATTTAAAATTCAAGAGGTCAAACAAATCTAACAACTTTATAATTTGAAATTTGGAAGTGGAAACATTTTTAAGATTTTGGCAACAAAGTGTAATGAAAATGTTCTTCTTTTTCTAACATAATGTGTATATTTAATTGAAATGCGCCTATATACGAATATTTTTGTGCAAGTGTATATAAATGTATGTGATTATGTCATCACTTTGTAATTTTAATTGGGAAACATGATTTCTCAATTATCAGATGAGAACACTGATAACGGATGTCCCAACAATTTCGTTCGGCTACATACAGTGGTAAAGTGTGTAAGAGATTCGGCAGGGCTGAATACAGCATTCTTACTTGTTTTGTTATTAATAATTCTAAATAAATAATTATTACTCAGTTTTATTCTATATACATACCTACATAATTTATTAGTAAGAACAATCATAACAATCATTTGAACTAAAAGCCCGTTTAAGTTTCTAAACGTTATTTCGATCAACATCGTTGATTATCATCAGTGGATGTTATGAAAAATACATGTTACTAAAATTTTTTTTATTTAAAACATGTTTCTCACAAGAATTTGTGGTGATGAAACATCTTTGTGTATGAAACATGTTTTAGATGTTTAAAAAAAAGTTGCTGTACCAATCACTTTTCATAATACCTATCCACTGTTTGGAAGCTTAATAAAATAAATAACAAAAGATAAAAACCCGCTTTTTTATAATAAAAATGTTGTAAAAACTTTTACAAGAATTTATTTATTGAATATATGTACATATGTACATACATATAATCAAGAAATCCCCTCAATTTAAGAATTTATTACGTTTTATATTCTAAATTTAGTTTCTATCAGACCAAATTGTAATATTGCAACTATTATGGCGTGTTGACCATAAATAAACACGTGTCGGTACATACAGTATATGTACTAGCGCACGCACACACACACACACACACACACACATATATATATATATATATATATATATATATATATATATATATATATATATATATATATATATATATATATATATATATATATGCTAGCGTGCGCTAGTACATATACATATGTACCGGTTTATGCGTTTATATTATGCTTAAGTTTGTTATGGTTTCTTGTTTAGGAATTTTAAATTAATTTATCACACGTTATTGCTGAAATGGCGGCAATTTGAAAAATTAACTTAGACGACTGTATTTTACATATACATACATATATTTTCATTTGAGTAATAGATGGGTGACATTGTTGTCGCTGATAGGACACTGCTTTCATATTTTATTTATTAATCCTGTGATTTTACAATTAATTGGCTAATGCAGCAACCGCAGCCAATACTGTTGGTTGGTTTGAACCAACCAAATGCAACACTGATGTTGCCTACACAATAGGCAAACAAGCGGCAATAAAAATACCAAAAATGTGCCAATATTTATTGCGCTCTTGTGCGGCCATGAAAGTGGCCAATACGCAGCAATTTTTATATACATACATACTTTATGCCCATTGTTTTTGTAAACACAGAAACATAAAGCGATATTAATTTATTTTATGACTGGTATATAATAGAAACATTTATGCCGGTAGGTATTCATAAAAACTAAAATGTAGTTTAAATATGTTTTAGAAAAATTTTTTCATATTAATTTTGTTCTAAAGTGTATTTAATTTAAAATTTTATGAATACCGATGTTAATATACTATGCATTTTCGTTGGCTATGTTTTTTGATGCACTTAAAAAATATTTTATATATGTACATACATATATTCATTTTTTATTCGACAATTTTTCGTACAAAAGTTAAATATTTTTATATGAAATTAGAAAGAATAATATAAATATAAATCATACATCAGTAATTTCCCTTTTTAAAAAGAATATTTTTCAACCACTGAAAAAGAAACTAAAGTGGCCAAGACACGCTCAGCAAACTCGTCACTCAATTTGAGTGTGTGCGGCCGTGCGGGTGCGGGTGCGACTACTGGTGCATGCGATCGGCTCAAAAGTTTTTGATATTTTTGTTGAAGCCAAGATACCTCGATACCTAGTAGCCTTATAAACCCAGCTGACTGCTGCTCCTCGCTTGCAGAACTGAACTGAATGGGTGATAGGATTTAAAGTATTTCTGCCAATAAAATACATGAAATGTATTTTAAAATAATATTATACACTATTTATTATAAAAATTTTAAATGTCGGTGTTATTGAGTATCGACTATTGCCGTATTAATAACAAAAATGTAGCTCCCTTGTTTCAGTACAATATTAGATATTCGCTGTCGGTAGGAGCTATTTAAATAGCAAAAAATAATTGGGGCATAATCGCGGAAAAAAATTTTCTCCAGGTTATAGTAAAATTCTCAATTGCATTTGAAATTCCCTGATTTTTAAACTCAATATTTAATTTGGAATTTACTTGGTTGGACTTGCAAAAAATAAAACAATTGGAGCATAATCGCGAAAAAATGTTCGCAATTTCCTGATTTTTAAACTCTCAATTTAATTTGGAATTTTCTCAATTTCACGGAATTATGTAGTAATCTCAAAAGTTTTTTTTTCACTAACACACATTTTGGCGTTAAGAAAAAAAAAATAATACTTTTTTGAATTAAAAAAAAATTGAAGCCAGATAAATAAATGAGACATGAAATATTTCCCAGCTAATAAATTTTTCACGTTTAGTTCTATTTTATCTTCTTTAAAAGTATTGAACACTACAATTTTTTGGTACAAAACAAATTTTCATTTTCAATTTTTAAGAAAAATATATATGTATGTACATAAGTTAAAAAGATTATTTTATCTATTTTTTTTATTAAATTTAATAAAAAAAATATTATTATTACTATTATTATTATTATTATTAGTTTTCTTAAATCAACACCCACCCGTGATCAGAATTTTCGGTGGCCGACCAAAAGATTTATGGTGCGCTGAACGCTTTAAGAATGCTCCAGCTGTTGTCCCCGAGCAACCTACTGTACCCACAGTGCTTTGCACCAGTGAAGTAACACATTTTCGAAACATTGAAAATTAGCAAAAAAAAAAAAAAAAGAAACACACGAACGGCAAGAATTTTCACAATCAAAAGAAAATTTTTTTCACACCCTTTTCTCCACGAAAAGAAAAAAGCAAACGATTTTTTTTTTCTAAATTTTACGAAAAGTAAATTTTTGCGACCGATGTCGCCGAAGTTAAATATTCAACTGATTTCATCTTAATTATGCGATTTTCAATATTATCCATTAACATCAGAATAGCGTTGAGTTTTCATGTTGTACGAGTATGGATGGATGGATGTGTGTTTTTTATTATTTTTTTAGTATTCTTTGAAAATTGTCTGACGTTCGCTAATAAATATCGTCATGATCTCTATGGTTACTAAAAAGCATTCATTCCACAGTTTGTTATATTTTTTTCATTTTGTAAAAATCTGCGATGTGCACATCCCAATTCAGCAGACAGACAGAGAGACAGACAGAACCGACCAGCAGACAGATCCATCTTATAGCCCCATACAGGAAATACACATACATATATTTGTGCTGAGAATGCAGCGAATGAATCTTTTATTCTACTAAGGGGCTAACTGTTTCTCATTGTTGTTGCTTTTTATACTTACATGTATGTACATGTATGTATGTACATGTAGCAGAGAACTGCAACGGGTATCTGCATCAATGATTTAAGTGCACTTGTTTTAAAACGTGAGACGCCATGATATGTATTTCGGCTGCTATTTTGTGTTTCAATACTTATGCTTTCCAATGATGAAGCAATTTAAAATTTTTAGAAATAAATTGCTTGATTTCATTTTGTAAATATATGTATATATTTTTTCACATTTGATAATCGTGGCCATACTTCTGCTCTATCTTCACAGACAACAAGCCGCACACCCACATCAAAAGTGACTCAACATAGAATTTGAATTTTTCAGAAATCGAAAAAAAAAAAACAAAACTGTTCTATAAGACAAAAATGGTTAAGGGAAAAAACAAACCATTTAGCAGAAAGCCCATACAGATTATGAACTATTTCATTTTTATAAACAAGTGTGTTGTGTCTAGCCAAAAAAAAAATATATTTTGAGTTGAGTCACTTTTGTACTGGGTGTATTTCGTCGTCCCAAAGTCGTCCCAAAAAGAAAAAAAGAGACAGCCGATTCCTGAGGTAGGTTTTATAGATCTATCAGTACCTGGGTCTATAGCTGTTACATAAATTAGCGCCTCAAACGTATGTATGTATAACGTTTCATACATATGACGCGCTAATTTAGGTTGGACTGTTGTGGATCATTAGAAAAACCTTTCATTTTCCCAAAATATATGCTTCAATTTTAATTTCAGCATTAAATCTTACAACATATTATTTTTTTGGGCCAGAAATGTGGTTTTTAGTGTTCCTGTACTTTTGTGCTCTTCTTGTGTATTATTGAGAGAAATTCGTGATTGGTCTCACTTTACCGAACTTTGCCCAAAAATTTTGTATAAGAAAACAATGGGCAGGAAAATTTAGCAAAACCAAAACACTTTTCAGTTGTGATATATTTGCACAAATTTGGGAGCAAAATAGTACTTTGATACAAAAAGTGAAAAAATATATACATACATATGTATATTTATTTTAATTTATTTAACATTTTGCTGTTTGTTTGCTATTTGCAGAACACATCGATATTGAGCCATCACTTTTTCGATAGCTTTTGGCGTGAGGAAAAAAAATTCAAGCATCACACATCGAAAAAATTGTATTCGAGGCGACCAAGTTTTAATATGTTGTAAAGTTTCCCCTTTATTACACTATCAGTCCCACGCCTCTGGTGGAAGATTCAAATGTATGACCACCTCAAAAATAATTTTTCAAAAAATTTGTAGAAATTTTCAACGCTACAAAAAATTATTCTTTCATATAAGAAAATATTTCTTTTTTTTTTCCTGACTATGCTAACAAATTGTTGCTTGCTGTGTTTTTATTTACATACATATGTACCACTTACATATATTAATTCGTTTGTGAAAATAACCGTTGTAGTTGTGGTTGCGATATACTTGTGCAGCTCCCTAGTATGTATATATGTATATAAATGTTCTGTCTATGGACTTGGAATACGTATTTTTTCGATTCAATGAAATTAATTAAAACATTTCTGCTATTTTTGATTTTCATGATTATTGTGTGTTCATTTGGATACAGTTTGTTTTTATAAGTTTGTTTTTTGGCGGATTTGAATATTTTCTGCACACGTGTTTTGTAGCAAAGGCCTGGCCGTTTACGTAAAACAGTGGAAAATGTGCTCTCTTTTAATATAAATGAGTCAGTTATGATGCTGCCACAACCAGGCGAATTTAATGTGGCGCAGAAATTCGACAAAAATTAATTTAATAGTTTAAATAGCATTTTTTCTTATTTTGTAGAACTTTTGAAAATTAAAATATGTGTTATGCTCACAGCATTGAAGTACGTTAAGAATTTCCCTATTGAAAAAGGTTTTGAATTATTGTTTTAATTAAGCCGCCAATAGAGAACAACATAGAAATCGATACCGATTAATAAGCAATTCAGACACAAACTTTAATTCAGTCATCAGATTTTGAATTGCACTCTCACAGTTTCCATTAGCAAGTGGTGCGATTTTTGAATTTTGAATAATAATCTCCAAAGCCGAATATTACAACTTGTGCCGATAACTAAAGCTATGATCTTATCAGCCTCATTTCGCAATAAGATTTTATAATTTAAAACACTTTGGATTTCTAAAATCAAAAGGTGTTGGTTATACAAGAATTACTCCCATATTTAAAATTTCCAATTATTTAATATTGTTACATTATTTAATATTGTTACCATGATTAGTTTCCAATTTGGAAAATGCGGCCAACAAAATCCTGCCCTTAGCTAGCGGCAAGCGGCAAGGCACGGTACTCAACTCGGGAAAAATACTTTTTTCTATGTATGTATGTAAATCTGTGTAGCGGTAAAAAATAAACAAGTTTGTTTTCCAAATATAATATATAATTTTTGTTTTGAATTTTTTGTTGAAAAAATATCTTATCAGTAGAGCAAGTGATCTTGTGCATATAAGCAATAACAATTTGTTATTAAACAATCTCCAATGCATTTCGGTGCACACATACAAAAATGAAAACAAATCAAAAGAAAAAAAATGTTCACTAATAAATTGGAAATTTGTGTTACACATGCCGTGAAGTTACAAGAAAATTAAGGGATGATATTAAAAATTGAACAGCCATTGTCAGTGCCATTATATTATAAATAAAGTAATTAAATCAATTATTTATTTGCTTTAAGACCCAATTGAAATGTATTATTTTAGGTCTAAAAATATACCTTATTAATGTTTTCTGTCTTTTTCAGCCGTCAGTATGCCGCCGACATTTCGTTGATGCTAATCAACTCGCCAGTAGACTCGAAAGATGTTAAAAGAATATTTGAAAAAAAATTTTAAGATGGTTCTAAGGGAACCGACCATATGATGACCGTGGCCAGTATTGTTGGCATTTTGGAGACTACACAATACTTTTTCTATTAACCCTTAACAAGGGGTTATTTTTGAAAATCCATTTGTGACCTGCAAACTAACACAGAGTTCCAAATGGTTGTATTGTGGCATCACACAATACATTTTTCGTATTTCTTTAATTGGTATAAACAACAAACCAATTACTGCAGATTCTCCTTTGACAATGTGTATAAATAAATTACCAATTTAGGCGACAATATTGATGACTTACACCCTTATTCACCAAAAATATTTCAGGCTTATAAGGCTTTTATTTGCCATATTTGTATGGAAAATTTGTGAAATAAGAGTTTAGCCTTTAGGCTTCCTCCAGAGAATACAGTGAACACTTATTTTAGTCTATTCCAGCCTTAAGATACAAATCTCTGCAATCTTTTTTTTAATTTAAAATTATTTTATTTATATGTCCAGATGTATCTTGTAGGTGCATATGCCATTATGCATTTTATCCATATTTGATTAATTATGATATTTATGACACACATATGTATGTGTGTATCCATAGCGATAAAAAATTTAGTATTTTTCCGTATTCGTAAACAACTTAAAGAACCAAGTTTTTTTTCCAGGGGCATCAACACGTTATCAGGTCATTGATCAATGTATTAGTCGATGGTATGATTGCATCTTCTGGCGTATTTATATTAAAAATTAGTTTTTGTATGAACAACCAAACATGTTCACAACATTTTGGATATTTTGTATTCGAAGCCAAAAAACAACGAAAACAAACTTCGACAGCTTGCATAGGATTTTGAAAAATATGCCGACGACCCAAAAATTCGAGACAGGCAAAACTGAGAGGTTTCAAGCAGTCACTGATAAAACACAACTTAGGCAGGTTGTCTAGTTTTAAGCGCTTAGCATTACGCTCACTGTCATCGTCACTTTCTTCTTTTATGTAATTCTACGAAAGAAAAAAAAAAAAGAAAAGAAAAAATTTATTAAAAGTGGACATGTAAAAGATTTCGTGGTACCATTTACCTTGCGATAAGAAATGAAAGATTCCTGGACTTCTGATTTACTTCTTTGCCTTGAGGTCGGCAGCAGATAGGGTACCAATAAAAGTGATAATGCCAGTTTGGATTCTGAAATTTAAAGGGAAAATTCAAACAAACTTATGATGTTTTCTTTACTGCATGCAATAAGTGCAACATTTTCAATATTATTTTGCACCAAAAATGTAGATGAACAAGGGCTTTATAACTTTTCATAGTTTTGGCAAACTTTTCCTTTGTTCTTAGTCTCGCTAAACTATTAAGCTGACATTTTAAGATAAAAAAAAGTGCATGAAAAATTTACACTTCTTTTATCAGAAAAGAAATCATCATTATTAACATTCATTTTATTTGAGTATTTTTTATTATAAACTTAATTATTTATTTGCTTTTATAGCCAAATGAAATGTATTAATTCAGGTCCAAAAATATAGACCTTTTTTTAAATGTTTTCTCTATTTTTCAGCTGAATCAATCAATTTTTTATTATACATTTAATAAAACAAAATTTTGGATATAGCTTAAGTCCTAGTCGCTATATCTTGTTCATACCTACATACGTTTGTAGGTAGCATATTTGGTACATAAATGTACCTACTAATTTTTTAACAAAAAAAAAAATTTTTTTCGATATTGTTGTGCACAATAAGGAATGATCACTTTCAATATCTATAAACTGCCAGTTAATTTATTAAGGACCAAATCTTAAGGCTTTTATTATTATTTTTTTATTTATTATGTAATCAAGCCCATTGGACCATACATACATATGTAATGATTTTGTTTTAAGAAGTCTAGTTAAGTGTATTGTGGCTTGCTTAAAAATAATTTAATGATTTGCATTCACATTATTATATACCTTTTTGGCTTTGCAGCCAATTTTTACCACATACTCACCTTCTTCCCAGGTATTTTCAATATATGATAATATCTCTCTCACACCATTATCTCTTAATTTTTCCGCCATATCAATCAGTTTGTGATAATACAATCTCCATTCATAAATACTTTTTGCATTAGGATATAATATTTGGAAATCGATTTCAAACTAAAATTAAGATGTTATAGATGTGTATGGAAGTTAATTTTGCGTACAGCCAACTTACCAATTCATAATTTTTTTCATGTTGCAAAACCTTATACTTTTCTAAATAGTCTACTGTTTCCAAATTTTCATATGTCAATTCGATTTTTCTCAAAGTGAATGACTTTTTCCAAATATCTCGCACTAACTCCCAATCAGCACTGCCTGATTTTAAAATTTCCAATTGACTGTCATCCAGATCACTATCGCTTAACAAATTCGAGTCATCTGTAACTGAACGATGGGTTTAATTGAAAAATGCTGCTTTCAATTGGCAGGGAATATATTAGAAATTAATTACTTACCCACTGTTGGCTGTGTTCTAATCTTAATACGTCTTCGTATTAAGCCAGAAGAACAGAGTCGGGCTCGCTTATTGTTATACGCATCGTAGAGTTTACCTTTTGCCAAATGTCCCTTAGTGAATGGTACATAATAGGTTTCCCTTACCTCGGTGGGAAATATTTCACATATTGTTTCTGCTAATTGCATAAATTCGTCCCGCAGAAGTCTTAAATTAAAAATTTTACCACTGGCATAAGGCACACATGCATTAGGTCATAAATTTTTATATACAAATGTACAGTTGTAAAATCGTGCAGGCCTTCAAAAGTACTAAAAACTACAATTTCACTTTTTTGCCATCAAAACAAAAACATACAGCAAATGCTTTAAAGTTATTTAATACAGCCAAGTTTTGTTCCCCAGCTAATGAGTCTATAAAATTTACTTTTCTTGTCTACTGAAAAACATATTGATCACTACAATTTTACCACAACAAAATCAACTAGAAAATATAAAGGCAGAACTTTTGAGACGACGTAGTCTGTTTTATTGATTAATTAATATTTCTTTTAAATATAGTAAAACAGATTTGCAATAATGTATGCCTTTTATTTCTCTATAACTCAAGAATGCAAGTTTAGGCGTAAATTAGTGAAATGAATCAAAACGTTGATGAAAAGGGCCATAATATATTATTTGAGGTTTAAAAATAGACCGTCTATATGTCGCCGACATTTCGTTAGTACTACTCAACTCGTCAGTAGACTCAAAAAATCGTAAAAGAAGGTTTGAAACTATTATTGCCATGAACACAATGCGGTGGCCAAAAAGTACGGAAAACATTTAATAAGATCTATTTTTAAGCCTAAAATAATATATAATTAAATTCATTTTAAAAAAGGTTGTCTTCTTTTCTAAGCCTTTCTGTAGAAAAATTTGGTTCCACTTTTTTTCTGAAAAATATTTGCGTTATACAATATTTGCGGCAGAAAATCGTGACTTCAGCAAGTTTTCTACAAAAGTACTTATTTTTTGTACTCCAATACAAAATATATTTTATTTATGTAGAAAAATTGGGAATTCACAATATTTTTTTAATGGAAAATTCATCTGTCGCAATTTTTTTGTATGCGAAAGATTTTCGCGCAAATAAGTAAACGCATGTTTCAGAGTTTTTTTTTTTTTTTGTCTAAAATACAATTTAATTGGCTCTTATGGCAAATAAATAATTAAATAATTAGCAAATAAGAAAATTTGATTTATTTTTGTAGGATTGTAAAATATAGATTTTTTAATTTTCTGTGAGTGAATTATTTTTTACATTTTGCGAAAAAGTGAAATCGTTCTTTTTTAGTTTTTCTTTTTTCAATGCCCACTACGATTTTAGGACTATTACCCTCACATGCATACTAATACACTTTATTTTACAGGAATACAAGCAGCAGTTTAGCAATCGACTTAAGCTTGCTCTACCATTGTGGAAGCTTTATTAAAAAGCACAGCGTAATAATCACTGAAGCTCAAATTGATTGCTACATCACAGCTTCTATTCATGTGAGGCACAAGAAATTTATAAAACAAAAATTAAGGTATTAATTCAGGTGTAAAAAAAGACCTTACAAATGTCTTTTTCATCTATCTATATGCCGCCGACATTTCGTTGATGCTAATAAATTCGTTGTATAGAAGGTTGCAAAGAAAAGTAAAAGAGTTGCAAAACGGAAAAAAATGTTTACTGTGTTAAAGGTTTGTTTGAACTTTGCTGATTCTCATTTTGTTCATGGGAATTATGGAATAAGTAGTTAAGTTTCAAATATTATTTTAAGAATTTTTTGAGTCTACTGATGAATTGATTAGCATCAACGAAATGTTGATGTAAAAGACAGACAACATTTGTAAGGTATATTTTGAACTTGAATTAATACATTAAAATTAGCTCTTAAAGCAAATAAATAATAAAGCTTTTATTTCAAATATTAAGACTTAACAATTTTATGGGGCTTGAGTTCAATTTTTACTTCCTCAAAGTTGAGAAAGATTTTTGGTGATAAAATTGGAGTGATATACAATTTTAAAGAAGTTGAAGATTTACTGGCTGGGGTACGACCACAAACTGCTCACGAGTCACACTGGGTATGTACCCCAGCCAAAAAGTCTTCACTTTTCTTGTCTTCTTTAAAATTGTTGATCACTCCAATTTTATCACAAAAAACCTTTTCTTTTGAGGAAGTAAAAATTGAACTCAACCCCGATAAAATTATTAACAATTATAAACCATATAGGTAAAATTAAAAATTAAGGCTTTTGCAAAATATTTTCTATTCCTAAAAAAAATTTTAAATAAACATTAAACTCACGTTTTTTCTGGATTATCAGTAAGAATGGCGGATATTATGGTCTTTGCTATTCTTATGCGATGCTTATTTTCCAACGGTTTAATTTTCATAAGCTCACGAATTTCAGGCAAAGCTTCGATTTCCTTAAGAGAAACAAAAAAAAAACAGAATTTCTTTTTACTCCAACGAAATCCTTTCAAGCAGCAGAATAATGAAATATCATAATCCTATTTATTTTAGACCATTTTTATTGAAAAATATCCATTAATATAATAGTCCAGCTGGAGCTGCCGATTATTATATTAGAAACAGATAGGTATGTATGTTTCAAAATAATAAACTTTTAATTGTAGCTTCATTTGGCCAAAGACAAAAAGGGATTGAGTACAATAAATTTTATATGGAAATTAATAAAACATGAGAAGGCCTAAAATTTCAGCTTAATAGATACTAAAACAATTCATTTAAAGCAAAATTCATTTTAAACTTATCCAGCTTTCTTTTATATTTTTTAACAACCCCAATAACTTACTGGATTATTCATAACAAAAACAATTTGGCTAGATAGCTTCCTGTTATCTTTCCTTTATGGGAATTTCCACAAAAAAAAAAAACTCTTAGCAGGTTAGGTACCAGGGGCAAACGTTTTGTTTCTTTTGTTATAAATAATGCCGTTAATGTTTACCTTTGTTGTTGGCAGTTGTAGTGCTAAAGGATTGGAAGGAGCTCTTTCAGGATTGTCTTCCTTGATGGTACCTACAAAACAAATAAAGCATTGGAAAATCTTGTAGGTGACATATAAATTTTATCTCTACCTGTGACTTTCACATCCAACACGAAATCCAAATTATTTATGTACTGTGCCACAAATGGCACAAAAATATTTGGTTTAACAATGAAATCTTTCGAATATACCTGTACTTCTGAGCCATTTGGTATTTCATATGCATTTTTGACTGTGTAAATAAAACAAGTAAAATGTTAGAAAAAATATACATATTTTCTTTCCAAAGGGCTTCTATGCACATACATATGTATGTATGTATGTATGTTGTACCTTCTTTTATAAACGAATTGTAACTTCCATCACCATTGAAAGTTACACCAACAATTTCTTTTTTATTTTCAAAAGTTGTTTTCAGCAATTTAAAACCATCCATTATAGTTTTTATTAATTTCTAATATACATAAAATCCGTAAAACTTTTCAGTATTCACACAACAATGACAGAGAGAAAATCGACATTTTCTTAATTATAATTCATTTGTTTTTGACAACAATACAAAAGTTAAGGAGAGCATAATATGATAGATATAAAACATGGTCATGTTTGTTAGGTGGTGCTAAGTGTCCACTTGCTACAGTTTGGACGTTTCGTTTTGTGCTGAAAAACAAGTACAATTTGACAGTTGTGCTGCGCCGGCAGCAGCAATGTGCATCTCTCTTTGCCTGTGCCTGTGTACACCGTAGAGTTGCCGCATCACACAGAAATGGAAACAAATTTTATTAATTTAATACATTTTGTGGTTAAATCGTTATCGAACATTATTACATATTAAATTATTTAAATTTCATACTAAAACAAGATTTATTTAAATTTTAACTACATTTATTTATGAATTTTTGAGTTTATTACAATAAATTAAAATTAGAATTATCTGTATCAGCCTGTACAACAGACAGAGCGAAACCAATTGGAATGAAACTGAGCAGAAGGTTCATATCAAAACAAACACACAAAATAAACAAAATCATTTTGGAGTAGAACGCAAAATGCAGTTAAAAAGAAAAACTACCAGAAATCAGAATTTTGGTCTGATTTTAGGAAAAACAAATATTTAAACTACGATGCTTCAAAAGTGTATATATCAGCTTCTGTCCTCTAATATCGTTGATCCAAGTATTGCAACAGCATTTTCAAATTGTAAAAATGAAAGTATACTTTGTGCTATTATCCCATTGTGATTCGTGAGCAGTTTGTCGGTATGTATTTTCACGAGCTGTTGATATATAATGTAGTTTAATACGTTACCATGACTAAAATCACTACAAGAACTGTGATAATTTTCACACTTTAATTATAAAATATCTCGATTGTAGTGTTGTTTATATTTTGCTATAATTTAGTCTATTGGTGGTATATTTTGCTATAATTTAGTCATTGGAAATTAGTCTCACTGGAAATTGCAATGTACCGAAATACTCTATAATTCTGTAAGATTGTCTTAGGCTAAAGAAAATGAAAAGCCTCTTTGAGTCTGTTTAAAGTTTATTAAATATGTTTATTGTAAATGTTGTAGAGAAAATCATTCTAAAGGAATACGAACTGTTTGAAATCTTTAACGGGTTTTTATGAAAATTTTGTACCTGCAGGAAAAAAAACTGCCCAAATAAATAAAATTGAGTATGGATTTTGTATTGTGAAATTCATACCCTGGTTCAGATAGACATTGTTATATGAGTCAATATTCTGTTTCTTCACTTATATAAAATTTAATTAACACAATAACCATTGGCTAGTTGGGAAAACAATATGCCTATACTTTTATTGTCAAAATTTTAAAGCCTATATGAAAAAAAAAAGAAACTAGGAACTTGTGAGTTATCCGAGCTTCAATTACCATCGTCGTAAATTTTCGCTCCCTAAAGTATACCAAAATATTTAAAAGCTTACTTTTCACAGTGTTGCATTTTAATTCTACGCAATAAGTTTGTTCGATGCAATTCCATGTTTAGTCCGTTAAAATGAGAGCCAACGAAAAATGCTCCCAAAAAACTACAAATTTTTCCAATTACTGTCATCCATAATATTTGATTTTTGTTTGTTGTGATAATTGGCCGAAATGAAAAAAGAACTTTTTAATAACTATAACAACAACAGCAGCAACTGCTAATTGAATAAACTGATTATCATGTGAGAGCGCAATTTAAAGTCTTAATGACTCAATTAAATTTGGTGTGTGAATTGATTATTATTATTCTCAGCGCAATTTGCAACATTTATTAAAAAAATGTGCATAATTATTTCAAGAAAAAACCTCATAATAGCATTTTGTATGAATTAGTGGCAACAATTTTATTTAGGAGTGATATTCGTTCGGAATTCATACAAAGGCTGACCAATGAAATTGTGCTAAAAAGTCTTATTTATTACAAATTGACGGAGATTAAAAAATTTTCGAAATTCACTAATCTCGTTTTCTTTTCTAAAACAAGTGCAACATTTTATCTATTGTTTTGCATGAAAAAAAGCACAAGAAGATTTTTTTGTGCATTTTTTTCTTAAAATCTTGTGCATTTGTTTTTTAGGCAAGAAAACTAAATAATCAAATACTATTCGGTAATAATCGATATATATATATATATATATATATATATATATATATATATATATATATATATATATATATATATATATATATATATATATATATATATATATATATATATATATATATGTATATATATATATATATATATATATATATATATATATATATATATATGTATATATATATATATATATATATATATATATATATATATATATATATATATATATATATATATATATATATATATATATATATATATATATATATATATATATATATATATATATATATATATATATATATATATATATATATATATATATATATATATATATATATATATTTTTTTTTTTTTTTTTTTTTTAAAACAATAGCGACTTTCTTTAGCACAATACTCAATTTTAGAGATAATTTTTTTTTTTTTTTTTTTTTTTTTTTTTTTTTTTTTTTGTATAAACAAACACAAAACTGCGAAGCTTTTTGCTTGTCTGCAGAAACACCCAGAGCCTTCGGCAGGAATCGAACCTGCGACCTCGAAGACTCTTGGTAGAGCACTCTACCAATTCATCCATCGAGGCGCTCATATATATGTATGTGTAACGAATATTCGTTTGTTAAAACTATTTACGAATTTTTTCCAACAATACGCATTCTAAAATATTTAATATTTTTAATTGTAATGTCATTAATGTAGATATGTATGCATACATATATATGTACCCATATAAATATCTACATATGCATGTTCATACAAATATATTGTTTTGCCTTGCTTAGATATCGTTAAGTACATATTTTCCGCAAATTAAAAAACGTATGTCTCTATTTTCATTTCATGAATATATGTAAGTTTTTTGTTCGAATCAGCCAAGCGCATTAAATGACGCGTTTTAATATTTTCAAAGTAAATTTTGTCAGTTTATGTAATAAATTCGTTTACCTCTTATTCTTTTATTTTAAGTTTCAAGCGTTTATTTAAAAAAAGTGAAACTAAAGTATTTAATTTTATACAAACAAACACATACATACATATGTATGTGGTTGTATGTATGTACATCGTAACTGTACACTAGACACTACAGATGCAAAAAGATATTTAAAAATCGAAAGTTTTGTAATGATAATACCAAAAAATATGTTTTGAGAAATTTAAAAAAGCATCTCAAGTTACGGCCACATTGACAAATATTTACCCACAAAAACCTTGGCCACTATTTAACTTTTGCATTGGAAATAAATAAAACGGCAAAAGAAAAGAAAAATCAGAAAAAAATCTAAAAACGCTAAATTTCACAAGAGCATATTTTAAGGTTATGTTAGCTCAATGAGAAAAAGTAAAATTTACAGCAAACAATTATTTGAATTTACAAAAACTTTGCAAATTTGTTTTCACCATTTGAATAAATTGGGTATTTGGTTGTTGAGCAAACATAACCTTAAAATATGCTTTTGAAAAATGTAATGTTTTAGCTTTTTGCCTATTTTTTCTTTTTGTTGTTGTTTGTTGCTGTATACGTGTGCATTTTGTAGGCAGGTGTTTGCTCAAAATAAAGGTCAACAAGAAAGTAGTGGTCAGGTTTTTTTTTTTTTTTTTTTTTTTTTTTTTTGAAAATTTTAGTTTATGTGTGACCATATCTTATTTTTAGAATTTAGCTACTCATTATAAAAGAACAACAGAAACTAGACTACATTTCCTCAAGCATTTCGAGATTTGGTATAAGCAGCTGATCAAGACATCAAATATAGACGGTCTTTAATTAAAAGCTCAGGTAATAGGATGGCTAAGCACTGTTGCTTAAAAATAGTATGCAATTAATTATTATTTGGGTTCGCAGCCATTAGGGTGCTGATGATCATCGTGGTGGAAGTGATGGTATGTTCCCCAGCCAATAAATCTTCAACTTTACTTTTCTTGTCTTCTTTAAAAAAGTTGATCACTAGAACTTTACCACAAATCAAATTTTTTTCTCAATTCTTAAGAACTACAGGATCCGCCATCTAACGTTTTCTTTTTCAACTAGTGCTTATTTAGTGACTGATAACACTTAGCTCATTTCTGGTTTGACAGATAATCAGTTTTATCCTTCCGCTGAACGTTGTGTTGTGTATACGCTTGAACAACGCTGGAAAATATTGCGACATTACTTTGAAGATTATAGTAATGTTGCAGAAGCGCCGTCAGCTCCGTATGTTCGTCATCTTGTGAAAAAGGCGAAAGAAACTGGCATTCTCATCGATAAACCAAAGCGTGAAAAGGAAAAACAGTGCATACACGCGAGAATATTGCTGATGTGGCAGAAAGTGTGCATGAAGCGCCATCAACATCAATTCACCATCGTTCTCAACAATTGAACATTTCGGAGACATCATTGAGACGAGTTTTGCATAAAGGCCTTGGTATGACGCCAAACAAAGTCCAATTGGTTAAAAAAAAAGTTATTCGGCGGACCCTTTATAAACCGAACTAAAGCCCAATAAAGTAATGAACAATTTTAGCTTTTATTCTTTGAGTTACGGAGAAAACCCATTCTCATACTTTTCCTTGATTTTCACATCCTATTCTCGAGTTCATACATTAAATTAATTACAAATTCTGTGTAAAACTTACAGTACATATGTATGAACATACACTCAACAACTGCTTTTTTCCATTAAATTAGACATCTTAAATCATTTAACCTTTCACAAGTTTATAATTTAATACAAATAACAAAATTACTTTAATGATTGTTTCAAAATATTTATATTTAAATAAACCTAAAATAGTAACAAAATTATGCACCATTAACTTGAAAAGGTTTCTGAATTCAGGCACTGAGTGCCTACAAAAGATTGGCATTTTGTATATTTAACATTTGTTAAACATAAGTTTTATAATGCCATACCACTTTTACTAACAAATGATTTATTAAGCTGTGGTGTAAGTGTGTTGTTTGAGTGCAAGATTTAAATAAGAATATAATATGAGGCTATAACTTACCAAATATGTTTTCTTCCAATTTTTTCTTCTTTTCTTAATTTTTCAAACTTTTTCTTGTGTTCGAATAACCGATTAGTTAAAGCATATCAAACACATTTTGTAAGCACGTAAAAGAAGCTTCAACTTCATGGCTTTCATTCGGCTTGTTACACATGACGTATTTATTTTGGAAATACATATTTACATACACCAGTACATAAAAGGCAAAGATTATTGTACATACTATCAAAATGCCCAGCAAGATGTATGGCGGGCGAACTTGTCTCAATGGAAACTATTTCCTTCATACAATAAAATTAATTTAAATTCATTTTTTCAGTTTCGATTTTGGCCTGGAAATGTGTACATACATACACACATGTGTATGGAGATGTGTACTGGAATGCAAGAGTTTGTGGTGTGTGCCAGACAGGTGTTGTTTCCATGATTTCTTGTAACACTTCCAAGGCACAGTGTTTTGAGTGTAAATTACTCGAGTGTAACACTGAAGAAGACAAACACAAGTACATATGTACATAAATACCTTTGCATGCATGTAAGTGCGCGGCTGTCTACCAGAAAACATCACAAGAAGTTTTAAAGTCTTCAGTTGGCAAATGGAAATACAAAATCGTTTCATTATTTCGTAAAATCGAAAAGGGGGGAGTAGAGCAGTTACACTTTTTTTTCTTCTTGAATTTTCAACAACAATTTTCTTGAGCAATAACTTGGCAAATTTTGAAAATATATTTTACAGTCTTGACGAGCATTTCAAACGTAACGGTTCAAATTTCGCTTACAATCAAACCAAAGGATTAAATACCGAATACATGAATGCACACACATACATACATACATATGTAGAGTAATCAGTTTGACTTTATTAAAGAAGGATATTTTTAAATGACAAACTGCTACAAAACACTGTGTAATAATACTCATATGGAAATAATAATAATAATAACATTGGAAAAATAAATTTATATGCAATGAACAATTTCGTAAAAGTGTGTTGAAAGTGAATTTGTTATAGAAATGAATTTAAGCAGAAAATATGTATGTTGTATATGCAATAATTAATTAAACTAATGAATGGCTAAATAATTATCCTAGTTTATAATTCCAGCTTTGCTTTTGCTTTTGAATGATATGAAAGTGCATAAAATTTTTGCATTTTGCAAATAATCATAAAACAATTAAAGAAATACTTTAACTAATTTTGCACTTAAGGGATTTCAGTTACGAGCAAAGGAAATTAAAAAAAAAAAAAAAAAAAATTTGAAGCGAAAATCAACAACAACAGCAACAACAACAACTGTGTTATGTATCACAACTGAAATTGAAGTAAAAAAAAAAGTTGTAACCCAAAACGAACTTAACGTCTACACTTAACAAAATGTTGTTGAGACACATGTCATACTCTATATGAAATTATATTTGTATTTGATTTTCTTTTTTTATTTTTTGTTTTTTTCACCTAGAAATTGACGTTTGTCTCAACAAAATTTTGTCAGCCGTAGACGTTAAGTGAGCATTCTGGCTCATGGCAAAACACTGATGGAAAAAATATAATAAACAGTGTAGACAGCCACTAAATAATACTTCTCCCTGTTTCAGTTTCAATGCGCAAGTTTTATTTATTTATTATTATTTTTTCTAAAATATGGGATTATTGAAGAGTCTATTGCAGTTATCTGATGATAACATTGAAATGACGTATTCGATTTTATGATATAATGTGTTCAAAAATTCTAAAAAATTTGAAAATAAAGTTTGGATTTTATTAGTTGTATACAAACCAACAACAAATTTGTATATTTTAATATTTTTAATTATTTTATCGGGCCTTAGTTCGATTTCTCAATTCCTCCTCAGAATTGAGAAAGATTTTTTTCTTTGCGGTAAAATTGTAGTGATCAACAGTTTTAAAGAAGACCAGAAAAGTAAAGTTGAAGACTTATTAGCTGGGGATATGGCTGTTGCACGTCCACCACGACGCTCATCAGCTTTTCATACTGCTTTTAAGCAGCAGCACTTAGCCATTACTGACTGACTGTCTATGTATATCTAATCTTTTTGATCAACTTTCAGAAAATTTGCTTTTGTTTTTCATATACTACATTCTGGCGTTGCGTTTTGAATTATAAAATTAGGGCCAATATCTTCCGTTAAATTTCAAACACATAAAAATAGTTAACACACTAAATACCGTTTTTCCAGACCGTAAGCCATTTAGTATCAAGATCTAGTTCTAATTTAAAGAAGAAACAACAACAGCAACAATAACAAAAAACCATCTAGATTAAAACAACTCAAAGAGACATTTCTTATTTGCTCAGATCTGCACTTTAAATTTTAGATTTGAAACAAAAAAAGAAATATAAAAGTAAAACAAACATTTAGATGCGCCACGACATTCGACTTATGAAAAAAAAAATTGTCACAAAAAAGAAAACTAATAAATAACCCAGCAAGCAATTGGAAGATTGTTGATGATAACATGAGTCTCTTAATACTGGTTTGTATGACCAAACAATCGTGATTAAAAAGTTGGGCGATCAAAAACAGATTTTAAAAAGGCTCATACAGGTGCTTAAAAAGCGACTAATTGAAATAACAAAAACAAACTATATTAACTATGTATGTTGTGCCGGGAGCAAGCACTTATCAGTACTGATCAATATAAATCCATTAAAAATAAACAAGTTTGGCATATAATCTTATTAAAACAAAACTTTTATAGTTTTAAGTTTTTTTATGTAATTGCTATCAAAATTAATTTCCTTTATACATATGTATATGTATGTTTGTTTCAAAGTCTGAAATAAACTTTACTTTACTTTATATCAACTATGCTGAATCAGAATATGGTCGTGCAGATGTTTATAACATGACTGTTATCATTTTAACGTGATAATACGAATAATATCATAAATTAATAAAATAGATTCATAAATGACTCCCAAGTGATTTTCGGTATTGATCGAAAGTGAGTCGTAATAGTTCAGTGAACCGAGTCATAAAATACTGTTATAGAAGAGAGGACGCCGTTTTCTCACACCAAAACCTCATTGTCGACTCAAAAGCTAGACCATAATCGCGCTAAGCAATCGAAGAAGATTCGATCTAAATGCTAGCTGGGAAAGATTTTACTACATACATATGTATCTATGTATGTATGTACTTACAGTCGCACAGAAAACTGTACATACCTCCCAAAAAGCTGCAATTCTTTTTATATATTTTTTTTTTACTTTTTATATATATTTTTTAATATTCAAATATTTTTTTTTTTTTTTTAATGTTTATTTCTTTTATTTACAATCTATCCAATTAGGACAATAAGCAAATTATATAAATTAATATAAAATAACATCTATTGCTTAAGTTCTTTTAAGAACATGAATATAATAATACAAACTTAATTAATCATACATCATTGTAAAACTAATATCCTGTTCATACATGCAGCAATATTCAAATTATAACAATTAAAGCCATTATTGAGACAAAATTTTCATATAAAAATTACAATTAGCTTATTGGCAATTAAGAGATAATTGTTTCAATAATGAGTAAAATTTATAATGCAACACTGTTAGATTTGTATTAACAGTACAATTTTTATTAACAGTACAATAACAGTACATATTGAACACTCCTTGTGAAAATTTTACTAATCAAATGTCAACAAAATAAATAAAAAAAAAACAAATTTTTTTTTTAATTTTTTATAATAAGGGGTGTTTTTTTTCGATGTATACAACTTTAAGTTGCAATAAAACAACGATGGATTATTTGATTGGCATGAATTTTACTTATCCGAAAGATAATCTTGTGGCATTACATATTAAATATGTATGACTTCTGGCATATGACCGCCACGGCTGGCGCGGATGTAGTCCAATCTGGACTTCCAATTTTCGATGACTTTTTCCAACATTTCTGGCCGTATATCGGCAATAACACGGCGAATGTTGTCTTCCAAATGGACAAGCGTTTGTGGCACAAGCATGTTGCGCAGTCTTGTTGAAATCACATCTCCTGGACATCATGGTTATTCAATTCAGGAATGAAAAAGTAAGTAATCATGGCTCTATATCGATCACCATTGACTGTAACTTTCTGGCCATCATCGTTTTTGAAGAAGTACGGACCAATGATTCCACCAGCCCATAAAGCTCACCAAACAGTCAGTTTTTGTGGATGTAACGGTGTTTCGACATACACTTGAGGATTAGCTTCACTCCAAATGCGCCAGTTTTGTTTGTTGACGTTGCCATTCAACCAGAAGTATGCTTCATCGCTAAACAAAATTGTGCGCGATACGTATTCTGCACAGCACCATTATTTTCGAAATAAAATTGCACTATTTGCAAGCCCTGTTCACGCGTGAGTTTATTCATGATGTACATATTACCAAACCAAACTGAGAATAGATCACTTGACACCTGTTAAATCGGTCGCCATCTTGAACAGTAATGCCAACTTATAGTTCTATACATCGAAAAAACACCCTTTACAAAATAACCAAATGTAAACAATAACTTTTTCACCTGCCAAATGCTAATTGTCGTAGCAATATTAAGTATGTATGAACACCAAAACGATATTGCCAATTAACTGAATATTGTTTCAATTAAAAAGGCATATGTGAACTGCATATAAACCAAATGATAATAAACAATGTAAAGGTAAAAATTTTTGAGTCACATTATTGTGTAATGATAATGAATTTTTTGTGTAATAATTAGTTTTAAGTGATGATTTTTAGGAAAATGGTAAATCCAGTATATGTTTTCTTTTGAGCCTTCGAACTTCGTTTGTGTCATCAAGAAGTATTACAGCTAACGGATTACAGTGATTACTTAATCGTTCCAAGTAATTAGTACTTAATCTCTTCACTTCATTTTGAACCATAGGCATATGTAAATCTTTATGAATGGCTTTGTTTGTTATAAACCAGGGTGCATTAGTCAGATATCTCAATGTTTTTGATTGATATCTTTGTAATATTTCAAGATTGGAATTGCTGGCTGTTCCCCACAGTTGTATACCATATGTCCAGATTGGCTTTAAAATTGCTTTGTAAATAAGTACTTTATTTTCAATACTAAGTTTGGATTTAGGACTTAATAGCCAATAAAGGCGTTGGGTTTTTAATTTGAGCTGTTGTCTTTTAGCTTGTATATGAGATTTCCATGTAAGTCTTCGGTCGATATGAAGTCCAAGATATTTAACATTATCATTATGCGGAATGAGGCAATTATTCAACGAAATGCCTGTACAATTAGCACGGCGTAATGTAAAAGTAACATGGGATGATTTAGCAGTGTTGACTTTAATCAACCACTTGTTAAGCCAGTTTCCTATTTCGGTAAGTGCTACTTGAAGAGTTGTGTCATCAGGATCGGAGCTAGCGCTTAATATTGCAGTATCATCAGCATAAGTTGCTACTAAGACATTATTATGGACAGGCATGTCTGAGGTGAAAATAGTATACAATACTGGACCTAGCACACTTCCTTGAGGGACGCCAGCTTTTATGTCATAAATTTCCGAACACTCGTTATTTACTCTAACATAATAGTATCTTTCTGTAAGATATGACTTTAAAATGTGATAGAAATGCATGGGAAGAAGCTTTTTAAGCTTATAAAATAGTCCTGTATACCATACTTTGTCAAATGCTTGCTGTACGTCCAGAAATACTCCAGAACAATATTGTTTGTTTTCAAAAGCATTCCTTATGAAGTTGACTATACGGTGACACTGCTCAGGAGTACCATGCTTATGCCTAAACCCAAATTGATGATCTGGAACTATATGTAGTTGGTCTAATAGCGGTAACATTCTTGTGAGAAATATTTTCTCAAATATTTTGGAAAAAGTTACCAGTAAACTTATTGGGCGGTAGGATGATACTGCATTCTCTGGCTTACCAGGTTTTGGTACCATTATAACTTCAGCACATTTCCATTGCGAGGGGAAATGATATAATTTTAAAATTGAATTGAATATAGTTGTCAGAAAGACAATAGCTTCTTTCGGAAGAGCTTGAACCACTTTCGCATCAATACAATCATACCCTGGGGACTTTTTGCAATTTAACTTAAATACTTCCTCTTCTACCTCTTGAGTCGAAATATCTTTTATTGGCCAATCCATTAGGCACGGACTATTTAGGAAAGTAAGTATTTCGTCAAGGTGAGCTCTATTATCTAAGACATTGGGTTGAAATGTTTCTTGTAGATGTAAAGCATAAGCTTCTGCTTTTGTTTTATCTGTCTTACACCACACACCATTTGCGTTTTGAATTGGTACATTTCTCTTAACTGGGCGCTTCAAATATTTCGTGGAATTCCATAGGAAGTATTCGTCGTTTGGAGATACATTCAGGGATCTTAGGTAATTACCAATATGCTCATTTTTAATTTCTGCAATCCTCAGTTTTAGATCCTTAACTGCTTTATTAAGACGTCTTTTATCATTAGGGTTTCTGGATATTTGCCAAATTCTCCTTAATCTCCTTTTGTTTTGAATCATCGTTCTAACTTCAGTACTTACATAGAAATGGTCATTAACATTTTGATTTATATCAGGAGTCGATAAGAAACCAGCTTCATTGATTAAAGAATTAAAGCCTTCAACCGCATCATCTAATTCTGATGCTGAATTTATTGCTACATTTACATTAATATTTCTTTCAATCCAAGCAGCAAATGATGTTAAATCAGTTGAGCCGTTAATTATTTTAAACTGTTTCGATTTATTGTGCAAAAATGTGTTAAAATCAACAATTAGAGGTGTATGGTCTGAGTTAAGATCGTCAGAATGTGTTATTTGAAGCAGGTTTGAAGATATTCCCGAATATATAGCGAAATCAAGTAAATCTGGAATTTTTGAAGGATCTGTAGGCCAATATGTTGGACTCCCAGTAGATAAAATGGCAAATTGATGGATATCCAAGCATTTATAGAGCTCTCTGCCTTTTGGATTCGTGAGTCTCGAACCCCACCAGGGATGTTTTGCATTAAAATCACCTCCAACTATAAATTTTGGTCCTAGACGCCTAAAGAATTCTTGATATTCTTGGCATTTTACTGAGTATCGTGGTGGAAAGTAAATTGCGCTCACAGAAATAAAAGTTGAGTCACAGAAAACTTTTATACAAGCTGCTTGAATTGACGGTTTCCTTATTTCATCTAACCACTCGTACTTAATAGAAGTTTTTATTAGTATAGCTGCACCAGCATGCGCTCTATCATCTGGATGATTAGCATTTATTACATCATAATCTTTAATTTTGAAAAATGTTCTGCTTGTAAAGTGTGTTTCCGAAATAAGCAGTATGTCAATAAAATAAGTTTTTAAAAATATTTCGATTTCATTGATATGGTTGGAAAGCCCGTTTGCATTCCATATTGCTATCCTAAGGTTTAATTGCATAGCTTAGTTACAAGAGCAGACATCATACTAATTAGCTTATTTGTTAGCTCTATTTGACTCTGAATTAACTTTTCTATTTTTTCAAAGGGATTGTTGATGTTTTGAGGAGTATTTTTTAAAACATCAGAGTAAGAACACATCCGAGTTTTATTAGAATTATTTGATTCAACAGCACAAGCAATGTCTTCATTAATAAAAACATTTTGGCTCTCCCTGCCTTTTTTGTATAAATTATTATTTTGTAACCTTTTCTTCAGCATTTGTCTGTACACAATACAACCTTTGTAGTTTGCTGGGTGATTTTGAAGACAATTGACGCAACGAGGAGGCGTTTCTTTTTTCTTTGGGCAATCCGCGGAGAGATGTCCTAGTCCACACTTTACACAATTTACCTGTTTACGGCAGTATGTCTTAGTATGTCCGAAATTTTGACAGCGATGGCATTGTACTATGTCATTTGATTTCCTTGGTGGTTCTATTTTCACCAACGCGTTTGTTATATGTTTAATATCATAAATGTTTTTGTTATATATATCAGGTTCTAAATCAACGTAAAACATTGGCAGTGGGTTTTTGGTCAGTTTACTTATAATGTTGATAATATTTCTAACCTTGTGTCCGTTATCTTCAATATCATGTTTTATATCAGATATTGGAGTTGAATGATGTAAGTTTTTTATCACTACTCTATATGAACGTTCTTGTTTAAGCTGATAAGTGTGATATTCGATTTTATTTTCATTTAAATATGAATTAAGGACTCTATATGATTTAATATTTTGTATCATTAATCTTATGTGGCCATCTTTAAGTGTTTTGTATTTAAAATCAGATATAGGAATTATTTGTGAAAAGGATTTTACCATTTTGCTTATATCAGCGACATTAGGAATATACATAGGCGGAGGTTTTGTAATATTTTCATCGCTATTGTCATCACCTTCAGGGGTTTCATCATCTTCAATTCCAAGATCCGAAAAACGATTGTTCTCGCTATGCAATGAGGTGCTTGATTTGTTTTTGTTCATATTAATCCTTGCTTTATTTGATGTGCTAGCCCCATTACTATTCGTTGCCCAAGATAAATTTTCTTTGTCAAAAGATTTTCTCTTGCTTTCGAAAAGCTTTGGCGATTGACTTTGCGAACGTTTTTTTGCTTTTGAAGTAGCTACTTGCCAGCCCAAATCATTATCATCAGCGTCTTCATCCATGAATACGAAAGTCCAATTGTTAAAATTCACAAAAGTTAAATTGAGTATATATTTGAAAGTATTTAGATTTTTTTTTTTCCTTATAAAATTTTCAATTCAAAATTATTAACACTTTTTTAATATTCAAATATGAACTTAATTATTTATTTGCTTTAAGAGCCAATTGAAATGTATTAATTCAAAATCCAAAAATAGACCTTTCAAATGTTTTCTTGTCTATGGGCCGCCGACATTTCGTTGATGCCAATCAACTCATCAGTAGACTCGAAAAATTCTTAAAAGAATGTTTGAACAACTCATTCCATAATTCCCATGAATAAAATGAGAATCAGAAATGTTCAAACAAACCTTTAACACATTAAATATTTTTTTCGTTTTACAACTCTTTTACTTTTCTTTGTAATCTTCTATACAACGAGTTAACATCGGTTACTACGATTTTATATTTTACTAAAAATTATTTTACTAAAAAAATTCAATTTCTGATAAAATTGAATGTTATCTAAATATTTTTCAAGTGAAATTTTCTTATTAAAAAAGTTAAAAAAATGCAGTTGTTACACCGCGAAATAGTATCTATACAAAATCTCTTTAAATATAAAATAAATAATTTGTTGATATGTATTTGATGGCGCCACCTTTTATGAAAACAATATAATAATTAATTAATTTTTTTTTTGAACTTTTTCTTGTATAATTATTTTTTGAATTGAGTTTATCAGGCTCAAGTTCTTTCTATGTATATTTTTTTTGTGATTGATATTAATTAAATAAGACAACCGGAGTTCAAAGACGGGTGCGGCGGCTTCGAAACAACTGCTAAAAGTCTTTGAGTGACAAAGTGCGGTAAACACTTTCTGCGAAAGCAAATTAATTTTTCAGTTTTTTTCTTTTTTCTCAAATACCAATTTAAAATTATTTAAATACTTTTCAATATACCCACTTTGAAAGAAACACTTTATTACAATGACGAATAACAACAGCAGCCGCACGACAATAATTTCAAGGTTCGTTAGATGCAATCGACTAAATTTATTCGGTACAAAGAACGGAACTTGATGTTGCGATTTACGATTTGAAAACACAGAAAACTACACATACACATCCACATCCACACACACGTATGCAATCTAATATTTTTTTACAGTTTATAACATGCGCAAGTGCAAACACTTGAAAAATGTCGATTGCGAAATATTTTCAAAAAGAAAAAAAAATTTTTTTAAATAATTCCAACACCCAACTAAAGCTGCTTGGATACTTTATTAACCACAAACAAGCTTTCAAAAAAGTTCCATTGTTCACTCATTAAGTGTTTAGTTGAGAGCAAATAAAAATGTGCATACATAATACATACATATGTATGTGCAAGTGTATTGGCAGATAAATATGTATGCATATATGTAAAACTGTAATTAACTAGCAGGCCTGACCTAAAAGTCTTCAGAATATAAATTTAAGACATTTTTAAACCTTAAATTGAACAGTAATTGTAGATTTTTCGACCTTTTTAGTTTTAAAATGAAAATGCTAAATGTTTTTTCAAGCTTGAGGTCCAATTTTATAATTTATTTTACCCATAGGTTAGCGAAATATTGGAAAAAATTTTTTAAAATAAATTATAAAATTGGACCTCAAGCTTGAAAAAACATTTAGCATTTTCACATTAATTGAACTTTTAATTTCAACTTCATGATTAATTACTTTATCGGGCTTTATTTTATTTTTATATAACCAGAAATATCGGCGGCATATAGACGGCTGAAAAAGACAGTAAACATTTGAAAGGTCTATTTTTGGACCTGAATTAATACATTTCAATGGCTCTTAAAGCAAATAAATAATTAAGTTCACCATGAAAACAATAAATTTTTATCACAACATTTTTCTACCACGAAAAATCTGTAGAATAAAATGGTGCATACTTTTTTGTAAACAAAAATTTGACATCTGAAAGCTAATTGATGCAAAAGCCAAATTCAAATCTTGACATAACAAGAAGATTTTACACTAACAAAATGTAGGGGATTTTCACCACCTAATTTAGTTTGCCTTGGGCAATAGTTGGACTATTTTTTCAAGTATTTTTAAGAGCACAACAACACATATAAACAGCTCACACGCTTTCGTGACGATTTCTACTAATTTGCACTACCAGCAAGCCGCGTTAATGAACTTCGTTCCAAAAAAACTTTTGAGCCCTCCCTCGTGCATACTAACACTTGAGCGCTCATTTAAATTTCGTTTTACTTACAAAAACAAATTAGTTGCAATTATTTCAAAATAAAGTGGTAGCAAAATTTTATTCAACAACATTTGAAGAAGACCTAAAATGCTTCCTTTGCTTAGCTGCACAGCACAACAACAAATGCAACAAGTTGTTACATGATACTTAAAACAAAACAACAAAAAGATGTTTACTTCATTGCTGCTGTTTTTGTTCAATGACACCGTTTTCCATCACCATTAGCTTTGCCATGAAATTGAAGAAGAAGAAGAAGAATAAAAAACCGATTTAATTCATAAATGAAACCTTTAATTTTCCGACTAATTTTACCAATTTCCATTTTAATATGCATATTTCTTTTTTTCTAACTTTCTTTTTAGCTCATTTCTATATAAAATGTTCAAGTTTTTGTGTCCTTTCAACGGCAAAATGACTTGCAGATAAGAAAACGTCAGTGTGCAATAATGAAGAAACGACGATGTGTACGTCTAACCCGGACAAACTGTCTGTGGCTAGATTTCCTTAATAATTTTTTATTTTACTGTTGGATTTTAAGTTACTTAGTGGTAGATGCTAAAGCAGAGGCCAGCACCGGTTGCCCGCCCTCCGAAGCCATACTGCCATGTCGTTGTTCTTTAAGGGACAAAGAAATACAAATATGGTAAGTGATAATCCAGTTATTATTTATTTATTATTTTTAATGCTCGCAACGAGACCAATAAGGACCCAAGTGAGCAGCCCGAGAAACATAACATAATGCTTGCCATACTGCGCAAACCAGCCTCTCACTTGAGTGAATTTATCTTTTTGAATTCCGCTTATTATTTTCTTGAAAATCTGTATTTTGCTGCAGGTGCTCGCACAGTAATTTACCCCAAATTATGGATGGCATTAAAGCAGTTGAGCGCAACATTAAGGGTCCCATTGACGAGCTGGTGCTCGAAAATAATCAGCTGCCCGCCCTGCCCGGCCGTTTCTTTGGCTCTCTGCAAATCGTTCGCTTAATGTTGCGTTACAACAGCATTGAACGGCTGTCGAACGGTTGGCTAAACGAGCTGGAAAACTCGTTGGTAGAAATATTCATTGTAGAGCCACAACTGCGGAGCATTCCAGTCGAAAGTTTAAATGGCATGATCAACATGGTGGCTATAACCATACAAAGCGACGAACTCAAACATTTGCCGGACTTTTCAGGCCTCTTGAGTTTGACGTATTTGAGTGTGCAGAGCAAATCGTTGACAGAGTTGCAGTCTCACTGGTTTAGGCACCTGCCGAAGCTGCAAAATATACATATAAACGGTGGAGAGCATTTGAATCGTTTGGAAAACGGTTTGTTTGATAGCCTGATATCGTTGAAGAATTTGGATTTGAGCAGAAACGGCATAAATTGGATACATCTGAGAGCGTTGAGCAGACTGCCCAACTTGGTGAGCTTGAAATTGTCCTACAACCAGATCAGTGATGTGGGCATGATAGGACGCATAGTGAAAGATCTGGCAAATCTAAAGAAGTTGCGCCTGGATCATAACATCATCAATATCATAGAGGATGGCTCGTTTGTGGACTTGGCGCATTTAAGCGAGCTGCATTTGAATGACAACCGCATCACCGAAATAGAGTATGGTGCTTTTCTACGTACCCCCATGCTAAAAACGATTTATTTGCACAACAACCACATCAAGAGAATTCATCCCGAATCGTTTTTGCAGGCCTCGGGCAGTGGCGTGGAAACCATGTACTTGTATAATAATGAAATCGAACATGTCAATGAGCTGAGATCGCTGTTGGAGGCTCTGCCGGCCTTGAAGTTTCTGGATATAAGCAATAATTTTTTGAGAGACATACACTTTGGCTCCCTGAGGGGTCATGGCACCTTAGAGCAGTTGCACATAAACAATAACTTTTTAAGAAACATCGAAAGAGATGCTCTGATGGCCATGCCTGCCTTGAGAGAGTTGCGTTTGAGCAATAATAGTTTGTCCCACGAGCTGCCTATGCCATTTTGGAATCTACCTGGTCTCAAGGGCTTGGATTTGTCCTTGAATGATTTTCGTATTGTGGACTCTTTTCTGTTGGCTGGCCTACCCTCCCTCAGACGCTTGGACTTGAGCGAAAATGGCTTGAGTAAATTAGATGCCTCATCTTTTATACACAATGCTATGCTGGAGACTTTGAATATATCAAGCAATGAATTAGTTGTTATACATCCAGCAACTTTCCGCAATCTGGATCGTTTATTCGAGGTGGATGGTAGCTTTAATCAGCTGATGGAAATCATACCCGGTCTGCCGAAAATCGTGGAGAGAATCTCATTGAGGGGGAACTTGATCTCGAATCTGCCTCAGCTGGCAAGTAAAACTTTGCATCTGCCCAAGCTAAGAATGCTGGATTTAAGTCTCAACCGTTTGGAATATCTGCCTAAATATGGCTTCCAAGGCGCTGTACAATTGAGGGTGCTGAGCTTGGCCAACAACCGTTTGAGAACCTTAGACGATACCGCGTTTATTGGCGCCTACCGCCTAGAGCTGTTGCATTTACAGGAAAATCAATTGACAAACATCGATGAACGTTGTCTGTTGCCGCTGCCGGAGCTAAAAAATCTTAACCTACATGCCAACAAACTGGCAGTTATAACTGACAATCTATTTTCGAACAACAGCCGACTGGAGCAACTGGATTTGTCGCACAACAATATACGTTCTATTGCGGCTGCTGCCTTTGAGGCTCAAAAGTCTTTAGAATTTTTGGATTTATCTGGCAATGCTTTAACAGACATGTCCATATCACTAGCGAATCTAATGAACCTAAAAGACATTGATCTCAGCTACAATCAAATAACTCAGGTGCACAGTGAGGTGATATCAGCTTGGCGTCAGGTGGTCGAAATACGTTTGTCAAATAATTTAATTGCCGACCTAAAACACGGCTCCTTTCGCAACCTGCTCAAGCTGCAGTATCTAGATTTATCGAGCAACGAAATCGGTGTGGTCGAACCCGGTGCCTTAAAAAATCTACCAGAACTTCAGGAATTCGTTTTGGCTGACAACAAGCTAACCGAGCTAAAGGATCATGTCTTCGAAGATTTGCCCAACTTATTGGCCTCCCACTTCCAATACAATAGTCTGCGTTTCATATCCTCGGAAAGCTTTTTCAACTCACCTTCCATGGTGTTTTTGAATCTATCGAATAATCACTTTCGTAATATGGACAACATTGGTCTGCGTACTATGCGCAATTTGGAGGTACTAGATTTGTCGACTAACAGCGTCAAAATGGTATCAACTATGCCCTTGAAATCTTTGAATTGGTTGGTGGAATTGAAAATTGACAACAATGAAATCTGTAAAATTCAGGTGAGTGTAGACAAATTTGTACATATTTTAAAATAAAGCTAATGCGTTAAAATTGATTTTTCAAGGGTTCACCATTCGAAACCATGCCACGCCTGAGAGTCTTGTCTATGCGTAACAATCGTTTGCGCTCGATTAAAGAGCGCACATTTCGTAATTTGAGAGGCAATATAGCTATTATAGACATGGATGGTAAGAGGGATAACTTTTAATTTGTTTAATATACCACGTGTTTAATACAAACTGAACTTTTGGCAGGTGTAATGGGAAAATTTCATATATTTAGTTATTGAGTTGTGAGCACTAAGAAAATAAGTAAAAAAGAAACGGAATTTAAGAAAAATCAATGTCAATGAAAATGTCATAGGTCTCCAGTTCCAAGGAATTATATTGTTACGTTTTTACCCTTTAATAAAAATGGTTTTTGCGGAAATAAAACGTACTCACTACGGAACTCGGCTAAAACACTTTGTACACTGTTATACCACTACTGTAGAAAGCCAAACTCACTGCTTGTTGTTGGCGATAACACAGTTAAAACGTGACTGCCCGAACACAAACTTCGTGACACTATTGATACATACATAGTTGCCGACTTCTGGAACTTTCTAATTCGAGAACCATCTACAAGGCTTATACTAATGACTGGCGCGCCACCAACGGACAAATTTATCTCGACGAATCTAAGACAACAACCTTTGTGCTAAAGCTTAATATAGGTGCAGTAATTTTCGAGATCCTTTTAGAACAATCGATAGACGACCGTGTATTTGAATTTCATGGTGGTGTTTTCTTTTGTGAAGAGTAGATGTCGCTTAAAGTAGTGATACTCAATTGCTTGTATTGGATCAAGGCGAATTAACTATAGGTGGTTGCAATTCAATTCGCTTCAACATTTTCTCTCGAGACGTCATACATTTTGATGTCGTTTGCTCTCAACTTTGACAACTCAGAAGATAAAATCGTGGAAAAATGTTGAAGCGAATCGGGATGCGGGCATCTGTAATGGATTCGCCTTGTATTGGATTAACGCACCACTAGCTATAATTTGTAACATTATAGTTTGACCAAGGCGAATTTATTACAGGTGCCTACATACCAATTCGCTTCAACATTTTTCCACATGTTATGTTCTGGGTTGTCAAAGCCGATAGCAAATGATAACAAAATGTATGACGTCGCGGGAGAAAATGTTGAAGCGAATTGAATTGCAACCGCTTGTACTTGATTCGCCTTGAGTTTGACGGCGAATTTGTACTTTTGAAATCACTGATGATGATAAAATGGTCATTGGCAGAAATTCTTTGACACCCTCAATATTGGAAAAACGGGATTTAAAAACGATCAACATCAATGAAAATTTAGTAGGTTTCCTGTTCCAAGATATTATGCAATTTGACGGCGATTTTTTTTTCAGAAATTCGATAACACCTTCAATGTGGAAGATTAATGAAGAAGAATATTTTTTGTATGTTGTTGACTTAAGATGTTTGATCGCGAGAAGCAATCATGCTCTTCTCTCAATAATAGTATATCTCTAAATTCGTCTTCTTCCAAGTCTCACGTGATTTTCGTTTTTCTTCATTCTTCTCGACCTCTTTTTTCTGATGTAAATTTTTGCTTTAAAGCATCGAACCTGGACAGGTTGATTATTGTAGCTGGTTTTGCCGAGTTTTTCTATTCAACAGTTCCTTTATTGTTATTTTATACTCAATATTTTCCAGGCAACCCCATTGATTGTTCTTGCGAAATGCAATGGCTGTCGGTATGGCTGCAGGAAACAAATTTCCCTTATCCGGGGCCAAAGTGCCAGGACGGCCGTCTCTTAAGAATGTCGCGCATAGATAAACATCTTTGCAGCAACATTGCCGAGAATAATCCAAGAGCTGGTGCTGGCTATAGCGAAAGTGAGAGCTCTAATCATTTGCCGTTACTGAACGAACATGGTGATATATTCCAAAGAGACTTACCTGATGATTATAGCGAGGATTGTGACGCTTATGACACACCAATGGCAGAAAGACCTTTGGCTGGCGAAAGCGAGTACTTTTATGATCAATATGTTGACTATCCACCGGCAAATGAAACAACTGCTTCTCAACAACATGAAGCACCTTCCTCGGCGACACATCTGGAGACCACCAATACGGTTTTAAATTTGCATAAAAAGCCTGTAGTCTCGACGCCAATAAGTTCCAACATAGACTTGAATAATACTATTTTAAATACAAACTATTTTAAAAAGAAGCCATTAACTTCGAGTTCGCCCTTTACCTTTTTCGGTTATCCGATACCCAGCTTGAGTTTAGGTAGATTTTTTGGTGCCAATCAAAGAGGACGCAAGGACCGCGGTGATAATGGCGTTGGAACAGCCTCAACAACTGTAACGACTACCAGCGAAATGCCGGCTACACACCGTATGCACACAGGCTTTGGCAAAGTGCGCATGTACCAACCCAACAGTGCTGAGTTTGAGAAGTATCTGAAGGATAAAGATGATGCAAACGAAGAGGCTCAGTATGCAGATGCTCACGGTCGCAAGAGATTCATGGAGGTATCTTCAGACGAAACCTCGGCGAGCTCTGAAAAACCGGCCAGTGTTTTCAAAACTGCTTTTAAATTACCCACCAGTGTAGAGAGAGGTGGTTTTAAGCCCATTGTACCCGAAAACAGTGGAGGTTTTATGCCGGTTTTGGATCCTGCTAAGAGAAGAGGCGTAGTAGAAGTGCTAGCCTCGTCTTCTTCGAAAATAAATATAACAAATCGTTTAAATCAAGACAGCAAAGAGGGCTCAAACGCATTTAGCTATAAAGCGTCAACAACTACCGAATCCTTTGCAACAGAGGATATGGAACAGCAGACGTATTATGTCACGGAGACGTCTATAGACGATGCCACAACGTATCGTCCTATAACAAGAATTACAACAGTGAAGACCACACCACGCATGCCAACGAACGTACTAACTAAACCTTTGACTACTACAACAACAACCAAAGCTCCTTATCTTACAACACCCAAAGATTCTTTCGAATCCGAGTTTTACGATGATCTCGAAGCCCAATCGGTAGGCATGCTAAGACCGCCACCTCTTCTGCAGACCACAACATCTGAAACTATTTTATTAATACCGCCCTCCGAAGAGTTGGTGGCACAAATTAAAAGACAATCCTGGTTACACACTACACCCAAACAAGATTCCCAGAAAGCTAACAGCTACATAACAACCACAACAACAGTAGCTAGCACCAGTGCTGGCACAGGAACAGCTTCTATTGTATTGACCACGCCCACTACAATTCCGCTGCCGTATTTACCACGTCCTGGTGGAGCCGCCCGCTCCACAATAACAAAAGTCTTTACCCCGCAAACTTTGAGCCACCACTTACCCACTGCCGAGGAATATCAAAGAACCACGCCCAGTCTTACGCAAAAATCGTATCAAACCGAAGAATCCCTGCTCACCGCGAATGCGCAAAAGCGTGACGAGCAGCCGATTGATCGTAAAGATGGCATGGACTGGTATTATGAGAGTTTTAAAAAATCTCGTCCAAGTGGTTCGATTAAACCGGTTTTCAGTGACACAAGTTCTTTGAGGAACTGTGCTGCGAAGATGGGTTTAACTCCTCTATATTTAATTTTAATTTATTTCAGTTTACTCATTGTATAAAAATCCCCAAAAAAAGAAAATATTTTTTTAAGTTCAACAAAAGTAGGTATGCAAAAACGCTTGTTTAGTTAAAGCAGACTTGCAGTAGGCTTTTAATATAAAACAGAACCACAAAGCATACTTCCAATTTACAACTCGTTTGTGTAAACGGCTGTAATGTATTAGAGAAATAAGAATTGTAAGAAAAACTGTATTTAATAATCAAAACAAAAAATAAACGCATCATCAATCTGGGGGAAAAGTTAAAGATTGTGTATTTGAAGCAATTTCCATATGTATGTATATTTTTGTTATCTCTCCAATTTAAAAAATAAAACTTGTTTTTTTTTTTTGTTAAAAAAATATAACATAGATATAGCACTCAATGGAACTTTTTTAGGACCCAAGTGGGCCGGTCTCATGACTGTCAGCCCGCGAAACCTATATTTACATAAGAATGAAATTAGATTTCTTTTGCTTTCACTGATTCTCTAAGACTTAAATTGAAAGCGAACGAAAGCATGCTGATGTGAATTGCAAACACTAAAAATGGTGATGTAATTTAAGATCCATTTAAATATATATTTTTCAGTTAAAACTTATTTGTTAATGTACATTGCTGTTGAAATTTTTTAATTTTTAAAACATCAAATAATTATTTGATACTTTTTGAAAACATTTCGGTTTACAACAGATTCTGTACGATTCAATAATAAATGGCAAACAAAGCACAGTTGAGTTGCCAGATACTTAAAATGATAACGCAGGCTAACATGTGGTAATGCAGGTGACGTGAAAGAGCTGCCTTTCTGGTCACCTAATGGACAACTGATTTGAAATTCCTTTTTCTGCTCATATTTTGCTGCAGAACTCTTTAAAATATTTACATTTCATGCTTTTATTTTTCACTCGTATACAACGAATGTGACCAAATTATAGGAATTATAATATTCAAATTGTACGTAAGCGTATTACAGTGAGGCTCCAGCATTCTGTAATCATTGGGTTCGAGTGTACATACATATATAAGAGAATTCCCTTTTGTTGTAGAGGTTCACATTGTGTTTAGATTACCTAAAAAACAATTGATAGAATCAGGCTTGAGGTCCCGAATAGAAGTAATCAACGCAAGCCCCATTCACTAATGTGCCTTAGAAAGCGGTGACGAGTTTTGCAAAATGATCATGTACAAGCATTTGTTACTCCTCCTTAATATTTCCTAACCCAGTCTCATTTTACACACATTTCTCTGTAAACTAACGCTATATGGAAAATAAACTAATAAAAAAAATAGAAATATTTCTTTTCACATTTATTTAGCTTAAGATACAATGATTTCAGTTCATATTCATACATAATGTATGTATGTATGTATTGGCGTACGTACGCATTTCTTCTCATCTCACACCACGTGCGATCCAATTTCAGCACATTGCGTTAGACATCAGAGTTGAGAATACAATCAAGAAGCCATAATATGCATCTCCAGTTCCGAAGACTTTCATTTCATACAGACATGTAAAATCAAGTGCAGTTCTTATCCTATAACACATAAAAAGTGAGGTTAGTTTTGTAACAAAAATTTTGGTATGAATATATTTTGATACAATGAAAATGATCAGTTGGTGATGCATGTTAAAAAATTCTTCAATGAATTTCAGATTTGGGTATGAAGATTGTCATCACTTTAATAATAATTGTTTAAGCAATAAAACTAGTTTCAAGACCAACCTTTTTCCCGACAACCAATTGAAACTGCCAAACCACCAAGCAGCATAAATCGGGCAATGTCCTGGAATGAAAGACAATAAATGAATTAATAAATAATCCACAGACTTGCTTAAAAATAAAATTTATTTTAATACAATTCAGTTGGTGATGCATGTAAAAAATTCCTCATTTTCATTCAGTTTTGGGTATGAATTTTTCATCAGCTTATTTATGCTCAAATTTATATAAATCAAAATTTAACAAACTCACCATCCTCTTTTAATTATCCTTAAGCAAATTTTAGTTAAATTTAATAGACAATTCCACGTCAGACCACTTTGAAGAATTAAATAAAATTGAAAAAGTTCTTCTGAAACTGCACGTGGGGTAAATTATTTAACACAGTTGAAGAAAATCGTACTAATATGCAGAATTCATTGTGTAGAAACGGACGCAGGAAGTTCTACCTAATTTTTCCGACACATGTTTGGCAATTGCAAAATGCCGAAGAAAAACCGGCAAAAATTGTCAGTTATAGGAAAAGTTGCAAAACAAAACTGCATATATTCATTAAAAAAAAAATATTTATATACAGAAAAAAAACCAAATTTTTAGTACCATAAAAAACCAGCGGTTAAATTCATATTAAAGATTCGTTTAACAACACTGTTAATCGAAAGTTTTTAATACTAAATTACTCAACCGTGCTTGGTTTAAGTGCATTTCTTTTCATTTGTTGCAAGCAAAACTTTTCTTTTATTGCTTATTTTTTTTGGAAATTTTAGAAATGTCTAAAGCTTAGAGAAACAATAGTTATTTAATTATTCAAAATGGAAGAGAAATAAAAATAATATAGTGAAAAATCATCGCAGATTGCATAAAAAAAGTGAAATTCGTGAGAGAAACAGACGCCCCACATATTAATTGGTGTCTCTGGTTTTTTTTTCTATTGACAAAAACTTGTAAAATATGTCAGCGCTAAATGTTAAACCAGTTATAGCATCGTCCCAAGGTAATAAGTGTTTCCTTAAGATTTAGTTGAAATGTGTTCAAAAACCGTTTTGTTACTCATTAAAACAGGAGCCTCCACCTCCTCATTGTTGGGCAACTTATCGATTACGGCCGAAAAAAATAAACAATGGCAAAGGGAATTGCTAATGGAACGAATACGTTCCCACACCACGCAACACAAGTCGTTTCAGGAACTTTCAAAAAATATGCGCATGGGCATGCTCGAGAAGCGCTATCCTCTAGATGCAGTAGAAAAATCTAACCTACAAAAGTGTTTGGACAATATGCAGCATTGTATAAAAGTAACTTCCAGACAAGGTTTAGTCGAAAGACTTGAAAGTCTTTCACGTCAATTGAGTCTTAAGTTTTCAGACGATACCAAAGCTCTTTTTATATCGACTGACATGTTTTTTCTTGAAATTCTTCTGGATTCTAATGGTTGCCTAACAGATGTCAAGGTTCATCATGAGTCCAAAGCTGATCAGCAGTCTTGTAGCGAATTGGTAGATTGTCTGAATCGTGGCGATTTTGCCGACTTTACAGCGCAATTAGAAGGATTTTCTTCCATCTACCAACTGAATGCAGAATCTAAGGTGAAAATTAAGGCATATGATGCCATGCAAGCAATGGAAACTGATCTGTATAATATATTCCAAATGCAAAATTTTACAAAAGACACTCTACAAGTTCTGCATGATTCTATAGTGGGAATTGTATTGAAAAGGCGAGGGGGCCACCCCATGCGGTTGGTGTATTTTCTTTCACCGTATGATCTAATATCTTTGGAAAACAAGTCTTTGCAACCAGTTTCTTTGGAAACATTTAAAAGCAAAAATGTCGGCTTCAGTGTAACGGTCAATCTTGAAGCCTTTTCTGCCAATAAACTACAAATTTTGCCCACAGTCACCGTAGCCAAAGATCCCCAAACCGGTGCTGATGTTCCCGTTTTTGCACCACTTAACCAAATGAATTCTATGCTTCTGCCAGCCACCTTCGTACTACGCCTTAATAAACCATTACCGGTTTGTTATACTACTCTACGTTCTATGGGCTTGTGTGCGGCTGCCATCAATGAAACTAACCCATTACCTTCTTCGCTAGATGCCCAACATAAGACGCCTATTATTACAAATATAATGAATCTAATTGTTCAGACTGCTTCGGAGCAACAAATGAAGACAGCTCAAAAAGGTTTATTTGTCTGTCTGCCAGATCAAACGCACTGTTATTTCTTTACAGAAAATAAATTATTAAAGGTTCGTTCGTTGCTAAAAATAATTAGATGCCAATAACAATTTAACTGATGTTTTCGTTCTTATATACAGTCGACTTTAATCCATTCTGTACCATTTACTGAACCTTCTCAAGTGCCAAAAATTTTGGGGTTTCTTAAGAAAATGGCTTTGTTTTACTCCCTACTGGCAAGCTGTGTTCGTCCCCAATCAAAAATGGGCAATGGTAAGTTCAAATGTGGGAGTTTTCTTAAACAGGAAATTTGTGAAACGGTACTAGTGGGAAATTCTTAAGGACGGAAAAGTTAATCCTTTACATTGATTAAGCTACAACTTTTAATTAAAATACACAGGGCGGGCTTCCGTAATTAATTAGGAATACACGCTTTGAATCTTTCCTGCTAGTCTAAATAAAAGAAACAAACCTTCCTATCAAGACGAAAATATCAAAAACAAAATGTGCTAACCTAATGTCCACTGCAGTATGTAATAATATAAAAATAAAATAATATAAAATTAATATAATATAAAAAAAATAAATAAAATATTATAAAATTATATAAGAAGTAAATAAAATAATATAAAATTAATATAATATAAAAATAAAATAATATAAAATTAATATAATATAAAAGTAAAATATAAAAATAAGATGATATGAAAATAAAATAATTAAAAAAAAAATAAAAAAAATAAAATAATATAAAATTAATATAATATAAAAATAAAAAATTAAAGTATTATAAAACAATATAAAAATAAAATTATATAAAATAATATAAAAATAGAATTATACAAAATAATATAAAAATAAAATTATATAAGAAGAAAATAAAATATTACAAAAATAAAATAATATAAAAATAAAAAAATAATATAAAACAAAAAGGAAAGTTATATAAAAATAAAATAATATAAACATAAAATAATATAAAATAATGTAAAAATAAAATATAAAATAATACAAAAAAAATTATATAATAATAAAATAATAAAAAAAAAAATAAAATAATATAAAAATAATAAAAAAAAAAATAAAATAATATAAAAATTAAATACAAAATAATGTAAAAATAAAATGTAAAATAATATAAGAAAAATATAAAATAATAGAAAAAAAAAAATATAAAAATTTTATAAAAATAAAATTAAATAAAAATAAAATAGTTTAAAAATTAAATTAAATTAAAAGAAAGTTTCATAAAAATTAAATAATATAAAAACATAATAATATAAAAATAAAATAATATAAAATTAATATAATATAAAAATAAAAAATTAAAGTATTATAAAATATAAAAATAAAATTATATAAAATAATATAAAAATAAAATTATATCAAATAATATAAAAATAAAAAAAAATAATATAAGACGAAAGTTATGTAAAGATAAAATAATGTAAAAATAAAATATAAAATAATATAAAAAAAATTATATAAAAATAAAATAATAAAAACAATTATATAAAAATAAAATAATAATAAAAAAAAATAATAAAAAAAAATAAAATAATAAAAAAAAAATAAAATAATATAAAAATGAAATACAAAAAATAAGGCGTATCGAAATATCGAAAAAACTTATCAATAAATAGAAAATATATTTATTGAGAATTGAGTGACCTTAAGCTCATTTATAAAATCTAACAAAAATAAAATAATATAAAAATAAAATAATACAAAAATAAAATAATAAAAAAATAAAATAATATAAAAATTAAATAATATAAAATTAAATAATATAAAAATAAAATGTAAAAATAAAATTATGTATATAAAAATAAAATGAAATAAAAAAATACAGAAATAAGATAAAAAATAAAGTAATTTACACATATAAAAAATTAGAAGAAAAATATTAAAAACAAAACAAAAAAATCAATAATAAAATTAAAAATAAATAAAGTGAAGTAAAAAACAAGTAAGAGTGCTATATTCGGCTGGGCCGAATCTTAAATACCCTTCACAATGGTACATACATTCTGATTGATTTTTGGTGCGAAAAGTTGTTTTATTTGGCTTTTAAAGCCGATTTCTTGAAATATCGGGAGACGCTATATCTGGGGTATATATGGGCCGATTTTTTTTGAATTTCAATATCAGATCCACTACCGGGATTTAACACAGGCTGCAAAACTTTTATTTAAATAATTCTTAATATGCTCAAGTTCAACCAGTGGGTGACACCAATTCTATTTAATATCAATGAAATAAAGAAAAGCAAAATGTATTTCTTAATTATTTATCAGTTAACTTTATAGTAAAATTTATTTAACAAAAAATTGCATATAATTGCATTATTTTTGAATTATAATGCTAAACATTGCCATTAAGTGTGATTTGCTTCTCAATTTACTTACGTATGTGGGTACATGCATACGTATGTATGTATGTATCTATAATAGAAAACTCTAAAATAAATTCTTTATTATTGAATATTTTCAGTGTGTTCCATAAAACAATGATTATATACATACATATATACATACATACATATTTACATTGCTTGCTTTTACAAAATTATTTTTTTCTTTTGCACGTTGCTGATGATCTATTGCGTATCATCATACACATGTAAGTGTGTATGTACATATGTAAGTACGTAGGGAAACCCAAAATGATTTTTTGTGTGAATGAATTTGAAGACGCAATTGTTTAAAAGAATTTCATTGCGTACCCTTTTATCAACAACTTTCATTTTCACTTCAACACTTCAACACTTTCATTTTCAAGCTCGTGTATACATATGTACATACATACACATTTTTACAACAAAGCAAAAAAATTGTTTATGCTAACAACATACTTGCATGCATACATACATATGTAGATACATACATACCTACATACATACAAATGTATCTACATACATACATACATATGTACATACATTCATACATGATCGCAAATATTATATACATATGTATATAATATTATATACATATGTATGTACCATTATGATCGATTTTTGGTACCAAAAGTTGGGTGCATATGGGCCGATGTCCAAAAATTTTCTAATTTTGCCCCTAAACAGCCTGTATGTACCATTCCGACAAATTTTTAGTGCAAAAAACTGTTTCGTTTAGCTTCCAGGCCCGACTTCTTGAGATATCGGGAGGCGCTATATCTCGAACATATATGGGCCGATGACAAAAAGATTTCCAGTTTTGCTTCTGACTAACATATATGTATCATTCTGATTGATTTTTGGTGCCAAAAGTTGTTTTATTTAGCTTATAGAGCCGATTTCTTGAAAAATCGGGAGACGCTATATCTCAGGTATATATAGACCGATTGCATACATTTTTAAATTTTGCTTTTAAACACCTTATATATACCATTCTGATCAAATTTTGGTACCAAAAGTTGTTTTATTTGGCTTTTAGAGCCGACTTCTTGAGAAAACTTGAGGCGCTATATCTCGAGTGTATATGGGCCGATGTCCAAAATTTTCCACGTTTGCCTCTAAATAGTCTATATGTACCATTCTGATTGATTTTTAGTGCCAAAAATTGCTTTATTTGGCTTAAAGAGCGGATTTCTTGAAAAATCAGGAGTCGCTATATCTCAGATATATATGGACCGATTTCAAAAAATTTCCAATTTTGCTTTTAAACACCTTATATGTTCCATTCTAATCGATTTTTGATACCAAAAGTTGTTTTATTTGGCTTTTAGAGCCGACTTCTTGAGAAAACGGGAGGCGCTATATCTCGAGTGTATATGGGCCGATGTGGAAAAATTTTCCACTTTTGCCTCTAAAAAGCCTATATATACCATTCTGATTCATCTTCGGTGCCAAAAGTTGTCTTATTTGGCTTATAAAGCCGATTTCTTTAAAAATCGGGAGACGCTATATCTCGGATATATATAGGCCGATTTCAAAAATTCCTTCATTTCTAGGATTTAATGGGCACTAAAAATGATATGGTTTAGTATTTGAGAAAAAGTTTTTTTTCAAAAACCTGAATACAAAAATTGCACAAAATATCCCTCAAAACCCGGTTTTTTGAATATATCTCGGCTATCCGTGGACCTATCTTACTGAATTTCAATAGCAGACCCACTACCGGGGTTTCACACGTTTTAGCGAAAGAATGAGGTTTCTATCTCAAACCGTTTTCTCAGAAACGGTATTTCAACGACTACAGACGGACAGACGGACAGACGGACCGACGGACAGACGGACAGACGGACAGACGGACATCGCTCAATCGTAATCGCTATTGATGCTGATCCAGAATATATATACTTTATGGGGTCTTAGATGGATATTTCAATGCGTTACAAACGGAATCACAAACTTATATATACCCTTACACATTTATGTGAAGGGTATAATAAGAAAAATAAAATAAAAACGAAGGAAATAAGTAAAAAAAAAAAAATTATGTTAAAAAATAGAAAGAGTAAAATAAAAAGATCAAAGAAATCAAATTCAAATATGAACTAAATTGTTTATTTGCTTTAAGAGCCAATTGAAATGTATTAATTCAGGTCCAAAAATGAACCTTTTCAAAAATATTTGTTGTATTTTTCAGCTGTCTAGATGCCGACATTTCGTTGGTGCTAATCAACTCATCAGTAGACTTGAAAAATTCTTAAAAGTTTGTTTGAAACTTTGCTACTTATTCCACAATTCTCATGAACAAAATGAGAATCAGAAATATTCAAACAAACCTTTAATACAACAAACATTTCTATTTTCGTCTTGCAACTCTTTTACTCTTCTTTGCAACCTTCTATACAACGAGTCACCATCGGTTACTACGATTTGTATTTTTGAAAGTATCAAAAAGTAAAAGTTTTTGAATATTCAAATATGAACTAAATTGTTTATTTGCTTTAAGAGCCAATTGAAATGTATTAATTCAGGTCAAAAAATGAACCTTTTCAAAAATATTTGTTGTATTTTTCAGCTGTCTAGATGCCGACATTTCGTTGGTGCTAATCAACTCATCAGTAGACTTGAAAAATTCTTAAAAGTTTGTTTGAAACTTTGCTACTTATTCCACAATTCTCATGAACAAAATGAGAATCAGAAATATTCAAACAAACCTTTAATACAACAAACATTTCTATTTTCGTCTTGCAACTCTTTTACTCTTCTTTGCAACCTTCTATACAACGAGTCACCATCGGTTACTACGATTTGTATTTTTGAAAGTATCAAAAAGTAAAAGTTTTTGAATATTCAAATATGAACTAAATTGTTTATTTGCTTTAAGAGCCAATTGAAATGTATTAATTCAGGTCCAAAAATGAACCTTTTCAAAAATATTTGTTGTATTTTTCAGCTGTCTAGATGCCGACATTTCGTTGGTGCTAATCAACTCATCAGTAGACTTGAAAAATTCTTAAAAGTTTGTTTGAAACTTTGCTACTTATTCCACAATTCTCATGAACAAAATGAGAATCAGAAATATTCAAACAAACCTTTAATACAACAAACATTTCTATTTTCGTCTTGCAACTCTTTTACTCTTCTTTGCAACCTTCTATACAACGAGTCACCATCGGTTACTACGATTTGTATTTTTGAAAGTATCAAAAAGTAAAAGTTTTTGAATATTCAAATATGAACTAAATTGTTTATTTGCTTTAAGAGCCAATTGAAATGTATTAATTCAGGTCCAAAAATGAACCTTTTCAAAAATATTTGTTGTATTTTTCAGCTGTCTAGATGCCGACATTTCGTTGGTGCTAATCAACTCATCAGTAGACTTGAAAAATTCTTAAAAGTTTGTTTGAAACTTTGCTACTTATTCCACAATTCTCATGAACAAAATGAGAATCAGAAATATTCAAACAAACCTTTAATACAACAAACATTTCTATTTTCGTCTTGCAACTCTTTTACTCTTCTTTGCAACCTTCTATACAACGAGTCACCATCGGTTACTACGATTTGTATTTTTGAAAGTATCAAAAAGTAAAAGTTTTTGAATATTCAAATATGAACTAAATTGTTTATTTGCTTTAAGAGCCAATTGAAATGTATTAATTCAGGTCCAAAAATGAACCTTTTCAAAAATATTTGTTGTATTTTTCAGCTGTCTAGATGCCGACATTTCGTTGGTGCTAATCAACTCATCAGTAGACTTGAAAAATTCTTAAAAGTTTGTTTGAAACTTTGCTACTTATTCCACAATTCTCATGAACAAAATGAGAATCAGAAATATTCAAACAAACCTTTAATACAACAAACATTTCTATTTTCGTCTTGCAACTCTTTTACTCTTCTTTGCAACCTTCTATACAACGAGTCACCATCGGTTACTACGATTTGTATTTTTGAAAGTATCAAAAAGTAAAAGTTTTTGAATATTCAAATATGAACTAAATTGTTTATTTGCTTTAAGAGCCAATTGATTTTTGATACTTTCAAAAATACAAATCGTAGTAACCGATGGTGACTCGTTGTATAGAAGGTTGCAAAGAAGAGTAAAAGAGTTGCAAGACGAAAATAGAAATGTTTGTTGTATTAAAGGTTTGTTTGAATATTTCTGATTCTCATTTTGTTCATGAGAATTGTGGAATAAGTAGCAAAGTTTCAAACAAACTTTTAAGAATTTTTCAAGTCTACTGATGAGTTGATTAGCACCAACGAAATGTCGGCATCTAGACAGCTGAAAAATACAACAAATATTTTTGAAAAGGTTCATTTTTGGACCTGAATTAATACATTTCAATTGGCTCTTAAAGCAAATAAACAATTTAGTTCATATTTGAATATTCAAAAACTTTTACTTTTTGATACTTTCAAAAATACAAATCGTAGTAACCGATGGTGACTCGTTGTATAGAAGGTTGCAAAGAAGAGTAAAAGAGTTGCAAGACGAAAATAGAAATGTTTGTTGTATTAAAGGTTTGTTTGAATATTTCTGATTCTCATTTTGTTCATGAGAATTGTGGAATAAGTAGCAAAGTTTCAAACAAACTTTTAAGAATTTTTCAAGTCTACTGATGAGTTGATTAGCACCAACGAAATGTCGGCATCTAGACAGCTGAAAAATACAACAAATATTTTTGAAAAGGTTCATTTTTGGACCTGAATTAATACATTTCAATTGGCTCTTAAAGCAAATAAACAATTTAGTTCATATTTGAATATTCAAAAACTTTTACTTTTTGATACTTTCAAAAATACAAATCGTAGTAACCGATGGTGACTCGTTGTATAGAAGGTTGCAAAGAAGAGTAAAAGAGTTGCAAGACGAAAATAGAAATGTTTGTTGTATTAAAGGTTTGTTTGAATATTTCTGATTCTCATTTTGTTCATGAGAATTGTGGAATAAGTAGCAAAGTTTCAAACAAACTTTTAAGAATTTTTCAAGTCTACTGATGAGTTGATTAGCACCAACGAAATGTCGGCATCTAGACAGCTGAAAAATACAACAAATATTTTTGAAAAGGTTCATTTTTGGACCTGAATTAATACATTTCAATTGGCTCTTAAAGCAAATAAACAATTTAGTTCATATTTGAATATTCAAAAACTTTTACTTTTTGATACTTTCAAAAATACAAATCGTAGTAACCGATGGTGACTCGTTGTATAGAAGGTTGCAAAGAAGAGTAAAAGAGTTGCAAGACGAAAATAGAAATGTTTGTTGTATTAAAGGTTTGTTTGAATATTTCTGATTCTCATTTTGTTCATGAGAATTGTGGAATAAGTAGCAAAGTTTCAAACAAACTTTTAAGAATTTTTCAAGTCTACTGATGAGTTGATTAGCACCAACGAAATGTCGGCATCTAGACAGCTGAAAAATACAACAAATATTTTTGAAAAGGTTCATTTTTGGACCTGAATTAATACATTTCAATTGGCTCTTAAAGCAAATAAACAATTTAGTTCATATTTGAATATTCAAAAACTTTTACTTTTTGATACTTTCAAAAATACAAATCGTAGTAACCGATGGTGACTCGTTGTATAGAAGGTTGCAAAGAAGAGTAAAAGAGTTGCAAGACGAAAATAGAAATGTTTGTTGTATTAAAGGTTTGTTTGAATATTTCTGATTCTCATTTTGTTCATGAGAATTGTGGAATAAGTAGCAAAGTTTCAAACAAACTTTTAAGAATTTTTCAAGTCTACTGATGAGTTGATTAGCACCAACGAAATGTCGGCATCTAGACAGCTGAAAAATACAACAAATATTTTTGAAAAGGTTCATTTTTGGACCTGAATTAATAGAAATCAAATTCAAATAAAAACTATATTAAATGAATAAAATATTTAAAAGGAATTGAAAGAGAATTTTAATTTATTTATTAAAAAAATAATAATAAAATACCGTCCGTGGCCAAAATACCAATATTATATAACAATAATATCAAAGGAAGAATTAAATAAAATATGTGTTTATATGTTTTCACATTAGAGCACAGAAAACGCCCTTAATAATTTTTGGGTGCAATAAAATAATTATCTTCGTTGTGGTAATACTGTTATATACATATTTATAATACTGTTATATAAATATTTATAAAGAGGAAGCCCAGGCGATCGGTTAGACATGGTGTTTTATTTGTTTTGCTTCTCTCTCGTCTTAGAGGAAATTCCAGTCTAGCCGATTTTCAAATATTCTCCTTTTTCTTATTGCCACAGATATTGATTCCACTACGATATTGGAAGTAAATGCCATTTCGTTTCAACAAATATCCGTCGCTCTACAGCACCCATATGAAGAATCGATGGCAACGTTAGAATTTGATTTACGCAGTGGCTCGCCACAATGTACCATCTATAGCATGAGTAATAATTATGATTTATTATCTCTAAAACTGACAAGTATTGTCCAAAAATGTCTCTCCATACCGGTGACAATAAGAGCTCTTCTGAGATTTTGGGACCAGGAACGTTTAAAAATGTTTCAACGCAGTATTGGTGGTGGAACTGCAAATACGGGTGGCATTGGTGGTGGAGCAGGGGGAGTAAGTGGTGGAGGAGCTAATATTGGAGGCACAGGAGGGGGTGGTGTTAATAATATGTCCAGCGGTATGTCTACTACATCACATACTGCTTATGGAAATTTTAATATAAGTGGTGGATCAAATGATCCGGGTGGTGGTGGCGTAGGACTGAGTGCCAACATGAAAATGGCAGGTGGAATGAAACTGGAATCGACAGGTCAACAAAGAAATGTGTTGCAACCTATTGTATCAGGATTTTTAAAGTATAAAAGTGGTGAAATGAAACAGGAGGATTTTCATGAGAGCCCAAAGAGTCAAACTTTAGTGGCACCAGCTGCTGAACATATTGCTTCAACGTTAATGCAATCTAATTTAGAAGTCAACTCTTTGGGCCAAACACATACGCAACAGCAGCAACACCAGCTTCATTTACAACCTCAAAATCCACAAACTTTTGAGCAAAAGATTGCTTCTGACCATGAAATCGCCGATAAATACAAAAACATTTGGAAAGATAAGACCTCAAATCTTAAAAATAGCGTCAGCATTACACCCATAAATGAAACGTCTGCCAACAACCACACAACTACTTCTAACAGCAACAGCTCGTCATCGTTAGATGTGAAACGTACAGGAAGCATAGAAATTATACCTCTCACGGGACCAAACAATAACAATAACGGCACTAATCCTAATGCTACTACTCCTACCACCATAACCATAACACCCATAAATGCAGGCTCTTCGCCTTCGTATATGGGCGGCAATAAAGAGAAAAAATCTGCTAATGTGGGGGGTTCCTCAACAGCCTCAGTTTTGTCTACCTCTTCAAATAAGCGCCCCTTAGATGGCGGCGATAATCAAAAAGATAAAAAACGTAAGAAACGTAGAGATGATTCTCCCATGGGGCCACCAGAAAAAGTGTATTCAAGACAGAACTCACCGGCTGGCTCCAGTGAGGTTGCGGCCACAGCAGTGGCCCGCAAGTTTTCTTCGCCTTCTTCCTCCCCTAAAGGATGCTCAGGAGGCTCGTTGGCCTCCTCTGTATCTGGTTCATCATTATCTGCTCGACCCAGTCCAAAACATTCTCCCGTCTATACCAGCCCCAAGCATAACACAGCCTCCAATAGTCCCAAATCCCCATTTGGCACACAATCTCCAAAACACGGTTCCTCCGGAAAACCCAGCATGTCTACGCTGAAAAGTGCCACAGCTGCTAGTCCCAAAGGCGACAAGACTTCTTCAACTTCTAATGCTGCCGCAACAGCATCAGTACTTAATACAGCTGCTTTGGTGCGTTCTCTACAATCCGGAGCTTCGTCTTCATCTGCGGCAAGCACAGTGGCGGCAGCAGCAGCCGCTGCAATGGCTGCTCTTAAAAATAAAGACAAATCATCGGTTCTTAATTCGGTGGCTGTAAGTTCTGCTGCTGCTGCAGCCGCTGCAGCTGTTAAATCCAGCATGGGTGTGAACTCCATGCCGCAACTTAAGTCCTCTGTTACCAGTCTCAATCACATGACGGCTGCTGCGGCGGCTGGTTTTGGCAGTTCAAATAATCCGAACTCCAACTTGGATCTTAATACAGCCATGCGTAAAAGTGTAGCCGCTGCGGTAAGTCATGTAACAGTTTAATTAGTTAGTTTTTTTTTTAATTATTTGTATGTTGGCTTGGTTTGCAATTGTTTTGATTTTCAACCTCTATAACATTTAATTTATACACCTACTCATGTTTATTTCTTAATAAAATTAAGCAATTAATTGGTTTTAAGTGTAAACGCCTTTCAAGTAGTGTTTGTTTAACCAATTTGTTCATTTTCTTTTACTGTGTTATTTTAATGTATGACAAATATTTTAATAAACATATTTTGCTGTTTAAGAGTTTTATGCATGATATAATAATAAACAAGAAATATACAAATACATATTTTAATTTATAATAAAATAAAAAATTTCGCACTATTTCATAATCTGTTTTTGTGGCGATTTTTTAATTAGTCCCAGATGCGGCGTTTGAAAACTACAGTAGCATTTTGTAAACGGATCAGACTATGTTTGCTTTTGAATTTAAAATTTAATGGCTCCATTTGATAGATGTGATCCCGTACTCAACATTGGGAGCCCGCGGGATCTCAATTTGCACGAAAACTGTTAAACAATCAGCTGTTCCAAACAATAACAAACAAAACATAACAATTTTGATATTTTTTGATTTGTTATTTCATGTAAAAGTACCTGCAAAGGACATCTAAATGCGTTTAGAAATATAATCAATTTACCCAAAATGTATATTCCATTTTTATTAGAGCATCAAAACATACCATTTGTTATTCTTTGGGATAGAAATGTGATTTTTAGTGCTCCCGTGCTTTTGCTCGTTTTTCTCTATGATTGATTGTTCTCGTCTTAATGGACTTCGCTTAAAAACTACGAGATCAAACTTGATATCTGATGATAGGATAACACAGATTTAAGAATGGTAAAGCCGTTTGTAACTGTACTTGTTGCTTTACTGCCTTATTGGTTAACAGAAATTTTATGGCAACTATGCCTGTTGGAATGTAGAAAGTACTGTACTTTATGCTGGAAGGGTTAGTCCACATAAGAGCCCATATTCTCTCCCGGGAGAGGCATACGTTGTTAGTTAGCCCTCGGTGATGTTAACGTCGTGATGGAATCACTGAGTCAATTTTGTATGCCTCGTTATTTCAAAGATGCGACTTAGAAAATTCGGCAGGAAATCTTATAGCAGAGCCGAATCGGACAACCTTTCCTTAAAATTTGCCATACCGTGTGCCGTTGCAGGAATTGGGTTTGCCAATATCGTTGTCAGGAATTATGCACCAATGAGGGTGCCAGAAGAAAATCAGCATCAAGCAGTGATCTGTAAGGCAACACACTCTTGAATCCGACGCCCATTGGTATCGTCCTGCATACGAAAATTTTGCTTCTCGGTAGGGTAGGGTTCCAATCCCCCTCCCAGGGTATAGTTGGTAGAGTGGATTTAATCGCAGCAGGAGTGGAATGCTGTCGAGACACCGTATGTTTTTTACTTGTAGCTGCCAGAAGCTCATGGATTGTCCACTAAGAACCATGCTCAATCGACGTGCCAAACCCGGAGCCTGGCAACACACGTAATTTCGTTGCAACGCCACGATTGAGTTTAAAGTAAATTTTTCTGGTCCTACTCTATGACTAAACTATATAAGCATTTATAGAAATTCCAGTTGAACACAACCATAACCATTGCACTAACATTTTAATTTTTATAACCATGCTAGTAAACTTTTGAAATGCTTTTTTATTTTTATTTGAGTTTGTTAAAATAAAATTTGCTTTGCTAAATCCATAGAATTAACTAAATGATAACAAATTGCATAAACTGTTTTGTAACACAATATGCTTTTCTATAGTTTATTTATAAAGCTAGTGTTTTAAACAAAATCAAGTTTCTTTGTCATCAATGCAAATGTTTTTTCTTTTCTCTTTTTTAAACTGTATACAAAAAAAAAAAAAAAAAAAAACTGAAAATCCTGATCTTGATGATGAAAATCATGTCTATCAAATTCGTCAGGTTAGTTTGATGATGTCGACGCCAACTACAGCAACAGTATCAACAGCCTCAATACGGTCTCCCCAACAGCAATTACAGGAGTCCCCGGTCAAGCACAAACAGCAGGCAACAATAACGCAACAGCCACTTGGCAGCCATGAAATGCAAAAAATGTCTTCATCATTGTCGGCAAAGGCCACTGATATTGCGACTGGTAGTGGGGGTGGTGGTGGTGGTGCTGGTATTGGTGGTAGCAACAGCAGTAGTGAATACATGGTGAAATCATCACAAGAGGGCTTAAAGTTGACCATTAATAAGACTTCTCATAAATCATCAACGAAATCGACAGCAACAAAATCATCTCAAGGATCATCAATGTCATATAATAAAAAACTTCATACTGGTCTTAAGCCGGGTGTTAATAGTGGACCAGCTTCCAAGAAATCCACATCTTCCTCCCTCTCGTCGTCATCATCATCATCATCCTCATCGTTGACATCATCGCCATCCTCAAAATCATCCTCCACCAAACACATCTTTCAAAAGTCAAATTCATCTGGTAGCTTAAGTACAAAATTAGGTTCTAGTAATAGCTCTAGTAATTCATCATCGTCCGCGGGTTATGGTCTCTCTAAAAGCCATAGTACAAATTCCGTTTCCGATGTGCGCAGATCATCAAAAAAATCTCACAGTGCTTCAACATCGCCGGCATTGTCCTCATCACATAATTTCTTTACAGCGGCTTCATCTACATCTTCTCAGTCCGCAACACGTTTGGATCATCAAGCCGATATGATGAAGATTCTACAGTATGCTTCACCCATAATGGCCGCCAGCATGGAAGGTTTCATGAAGGGCTTAAATTCCAAATTTCAAATACCCAAACTATCACAGCGTAACAATAATTCCAATGCCAACTCTATTACATCTACAGCAAATAATTCGTCTGTAACAGCTTCCACAACAATGTCATCATCGTCCAGTATATCCAATGCTTCCTGCTCATCTTCTGGTGCCGCTCAAAATCATACTGGCATGATAAACAAAAGCCCAGATATGCAAGTAACCTCTCCACCATTGCAGCAACAGGCACAGACAACTTTATCTGTAAATACTTTAAAAGCTTCAAGTCCCTCAAAATCCATAACTTCTAGTGCAGCAGTTACAAGTCCAGCGTCCAAGTCCAGATCACCCACGGTGCCGCCTACAACTGTCTCAACCTCTTTAGACATTTTCAGTGCTGCTTCAACAACCACCAATTTAAATGCATCTCATGTCGACGATTCTCTATTGGCCACCTTGGAAGCGAGTAAATGACATTCTCTTGTTTTCTATAACCTCGAAGTTCTCTGGAAATACTGGTCGCTGGACATGATAAATACGTTTAAAATAAGAATTATTTAAGCTGGTTGGAATATGATTATTGTTAGTTTTGTTAGTTCATACAAAATATATTATTTTGCACAAGCATTTTTCTGCCTTAATTTGTTAAGAAAAAATTGTAAATCTTTGGGAAAAATTATTGTTAAAAAAAAAATAATAATGTTTTGGAAAATATAAATTTAAAATTTTTAAAATTACAAAATTAAATTATTTGGAGCGATCCCACCAAGTGTGTTTACATACAAAAGTTCCACTATTGTCATCACTGATACAATGGCAACAAATACAAAAAGCAATTGGATGTTGGTGAGAGAATATAAAAATATAATCCCATCAATAGAAAAACACAGTGATAAAATTCAAAATTAATCAATAGATTAAATGTAGACAGTCAGATAAAAGAATTAATTATTATTATTATTAGCAATTAGTTATGATCTGAGTTCGAAGCCATTTGGGCGCTGCTGAGCGTGAAACAGCCAGGGTATGTTCGCCTGGTTAATAAGTCTTCTATTCTACTTTCCTTGTTTTCTTTAAAAATGTTGATCACTACAATTTTATCACAAAAAAAATCTTTCTCAATTCTGAGGAAGTAAAATCGAACTAAAAGCTCTATAAAGAAATTCGCAACTCTTCAACGTTTTGTGCTTATAGGCCCTGATTGAGATTTTTCTTTCACTATTCCAATGGGATCGGTTTTGATTCCGTAATTTCGGAACCAATTTAATTTTAACACTCCAGATCTTAATATATTTTTAAAATGTAGTACAATGGCAATCGACACATATTTTAACCATGTGCCACACTTGAGCATTTCAAAACTGCATTTTTCTATTCAATTTTCTTTCATTGGCTATAGATATCATCGTTTGTTTTTGATAAATCACTGTGCGTTTGATGTGCAAAATACAGTGCTACCAAGTTAAAGAAATGACAATCCGTTAAAAATTTTAATCAGTAATTCGAGGGAAATCACAAACAATTATGTGAGAATTTCTTCTCTTTTCTCATTCCTCGTATTATGAATAAAATGTGTTTTAAAAAAAAAAAAAAAATCATGGGAAAAAGGTCTTATAATTTGAAAAAAAAACTCATTACTGCTCTCCGCGGGTTTCTCTAGCTTTTCTAAAGGGATAACATAAAAGTGCAAATTGGAGAAAGATCATATGGAAAAACATGCATATAAATATTTATTTATTAAAAAAATTATATAAAACACAATTATCAACAGAATAGGAGGATATTCTTTTATTTTTCTCACACAGTTGATGGAATCTTTGTGTTTCATCTGGCAGCTCTGCTAGTTACTCAATTTTAGTAACGAGCTTTGTTTCCACGCAGTTTTCATACGGTTCGGTGGTTTAGCGCAAGTGGCTTTAGATTATAAATATTAGTTTTAATTAAAATTAAAAAAAAAATTGCCTAATTTCCATATTTAAATATAATTAAATCTGTGAAAAGTAAACAGGGAAAAATTAAAGATGGAAAAATTAATGCTAGTGGCTTTAGTAATAAACTAAAATTGAAGAGAAATTTCCTTAATTTTCATATTTAAATATGATTAAAGTATCGATAAATGCGAGTGTGTGTATGTTTTCTATGAAATGTGATTAGAATTTAAGAAAAAAGGTTAAGAAATTGAAGGAAAAAAATTGAGTATTTCTTTGGCTGCGCCTTTCGTTATTTTGTGTTATTTTCCGCTATTCGAGTCGTTAATAACAGCAACAACAACAACGTCTGTCTCTTTGTTACGATGTTAATGAGCACTGTTGAGAAGATGAAACATCCCAATCTGCTAGCAAAAGTGCATAGCATTGTGAGGAAGATTGCCATACGTTGTTCTTTTAGTTGTGGGCGCATGGCGTCTGGCAGCCAACGTTGGTGCTGTCTCTTGCATTAGCATATAATATTAAAGACAGTCTTAGGAAACCAACTCCTTTATAGTTAAACAATTCCGTGTTAAATGTTTCCGTGCAATTTTCAGTCGTTTCATTTGACTATTAGTAGAGCCTTAGAAAGTTAACTTGGACTCTTGTAATTATGTGTGTATGAATATATGTATGTATGTATATACATACATACAAACATAGGTATGTACATAGTTCCAAAAGACTTTCATTTAAGAGTATTGAAAATATGTGCATGTTTTTAAATCAGTGTTTATGAAAGGTGATTAAAAATTAGAAAAATAAATAAATTGTTAATTTGCTTTCGGTATTGGCATTCGGTATTCGGAATTCGTTTCGCTTGCCAAGAAATAAAAATGTGTCGGTGTGATGCTAGTACAAAGTGTTAAGGGGCTGTTCACAAATTACGTAACGCAGATTTTTCTGTCCGAGCTGCTGGTCTTTTGAACATTTTCAAAATATTTTCCATGCGATCAGATTTTTGTTTTTTCAAAGTTGAGGCCAAAAGTATGATAGTGTGGCACTATCAGTGCCATTTTGAAGCCAGTTTCGAAAGTAGGACAAATTTCTCTCAGATTTTCTAGCAATTTCCAATGAATGAATTGTATGATTGCGTGGAACGGTGCATCATGGCCTTTAGTGATTTTGCGTTGTGGTTTTAAGACTTTCTTCGAAGAATATGAAATTAGCTTTGCTGGTAGTTTTTCTTACATATGTACATGTTTCATGGACGTACAATATTACATATTTTCTAACAATTTCGCATGAAACATTTTTGTTTCCTGACGTTTTTTTTTTTGCCAACATCAACTTTTTAAGGGTTTTTGATGTTTTCACACGAAAAAGCTTAAAAAACAAATGCCACAAGGCATTTTTGCATGACTTCAAGTTGAACATTGTACATTCGCATTTTGCACATGATGAATTGTGCAAATACACATACTTACACACATATGACGAATTTTCTGTGACTACAGTGTAAGTAAATGTTACTTTTTATGATTTAGCTCTGTTTTTGGTGGACCAAAAAATGTCTGTTCATATTTTGAAGAGGAGTATTTTTTTTTGCTTTTTTGGAAGAGACAAAGAAATACAAAATGCAACATCAACTATTATACTTTGAAGTAACAAACCAAAATAAATTTTTGCGTTTAGGCTAAAAGTTGTTACAAAATGAAGGCACACACACACACACACACACACACACAAATTTATACGCTGCTAATGCTATTGCCACAAGCTATTTTATGTACATTAGGCCGGGTCAATTTGTATGCACAAAAGTTTGTGGCAATGGCCATCGATTTCTCGTTAGATTTTGGCATGGGGAAAAAAAGTTCCCCTACGACATATCTAAGAGACATATAATTTTTGAGACGTTTTCTTTTCAATTTCATTTTGTTTTTGTTTGGGGAGACTAAGTTGTTGGAGGTTGGTCTTAGATTTGATTTCTCTAAGGGCACCATGGGTTAAATTTTATACGAGATCAGTGTGGACGAAAAAAATTTTGGGGAGACTAAGTTGTTGGCGGTTGGTCTTTCATTTGATTTCTTTAAGGGCACCATTTAACAAATTAGTGTGTTTATTTTTGAGGCGCCCAACTATGGGTTTATAGTACTAATCAGTCCCAGGAAACCTGTAGAGGTTTCCTGGGACTAGATACCGACCCCGTATCTAGTCTTCTTAGGAATGCTGCCGTACAAAAGTACAAGGAAATTGTAAAACGGGATCTCTAAAATGATTTTTTCGATATTTCATAGTGGAACTTTATTTCCTCATGCTAAAAGCTATTGAAAAATCGATGACAAAATATCGATTGCTAAATCGACCAAACCTAATGTGTATACATAAATACATACATATGTATGCATGTTGGTTTGTTTGTTCTTGTTTGAGTTGCATATAAATTTATTTGGTTTTGTTTTGGATATTTTACACTTGAAACCTATTTTGCGATTGAAGTTGAAAAGATTTTTTTAGCAGAGCTGCAAAAATATCGATATTCGCGCCATTTGATAGTTTGCTGTTAAACTGTCGATAGTTTCAGTATTGCTTTTTATTTTTCAAAACTAATTGAACTGATTAAAAAACCAAAATGTTTAAAATTGTTTTCTGCCTTTAAGTGTTCAACATGTCTATATGTCGCCAACATTTCGTTGGTGTTAACCAACTCGTCAGTAGACTTCAAAATAAAATGTTGGCATCGTATACATTTTAAAGATAGTCTAGAACCTTTGGGCCCCTTGCATTATTTCAAAGTTATGATAAGTGGTCTGTAGTAGCCTCTTTAAAAATTTCTTAAAAATATAAAATATGGTGATTATGTTTTTTTTTGCTGTTTCATATTGTACTTAAGGCAAATTTTTTTGGAATTTCTGGCAAGCCTATAATCTTTAGCAGATATTTAAAGAGCCAGTTTTCAGCCATCAATAACAAATAACAATGGAAATATTTGACAAAGTTGGTAAATGTTTGAAGCGATATAACCTCACTTTTATCTTGCGTTCTCTAACACACATCTACATATTATACACTAGCCAATTGTCCGTTTAAAAGATGTTCAGTGTATATGTCCTTTCCTAACGGTCTTCTTCTTCTGCTTCTTCTTGGTTTTGCCACAGTCTATCTCTCTGTCTCCTATCATGCTCTAACAAAACTTTACTTGCATGTCTTATTTGGTGCTGTCATGCAGAAATAAGCAATTATTTGCTTACTACATGGATGCATCATGTGAGCACCAAACAAATTGTATATATTTATTTTTTTATATATATTTTTTGGCTTAGAAATTTTGTTTGCAAAAAATTAAAATTATTTTCATTTAGTGTGTAAAACAACACGCAATAGAACCCGGTAGTTAGGAAAAAAGAAATAAGCAACAAATGGAATTGAAATGATTCAATGGCCACTGTTTTGTAACTGAAAGAAGTAAGAAATTTTCCCTTAAAAAGCTACATATGAGTTCAGTTCTTTAACTACCCTCAGATTTACCGGTTAGTACTGAGATTGAAAATAAACATGTGTGTGTGTATGTGAAGTTGTTTGCTTTTTATGGCATCTAACACTCCTGGTTTATAATTAACACGCCAAGCATTTTTCTATTTTCCTGACAACTCTGTTTGTCTCTTTTTCTTTCTTTTTATTTTTATAAAACTTGTATGTCAACATGCATAAATTGCCTTCAAGTTGTTTTTCAAAAACAAGAACAAAAAATTAGGATATACGTTTTGTAATATATATTTCCGAAAGCATTGCGTGTAAGTTAGCATTAGAAAAATTTGAAACTGTTATACGCAGAAAGCATTTAAAAAAGAGCACAAGCATTTCATTAGATGTCAAGATATTTTTTTATGCCAACATAAACATACGGTAACATTAAATTTCCCAACATTTTATTTTAAACTGATGTTTGCTCAACAACCACCTACAAAATAAGCATGCAACAGCTCCTTGAAGTACATATTTTCTTTAAATATAGTACTTGCTCATTGAGCAAAGATAAGCTTAAAATATGCTCTTGTAAAATTTTATATTTCTTACAGTCTTTTTTTGCAGTTATTTATCGTGTTGTATATTAATTTTAAATATTTATATTATATGCATGTATTTGCTCAAAATAACGTTCAACAAGAAAGTAGTGGTCACGTCTTCTTATGCCAAAAATGGGCAATGTTTTTGTTTATATGTGACAATACTTTATACATGCTCATAATATCATGTTATTTGTGCTAACATCATGATTAATTGAACATATTAGCTCATTGTTGATTGCTCTCATTTTACGAGACTTCGCCCAAAAAGTGCGGAATCAAACATATAGTTACATTTATCTTTTAACAGCCATGCCAAAATTGAAGTGTTGAGCACGGCGTTCTTTTTTTTTTTTTGTATAAAAACAAATACCGAACTTCCAAGTACTTTATTTGTCTGTAAAACCAACCAGAGTAGTCGGCAGGAGTCGAACTTGCCACCTCGGGACAGCTACTATCGTACTCTATTAATTACCCTTAACTGGCATACCTAAATAAATTGTTTACGAAAACAAATAAGATAATCAAAAAGACACTAAAACGCCAGTTATGAATGAAAAATAACTGAATCGGCATTACGTTTGAATAAAACGACAGTGAACTTTGCTTGCCAATTCGTTGTCAAAATCGAATTTTTCTATCACACAGTGTTAATAGCGCCGCATTATAATTATCTTTGTATATTTTGTATCGTCATTAGAATTTTTGGCAGCAAAAAAACACATAAAGTGTCCATTTACGTATGACAGAAAATCATATGATGAAAGTCATAAATATGTATTCGTATGTATGTTCCAACTATGCTATAATTTTCGCCTCAATTGCCAGAAGAGAAGAAAATGTTGCATGTTGAAGCTCAAATCTCAGAGTTGCAAGTTTCATCTCATGAAAGATTCTTTTAATGAGTTTCTCAACACAACTCTTCATCTTTCCAATGTTAACACCGTACTAAATCTTCTATTACATTTTATGTGTAGCACTATGACTCTAAGTTGACATAAAAATACACTAATTTGAATGTTTCGTCGATTTTTTTTTTTGCAATTTCAATACAAAGTTTTTTAATAAGCCACAAAGTCAAGTTGAAGGGCATGTCAAGATCAAGACTTCAAAATCATTAAGGACGTTGGCAGATTTTATAAAAAAAAAGTATTAATGTTATATATTTATTTTCTTGAGCTAAAGGTCTTTTATTAAAGTTATTTAATTATTTTTGTCGATATTTCGCTCTCCTTCGGACAGCTTCGTCAGGACAATAATAATGAAAAAAGTTTTGATTATTTTTTTTTCGCTCTCTTTCGGATCGGATATCGACAAAAATAATTAAATAATTTCATTTAAAGACCTTTAGCTCAAGAAAATAAATATATAAAATATAAAACAGGGGTCGGAAAAAACCAAATAACACAAAGTATTAATCTTAGTAACTAGACACTAAGGTGCAATATTTGCGAGGCAGGCAAACCTAAAAAAATGCCTTTAAAATAATAAAACTTACAGTGCACAAAAAACTGAAAGGACGTGGCAAAACAATAAAAATTATTTTGTTTATGTTTTAATCATATTGTAATTATTATATGTTTAATTGTATAGTTCTTAACTGGCTGGGGTTCAACTCCAGAGTCATTTAAGAATCATAAAAATAAAAATAATTTTTTTTAGAGTCGTCTTCAGCTAATCTTCAATCGTAGTTGGTCAGCGGCTCATTTTTTTTCCTCGAACCACCCTAATGCTTATAAGTTTTCATTTTTTTATTTTCATTTTCACTTTTCGAGCTATGACTACCTTGCGATACAAGAACTTTATGTATGATTACTTAAATTTGGCATTTCTTTAGGCGTATGCGTGTGTTTGTATGGTTGAAAGTATCTGAGTAAAAATTTTGTTTGCTTGTTAATCTCAAGCGTATTATTGAATATTATTGAATTTACAGACGTTTTTCCAAAATTTCTTCACAGCGCTTCAATGAGTGCCTGATGTATGTCAGTATGTGCGCACGTACAGCTTTTAAATTGACTGACAAACTTTATCCAAGTGCATGTCAACGTGTTTCACTTTTGTAAGTTAAAGGGATAAAATTTGTTGATGTACTTTTGTGATGTTACATTGTCAATTAGTCTTTCGTTTCGTTTTTGCAGTTTCATTCTGCTGTAATCACCTTTTACATTTTGTCATTGCCGATGACTGTTCGGAAAAAGAAAAATTTCATAGGTATTTTAATTTTTGATACTTTCTTTGTTTCATTTTCATTAAGGAAGTTAAACTTTTCTTTTTTGGTTTTTTCATTTGCTGAAACATAAAAAGTATGCAAGCAGCTTTAAAAAAACAAAACCAGTCAGTCAGACAATCATCAAATTGATTGTTTTAAATACACATGCACACACACACACACACACACACACACACAGCACACACAACGAGCAACATGGGCTGCTGGGCGAACAAGAAAATATTGGAAAAATGCCAAACTCTTAACATTTCAAGGAAATGGATGTAAAGTGCAAAAACTAAGATCTATTAAAAGGTGTTTGCAACAATAGAAGGGCAGAAAGTATTAAATCATTTTGAGCAAAGCTTTTTCTTCTGCGCAAAAGTGGGGGTGGAGATAGGAAAAGCTGATTAAAACTGTTCGTGGAAGAAGTGATGGAGTATATATATGTAACAAACGTATGTTTACGTTGAATTTCTTTTCATACAATTTTTGAATGGGCAAAACTCGTTTTGAGCTCAAAAAAATGTTTATGACATAGAAGCTGTTAAGTGATGATTAGTAATCGCAAACGTTGGCAATTAGATTAATTTTTATTTAAAGGTAAAGTAATTGATTACAATTAGATTACTTTAAACTTGCGACAATTATTAATAACAATTTATTATTATTTGTGACGATTACTATTAAAAAAAAAATTTAGAAATAGTCTGGATTACTTTAGATTACTTACAAAGAATCAAAAAAGTTCAAAAGTAATCAAAAATTAATTCAACTAGTTTCAAGGAATATTTCTAACTATTTTCCATATACTTTCACTTTAATGAAAATAAAAAGAAACAAATCTGAACTTATTGAAAATCTGCAAAAACCCCAAAAAGCTTAGAGCTCTTTTCTGTCTATATGCCGCCGACAGGTCGTTGATGCCAACTCTTCAATGGACTTAAAAATACTTATGGAAACATGTTCAAATATTCTACTCCACATTATATTATCTGTCAACAGCTAATAATAATTCTAAAAAAAGTAAGAACATACTTCTGCAAAATAGAATACAGTTGAATTGTATTGCTATACATTTCACTGTTTTACTATTTTTCTTAACAACGTTTAGCTCAAAAATTTTTGGTTTTTTGAAAACTTTCTCTGTCTTTGATAACAAATAATGCACTATTATCTAAATGCAAAAATATATAAAAATAATTAAAAATTATCATTTGAAATGGTTGGATACTTCCTAATTACTTCTGATTACTTCTAATTATTTGAGTACTTCTAATTATTTTTAAACGATCAAAAGATTAATTTTTAAATTCTTTGTAATGCCAATAAATTACTTATCATAAATTGTCTGAGGGAAAATTATATACATATATATTACTATTCTTTTTGAAATGTTTTTGATTACTAACTGTAAACGAAATTTAATTTGGGTAAAGTAAAGTTAATTAATAAAGAGTAATCATAATCATTGCGAACTAGATTCTTTTTCTTTTAAAGCCATGGTATTTAATTAAAATACAAATACCTTCAGTTTTCTACTATTAGATTATAACATATTTGAAAATAATGAATGAATTACTTAGGTTATTTAAAAAGAGTCAACAAGTACTAACAGTAATGAAAAAGTAATCCAGCTACTCTTAGGAGTTATTTTTGATTGTTTTTTGTATAATTTAAATTTTTACGAAAACAAAAGCAAATAAATCTGAACAAAATAATAACATATGGGAAATAGTCCAAAAAGAAATGAAAATAGTGGTTTTTGATTCTGTTTCGACCACCGAAATTGCTCCGGATTATTGGTAGTTTATTTGTAATGGTGGGTAATAAATTACTACTTGGAAAGCGTTTAAAAGAAAACTATGTAATTATTACGATTCTTTTTCAGAAATTATGTAATTGATTACTACAATTGATTACAATCAAAATTTAAAATCTAATTGAAGTAGATATTTTAGATCTAAATATACCTTTTATTTGAGTAAGTAATATCTGTCAAGCCATGATTAGTACTTTCAGTCATTACGGCCTATAAAAACCATGTAAAACCATGATTACTTACCAATTATTTAAGAAAAATTAAAAAGAGTCTGGAGAAACAAAAATAATCGAAAAATAATCCGATTACTTTCAGAGTTTTGCTTATAATTTTTGATATAGTTTTATTCCAATAAAAACAAAACAAAATATATTTAAACTACGTGAAAACATGTGGAAAATGATTAAAAAGAATAAAAAAAAAAATAAACCTCGAACATAGTGGGATCACTTTTTGGTTACGTTGGCATCTTTTACAATAATCAAAAGTACTCTCGATTATTTTCTTTGCACTTGTAATCAAGTGGTAAAAGAAACTTATATCATTACAAATCCATATGAAAATGAATGTAATCGATTACTAATTGTAATCATAATATAGCAGGCATGAAGTGAATTCATTGTCATCATTGAAAGAATTTTTAATTAAAAAAAATTTTTATATTACTTTGTTAAAGAAGAATATATACATTTTAATGTCAAAAGGTGCGGTATTGGTTTTTATTTTAGATACATAATTTTTTGAGAAATTTTCCTTAGAACTTTATGTGCATTACATTTTTGCTACACAATTTTTGGCCAAAAAATTGGCCCACCTTTATGAACATATTACATTATATTACACACACTTTTATTACTATTCCATATAAAATATGGAAATATTGAAAATATTCTGTTTTTTAAGAAAAATATTACCTAAATTACGTACGTACCTACATCTGATTGATAATGATGATTTTGTTCATTTGCAAACGCATGTGAAAATCATTGGTTTTCAAAATCCAATTAAAACTTTTTTGTTTGCTTTTCTGCAGCCGTTATTGATTATAGTAATGAGCATAAATAGAAAATCATTAACAAACACAAAACTTTGACACATAACACAAGTTATTAACACGGTATAATCACAAAATTTATGCAGAGCCTTCTGCTGGTTTGCAAATTATAACACGGATACAAAACGTGTAGAGGAGAAACAAGTTGCGAGATGAAAATATATTTTTGAGTACAGCTAGTACACATGAAAAGATGTGAGATTGATTCAGCCTTGGGCTGGCCAGAGTAGAAAAAAACAATTATAAATTTTCATTTATGTCGAATTTAACCTACAAAGAATTATTGCCATTGGTAACTGGCAATATTTAAGTTTCAGTTGATTTGTAACAAACATTAAATTATTTCATTCAGCTGAAAGCTGACTGAGGACTGATGGCTGATGGCCTGGGCCAAGCAAAAAGTCAATAGGTAAAATTTTCTAATTTCAATTCATTAAATGATGCAAATATGCCATCCCTTAGCGCTGGCGTAGCTATAAAAATGTTCTGGCAAGGAGTATTAGCCCTTGCAATCGCACATTTTGAAGAACTTGTTATGTATACATAAGGCTGCGAAAAAAATCCTGTGGACACAAATCTCTTTAGGCTTTGACCCTCCTCCGTTCGACCCATCTACGCTGATGTCTATCAGCTTCTTACCATAATACATTCACCAACAAAACTTTAGCCAAAAGCTTCGGCCTGTTACATAAAAGCATTAAAGGACATTTTTGACTACAGTTTAGTTGTCGCTATTACAGTTGTAGGAGTTGGCTATTGTTAAAAAGTTTTCATAGAACTTGCCAGATGAAACAAAAGCTGCAAATAACTCAGTAATGCGTTGTACTATGCTACAAAAGCAACAAAAATAGTTTGTAAGTGAAGCAGGCAGGGAGCATCTGTTCAACTGTCGATATTGTCTTGTTATTGAACAACGCTGCATTGACCAACATAATTAAAATTGTTCGTCTAAGTTTTCAGTTTGAGTTTAGCGACAAAGCAGAACTGCGTGCCATGAAAAAAAAGTAATTGGAAAGTGCTAGGAAGGGCGACTGTAACGATGCTGAGACATGCTTTGTCAAGCTTGTCAGGAAGACATTTAAAAATTATATACTTGAGGGCAGTAATAAGGAAGCTTTTAATTTACAAAACTCAGAGCAATAAATAGCCTAGCAAGAATATTAACCAGTTCTAACCAAAAGACGACAAAACTTAAGCAAAAATAAATAACGATATCACTCATTTGCGGAAATTCATATAACCAGAAATGTAGTTTGTGAAATATAAAACCACATACTTAGCACATTTTTATATGTAATCGTACACACAGGGAATATGTATGTGCAGTTATAAAATCGTATGGCAAAAGAATCAGAATGTTGTATATTTCTATGGTCATAAACGCATAAATAATACGTTTTACGTATTCTTTTAATTGCAACGGTGACAATATTTGGCCATTTTGCAAAAAAAAAAAAAAAAAAAACACAAAACGTGACCACTATTTTTTCTGGGATTTTATTTTTTTTTGGCGATTTGAAGCATTCCAATAACTAAAAGTGAAAAAATATTTACATGAATAAAACAACAAACAATAGCAAAAAGAAATTAACGTAAGAAAAATGTTAAACTATTAAATTTCACAGCAGCATATTTTAAGCTCATTGAGCAAACATAAGCTTAAATCAAATTTGTAGTTGCTCTTGCAAAGTCAAATAATAGTTCGCTGCAAGTTCTGCGTTTGCCCATAGAGCAAACATAACCTTAAATTATATTTTTGTGCAATTTAATACCATTACTTCTTTCCGTATTTTTTTCACTAGGTATTTGTTTTTGTTGCCACATGTATGAATATGTATTTTTAGCTTTTAGCATACATCTTCAAGACTTTTACGAAAAAATCTACAAGAAAGTAGTGGTTACGTTTTACTGGCAAATGTTGTACGCTTTTCTGTTTAGCTATAGAAATTTTTAGTAAATTATACCAAATGTTGTTTGTAATGCTTCAGGATTATTTGTCACCCAAATATTCAAGAAGGTTTTACAAGCAATGCGGAACTATTGTTGGATTAAACAATAAATTTCAACCTGGGCTTCTTAGTGCCGTTTGCTTTGTAAGGTGGATGTCGGAACAACAGAACTCCAGACTGTTGGTACTAGCTACACACTCGAGCTGAATCCTGTGATTGTTTCTCCAGACAAGTAAAAAGCAGCAGAACTTGGTGTTTATTTTCTTTGCAAAAGAGTATATGTTTTTCATTATAATTTTTTCAGAAATTCATAGAGTTGGTCTCAGTTAGAGAAGGATGTTTTCGTAGTTGAGCCTTTCTCTTTCTTTTTTTTTTTTTTTTTGCTTATTTTCGGTAAATATGTATCGGCTATAAGCACAAAGAAAAAATATATACGAAACTAAATCAAATTTAATAAGTACTTGAAAATAATCTGATATTACACTCAATGCAACTGATTTTAACCATCATTAGGATCATGAAAATTGCCATTCGTTGCAGTTCTCTGGCTCCCAGCCAAATGCTACAACTTGGCTTATAGTAAATGTTAAAAATGAAAATAGTTGTGCTACTAAACATTTGCTTAATTCTTTGTTTTTCTGCTGAACGAATGTTACTAGAAAACGGAATTCAATTTCTTTACTGTCCATTTTATTTAAAGGAATAAAAATGAAATAATAGAGAGTGGTAAAACAAAGAACAACGGGCTTTAATTAGACACTATTGAGTTTTGAAGTTTAATTACAATTTAAAGAAACTTTTATTTTTCCATGAAAGCTGTTTAATATATTCACTATGTATGAGTATTATTTAAGCTTGAGGTCACTAAAGTATTTCACCAGTGACCAAAAATCGGCATCAAATTAAGTTTGCTTCATAAATATTTTAATTTGACAACAATCTTGTAAGTGATTTCGATACGTGGACACGTTTATTTGACGAGCTCTACGTTTATTTGGGTGGGCTGATTCAGCGATCAATATTGTGCATTGATTTGTCTATAGCTTTTGGCATGAGGAAAAAAAGTACAACTGGTCAAGTAAAAGTATGTAAAAGCAATCGTGTACACTAGGCCGGGTTGATTTGTATGAGTATATTGCGCCATCGATTTTTCAATAGGTTAGTAAAAGAGTAAAAAATGTTCCACTACGACACAAAAAGTTCGAATTTAAATTTTTTTAAGGCCTAAGGCGGCACATCAATCATTATGACCTCATAAAGCTTGATGTGTAATTTTGACAATGTAATGTGCTCTGCATATTTTTTACATCTTGTATATATTATAATGCTCTTATTTTCCAAGTTTTTCTCTACTTTCTACTGAGTGGCGATTTTTTTCTGCCTTCCCAGTCAAGTGCATTTCTTTTTTCTAGTTATGAGCAGTGTTTTCTAAGTATTCTTTGATTGCCTGCCTGATTGTACTTTTTGTGATTTACTCTCTCTCTTTAGAACGTTCACTTTTTTCGTTTCGCCACTGAGCGTTTCAGTTTTTATTAAAGCTTTTATTTTCATTCTATATATCATAGTTATTTTCTTGTTTTCTTTATTTTTGCTGTGGCGCTCAATTTAATGCTAAATCGTTGGAAACTTTTAATTAAAAAAATACGGGTACTTGTAATGTTTTGCTGGAAGTAGCAATACGAGTAGTGGAAAAAAGAAGTAAAAATACTAACAAAGCTAAGCATGTGGAAGTAGAAAATAAAATTGAAGTTTTGCTAAAGGCATATTATGGAAGAGAATTGAAAAAAAAATCTGAATGCATATTAAAACAACAAAGAATTTTACTAACTAAATACAGGGTGTTCCGTCCACTTAAGAATACAGAAATAGGAAGATGCTTGAGAAAGACTGAAATGAAAGCAAAATTTCGGGGGTACTTTTACAAATTAGAAACGTTTAATGCTGCTTACTAAATTTTGTTTGTAATTAGTAAATTTTTATTTGGATTCAACTAAAAACATTTTCCTTTGTCATACCCTTTTGCTTTTACTCCACACCACTCAACCATAATCAAAAAAAATTTTCGTTTTTTTCAAACATTCATACACGTCTACTAAGTACTTCACAGATTCTCAATTACCACTTGAATGTTTATAAAAGAAGAAAAACTCTATATATTTAGAAGTTGCTGTTGTTGTTGCTTTTATAGTTTTCCATTTTATCATAATAGTATTACCGTAGTTAGTAAAACTAAAGATTGTTAATTACAGCCAGCACGCAGGCTTTAAAAGGTACAAAAAGAAAACATGTTTTAACAAAGCCTGTAAATATTTATATATACTTGCAAACTGTAAAAAATAACAGTAATTAAAATATTTCTTTTATATATGTATTTCTCCTATTAAATTCAACATTGCATGCATGCTCTTTGAAAATTTAAATTAAGTTTGCAAATAAAAAGCAGCTACCAAATGCATTTATTTCTTTATTATTTTTGGCACAGTTCACCTGAACGGATGCCATATTTTGTCATTATGTATTTATTTCCGTTTTTTTGTGCAAATGGTTGCCATTTGTTCTTTTTTACTTTGTGGGTTTTTACCTCAAACCAAACATTTATTTATGTATGAGAGTATTTGTTAGAACATGACCACCGTTACAAAAGTGAAAAAACAAAGAGAGAAAGTGATTTAAAGTTTTTGCTAACGGTTTTTATTTTATTTATTCGTTGGTTTTGAAACTATAATTTATTTTACAGGTCTTGTTGTTATTACTATTTTTATGCCAAAATTTTGTTAACTTATGCCAAAATTTTGTTAACTTTTAAATTTGTTTGCTTATTACAAAATTTGGTTTTGTATTATTTTTCAATAATTGCAAAGTACAAGTGCAAGCAAGTGAGATCAGTTATTCAAAGTTGTTAGAAAATATTTGCAGTTGCATACAGTTGAAAACTTAAATGTCTGAAATTGTGAAAAGAAATGTATTAATATTTTGTTTGTTCTTGTTATGGTAGCTGAGATTTGTTGTTGCTATGAAACGTCTAGAATGCAAAACGTGCACATGCTTGGCCTTCCGTCATTTGTTTTTATAGTGATTTAACAAACAAATTATTTTTTTATATCTCTATAGTATGTATACATCGATGTAGGCAAAAGTAAACAACTAAAACCACAAGAAATTTGATATATACCTGATTTTTTGTGTGCTCTCAAATGTTCTGAAAATTATTCAATGCACTATTAGTTAATAAAAAAAAAAAACAAAATCAATATATCTGTAATTTAGGTAAATCTTAAATGCATTAAAAAATAAAAAAACGAAATCAAGAGCGCTTGGCAAACGAGTGTACATACGTATGATATTCATATCCGTATGTAGAAATTAATATTACTAATACGCACCGTACTGTTTTGCCTTCAATGGGAAAGTTTGCTGGCACAAAGTTTTCTAGTTGTTCACAAATTCAATGAATGCTTTCATCTGCAAAATATTTTTCATAATTTAATACCCCGCTGCAAAAAATATTTAGTTTGTTTTTTGACTTAAGACATTTGCTGGCAAACGGGAAAAAATGTTTATGTTTGGAAAGATAATGACCTAAAATAAAATTGAAAAGCGGAATTTCCTTACCTTTGTGTACATGTAAATGTGTATTTAGTTTTGCACAAACAATAGTGTATAATTATTGAAAAATTTGCTACCGGACATATTATCTATTCTAATTGGGCAAACAATATTTCAGGAACAATAATATATCAGCGAAAATTAGAATTTGATAATTAAAATTATAAATGCATAGAATGTCTATTTGTAGTATTGCTGTTAATAGTTGATACACAATGTTGTCAATTATTCGGTATTTAAAGTCGTTGTAAAAAGTGAAATGAAGTATGTAGTTTGTTAGGTTTTCAAAGATTTGTTTGAGTACTAAATGACATATTTGTTCACATTTTTTATATAGAAAAATAAAATAAAAAACTTAATTTAGGTCTAAATACTTCTAAATAATAATACTTTTTGTCTGTTTTAGTCGTCTTCATGGTAGCGGCAAAGCTATGCCATCTTACACCCAATTTTGACAAAGCGTTTAATAATATAATAAAAATTAAAATGACTGACGTAGTTTTGCTACTTTTGTTCAAGTATCAGATTGTAACGTAAGAACGAAGCGGAAGAAACCGCTCTGCTTTCCTCCTTCTTTTAAGTATGGCAGCAAGTTTGGCTAAGTTGAATCGTGAATATATATTTGTTATATTTGCGCAAGAAAATATTCTGAAATAAGTACATTTTCCAAAGACACTTTTTGCAGAAAACAATTGAAAAATGGGAATTTCAAAAAAATTGTCTGCGCAGTATTTTTCAGCATTAAGGTAATTTTATATTACGGTTGTGATTGGTATTAATTAAGCAAGACAAAGCAAACATGAAATACCGTTAGTTAGGGGACAACTAGCTGTTCGATAGAAAACTTACAACAACTTCTAGTCCAACCTAATTTAGTGCTTTAAGCGTTTATTTTTGCTGTCTGCCACCCACTTCTATACCAAATGAGAGTTGTGGACAGCAAAAATGTAAATATAACTGGCATAGTGATTTGAGAGTCGCTGCAGAAATGTGACTCTCTAAGTTCAACGAGGGGTACTCAAGGGAAGCCTGGCGGCTAGTATTTGATTTTTTTTTGCTTTTTTTAGTTAATACCAATTACTAAAATAATACAAAATGAACTTGATTAGCTTAATACCAAATTATTACAGAAGAAAAAGATTGAACAGTAAAAATTAATTGGTTGAAGGTTTATGGTACTTAAAAATATTTAAAAAATTATTCGTAACAAGTAAGAGTGCTATATTCGGCTGGGCCGAATCTTAAATACCCTTCACAATGGTACATACATTCCGATTGATTTTTGGTGCGAAAAGTTGTTTTATTTGGCTTTTAAATGGGCCGATTTTTTCTGAATTTCAATATCAGATCCACTACCGGGATTTAACACAGGCTGCAAAACTTTTATTTAAATAATTCCTAATATGCTCAAGTTCAACCACTGGGTGACACCAATTCTTTTTAATATCAATGAAATAAAGAAAAGCAAAATGTATTTCTTAATTATTTATCAGTTAACTTTATAGTAAAATTTATTTAACAAAAAATTGCATATAATTGCATTATTTTTGAATTATAATGCTAAACATTGCCATTAAGTGTGATTTGCTTCTCAATTTACTTACGTATGTGGGTACATGCATACGTATGTATGTATCTATAATAGAAAACTCTAAAATAAATTCTTTATTATTGAATATTTTCAGTGTGTTCCATAAAACAATGATTATATACATACATATATACATACATACATATTTACATTGCTTGCTTTTACAAAATTATTTTTTTCTTGTGCACGTTGTTGATGATCTATTGCGTATCATCATACACATGTGTGTGTGTATGTACATATGTAAGTACGTAGGGAAACCCAAAATGATTTTTTGTGTGAATGAATTTGAAGACGACGCAATTGTTTAAAAGAATTTCATTGCGTACCCTTTTTTCAACAATTCTTTATATCACTTTCATTTTCAAGCTCGTGTATACATATGTATGTACATACATACACATTTTTACACCAAAGCAAAAAAATTGTTTATGCTAACATACTTGCATGCATACATACATATGTAGATACATGCATACCTACATACATACAAACGTATCTACATACATACATACATACATACATACATACATTCATACATGATCGCAAATATTATATACATATGTATATAATATTATATACATATGTATGTACCATTATGATTGATTTTTGGTACCAAGAGTTGGGTGCATATGGGCCGATGTCCAAAAATTGTCTAATTTTGCCCCTAAACAGCCTGTATGTACCATTCCGACAAATATTTAGTGCAAAAAACTGTTTCGTTTAGCTTCCAGGCCCGACTTCTTGAGATATCGGGAGGCGCTATATCTCGAACATATATGGGCCGATGACAAAAAGATTTCCAGTTTTGCTTCTGACTAACCTATATGTATCATTCTGATTGATTTTTTGTGCCAAAAGTTGTTTTATTTAGCTTATAGAGCCGATTTCTTGAAAAATCGGGAGACGCTATATCTCACGTATATATAGACCGATTGCAGACATTTTCAAATTTTGCTTTTAAACACCTTATATGTACCATTCTGATCGATTTTTGGTACCAAAAGTTGTTTTATTTGGCTTTTAGAGCCGACTTCTTGAGAAAACTTGAGGCGCTATATCTCGAGTGTATATGGGCCGATGTCCAAAATTTTCCACGTTTGCCTCTAAATAGTCTATATGTACCATTCTGATTGATTTTTAGTGCCAAAAATTGCTTTATTTGGCTTAAAGAGCGGATTTCTTGAAAAATCAGGAGTCGCTATATCTCAGATATATATGGACCGATTTCAAAAATTTTCCAATTTTGCTTTTAAACACCTCATATGTTCCATTCTAATCGATTTTTGATGCCAAAAGTTGTTTTATTTGGCTTTTATAGCCGACTTCTTGAGAAAACGGGAGGCGCTATATCTCGAGTGTATATGGGCCGATGTGGAAAAATTTTCCACTTTTGCCTCTAAATAGCCTATATATACCATCTTGATTGATCTTCGGTGCCAAAAGTTGTCTTATTTGGCTAATAAAGCCGATTTCTTTAAAAATCGGGAGACGCTATATCTCGGATATATATGGGCCGATTTCAAAAATTCCTTCATTTCTAGGATTTAATGAGCACTAAAAATGATATGGTTTAGTTTTTAAGAAAAAATTTTTTTCAAAAATCTGAGTACAAAAATTACACAAAATATCCCTCAAAACCCGGTTTTTTGAATATATCTCGGCTATCCACGGACCTATCTTACTGAATTTCAATAGCAGACCCACTACCGGGGTTTCACACGTTTTAGCGAAAGAATGAGGTTTCTATCTCAAACCGTTTTCTCAGAAACGGTATTTCAACGACTACAGACGGACAGACGGACAGACGGACAGACGGACAGACGGACAGACGGACCGACGGACAGACGGACAGACGGACAGACGGACATCGCTCAATCGTAATCGCTATTGATGCTGATCCAGAATATATATACTTTATGGGGTCTTAGATGGATATTTCAATGCGTTACAAACGGAATCACAAACTTATATATACCCTTACACATTTATGTGAAGGGTATAAAAAGTACTGCATTAAAAACTTCTTAGAAAAACGTTTTCTGAAATGAGAATGAAATGAGCTTTATGAAACATTTTTCTTATGAAAAGGAATTCTTTTTTCACAAAGAGTATTCGAAAGAAATAATCTCGTAAAAAACAAATACTTAGAAACAAGAAATAGCTTTTAAGTTTTTAAATTCTGAAATACTATATTTTAGCATTGTAATAAAGTTTTAAATTTTTTTAAATCTTATTCTTATCTAAATGTTACGCCAACCATTCAGTGTAAAAATTTGCTACTGTTTTGTAAGGAAATGCTTGTTTAAGTCAATTTAATAGAAAGGGAAATCACAGCATCCTCTATGAAACGAAAAGCAAACTGCCGGCTAATTAATACCAAGACATTTATTTTCAACTACAATAGATATAAAACAGTCCAAAAGAAATTACAAAACAAATACTTACACCCATTAACAATTGTTGTGGTTTTAATACACACACACAAACACATACAAAAACTCTGTCAGTATATGGTGTTTCTTTAAAAAAAAAAAAAAGTGAAAAAATAATAAACTTTTTTGGGCTGGCATGCCAACCACACCAATCCAAAAAAGGGCTGGCTTAACACAAAACAAAACCTCATACACATTAATTTTGTTTCTTTTATAACTCAGGACACAAGTTCTATTGCAGTTTTTCTTTTAATTGTGTGCGTGAAAGTGAACGTGTAAGTTAGTGAGTGTGTGTGTGTGTGAGTATGTATGTTCCATTGTTATTGTTTTGCTGTTTTGGTTTATTTTCTCTTGCAGCATGTTATTTATTTTATATAAAGAATATGTGAAATATTTCATATGTATGTGCCATTGTTTACGTATAGACTTTTGTTGTGTTTGTTTGTTTGGTTGTTTGTGTGCATTGCATTTCCTGTTTCTGACATTATTTTTACTGCAATTTTCCAAATTGATTTTATGTTATTTTGGCTTAACTCATTGTATTCTCAAAACAACAACAACAACAACAATAGCAGCACATACATGCACATAAAATTGAAACACAAAATTGGAAAAGAAACAAAAACAAAAGCATCAACAAAACTGTTTCCTGTGTTACTATGTGTGTATTTGTCTTTGTTTGCTGGTTGTATGTATGCTACGGATTCAGCACAATGGAAGAGGTTTTGCCAAACGAAAAACAATGATTTTTAGAAAATTACGTTCTGAAAAAAGTATTTTCAAAAATAAAGAAAAACTTTTGAGGGATTTTACTTTTAAAAAATTTACATTCCAAAAAGTAATTCAGAGAAAAACCACTTAAAAAGTATTTAAGACAATTTGTTGTTGTTTTAAATATTTTCATGTGAACGCTCGAGTGGATTACAAATCGCAAAACTGGCAGTAATATTATTAGCTTTTTGAAATATCTTCTTTTGCTATCAAAATTATTATTTGAGCCTCTATTTGCGCTGAAACAGGTCAGCATTAATTTAATGGCGCATTATAATCCGTGATGGTCCAAATTTCGTTCACAAATAACTGAAAACTGATGTCTTATACATCTGTAGAACGCGAAAATTTAAAAGCTAATATTTCTTTCCCATTGTGCATTTTTATGTTGAATATATTGTCATGGTCAATTTGTTTTTTGGCAAGTATAAAAAAAATATTATCTAAAACTTTGCAAGTTTAGTTGTTGTTTTGGTGTTAAATTAACATGTGTTCCAACACAATTGTTTGGGTTTTCTTCCGACGTTTTTTTTTGCGTTCTATTTGCTAAATTAAATGTGTGTGAGTGTATAGGAAAACACAACTATAAACAATTACTTAAAGATGCATGAGATTAAATTACAATTATTCAAGGCAATTTTCTACGAACTCGAAAGAAAAAAAGTAAATAAACTCTTAATTGCGGAAAATGCAATAACTTCTCTTTTTAAGTTTTTTAAAGCTTAACTTTTTTTAAATAAAAAAAATGTCGTTTTAAGGGTAAATATTTTTCTCGAAAAAAAAGGTTTCTCCAATTGCAAATTTGTTGGCAATAAAAAAAGATTAAATAATATCATCTTTTCGTTTAATATCGGCCATTTGGTTTGTTGACATTTAATTGTTTAGGCTGTGCTCTTCAGATCTCAGTTAAACTGAAAAAAGATATGTGATGTTTGGCACAAGGATAAGCAATACTTTTTCACTGTCTTTATAATTTTAAAAATTAATGTTGTTATTTTATAAAACATAAAAACTAATATGTTTGTGTATTCACAAACACGTCCATAAAAATGGTTTCTCTTCATATTTTATGAAGCGACATATGAAAAAGTTTTTAGCAACAAATGTTGTGCTTAAGCGATCATAAATGTTTGCCAGGAGAGAAAAATATTTAAATCAAGTTATGGGGAGTTGAGTGGGCAGATGTTCAATAATAAATATATATATATGTATATTAAAATGGGTTTTCAAATACGTGAAACATAAGAAATACATCATTTCCAAAAAAGTCTGAAATAAAAAACAAAAGAAAATCAGAAATAAAGTAGAGATAAAAATATTATTTTGTACTCAGTCTTTAATAAATTGGTTTTTTATATAGAAAATTAATTTATTTACAAAAATTTAATTTTAAGCAAAAATCGTAGAAGTTCAAATGAACAAAGTTCTTAAAAAAAGAGGTGAGTTAAATCTCAAACGGGGTTTCAAAGTAGTCTGAATACTGCCATAGTTGACTATATACGACCAGTCAAGTAAATTTTCTAGCACTCCGTTTGGCAAAACCACAACCTGGTAACCGGGCAACTACATATCCTAACAATATCTCTTACAGTTCAAATTTTATAGCTAATTTTCAAACTAAAGGCTGCCGCCATGCATGGGGCATTTTGTTGCTTTGGGTATTTGTTGTTGTAGATTCCATGTGACCACATATCCTGGGCAAACTTTAAGTCTCCATCCCTTATGGCTCTCAGGTTGAGGTAAATTTTTACAGTTTTTTGTATGTGGATATCATTTATTTATCTACTTTTTATTGTTTTAAGTATCCGTTGTTGCAGGAGCTGAGAAACACATGTCTTGTGAAAATTTCAGCTTTCTAGCTGTTACCGTTTTGGAGAATGGGCGCTGTAACAAACGGAGGGACAACTCTCCAGCTTTTACCATTTCAGATAATTTACACTGTGACTGACGTTGTCAGCAACAGCATTCCGTTTTCACTGTATGAGTAGGGAACCCTAAAAAGTGCAATAATATTTGATCTAGTCTTAATATCAAGAATGTGATGATAAGATTTTTGAGTTTTCTCCTCTTTGCCAGGAAATTGTGTGTAGCTAAGTATTTGAAAACCAAAACTAATTGTTTGAATTACAAAAATATAATTTCTGTTGTTGTCATCTTTTATATGGTATATTTTATAGCGGCCACCAACAAAATATGCATTTAATATTTCAGTTTTCTCGTAAATGTTATAATAATTTCTTTCAACCAGTGATTTTGTTTGTTCATTGCAAATACATTAATAAAAAATTTGTTGTTTTTTACGATACACAAGCAGTAATAAAACAATATGGCTTTTAGGCATTTGAATATCATTTCAAAAAGGACATAAAAAAATTCTTATCCTTGACTCTGACTCATAAACAGAAATCTTAAACGGAATGTGATTTTAATGGCAATTGATTTAGCCAATGGCTGTGAGTGGAAAATATATGCAAAGATTGCAGTAATTGGAAATTTCATATTAAAATATAGTCAAAAAAAAAAAAAGGAAAAAAACCAATAGCTAAGCCAACTGCTTGTCTGAAAACTGTTTAAAATTTCCTAGACTATAATTGTAAAATAAGAAGTACCTAAAATCTTTTCTGAAAACCATCTTTTCTGGTGCCAGGCTCTCATGGAATCCGTTGTAGCAAATGGTGCATAAGTATGCTTCAAGAAAGCTCAAAAATAGTTGACAAAGAGTTGGGTCAGGCTATAAAACGATAACTTTTATTGCTATTTTTTTTGCGTTCCATTTATGTTGCAAAGAATAACACAGCCGCTGAATTGCTTTGCCACAATATTCTGTCCACATCATGTTTTTCTAAATTCTTCAATGTCATAAACAAATTTATATTTTATTGTTGCCATCATTAAAACCATAAACAAAGTGTGTGTTATAAAAAACATGTTATGATTATAAAATATTTTTAGCACTTGTACGTTTGGTTTATTCAATGTTGCTGATTGACCAGCCAGCCAGCCAGCCATTCCACCAACCACCAACCATCAACATTATTGCTCCGTACATGACAGAACATTTAACGAATGAATACTGCAGCCATGGAATACAAACTGTTAGCACATGTTTTAATTTGTTGCCATAATGGCAAACAAATAATTTAATGTGAAAATATAAGTGCAAACTGTTTTGTTTCTGTTGTTTCTTTTCTTTTTTTGTTAAATACCTCCACCAGTATTAAATGAAAAATATATTCCCATACACGTTACTTGTATACAGTTATTTTTTTATGTTTGAATGATAGCAGCTCATTCATGCGTTGGTAGAGTTTATGGTTTGTAAGTAATAAAAAAGAAAATTAGAAATCATCGTATGGAAATATGATTTTGTTTCCACGGAGAATAATAAAAAGCATTTCGAGAGCATATAAAAGTAATCACATCAAAGTTTGGCAAATGTTACCTGAAATGTGCGGCATTTGGAAGGGTGTAGTTCTTTTTTTTTTTTTTTGTTATTCCTTTTTTATTTGTAGTGCACATGGCCAAAATGAGGCTCATGTGCGGTGTGTAGCTCTCTAAAAGAAATTGTAGAATTAAATAACTTTTAATAATGAAAATATCAAAATCTCATAATTGGTTTGAATGAGGCTTCCGCAGTGACAGCTTTTTGTAGTGTCAATTGGTTATCTGTGATATTTAATGAAGTTTGGATAGAAATACTGCAATTGTTTTGAGTCTAAGATCAGTCCAATCAAAGCTGTGTTTATCGAGTAAAAGTGTTCAAGTAAAGTGTTTTATTTAGCCGTACTAAATAGTACACAAAGCTTTGAATCATCAAGTGTTATAAATAGCAGAGCTGTAAGTTTTGCCATTGGGAGTTAACGAATGCCCAAATCATTTTTATTAAAGGTTAAAAACGTAACAATATATTCGTTGCTCTGCTTTTCTCCCTAATAAATGTAGGCTGAAATACTTGCATTATGGTCATATTCGATCAATAGCCTCAAAGTTGCAGGTTCGATACCTGCCAGCGACTGCGTAGAAAATACTGAATAAATTTTCGATATTAATTTACATGACTACTACCTGCATGTTACTGAGTAAGTAGGTCCTGTTAGCTGTACTGTTAAAGTAATTGATCTGTTTTCCAGTAAAAACGGAGGCACTACATCTTGTGAAAATTGCGGGGTCTAACAAATCCACTTAAGTTGCGGTTCAGAAAACTGGCCTAGACCAAATTCCATCTTCAGTTACATCTCTTCCTCAAACTACTTACTTGCCGAGGCAAATACCATAGTACCAGAATTTTCAACCGAATAGCCTGACCCCTGTTCGAGAGTGATCTCTGGACTTTAAATCACTACCTGGACTTTAAATTAATTCACAGCTCCTCAAATCATATTCTAGTCTTTTATGATTGGCTGTCAAACGTAAAACAAGTGTCACAATAGGTGTCTCTCAATTACAGCAGTGCTGGTCTTTTGCTTAAAAGATAGCACTTATTGATGATGCTTTACTTTAATGTTGGAGAAATGTAAAATGCCTAGATAAGTTTTTGTTTCTGCTCTGGTCCAATGGCACAACACAAGTTTTATAAACACAAGTCATAATTTACATACTTAAACGAAATCACAATTATATATTCTCTGCCACACCTTTACGTTTTTAATAGCTCATGCATAAACTTGCGCCATAAAAAGTTTAAATAAAAATGGTTTTCCATTTCTTATTATTGCCAGCAGTAGAAAAGGTTTGCCATGTCCCTCAGGATTTTAGTGTGTCGTATTGTGGTGTCTGTTGGCTCATAAAAATGATTGAAATTATGAATTTAGTTCTCATTTTTATCGCTTTAGAAATTCTACTCGTTGTATTCATGAGGTCTGGTTTTTCTATTTGCTTATTTTTATTTTTTTCAACATTTTTATTGCCAAAGAAAATCACATTAATTTTTTCAATACATTAAAAAGTATTACGACTGGCTGGTATATAATACTGGTTGCATTTCTATTGTGGCTGTTTCGATGTGGTTTTATGTTCACAACAACAACTACTACCAGATGGGTTAAACACTTGTCTGTAGTTTTGATAACTGTTATTAGTAGGAAGCAAAAAAGAAAAAAGAAAAAAAAACAGAAAAAATACGGAATAAGTAATATTAATACCAGTCATTAGAGTTTTTAAGCAAATTTAATAGCTTTTGCTGTTACGAGCTTAGAACTGTTTACAACAAGGAAATTAGTAAAATAAAATGAGTTTTTCTACTCAACCCTGTAAATTAAAAACTTCTAAGCATGCATATTTTTTAAATAGGGTATGCCGACTGGCACTCCTCAGCTTGGGCAGTTTTGAGATTCGTTGCGAGAATATTGTTGTAGCTATTTCTATGAATTTATATTGTTTGTGACAGCTTTTTCCTATTCTTTTAGACTTGCGTCGAACTCGTTCTTTTGTTGCTCTTGGCTATGAGCTAAATGCCGCATACATATTATTTAAAAGGATGTGCTCCTTGGATCGATTTATATTCAGTTTTCTCCACAGTTCCCCCTATAGCTCCATTTCAACACATATACATATGGGAGATGTTTAGTGAAACACCCTTTACTCTTGCTCGTGTTCCTCTTTTTTTTCTTGATACTTTCCTGGGCCATAATAATTGTGCGTTGCAGAAAATCGACGTTCTACATACACATGTTATTTATTTTGCTCCATCACGTTGCGTACATAAACTTGTGTGCAGTTAATTTTCTTATTAAGTTTCTTCTTTTCTGTGGTACTTGATATAGTGTCCCAATTGGCAAAACTCTCCTAGACATCATAAAGCTTGAGGGTGCAGGCATAATTTATTTTCTTTTCACAAGATGGGCAACAACGGCTGTCCTCAATTGCTCCAGATATTTTATTGCCTAACATTGATCTTTTAGAGTTTCAAAATCATTGTTGTACACCGGTTCACCCAGGTTACGAAGTTTTTCGGTTATTTTCTACTAAAATCTTCTTTAAAGTCTCCAAAACCCATACACAAATTTTTTTATTAATTTGCTTTTTGGCTTAAAAAGTATGTATAAACTGATCAGCAAGTAAATAAAAACAGTTTCCAAGCCACCATAATAAAAAAGCCAAAACTTATACGGTAAATTATTTTGTGTATTGCTTAAGTTCGTTGTACAATATTTTGTGATTGATAATAATTAAACAAGACAAGGAAAATATCAAGAACCTTTAGCTAGGTGGACAACTAACTGTTTCGAAGCCGCCACACTTTGCATCAGCACCCGTTCTTGAGCTCAGGGCCTCACGTTTCTAAAGCGATACTCTTGATGTTAATTAAATAAGACAAAGCAAACATGAAGTTCCTTTAGCTAGGTGGAAAACTAGCTAAACGAAACCGCCACACTTTTTGTCAGCAACCGAGCTTAAGCCTGACAAGTGTAATACAAAATAATAATATAAGAAATAGCATAAAATTTTAATAAATATGTTGTATCTTGTTGTTTTATCTATTTGTTCACTTTTATTCAAGGCTCTATGTGCCCTTCACTGTTCTAAAAATCTGGCCAACTGGGAGAGTATTTATTTAACGCATTTTTTCACCATATTTTACTATGTGGTGAAAACTACAAGTAGTCATAAATGTTTTTTAAGCATTAAAAGGAGTGCTCTGCTATTTACATTTATTAATGGTTGTTATTTCCTTTATTTTCCTTTCGAAATCATAAAAATTTATCAGTTTTTCCAGCAGTTAAATCAGCTAATGAAATAAATGCATTCATTAGCGCATATTCGTGTAGTAATGAACGGAAATGAAAGGTTTTGTTTTTGACTTTGAGGTTTTGTTCGCAAAATAATAAATCTTGCTTATGTCCTTTTAAGAGGAAAATATAAGAATATAAAATGAAAACTTAAGAACAGAAAACTTTATCAACCTCATTTTTTCGTTTGTTACAAAACTTAAATTAATATCACAAAAATTTAATTTTCCTTTAGTTGTGTACTGCAATATTGTTTGAGTGAACGCAACTATTTCTTTGTATTTAAAAGTTTAAACCACCAAATTCTTGCTTTGTTGCCATTTGTTGTGATGGCTAGTAGCAAAACGCGCAATATCCTTTTCAGCTCTCTGTATGTAACAGATAATTTGTGAAATGCTTCTAAGCCCGCGACTTAAGGCATAAACTTTTGTACAACCGCAAACTTTGAAATTTATAAACAATTTGTACTGCAACTAATTGAATAAAAAAAGTGCATGGCGGTAAGCGATGCGGTGGCAAAGATAGAATCTGTCACAACAGCAAAACAAAAAAATTGGGATTTAGTTTTAAGTGGATATCAGCAGTTTTAAGAAGTCCTTTGGTTGCCAGCAAAAAGGCGAAATTTTACGCAAGTATTTTTTATAAACAATCAACATCACAAGTTGCCCCCAACAACAATATTCCATGATTGAAAACAAGTTCTTAAACTAACAAGAACTTTTCCTCAGAAAATTATAAAAAAAGAACATATACTAAAACAATTTTAATTATTTTACTGGCTAATTATTTGTGGCCATTAATTTGGAAATTAAAATCTGCGCTCGTATTTTTTATTTTAATCTTCCTCGCAAACTTTATTTTCCCAGCTTAACAATTTAATTAACAGTTTTTTGTTGTTAATAATATTACTACCAGTTTTGCTTTGTTTTTCCTTTTACCAAAAAAAAAAAAAAAATCTTAATTCATTTTAATCACTTCTAAACGTGATGACAATACCATCAAATCACCTTATATAGTATCACACGCACTCTGCAAAAAAAAAAAAAACTCCCGAATTAATTGCATTTACTTATTCCCACCACCAGCAGCAACATTTTTACTACCTCGACTCATGCAACATGCAAAGCTTAACATGTCTGTGCATTTGCGTAAAATTTTTCGTTTATTTGTTGGTGCTTAAAAACGGTGGCAGTAGTTTGTGCCATAAATATTTGGCGAAAAATTCATTTCCATTTATTTAGCAAAGTAGCAACAAAAAATATTTATAAAGAAAGAAAAAACACTGCACAGAAATATGAAAAACTATATGTACATAGCAGAGAACTGCAACGAAAGATGAGTTTCATAATCGATTGTGAATACTTATTAAAGGTAATAAAATTTTGTGTGCCATGTAAGTTTTTCAGAGAACTGTAAGTACATAGCAGAGAACTGCAACGAAAGATGAGTTTCATAATCGATTGTGAATACTTATTAAAGTTAATAAACTTTTGTGTGCCATGTAAGTTTTTCAGATCCAGTAATCAATTTTATGCTTCTAGACATGGTACTAATTATGCAATGCGTGAGCCGTTGCTACGGGCCTTGAATACTTCAAATAGCATCAATAATATCGTTAGCATTGATTTTTCGTTGCCGATTAGTGGTTTTAAATTATTATTACAATATAAGGGTTTACTTAATATATTTTGTAATTCAGTTATTATTAGCCTGTAAGGATATTGTATTCCATAGGCTTAGATGTATAAATAAATAAATAAATAAATAAATAAATAAATAAATAAATAAATAAATAAATAAATAAATAAATAAATAAATAAATAAATAAATAAATAAATAAATAAATAAATAAATAAATAAATAAATAAATAAATAAATAAATAAATAAATAAATAAATAAATAAATAAATAAATAATCCAATTACAGTTGTCTTACAGCGAGTAGCGGTGTGTAGGCCATCAGTTATTTTTTATTTAAGAATATGAATTTGAAGAATTGCTCATCAAGCCTGTTGTTGAATGTTCCTCTTGCATTTAAAAAACTTTTGCTACGCAGCCGTTGTGCTCATATTTGGAATATGTTCGTGCACATCCCTGGTACTTGCTCCTAATGTAGCCATATAGTGGTGGTAAATATTTAACCTTTTTATTTAATCTTTGCCATGACAAGAAAAACCGTTTTTGTTGCTTTATGCACTAAAACTACAACAACTTTATTGTTGCTGTAGCGCAGTAATATGAATGTTAGAAGAAAAACGCTTGAATGAAATAGTGTGAATCCTATTAAACATGGTGTAAAAATATAAACCTCGTTTTTTGTTTCATGGCTAGCTCTGTGTACACTTCTTTCAGTTAGAAGAGAAAAAACGTTTGTGTACATACATATATTTATACACTTTTAACTTTAGGTATTGTTGACTAGACGTGCTTTAGGAACTTTTTTCTATCAATTTGTTTATTTTAGATAAGTTCTAAGCTCAATCAGCATGTTTAATATCAGGAGCATAGTCATAAAGTGTTTGAGCATATTGAGATCTATATTAATTCAGGTCCAAAAATGAACCTTTTCAAAAAATGTTTGTTGTATTCTTCAGCTGTCTATATGCCGACGACATTTCGTTGGTGCTAATCAACTCACCAGTAGACTTGAAAATTCTTAAAAGTTTGTTTGAAATTTTAAGAATTTTTCAAGTCTACTGATGAGTTGATTAGTCGTCGGCATATAGACAGCTGAAGAATACAACAAACATTTTTTGAAAAGGTTCATTTTTGGACCTGAATTAATACATTTCAATTGGCTCTTAAAGCAAATAAATAATCAAGTTCATATTTGAATATTGAGATCTATGTATGTATATAGCTGTGTAGTCCAATAATAATAAAATTATAAGGCTGTGAATTCATGAGCTTATGAATTTTTAATACCTATAATAATATAAATAGCTCTTTAGTCATATTAGTATGTATGACGCAGAAAAAGAGTAATTATCAGTATATGTATATCTTAACATATGGTGATAATGAAATTTAAGACTTGTTGCACGTTCTGTTATGAAAACTGCTATGAAATTTTTATGTTATTACTATCAGTTTTGGCCAATTTTGCATCTCTAGCAACACACATCTTTTGTGCAGCCCTTGTTTCTTATGGACCGAGACCTGGGCTATTAGCAAATCTCATTACGACCATGATGTTATCGAGGTTATTGAAATTCCAACAACTCAGAGCCCTGGTATGTGGTTCTGCGTCTATAGGCAGCGGGATATTTGCGAATTATGCATTTTGCCGTTTCCTTCTTCTTATCCCAGAGTCTGCAGGAATCATAGCTTACCAATTTCCGTTTTTTGAGATGGTAATTTAGCTTACATTGCTCTGTCATTAGCCCTGTATATAGAATAATATCATTTCTGCCGAGGTTCACAACACCGTCGGACTTCACTCTGCCGGGATCTATTAGTATTTTTGCCTGCCGCTTGTCCCATAGGGGTTTCCAGTAGTCAGCAAGGCTTTGCTTGTCGCACTGTTGTAAAATGCTCTCCTTAGCTTTGTTGTTAGCTGCGCAGAATGGTTCAGGACCTTTTGGCTAAACCATATTATTTTACCAAATATCACACTAACCAGTCTCAGGCTGTCCATAGAGGAGTCAAACGTATGACTAACCTTCGAAAAAATATTGCAAAGAAGAGATTATCTTTGCAATATTTTTTCGAACTGAAAGAACCCGCACCACTCCTGATTGGGGGTACTCCCATACAAAAATACAAAATTTTTAAATTTGGCTGCCTTGAAAGTTTTTCTTGATGTGTTCTAGTCTAGTGGAGACTTTTTCCTCATACCAACAGCTGTAGAAAAATCAATGGCATAATATCGATTATTAAATGTACCCTCCTTAGTGTATGTGCGTTTTTATTTGTTTTTATTCATGCACTGAGGCAAAATATAGGTCAATAAAAGAGTGGTTGTTTGATGGCTAATATTTACCAATATGATTGTACCTTGGTACGTATGAGCGATAATCTGTTGTTTGCGCTACATGGCATTGCGTATACGTTTTCCATACCAGAACTTTAAGTGATTTTGTGATTTCATCTCTTATGAATTATGAATTAGATCGCTAATGTTTAAATGCTATTTACTTATCCCACTTACTTACTGATATAGCTGTCTTTGAATTCGTTACACTCCTAATGCTTTTACTTGCTTACATTTATTTATGTATGTAGTTCTCTTTTTTTTTACCGAGTGTAAGTAGCTGACGAAAAAAGTTTGTTTTTGTCAACTATACATTTCTTTGAGCAAAAAACGGATTTAAAAGAATTTGATTTATTTCAAAATATTATTTATATATTTTTTGGAAGAAACAAGCGTTTTTGGTTGGTATTTGAGAGAAATTTTTATATACCATTTGCTGTTTTGCCCTGGACATTTTTTAAGCCGATTCTTTTTTCTTTTCCTGTTAAAATTTTGAGCAAAAAATTTAAAACATTTAAAATACTTTTACTATTTATACAAGCTTTTATATTATTTGATTGTCTCATCGAGATAAGAGCAGTGCTCTTCAACATTTCCATGCAAAATTATTCTTCCTACACAACAATACCACAATTTATGTTTTGGAAATTAATAAATAACTTTCAGCATAAATTCCCACAATGAATACATTTTATCATGTTTAGCTCATTATAAATATTTATTTTAAAATCTCCCTTTTGACTGCAAATAAAGTCAGTCAGAATCTGAGTGTGGGAAGACAGTCGAGAAGAATAAAAAGAAGAGTCCTAAGAAAAGCCTTATGTTTGTTTGCATGATGTTGGTAGAACAATTTGCTTTGAATTTATAGCCAAAATATCCCACAAGAGACATTTGTTATAAAATATCTAAAATATAATAATGCAAAAAAAAAATATTTTTAAAATTGTTATAAAGGGTGTTTGCTTTAGAAGCGGTATATAAGAGCAGATTCCCGGTGTTATTTTTTTTTTGAAAATCTTCAAAAAAAATTTTCAAAACTTGCAGTCAAAAATAAGGAAAGTTCTTTCTTCTATTAGTTTTTAGATTTTTCATGTCTTGCAAAAAATAACCTTTTCTAACCTTAAACAACTCACTTTTTAGAAAGCCTTTACAAATCTTAAGTAAAACAATAGATTGTGAAATAAAACAGAGTAAAAGTCAATAAAGACGCTGCTGGTAGAGGAAAGCAAATACAAGCAGAATGTTCTGTGTGAGAAGTGCAAACGAGCACAAGGCAGGCTGCTGCTTGTGTGATTACACACGCACACACACATGTATTAATAACGTCCTTAACTTCCAATCATATAAGTGAAGTTTTAAACATGTGAGTGTGTGTGTGTGTGTCGGCTCCCATTGCCACTAACTTACGGTGTTTTGTTGTATGCGGTTCATGACAATGTTTTAACATATTTTGTGGTTAAAATGTTAAACCATTGAATACAGTTTAAGGTTTTGTTCTTATGTATTTTTTTTTTTTTGTTGTTTTGTTCTTTTTGCTGCCACACATAAATTTTTGTATTACACTAGTCTTAAGGACATAAGCCATGCTAAGGCAATTGGCTGGCTATAAAAGTGGTAGGATTTTAAATTAAAATCGAGCTATAAAATAAGTATTCGATTTCAGTTGATGCTTAATTGAGGTTAGTAAGTTAAGTTGGGTTTGTTTTTCTTTTCAAAATTTATGGGATATTGAAAACAAGTGAGTTAAAGCTTAGATCCCACATGTTCTTGTGTTGATAAGGTCACTGTAAATTTGTTTAATTTAAATTGTTGGCAGAGAAGAATTTATTTATCTGGCAACAGAAGAAACTAATGTTTTTGCTAATCACAAATCACTCTTCAGTCTGTTTTTTAAAACTTTCGATTTAATAATTTTGTTCCTTAAATTGCAACTTAAATTCATACTAAATGAAATTCTTTAAATTTTATAGACAAAATTATTTTTATTTTTTAAATTCTCTGCTTTTTCTAGTACAGTATCATGTTTGCCGATTCATATTTGTGTTTCAATTTAACAACTATTTAAATTGTGATTTGATAGATAAAGTTGACTGGCCAGACAGATAAATAAATATAAAAATATTTCCATTAAATAAAACAGGACAAATTTTTATATAAAAAAAAGCAAAGATCCAACAAATACGAAAACTTAAGCGGATAAAATTGTATTTACATGTATGTATATATGTGTACAAAATTTCTGCACAAAAAAATATTTCAAAGAAAATTAAAAGCCTGAATATTTTAATGAAAAGATAACAGAAATTTTCTTTGTCGCACGTTTTTGCAATATTAATTAATACAATAGGATACCGATACTCATATTGAACTTGTATTCAATTTAAATTTGACACGGTGCAACACAAATAATGTAATTTCTTTATTAAGGGCAGTACATATGTAGCTCTGGCGGACTTCATCAATAAATATTTTGTATAGAAACTGAATCAGAAACTAACGTTTTCTAGTGCACATTCATCTACAACCAACAATTTATTTATTCTATAGCAAATTGTTGTTTGAAAAACTAAATTAAAAAAAAATTTTTGGAATTATTATTATGTTATCTGCTTAAAAAAGATATCCTAAGGAGAGTGAAATATTTGCAAATAAGTAAATAAATAAATAGAAGAAAGGACCTTTAGCTCGAATAACATAATAATACTAAACCAAAAAAAATGGTTGAATAAATTTTCATCAATTAAAAAACTCAATGCATCGCGAACAAAATTTTGTATAATAATTTTTCGATAGCAAAAAATTTCGATAACAAAAATTTCTCTTTGTTGAAAACAAAAATTTTCTGTGTGAAATTGAACGATAACTATTTTTTTCTGTAAAAAAAGTTAGATAATAAATTTTTTCGATAACATTTTTTTTTTTATCGATGACACATATTTTTTTTTGTTGAAAACAAAAATTTTCTATGTGATATTGAACGATAACTATTTCTTTCTCTAAAAAAATGGTCAAAACTTTGTGTACAAATCTTATCAAAATTTATAAAAAACAAACACTTTGCTGGTCGAAATTATGCGATAACACATATTTTTGTAGCAAATTTATCACCAATAGTGAGCATTTAATCGATAAGGAAATTTTTCTGCCGACCTTATATTGGACACCCAAAAGTTTGAAAGGCAATTGTCCGAGCACAAAAATATTCAAAGGAAAAGCAATTTCTTTTAAAATATTTTTTTAATAATTTTTCCACAACAACTGTCAATGATAAAAAAGTCATTCTAGTTAGAAGTCAAAGTTATTTAGAGTCAAAAATTGAAAAGTGTGATGGAGGCTTCTAATACCACTCAGTCTCAGGGTGCCCGTAGAGAAGTCAAATGTAGGCCAATCATTTGTTCTCCTCATTCTTACTTACTCATACTCCCATGTAAAAGTTCAACAAATTTAAATGCAGACGCCTCGAAAACTCTTTTCCTCATGCCAAAAACTATCGAAAAATCGGTGGCACAACACTGATAAATTTTTGAACTTATCAATCAACCCAGTCATGCGTATGTAGTGTATTCTTTGATTCGGACCAGTCAAATGTAGGAGTGCTGCAGAACATTTAAAAATAAAATTTTTTATGCCTGCCTTGTGTAATTTGAATCAATTACATCCATTACATGTATACGATTTGAAATTTATGAAAAAAGTAAAAATTGACAAACATTAAGACAAAAAAATAAAATGAATTTTGGTAGGTGATATACAAATTTAACACACATGTATACGGAATAGAACATGAAAAGAGTAGAGACAAAGAGAACCAATTTTTCTACATAAAAATTATAGTTATACAAGCACTTAACCCCTTTAGAAAAGATTTGTATACAACCAACAAATCAATATCCTTTCATATGCAAATTCTAAGTAATAAATATTTTTCTTTTTCTTTTCAGGTGCTGCAAATAAATATCTATTCGTAAGAAGCTGCCTGTGCGACTCCAAGCTGGCTTGTGTGAGTTGGTATGTGCTGTTTGTTCTTTTATATTTTATACTTTGATTTTGCATTAAATTGATTTGTATACAGTTTTTTAATGTTTTGCTCAGTTTGCTTAGATGGAGCTGTTCCTGGTAGGACATTTCTTTTGTTTATTCACTAGTAGATAAATGACAAAATCACGTACACTAAACAGCTGCATGCATTGTTAGTCATATTCTGTAGCATACTTAGAGACAGGCAGTTTCAATGAAAAGCTTTTACAGTGTGAATTGAGTTTTTATTTAAATAATGGGTTTGAAAAAGAATATAGAAACTTTATGCTATTTACACTTATTGTAAAGAAAATTTCTTTAAGCAAACAAATTTTAGAAATACTTTATGCAAGAAAACATTTTGAAGGGTATTGTTGTCAAGGAAAAGTTCTCGTTAACTATATAAATGAAAATTTGTTAATTTTCTTTATTAATAGACAACATATTTGCTGTATACAAATTGTCACAAAGTTGTCTTAGCGATAGTTGTCTATAAAAAATTCATTTGCTGCAACAACTTTTTCATAAAAAACTTTGGTTTCAGATTTTTTTTTTTTGTGAATTCACACTGGCGCCATATTTTCTGCAGAAAATTTTTATCGTTAACAGCTTTATTTGAGAATTTTTTTCGTTAAATTTATTTAAGGATATTTTTTTAATTTTTGCAAATTTTACATAAAATTCTTGCAAAAGTTAAATTACTTATTCAGCGTTTGATCTTTGGTTTTTATAAAAACAAAATAATTTTAAACAATTATTTATTAATTTAATATTTAATTGTTTTGACCCCTTTTTTTCTTATATGTATTTTATATATGTATTTATTTGAGCTTAAGGTCTTTTAGAATTTGATTATTTGAGTATTTTTGTCAGTATTTCTCTCTCCTTCGGATAGCGAAGGAGCGAAATATTGACCTTAAGGTCAAATAAATATATAAAATATTATTTATTTATTGTCAATATTTCGCCAACAATTTGTTGGCATCTTCAGGAAAATAATTATGAAATTTTTTGAAATTTTTCTAAATTTTCTATAAACCAAAAGGATGGTTGTATTCAGCCAACGTTTTTAACACGCTGTTTTGTCATATTCTGGGCGTATTGTATTCCTTATTTCTTGTTACTCTTTTGTATTACAAATGTGTCACAAAACTTCCTAAACATGAATAATCATGGACACCTGTAACGAAAAAAAGAGACTAACTAACTCGAAGCTTTTTTAAACAATGAATGAAGATTGCTCCTAAAGCTGCTAATAAATTTTATTTATGTGTTTTTCAATAGAGTTGTAATAAAAGAAATATCATACCTGTTTTAAAAGGAGACAAGAATATAAAGAGCTGAAACAGACAAAAGTGCCACTTAAACAAGAAAAAATAGAAATTAGTGTCTTTTCTCAGTTGGAAAACGTGTGCGTTTGTGAGTTCATTTGAAACTTATTATTTTTTTCAGTTATACATACACCTACGTATTAATATATTTTTACATTTAAGTCCGATTTTGTGTGTGTGTGTGTGGGCATAAATTCTTATAGAATTTACATGGTTGTTCCATTCAGCAGGGTCTCTTGTTGTTGTGTGGTAAATCGTATAAATTATGATTCAATTGTGGTAAAAGAAGTTGTTTTCAAAAATTGTGCACAATTTTAACTTGCAAAGAATAATACACCTGCATTTTTAAAATGACAACAAGACACACACAGACAGTCGGTATCTATCATGTTATGGTTGTTTATAATTTATGTTGTTCGAACAATTTAAAACAATATATCAGACTAATGCTGTAACCGGATAATAAAAATTCCAGTTCCAAAGTATTCGCTTTTGAGGAATTGCAACTTCAGTTTAGTTTAGTATACAAGCTTTGTGTCTTACAGTTCAGCCTAAATTAGTGCGCCAAGCGTGTTTTTGTTGTCTAAGTCATGAGTTTTCTTACGAGCTTATTTAGGTTGGACTATTAGCAATATGAAGAAGATTAGAAAGAAAAAAATCTAATGCAATACTAAGCTGAAAACAGCTAAATGTTGGCACAGGCCGTTTGAGCAAGAGAACGTTGAACTAGTGTAACAGAATCACTTTTTTAGGGGATAGTTGTTACTGTCTGTTCATGTTGTTTTGAGTTTTTGTATTGCTAGTTTTACTTGAAAATTCCATTTCATTTAGTTAAATTGAGAAAAAAAATTTTGGTTGATTCCAAAATTAAGCACAATCTCTTTTAAGAATACACCAGAAAGTCTTGTTCATTAGTAAACATGTTTAAATTATTATTTGATTTAATTTTTTACATAAATTGTTACGTTTTTTACTTTCAAATAAAAATGGTTTGCAGATTCTTTAAATGCAAATGAAAAATAAACACACTTAGCTCTGTTATTTTTAACACTTAACAGTTCAAAGCTTTATTTACTGTTAAATAAAACACTTTTCTCGAACGCTTATGTTTAATGCACTCGCTGCTAACATTAGCTATATAAACTCAAATCTACTGCTGTATTTTATACTCGCATCAAATGGCTGGTAGCAACTACGATAAATTTCTAAGACGAGAACCTTCGATATTTATTGTTCCTGCTGATTGTGAGCGCTGGCTGCTGTTTAAATTTGTTCAAGAGCTTGCGATGTCTGTTAAATGCTTTGTCAATGCCAGTATGACAGCAGCAAAAGTTTTTTTTTTTTTGATATAGTCAATTTAATTTAATTTTGTAGCATAATTTAAGGATAAAATATTGAGATATTTGATTGTAAAACTGATACTAAAGTTGCAACAATATTTTTTCGTGTGTAAGTGTTAGTTTTAAAATCTTAATATTGTGCTAAATTTTGCGTAATAAATTTAAATTTTTTTAAACTGACTAGAAGCATTTGAGCAATATTTTGTGAGACCCATTTCCCAATTGCATGACTATTTCTAAATATTTAAGCGCTTATGCGTTTATAAGTGTTTGTATGTGACTGTGTTTGTAGGCATGATTTTTTAGATCATTGTACGTGCAAGCGCTTGCAATTTCATAGATCAGCATGTTTTATTAGCACTATGAGAGGATGAAAATGATTTTCACAAACGAATTGACTGTATTTATTTTTTCCTTATGAGTTGTTGCACATTTGCTTACCGTGCAATACATGAAAATTTTGCACAATTAAAAGCAAACTGCAAATAGTACATGCAACAGAGTAGAATTAATTGGCCTCAAATCGTTCCATAAACACAGGCCACCGTTTAAGCCAACACACTCTTACAAGCACTGTTTAATGGCGGAAATAAAACACATATTAATAATTTAGAAAACGTTAAAAGAATTGGGTATAATAAAAACATTTCAAAATACCAAAATAAAATAAAAAAAAAATATATTTTAATCTAACTTTATAGCCGAACTTTATGGATACAAAACTGTTAATTACTTTATGGAGTCTTATTTCGATTTTAGTTCCTCAAAATTGAGAAAGGCCTTTCTGTTGTAAAATTTTAGTGATCAATTTTCGTAAAGAAGACAGGGTGTTTAATCTTGGCGTAATAATTTAACCAAAATTAAATTGCAATTTTATGTGGTGGGAATATTGGAGGGGAATCACCTAAGGGGTTTTAGGTGTCAATTGAGTGGAACAGAAGGGGAGTCTGACTCAATTTTATTATCAAAAATAAATAATTATTAATTTCAATACTGGTTACTCACATTAATAATCCAATTTATTTGAAAAAAGGGTAATTAGGTGTTACTTAGCGATCCTTTGACGAGAGCTTCTTGGGTACTTCTGATCGCTTGAGTGACTAAAATGGAAGTCAGAAGTCCGCGCTTTTCAGTTTAGAAAATGGTTTTACTTTCGTCAAAAAATCGTCAAGTTGTGTCACAAAAAATCGTTATTACTTCACGAAAATCACAATAGGTATAAAATTCAGGGTTGGGATTACTAATAACATCAATATAGATTAATATAAATTTGAATTTATGCAAATATAGTTCATTGAAATAACAGCTTCAAATAGAGTCACATAAATTTGAATAAAGTAGTTTAAACACAGGGAAAAAAGACTAATTAAAAAGCAAGAAAACAAAATTTGAGCTCACGACATGTGGTTTTTAAGATATTTTAGAAAGGCAGAAAGTATAAGAGCTTAATTTAGAACAGCACAGTACTGCGGAATAAACAGTATTCTGAGAAGAAAATTGAAACACAAAGCCACATAGGAATAGGTAGATCCTGATAACTGTGACTATAGAATAAGTAGTAATGGTCAAATATTCCTTTAAGTGTTTTGAGTCTACGACGAGTTGAGTAACCTTAACGAAAAAGACAGAAAACAATAAGGTCTACTTAGACCTAGAATAATATATCTTATATTATTTATGTAATTAATTTCTAAATTTGGGGAACAAGCACCCAAAATTACTTTAGCATAATGATAAAAAATCCTCTTAAGACCACAGTTGATTTCAATCACAATTTAAAAATGATTTAAAATAATTTTTAAATCAATTTCGAATATTTCATGCAATTAAAGATTTCTATAAACGAGTGCATTTTTCAATGTGTGGGACATTATGCATTAACACACACATATACACAACTACATGGAATTACACCCAACGGGTGTAACCTCTAAAAGATCTTTTATGGTGAGGCCTTATGAAAGTCCTGTTGGATAGTTGTTCTTGGCTTAAATTACTATTCTCTGAAAATTCTAACTGCTAAGTAGTTTCTTGCCGAGGTTTTTTTTATATAAAAATAAAGTATATGCACTGACACAAGTTTGTGGATATTGTACCATCAATTTTTCGATAGGTTTTGGTATGATAACCAAAAGTTCCACTATGAAATAACAAAAAACTCATTTTCGAGGCATCCGGTTTTTATTATTTTTTGTATTTTTGTATGGGAGCCCAACATAGAGGCTGTACCACGTTGGTTGGTTGGTTGGTTGGTTTGTTCGAAAAAAATATTGGAGAGAAAACATTATTGTGTGTTGGTCATATATTCACTTTCTCCGGGGGCACCTTGAGACTGATTGGCTGATATTTTCTTCAATCTTCATTTTCCGCAAATTACACTTATCAGCCCTGGGGCGCCCGTAGAGAAGTAAAATCTTTAAATAAACCCCGATAGTGGTTTCTCCCCTTTATTTTTTTTTTGGAAAAAAAGATGATAATTGGATGCCTCGAAAATGATTTTTTTGATACTTTGCAGTGAAACTTTTTTCCACAATAGCAACAAATTTTTGTCCTTAAGAATCGACAACCCGCTTGAGTACAGAGGCCTTCTAGAAGGCAGTCGCTCTCATTACTTTTCCTGCTGGACATGATTATAGTTTTTGCTTTTAAATAAATGAATTCAATAGTTGTTGTGTGTTTTTTTCTTCTTATAATTAGTTTAATTTTCATTAAATAAAGCTCAAATTATGTTTTTTTGCATGTGCTTGAGCTTTTGTAAATATTTAAAGCATATATGATTGTATGTGAATTTGGTTGGCCGGCAGGGAGTGGCAGGCAACTCATACAAACACACACACACACGTATATGTATGTATACATCTCAAACATATGCATGCAAGAACGTATCCATGCAGACATTTATAAAGTAAATTAGTTTAATTTATATTTCTGGTCAATATACTGCGGTGCAGACATACACAAACAATTATTTTTGATTCGTTTAATATTGTTTTAATGAAAAAATTATATATCACAGACTGGTAGGAAAATTTTTCTTTTGTCAAGGACAAAATGTAAAGGAAAATCAAGATAAAATGTGAAGGCTCAGATAGTTTTAAAAGCCAAGTAAAATCCAAACGAAAAGGGAAATTAGTTAACTTAAAGCTCCCAAAAATATACAATATTATGCAAACTAAATTGTCACAGTAACAATATATTTGGATGTTATCGGAATTGGGCTTGAATTTGACCGAAAAATTACTTTAATGTATTGAAATCTAATATTATTGGCTGTTTGTTCGTACAAAATACGAATTCGTGTTCCTGCAAAAAATCAATACCATTGGATTTCAGACCACCAAAGTAATTTTTTGTCCCATATAATCGCATTTAAAAAACTGCGCTTTCGATATCATCGGACTGTAAGACTCTCACGAGTTATGAATTCTTTGAAATAGGCATCCTTAGACTCAAGTTAGCTTGCCATGCAAATTACAGTGGCGTACCTATGATAATATACATATGTATATACAAGCTGTTCTTTTTCTCTCTTTTTATAAAAAATTCTTTCATATAAAAGTATCGGAATATTGTTCGTACCACCCGGCTTATGCCTTGTTGTTTGGTTTCCTACTGTGGTTTATAAATTTTTTTTTTTGCAACATTATCAGCGAATGAAACCAAATGTGCGAAAACTATAATAATATAATGTGTGTATGTGTTTGCGTTTTTTTTCTCTTCAGCTCAAATAAATTTTTATTAAATATTCAATTGCAGTTGAAATATTTCAACTAAATTTTAAATTTGCCAATCAACAAATATTTGGATAATAATTTATCTCCATTTATTCCAGTTGTTTAAAAAGCAATTTGAATTTAAATGAATTTCGAGTGTCATTAAAAATAATAAAATATATTTGTATATAGAAAAACAAATATATTAGGCCTTTTGAGTTTTAATTGTATTATGGGAACAGTGGGTGGACAAAAAACTATAGGCAACAATTACAACAACAATTTTGTTATTTAAAAGTATGCTAAGTAATGAAATAAATAAGATTTTGTAGCTTAGCTGCTGCAAAATATGTAAGTGTTGTGCCCCTCAATAGAGATGAATTTATATAGAGCCATACTATTAGTTCAGAGGTCGCAGATTTGATTCTGTTGAAGGTTCTGGGTATTAGTGCAGGCAAGCGAAATTCGTTGCCGCTTTTCTTTGAGCTTTCTAAAATAAATGCTGTGTAATGTAACACTTATAGGGAATACACATTAAATAAATATTAGCAGGAAAAAGCGTGACCACTATTTTTGTATGCGCCTTTGATTTGAGCTAGTACATGCACTAAAAACAAAAACAAAACAAAACAAAACCTAAGAGTAAATTCCTTTTAATATTATGTTTAAGAATAAACATTTGTAATTGAGACAATATTCTGTTTATTGGCAAAATTATGTTTTTATTTACTTACATAAAATTTAACTAACGCAAGAACCATTGACCAGCTGCGAAAAAATCAGCTTATGCTTGAGTTACCAAATTTCAAAGAGAAAATTAAAAAGAGCTTGGGAATGCATTATCAGTACTGCAGTTGTCATCCCAGTAAATTTAAGGAACACATTTCACAGTGTTGCATTTTAATTGAATTGCAATAATTGAATCAACGCCGTATTAATTAAACAATAACTTATGGACTTTTTGTACGGAATATTGAGCTCCATAATCACCAATAATTGCACTAAGGGAGTCTGCCGGAACACATTGAAACTCGTTAGCACAACATTTTAGGCATGTTTCACGGGCTGCCGGTCATAAGACCAGCCCACTGGGTCCTAGAATGATTCCATTGTGCGTCTTAGATCAAAAAAATTACTAGACCAAAAATATTTCCAGAGGGTAGAAAATTTCCTAAAAAAATTCTATATTAAAAGTTTTGCAAAATTGTCTGCGTTCCTAAATAAAAAAAACAATTGAATTTTGTTCTTTACAAAAATATTTTTTTTTAGTGCACTTCATTTTTGCTTTTGTGGCATATTAATTATTTTAACTACTTAAATTTATAGTTTTCCTCTTCATTCTGCTCACATTGTAAAGAACTCACTAAAGTGTGTTGAAGTGTTAAAGAAAGAAAGTGTTACAATTTGTAAATTTCATTAACTGTTTTCTATGCTTTTATTTTTTTTTTTTTTTAATATTTTACTCTTTTGTGTCGAATAAATGAAAAACTTTTTTCAAAGAAAATTGTAAAACCTATTCAGAGTTCCCTTTTTAAAATTAACAAAAAAAAAAAAAAAAGGGTGTGACAAATTAGAAAGTATAAAATGAATGAAAAGATATAAAAATGAAAAAAGTAAGAAAAAAAAAAGATAATAAAAGAGTGTGTAAACATTCAGAAAATTTAAAATTTGTTACACATCCAAACATACGTTCATTTTTCGTAGTTGTGCGGCAACTTAAATGAATGTAAATAACTTTGCAGCTCTAAATGTTTCATTACAGAACTTTCATTTATATCAAAAATGGGGGAAAAAAATATTTATATGAATTTCTTTCTCCTCTTAATGTCGTTTTTTATGGATAGTTTTTTCTCCTTTATTTTGTTGGCCGCTCGTAAAAGGAAACATGTTTCAAATGTGTTGCTCTGCGCTTGTCTCTCAAATGTAAGCGACATTTAAGTATTTACAATTTTGTAAAGTTAACTTTTACGAGCAGATGAATGGCATCCTACAATCCAGCGCCAAATGCAAGTTGTAGTAAACTCTTAAAAGAATTAATCTATTAATTGGCAACAAAGTTGAAACATGACTCTGGAAAATTAATGCGAAAATAAAGCGAGTAATTAGATGATAAAGTAAATTATATGATAAAGTAATACACGAAATAAAATACTACACGAATTTTATTTATTTATACTTCTAATAATCTCCTTCGAATTAGTTTTTGATGGACACTTCACAAAGTTTGTGGGTTTGTGGGTGACAAAAGCCGCTTTTGAAAGTCACCCAAATCAGCTGATAGAACGTCTGTTGAAAAGAGTTGGATATACTATGCATTGTATACTGCTTCTTACCGCATAAAAAGAACTGTGAAAAACGTTTTTTATTTTGCCTTTCACCACTGTACACTTTTTGGTTGTACTATAAACTTTTTGCTACGCTAGCTGGCTTTCGAAATTCCTTTCAAGCTACTTTTTCTAGTTAAAGAAGTTCTGTTGTAGAGGCCACTCCAATATGTAAGACCGTCTTACGTATACAAAATGTCTGTTACTTTAAATTTACTCAGCTAACCTTAGCGAGAGCTAACAACAGCTATTAAGAACACTGCAAATCATTAAGCAAATATTTGTCGGAAAAGGCGTGACCACTACTTTTTTGTTAGCTTTTATTTTAAACAAATGTATACAACCACAACAATTGATAATGCACACTCACATATATAAGGCCATATTCATAATAATTATTGTAAGTTTATTAAGCTCTACGTATTTCTACGGAATATTTGTCAAATAAACGTGTAATAAACCTTCAATAGTTTTTATGAATATGGGGGATAAACATAAAACCAAGAAAAAGACTCAAAACTAATACAATTTCTTAATTACTTTATGGGGCTGTAGTTCGATTTTATTTCTTCAGATTTTTTTATTTTTTTGGGATATTTTAAAAGATGCCAAGGAAAGTGAGGCTAACGACTTATGGGCTGGGTAACATATGTTTCACATCAACCACAATGATTAACAGCAACCAAATGGCTTGGAATCTAGATAACTAATTGCATAATGTTTTCATACATCAGCATCGCCTAATTACTGACTGTCTGTATTTAATCCTGTTGATCAACTTTTAAGCTAAGCATTGTATTTTTTCTGTTGCTTGGAGCATATTTCATGCTTTCTTTCAAACAAGTCACTAGCCGCTGTTACTTAAATGCAATTAGTGCAATTAGTCATGACCTGGGTTTGAACCACTTTGGGTAATGTTGAGTATCGTTGTGGACGTGAAACAGTCATGACATGTATTCCTGTCAATACATCGAATGAGTTCCGTTACGTATGCTGTGTGTTTGTCGTTTGTTGCAAACTATTTGTACTCCACAATTCGTTCGCTTGAGACGTAAAACCTTCGAAGGCCAAACAGCAAACGCAGGCCTCTTCGCACTTTAGCCCAGATGTGCTTTACGACTAAGTAATCAATAGTTCTAGTCCATGGGTATACCATATCTATTGCATCATTAAGTTAAAACAATTTGTGTGTTGGTTTTAAATTTCTGTTTTCAGTAAGAAACTTTTTGTGGCAAGCAAACTTTTATAGAAAATTATTTAAAAAACATTTTCTGATAACGAAGTCAAAATCATTCTAGAAAAAGCCGTTTTAATAGTGCAAGTAATTCCTTTGTTTGCTGCTAGTTTTCTTTTTGAATTTTCGCGCTTTCTTTCCTATACATGTATCAAGGCCTTAGAGCCTTTATCTTTGGGATTTTCATACGTTGCTTACACTTAAAATGGCTTGGAGCAGCAACCGGTCACTTTATTCCAGAGTTTACTCAAATTAAGCTTAAAACTTAAAATACAACAACCTGCAGCAAGAAGCACTTTCTGTTGTTATACGCGTTAAGAATAAAACCACAAAATAACCTTTGGAAAAGCCTGCCAGTAATTAAGCTTGTTGTGAGAGTGACTGCGTGTATGTGTGTGTATGTGTGTGTGTGTGCATGAAGTGCAGCTACAGTAAAATTGTTAACCTTACCATCAGCACGAAATTTTACAAGTCAAGGCAGTCGATTGCTGATAGTATGAGAGCAAACCGCGTCAGCTTTCCAACCATTGTGTGGTTTTTTAAGAAAATTCCACAGAAAAATTGAGATGGCGGAGGAAAAACAAAAAAGCGATGAACAACTCAAAAGAAAACACGAAAAAAAGTGAACATATCAGGTGAATTGCATTCAACCGCAAATTTATTGTTTAACGAAACGTATGAAATGTTTAAATGAACAAGCAACAAAATTTAAGACAGTGGTCTAAAAAGGAAAATGCGATGATAAAAGTTTTAAGGAATTAGTTGTTTTAAAAGTTATTTAATTTAAATATTTTCCTGTCATACGGCAGGGAAACAGCTCTACACACTGCCTACTGATTCTGAACTCAAGCAGCCAAATCGCTGAATGAAAAATACCACCCTGTTTAGTTCACCATGCTATGCAGCGTCGGTTTGCCCAAATGGCACGCATTGGAAAGATCTTGACAATGGCAGAGCAAGTGCTCGACTTGCAGCTGCTATAGAAGTCGCGATGACGAAGAATTAGTTTTCTCGCATTCCTTCATACCCATGTGAGAGCGTCCTGTAACATGACTTTGGAGTAATACAACATGCTGTACTTGCCGCTTAATACAAATCAGTGACTTATTTGGTCATTGAAAGCATCTTTCTGTGTTTCTGCTTCAACCTACGCATACGCTTCTTATGCCATTTAACACAAATTTTTCTTCCCTTCGCCGTCTATGTGACAGTGTGCTGCTAAAACAGCTATTAAAGCCCGCTTTCTTTTTCGAGAAAAAACTCACAGAGTGGAGATTTTTTAGTAGCTATAACTGGGCCACTTAAGTAACAATTTTGGAGAGGTGAAGTCATTTGACCATCTGTCTTGTGCAGTTGTTAACAGCTGTTTAACACGAATATATCTTTCCATTTCTTATTGTTATATATGAGCGCCAGATCTCGTCAGTTGCTAAATTTTGATAAATAAAAATACTAAAAAAAAGTTTTACTTTAAGAAATTTGGGTTAAAATTATTAATTATTTTGTCGCGCTTTAAGGGTCTTCTTAGAACTGGGTAGAATTTTTTTTTTTTTTTTTTTTGGTTGAATTGTAGTGATTTTCTGGATTAAAGGAGGTAAGAAAAGTAAAGCCGAAGACTTATGGGCTAAAGAACGAACCATGGCTGTTTCGCGTCCACAACGACGATCATCAGCAGCCACGATTTTTTTTTGTTAAAGTAAATTCTTGCGTAAAAACTGTTCCATACCACTGTGTTTTATAATTGCCAGGTTGTGCAAAGTTAGCAAAAAGCTGGAAAGTATAATAATTTGCTAAAATTTTATTAAAGGTAACTAATTGATGACATTGAGGTTTCATTTGTATTAAAAAGGTGGAGAGAGAGAGAGAGAGGGAGGGGGAAAAACTGGCAGTCAAATGTAAAAAATAAATAAAAAAGAAGACTGTGTCATGACATCCAAAACTATTAACCAAACTTGTTGTTGCACAGTTAACTCAAAGTCAAAAACTACGACCTGATTTTTACACTCTCTTGAACCCAAAAATGTACACACATTCTAACACACTCAAACACTTGAGCAGCACACACACACCCACACACACGCTCCCACATTCATACTTTCGCTTACATCGAGCGGCGGCAGGTTGACGTGACGAAATATTTTTAGTTTTTCTCACATTTAATTAATTTGAGGTGTATAATTTTGCACATCAATTGAAAATGTTAGTAAATACATTTGATGTTCTATTTAATTTTCAATTAAGTGGTACTTGAACAACGGCGTCGCCCTTGTAATTAAAAAAAATTTTTTTTCGCTACCATACCACATCATTAAAGAATTTTTTTTTTAAATTTCAAATTTTGAATTTTTAGGAATTTACAAAAAATAGAAATACTCAAATGTTTCCAAGTTTCATTATTTATTTACAAAACTGCAAAAAAAGAAAAGCAAAAGTATCTGAATACCTGAAGGAAAATAAGACGAGTGAGTGTATACATTTTTGTATGTGTGTGCGATAAATACGATCAACTAATACTGCAATAGCCCCTTCAAATATGAGATATTTTAGAAAAAAAAAATCCAAATAATACTGGTTATTTTATAGTTGAAGTACCATAGCAAAAAATATGGTGGTAATAATTAATTTAGTTTTTGGCTGGCATAATTACAAGTGTAGTTAATAACTGAGCTTTTGTTGTAAAATAGCGCGTTCCAAGGCTTTGCAACCTCTTAAATTAAGATCCAAGCTAAGAAATTTTTGTATTACCTTAAACATGAAGAAATATTTCCTAACGTTTTATAACGCAATTTTTATTGGCCAAATTTAATACTTTTTATTATCGCAAGGAACAAACTATTGCTTTCTTTCGCAAGCATGTATGTGCATCTGATGTGCAAAATTATTTGCTTTCGTACATACAATCTTTCAGAAAAAAGTGTTTTTAAATAGCAAAAGTGTTAACTATGACAAAATGCATAAACATTATTTCCAGACGATTAATCAATTTCTTTGCATTCAATGCACTTTGAAAATTCTTGTCCTTTACTTTACTTTTGCCATGATTGTTTATAGTTGCTACTACTCATATTGTTGTTCAGCAGTATTCAGACATTCATTCGTACATTTTATGATTATGCAGACAAAAGTTTCGTTAAACAAAATTGTTGAAGTGTTAAAGGTTAAAACGAAATAAAAGAGTTAAACGACACTCTACACTGGGCATTTCAGTTTAAGTATTTCAAAACAAGAATAAAAATTAAAAAATAAACAATAAAAAAAATCAAACTCAAAAATCGAAAATTCAAAACTAGTGAGCTGAAGCAAATTGAAGCCAAGAGTTGTTGATACAACCGTGACGTGGATAAGTATGAACGAACTATAATAATCTTCAAATCATTCTACACGCTTTAAGCTGGGTTAGGTTGATAGGAGGGATATATTGGCTTCTGTCTTCCGACCTACACTAAAGTCAGTGTAGACTTGTTGTGCACTTCGTGGATTTAATGATAATGTCTTTGACTCAGGAATCCATGGGAATTTGGTGTCGTACACAAAGTTCCTTAGTTTACTGCAGCATACATCCCGTAGATGAGCTATGGTCGGTTAACGTATATATATATATTTTTTTTGATAAAAATAGTGCGGCTACACAGATAACTATACCAGTCTGTAGCTTCAGCTTGTAGGGTGCCAAGCTCTTAAGCAAATAAATCACCATGTATCATCCCCGACATCATTATAATCTTTATTGTCGTTGCCATTGTTGCAATCACAATCCCCGTTCGCAAGTTAAATGTCAGGCAAAGGTAACTGGGAAGGCTTTATCTGCCAAACAGTGTATGTATGTGTGTGTGTAAAGGAGAGTTTTTGTTGGAATCTAAGCGAAAGGGAGCAACAAACACTTAATTTTTAAGAAATGTTGCAAAAACGGAAATAAAAGAAAATGTTGCAAACAATGAAAAATGAAATATGACTGAATTTACACACGTCAAACAATTTGATTTCGTAATTGAAAAGATAATAAATATTTGAGACGAAATAGTTGTAATCAATTGTAAAAGACACTTCAAATGAAAAAAATAATAATATCGTATTGTATAAACTTACACCGGTAGTCATGAAAAAATAAAATGTTGTTGAGAAGGGTTTTAGAAAAAATTTTATTTGAAATATTTGTTCTAAAATGTATTTCAACAAGATTTTATTTTCTATAAATAATTTTATAATAATTGTAATAATTATTTCTGATATTCGACTCCTTTTTTTTACAAAATATTATTTTATTACTTGAGTGCAATATCGGCAAATACTAGTACAATAAATAAAAAAGAAAGGAGCTTAATAGAGCAATGTTAAATTATATAAATTTGCCTTAAATTTTTTTTGGAACGAAGTTCCTTAACGCGGCTTGCTGGTAGTGGAAATTAGTAGAAATCGTCACGAAAGCGTGTGATCTGTTTATATGTATTGGTGTACTGTTGAAAAGCAATTGTGTATGATTGGCAGTGTCTCCACTGACAGCAGCGGAGACACATACAAATAAATATTAATTAGTTGGAAAACGTTCCAAAAATTTAATGAATCATAAAATTTCAAAATTTTAAAAACAACACAAAATAAAACATACAGATTTCACCTTGTATTACATTCAAAGATGAAAAAAAAACGTAAGGAACTTCGTTCCTAACGGGGGTCCCCCGACCGCATTTCTTTTTTTTTATTACGTAAACGAACACAAAACTGCGAAGCTTTTGGCTTGTCTGCAGAAACACCCAAAGCGTTCGGCAGGAATCGAACCTGTGACCCCGGTGACTCTTAGTAGGACTCTCCACCAATTCATCCATCGAGGCGCTCAAATAATGAAATTGGCAAAACTTTTGTTTATCTAAATTGATATAGGTCTATTTTTGCAAAGACTGATTGCATTAAATTTCTTAAATTTTTACCTATTCCCTCAGAAATCGTTTAACTCACTACTTTGCATATAAAGCACATGACTGTCCTCCAGATTATAATAGTTGGATTTTCTTTTGACATTTATTTCATAATGCCTCCAGCGCAAACAAATATGATTTTCGTTTTTATTTCATGACGCTGTTGTTTGTTAAAGCATTTCTTCTTTTTTAATTACACTCATCTACTGGCAATTAATGTGAAGTAATTTATTTGTACTTGCACCACAGCCTTTTGGCGAACATGTTTATAAATCCAGCAGTGAGAGAAATCGCAAATATGAAATTAAATATGCACAAACACATACAAAAAAACTACTGAGGAATACGACATAAAATTTGGAAAATCTTGCTCTGTTCTGAGGGAGTGAAATCGAAGAAATGAAATCGAGCCCTAAAAAGTAATTAACAGTTTTTTAATATATTACGCCAGGATTTTAAAATTAACATGTTACTAAACTTCAATTGGTTTTTTTAGCACATATTATTACATAATATAACTAATTTTGCAACCTGACATTTTGCTTGAAAGAAATTAAACTCTTCTAAATAATAACAAATAGTCAGTATTTCTTAACGTGTATTCCTGACTTTTGTATGTATGTGTACATTAAGCTAGCTCGTGTTATGTGGATGGCAACAGTTTTAAAATTTTGTAGTAAAAACAAAACCTGCTCAATAGAAAAATTATCGGAAAAATGTTTGAAGAAGCCATGTGTCTAAAATCAAACCCACTACCGCTTCTCTTGGCCTGAATATTTATTTAATGTTCCAATTAAACTAATTTTTGTTGGATTAAATCTCAATTTAAACTCTTTGCATACCATCCAATTCAAATTAAGTTTCGGTTATTTTTAGTAAAAAGAGGTGACCGTTATAATAATATAGTAAATTATAGTGCGCGCAACAAAATGTCAGCTATTCCGCAACAGCGGAACCATCAGCAATTCCCTTCATTTTTGCTGATTTACAAAATTGGTTTCGATAATATTTGTCAACAACTATAGAAAGTGATATCAAAATGGTTAAAAAAATTTAGCTGAATCCTAGTAACTGGTGGTTTGTATTCTACGATTCTTTCTTTGTGCTTGAGAACACTTTAAATTCAATTCATTGTATGAAATAAATTTTTTGAAACAACATTTTTTGTTCTTGTATTTTTCCGACGCCTTAACAACGAATTTCTGGCCTTAAGATTTAAAAAAAAAAAAAAAAAAATTCGTTAATGAATAGCCTTGTCTGGCCCTAAGCTATTTATGTGTTTGTATAATTAAAGGATATTTTTGATGTTTAAATATTTATCATATATTTTTTTTCGAGCTCAAGTAGATTTACATGTATGTATGTAGGTAGTACTCATGTCGGCTGGCATGAAATTTTTGTCTGGTTGCCGCAATTGTTGTTTGCTAGTGTAGAATGAGTGGGAGGGAGCGTGGGTGCTTGCTATTTAAATGAATATTTGCAAGTGTTTGTTGCTGTGGTTGTTGAATCGTAATTATTATTTAAATAACATAATTATATAGTATTATGCCAAAAAACATATATTTATTCATTTATGTGTATTATACAAAACACACACATGAACATGCTCAGACATGTTTTAATATATACTTAAAATTATATTTTACTTAAATGCGTATATACATAATTAATTCTCTTTTAAATGGTAAGGTTCTGAGTTTGTTTTTATTTTGCCATTTTACACATCTGCCAAACAGGATGCAAAAGCATTGTTCAAGTTAATGAAGGATTACGTTTGAATTTAAGTGAATAGGCTTTGTTTTTCCGACATACTTAAAGTAAGAGAACTGCTTTCTTCATCAAATAAATTATAAAACAACAATACAATGCCACACTTAACAAGTTTTATTTTTAGACTCTTCATGGTCTTGGAGAATAAATTATGGCAATTTAATGAATAATTTCTTAGGAATATTATTTTTGGACTCTTAGTCCAAAGTTTTAAAAAATTTCAAGGTACAGCCACATTAGCAAATATTCGATTACAAACAACATGACCACTACTATCTGGGTGATCTTTGATTTGGACATGTGTATACAATACATGTATAAACATAAAATGAGAGGAAAATAGCAATAGAGAAAAACGTAAGAAGAACAAATTTCATAAGAGTATATTTTTAAGTTATGTTTGCTCAATGAGCAAATGAAAAATTTACGGCTAACAATTATTTAATCTGCCAAGAACTGAGCAAGGATACATACAAGTTTACTTTATATACTGCATTTGCTCGTTCACAAACAACATAACCTTAAAACATATACTCTTGGATAATTTAATGTTCTCAGACTTTTGGCCACACTTTCTTCTCATCGATATTTGATGTTGTATACTTGCCAATGTAAATGTATTTTTAGTTGATTATATTAATACACTTGTCCCAAATAAAGGTAAACAAGAAAGTAGTGGTCGCGTTTTTTTATTTTCTTTTTATGTGTCATTTGTTTTATTTTGGTTCTGCAAAGTCTTTCGCTACTTCCGACGGAATTTGAACCACCACCTCTTGTCCACTAATCAGCTCCGAAATCCGCTCAGTCATCGTCACAGTTGGAACGATGGCAATATTAACTAGTTTAAGTTTAAGTAGCAAATTCATTTTAAATTACGTTTTTATTTTTGTACAAATTTAACATTTTGTCATGTTAGTTTTACATTTTCTTATTTTCCTTCGGCGTTTGACTGACTATCAGAGTGCTTTACCCGAGTTCTAAAATTTTTGTACAGTTTTTAGTTATTGCAAATTTTCTAAGTACAAATTGTTACTTTTGGTTTAAAATATTTACGGGTTTTTCTCCGTAGAACAAGATTTTTACATTTTTTGTATTGTTTCTCTGCCAACAAAACTCCACTGTGGAAGACATATGTATTACGCTCAATCAGTTCCAAATGTTCAGATAACTGTGCAAAATCCAGGTTTAACTATTGTTAAATTTTATTCCGCTTACAGGCACGAACACATATGAATATGTGTGTGTGTGTGAGTGTGTTACATAGGGCTTAAAGCTCACCAACTTGCTCGCACTCTCACCCCTGCAATTAGTAATTTCTAATCTTTTGATTGTTTATGTTGCCGTCCGGTACCTCCTGCGTAGTTTTTGTTAGTTTTTCGGTTGTTTGTTTCCCTGCTGACCCCCCTGGAGGTACGAAAAATCTAATTGTGCATGTTTCACTTAATTGTTCTTGAATATATTTTTCTCTGCTTTCCATTACCAACAAATTTATTTTTACGTGTTTGGGTGCAAAAACTATTTCCAAAAGGGTCCAAAGATAAAGTGTTGTAAAGGAAATACGAAATAATGTTTGAAAGTGTGTGAAAAACAAGTGTTAGTAACTAAGTGTATGAGCACGGGCTAGTGCTGTGTCTGTATGCATGTGTTTGTTATATTTTAGTGGTTCCAAATAATGAATTTCGAAACTAAAGGTTAAACAAGTTTTATAAATAAATTAAAAAGTAGATTTTAAAATTAATTTTCTCCAATGAGGCTTTTACAAATTGAAATACTGGCTACGGAAGGCAGGTAATTTTTCGGTGGCACAACTAATTAACAAAAAAAAAAAAAAGCCAACGTCTAGACCACAGTTGTAAAAAAGCTTAATGTATTATTTTCTACAGTGAAAGAAAAAATTATAACATTTTTCTAACGTTTATATTTTTTGATGGCTTCATTTTCATTTTGATTTCTTGCCAATTTTTTCGGCAACATTTTTGTACATATTTTAATTAAATAGATTTAAAGTGACTACCATATATCCTGACATTTGCAAATATTCCAGTGTGCGTGCCCAAAAGTGGTTTTCGAAAATGTTGCCGAATTGAAATTGCACAAGAAAATTATATTGTTTTACTAAAGTTTTACTGAACAAAATGAAATTGCAAAATTAAAAAGAAAAACAAACAATCTCACATCTACAATAATGTGGGTTCAAGTGCATAAATGTTGGGGTCCGGCATTCTGTTTTGAACACACGCACAGGCCTACACAAGCACAAGTTAAGCATTAATTGGTGTATGCATATTTGTGTGACTAAATGCGTAATTGAAATTTTCATTTTAAGCAAAGAAAATCACTTGCATCCCAATCACAATCATTTTGCACCTTTTTGTCTCGTTTGTGTGTGCCTGCATGTAGTTATTTTGTTTATTTTTCTGCTGCCCAATGTCCAGTGGTCTTTTATTTTGAGTTTTCCCTGTTTTTTTTTTTTTTTAATCTAGACCAACTGTGCTATTGTTATTTGATTACAAGACCAGTTTGCTGTTTAAACAGTATTCTGCCAACACAAAAGTTGTAAAGTATTTTCTAACACGTGAATTGTTAATAAAAATATTTTTTACTCTTCGTTCTTTTTTTCACCGCTGCCTGCACATTAAATAAGTATAGAATTTACGGTTTCAGTAGGATAAGCTCTATATCTCTTTAGTTTTAGTGTATTTCTTTTCGTTTTTTCTTTATCATTTTTTTTTTTGTGTTTTATTATTCACATACGAATTTTTCATTTATTTGTGGTATACATGCGACTATTATAAATTTTATGGCAGGACATGTGCATTATAAATGAAAAGGTAAATAAAAATGTTAATAAAATAAAAGTACACCTGAGACTTGTTTTAATGGTGGGAAGAACAATTAATTTACTGTCATAGTTTTGGAGTATTTAATATTTAAGCTGATTACGTGGAAATATCTGTTGAATAATGCTGCTGAATTTAGTGATAGTTTTCAGCTTTGGTTCAAAACTCTGTTTCAAGAGTGTTCAAAGATATTTAGAGTTTCCCAAGACTTGGTCTAAAATTTGGCAAATGATGCATTTAATATCTACTAGTACTTTCACTTTGATTGCTTTTATTTTTCAAAATGAAGTCAATATCATGTTTTGCTTTCTCTTGATGTATGCAGCCTTAAATTTGGCTGTAAAATAATTTATATTCCAAATTCTACATAAAGCAGTTGCAAAAATATTTCAAACTGCCCAAAAGTTGGTTTACAATTTGTCAAATGATGCATTTAACCTTTACTAATAATTTCATTGCGATCGGTGCAAGGACAAGGCTACTTGCCGAATGTCCTTTTTTTTTTCTTAAATAAAAATTTTTTATTCAAATTTAAGTCGAATTCACGTTTTTTGCTTTCTTTTGATATGTGTGATAATAAACTGAGTTCCCAAAGTACTTGGATTCCGAATTAAGGGGCTGCTTGTCAAATGATGTATTTAACTTCTACTACTAATTTCACTATGATCCCTGCAAGGACAAGGATACCTGTCGAATGTCCTTTTTTTATTTAGTAAAATAAAAACACTAAAAATTAAACCAAATTTATAATTTGCTATTTAACGATGTGTGTGACGACAAATATAGCTTCTAAGGATTTTTATTTTTTAGCCCTACCTCAACAGGGAACCGGCGAAAAATTAGACTACAACTTATTATTTAATGCATTTAAACTTTGGTATTAATTTCGTTGTAATAGATGCAAGAATAAGGATACCTGTCGAATATCCTTTTTTTGTCTGCACTAAAAATTTTTGAAATTTAAGTCGAATTCATATTTTGTCTCTTAAATAATGTATATATGTAGGTGCGAATGTAGCTTCCTAAAAACTTTAATTCTAAATTCTAAACTTGATTTGGAATTTTTCGAATATTTAGTTTAAGTTCCATTATCAATTTTACTGTGATCCGGTGCAAAGTCAAACATACCGGTCGAACGTCCTTTGCTTGTTTTGCCTTTTAAACAATGTATGTGGCGGTAAGTGTAGCTCTCAAAGAACTTTAACGTAAAACTTTCCTTCAAGTTAGGCCAAGAATGTGTAGAGATCTTCAACAATTAGTGTAAGATTTTTTAAAGTTGGTTATTTAATCTCTAGTATTAGTTTCACTGTAATCGGTGCAAGAATAAAGCTATCTGTGGCATGTCCTTATTTTAGCATAACTTTTTTTCAAAGTGAATTTAAATTCACATTTTGTCTTTTAATTAATGTGTGTGATGACAAATTTAAGTCCTAAAATATATATTTCAAGGGAAGCCAAAAATATTCAGAATGCTGCTAAAACTCGTTTGCAACCATTCAAATAATGCGCTTTAGCTTTGTTATGAATTTCACGGTGATCAGTGCAAGGATAAGGGTACCGGTCAAATGTCCTTTTTTTGTCATAAAATGTTATGAAAAATATTTGGAACTAATATTTTGTGCCTTGACTAATGTGTGTACTTCAACTCTCAAGGAATTTTAGTTGAAAATTCTATTTTAAGGGGAAAGAAGACTACTTAGGAGTTAACAAATTCCATTTATTTGACCAATGATTTTACTGTAATCGGCGCAAGGATAATTCTACTAGAAGACTTTTTCTTTCACCTTTCAAATTATTTGCAAGTGAAGTTGAGTTCATTTTTTGTTCTTGTAATGACTTAAATGGTTCGTTCTCCAGAGAGAAAATATTCAAATTTACATTTTGTGTCGTTTTTATTTTTAGCAAAAACTTCCTTCGGAATTTTGGTGAAGTACAAAAGCAAGCTTAAGACCATTAAGTACATAATTACCAACTGATATAAATATATCTGACAAGATGCCACAGGCTTAACCATACAGTGAGTATCCTGACTTAATCTCTAAGATAAAGTGTTTTACTTCTGCTTACAAGAATTCGAAGAACTCTCCTTATTTTTGGCTCTTAGCTTGTCCTTCGAGACTGAGATGCCATTAAAATATCCTCTTTCATATAATCAAAAGTCTGCACCCATAAATAAGATTTTATTTAGAAATAATTCATATTATAAAAAAAGAGTCCTGTAACGCATATAAACTATAACTTTTAGAAAGCATAAGGATTTCCATAACAGCATTAAAATAAAGCATGTACTTTACTTGAAAATCCTGTTAGGATATAAATCTAAATTCGTATGTTTGGGTTTTGCTAAATAATAAAGTATGTATTTATAAAAATAACAAGTTCCACAATTCCATTAAAATTCAAATCAGAAAATTCCAAAGTACTAAGCAAACAAGGGAATTTGAGTTTCTACAGCAACTAATATGCTTTAAATATGTTTTAAGAAAAAATATACAGCTCCATAGTGAATTGAAATCTCTTAAGTCTTTGGGCGTAATTGAAATCTAATTTGACTGCTGCTGAGCCATATTATTAGATTATTGCAAGCACAAATTGTTTTAAGCATTTCAAGCGTAAAGTACTTAATAACATTTTACATTTAGACAAATACTTTGTGTTAAACGATTTCCAATATTGTTTCTCTCCTTCCACCTCTTTCCTCATTTCTTATTTAACCTTTGTTAAGTTCAGCAATTACAAAATTGTTCGCAACCAAAGAAAATTAAAAAATAACAGCACAGAAGCAAATGTAAAATGAAATAGAGAAATGTCTCAACTTTGACTTTTTCCTAGAGCATTAAAACATTCAATGGTTTCAAAAATACTTGTAGCAGGTTTTGGCATTTAAAAAAAATTTAAGCAAGTACAAATACTTCAATATCGAGAAGTTGCAAATACGATTTGACGTAGAAGGAGCAAAAGATACAAAAAAAAAAACTTTAAAACCACTTAAAATACTTGAGCAAAGTGTAGGTTTTTTTCTTTCGTTTTGATTTCCAAAGAAACGTTAGGCTTCTTTGAGATACAAAAAAAAAAAAAAAAAATCCAAAAAAAGCTAAACTTCAAAATTTAAAACAAACATGAGTGAAAAGAGAAATTGCAAATGACAGCAAACGTAAAGGACTTGCGAAAAAACGCCACTCATTTAAGTTCATACTTAAACCCTTTTTTGAGAGCTACAAATAAAGTAACCACTTTAGTCTAAGTAATGATATGACAATAAAATCACAAGTAGCCCTGAGGTAATATGAACAACATGAGACACAAACTCAAGTAGTTGTCCAGTACACCAGCAGTGTTTGTGTGTGGTATATTGAAATATACATTTTTGATGGGTCCTAAAATAATACATTTCAATTGGCTCTTATAGCGAATAAATAATTAAGCTAATTTTTTAGCATTTTTTTTTCGCTCGGTACTCAGTACTGATAATTTTATTTAAAAAAAAATTACAGTTGAATTTTTGAAATTTGTAATATTTTTTTGAGTACATTCTAGTTTTAGCATCCCGTGTGCCTCTTGGAACTGGTTAAATTTTGAAAAAATCGGCAAGCATTTATTTTCGCTTGTTGTGAAATCGTCAAGGCTTTTTGTGTTTTTTGACTCTGCCATCTGTTGGGCAGCTATTTTTTTTTTCTTCAAAAACTTCTGCAATTTTTGCGTATTTTCAAAATTTTCTGAGTTCAAATTAGAAAGTTTGGACATCGGGACGAATTGTAGTACATACCAGTAGTAGTACATGCAGCTCGTTTTTTTTTTGCTTGTAGTGCCCTGGAAATGTCTTCTTAACCCTATTTGAAATATAAAATTCTCTTCAATTGTTTCAAGTTTTCTTAAAACAGGGCACTTGTGAATTCGATTTTTTCTTTTTCATTCAAGAATTTTATTTATTTTTGCTGCTTAAGTACTATTTGCTTAAACATCATTATATTGACTGACGATTGCTCTAAAAGCCTGGAAATGCAGCAGCAACAGAAATAAGGAAGAAATAAGTACTGAACATACAGCAAGAAACTTTTTTGAACAACTTAAAATTTTCTGTTATTGTTAAACCATTTGAAGTAAGAAAAAAAAAGTAAATGCCAAAAAAAGCAAAGTTAAGAAGATGAAAATAGACGCAAAAAGGAAAAAACCAAAAATGTTTTGGGGTTATATTTTAAGTTTCTGTTGAAATCGGTTTATAAATGTCTCAATGCATGTGTTAAATGCAAAAGTTACAGCCGAAAAGAATGAAGGAAATAATCATTTCATACTCACACATTTTGAAAAGTTTTTTTTTCTTCTTACTTTTTCAAACCAAATAAAAACCTCTTTTTTTTGTGACAAAGTTTTTCCATTAGAAAACATTAAATATTATCCGCCTACTCTGGCAAAGTTTTTAAACTTACACATGCTATGACAAAAATATTTAAACATTTATTCTAAGAGGAACACATGTTCATTTTCTTTTTCGTTTTTCTGTTTTTTTTCTTTTGCTAAACTCTTCAAAACTATATGTATCATATCAGAGGAGCTGGAAAATAATCCTTTGTTTTGTTGGATTCTCTTAAGCGTTTATTGGTTGGGAGTTTACCACCTTCTTATTTGAAAGTTTTAGTGACAAAACGATGAAGAAATTTTAAAAACAAATAAGTTGTGCAGAAAATTTTAACCACAAACGTGGTTTTATTTAAGACGTTTTATTTCCTTTCTACTTTGTTATTCAACTCAAGCAGGTTTGTTTGCAGAAACACACACACACACACACACACACACACATACACAATGGCTTGATTGCTGCCACAGTAGAAAAAAGAGAAATCACTTACAGGTTCGTAATAAATCATTTTGCTCACATGTGTTGCATACCTTTGGTAGTAGTTTAAATATCACAGGCAGTTCAAACTTTAGAGCGTTGCTTAAAAAAAAAAAAACAAAAACGATACCTCTTTCTTTGATTTTACTTATAAGTGCATATAAAATGGTTGCGGAATTTCACTTTTCACCGCTGTAAATAATTTCAACTCAATCAGGATGAGACAAATGTATCCCCCAGCCAAATGTGCTTTTTTATAGCAACAATAAGTCTTAATACAATTGGTACTATTATATTTTATTTTATTGTACATCCTTTAAATATTCCTGTTTTGGATTCTTTTACATCTATTCCATTATGCAGTTACATCTATTCCATTATATATAATCAGAAATAGGCAAGCAATAATTTTTCTAGCGAAATACAAGCCAACTCTTAATTAAAATGGATGAGACATTTTTTCTTGCAGCTTAGCAAAAAAAAATTTAATTTATTTAGCACACCATATATTCTTGTTATCTATCAATGTGACAAAGTCAAATTTTATTACCAGAAAGGTTGCAGAACATCATCTTTCAGCTCAATAATAAATTTCGCCGATTTGGGTGGCAGGATATTTCATCCAGCCATACATCCTTTTTCACTTTATGATCGGAAAGGTTGTAGAACTTCATCCCTCAGCTCAGCCATGAATTTTGTTGCAATCCATGTGGAAATATTGTATCCTGCCATATATCCTTTTTTTTTTTGGGAAATGCAATAAAATAAAAGCAAGCTGTGTGTGTGTGAAAATGGTCATTTTATATTTGATCTCAGTATTAAAATCAGTTCCTTTTATCGCCAGGATATTCCACTATGCCAGTATACTTTGCTTTTCTAATGCCATGAAAGCAAAACTTTTGAGAAAAAGGGTTGTACAATGTCATCGCCCAGCTTAGTAAAAAATAATAACCTGGTATCCTGCCAAGTATCCTTTGTTTTTTAAATGAGCTCAATCAAGAGCAAAGAAAAATTTGAGATCGAAATGCCGGATGCATTTCAAATTTGACCTCAGCAATAAATTCAATTTCTCTTAGATCAAGGATATTTTACTAAGACATATATATTTTCTTTTTCTAATGCAATGAAAGGTAAACTTATGACCAGAAAGGTTGCAGATTATTGTCTCCCAGCTCAGTAAAAAAAAATCTGTTACAATACGTGCAAGTGTAGTATATCCTGCCATATATCCTTTATTTCGGAATTATAATTAATTAAAATAGAAGCAACATTTGGGGAAAAAACAGCTGAGACATTTTATATTTGATCTAAGCAAAACATTAAATTTCACTTAGCACAGGGATACTTCACTACGTCACATATTCTTTCCTCTTTGAATGTCATTAAAGTAAAATTTATGGTGAAAAACGTCCTCAAATTAGTAAGAAATATTATTGAAATCCGTTAAAATATATTGTGTACTGCCACATATCCTTTATTTTTAAAATTAACTAAAATAAAATAAAAGCAAGCTTTTTGATCAAAATGGTCTACAAATTTTACATTCGATCTCAGCAATAATTTAAATTTATTATAGCACAAGAATATCTCGCTAAAGCATGTATCATTTCCATTTCGGAAATTGCAGAATTTTATCACTCTGCTCAGTAACACCTTTGGTTTCAATCCTTTATTTTCATAATCCAATAAGAGGGACACCTCCAGCTTATTAATAAAATGCAGATTAATCTGCAAAAAGGCATATTTTCGGCCTTAAATACTTTTCGTTCAAAACGAAAAAAAATGTCAAGCTTCGAATCAGTTTGAATGCAGAATTTCGTTCCCCAGCTCCGTAATAAATGTCGTTTCATTGAGCAAAAATAAATTAAACAAGAACGTGCATGTTCCACTCGTTGCCAGTTACTAGAGTTGTCTTTTTGGGTCCTTATTGGTCCTATTTTCTTTCAGCTCAAAAAGGATTATTATTTCAGGTGAAAAAAACACATTTTGGTACAAGTTGCTCAATAAAACATATTGTAAGAATTTATTTTAATCAAGCACAATTTACTTTAATTGCCAATATTTTGTTTTCAACAAAATTTAAGCATTGATTGAAATTTACAAAATCAATTTTATAATTTGCGTAGCAATATTTGAAAAATTCTTCTTTCTTAAATAATTCATTTGTGGCTAAAGAGTTATTTAAAAAATTCATAATATTATGGAAAAAATGCACATTCCTCAAGGTATCGTTTATCAAAATAAAAATTTGCTATATTTAAGATGAATCTTTTATTTTGTGTTATTTTTATCTTTTTTTGCTCTCACTTTACTTTTCATTACCATAATAACTTTCGAAATACAAAAAAATATATGTATATATATTTAAAATTTTTTTTTACAGTCCAAATCGAAATCCACCATCCGAAGAAGATTCAAAAAAACTAGTAAAACTATGTCTGTCTGCGAACAAATTTTTTGTGATGAGTTCTGAAAAGTTTAACATTGTGTGCATAAATATTTCCATATGCAAGATTTTATCTATTTTTTGTTTAAGAAAAGTTTAACTAACAGTAGATTAAATAAAGACGGTAATAAGCTGACTCTGCTGCATGTTATGCTAAGCCCGCAGATGTTGAATTCTTTTCACTTTTTCTTCTTTTCTTTATATAGAAGATGTTAAGGGTAGGCAGGCAAACTAAAACAATGCTTAAATTTGAAGTTTTGCAAAGAGTCACAAATATTTATTGAACATTTCACACGCTTGCATGGCTCTGAGTTTCCATTCAACTCAAATATAGCAAAAACTTTAAAGGATATAGCGGCATAAAAACTTTATTTTGAAAAACATGGGACTTGGTGTACTGTATAGGTCCCAACTATACTTCAGTTTATATCTAAGTAACGGACTATAGGGTATTGAAATGTGGAGTGTGGAAGCATTTGAAAAATTAAGTTAAATATTATCAAATGTATGTTATTGATATGCTCATCTTAAATCATGTGTGCATTTGAAACACTGTAAGTCCTGGGAAGAAAGTCATTAAAAAAAATTCTCAAAAACAGAGACATATCCTGCTTTTTTTCCACAATAAGTAGAATTTTCAAAAATTGCAGAAAAGCGGTGTTTTCAAAATTATTTGAAACTTTATTTTATTATCTGAAATCTAAAAATGAAGCGTATCATCTGTTGTCTCCCTTTTTCAGTACTCAAGTCTAACAAATTTTATAATCTATTATTCCCATGAACATAATTAGTGCCACAAATGTTCAAACAAACTTTTACCATAGAAAATTATTCTATTATTTTTTTTTTAATTTTCTTAACAATCTTCACACAACGTCTTACCGTTGGTTACTAAGAAAGTTGGTATTTTTGAAAGTATCATAAAGTAAAAGTTTCCGAATATTCAAAGCTGAATGCAATTATTGGCTTGCTATAAGAGCTTGTGGAAATATATTCTTTTTTATATTTTATTAATATTAAAATACTAGATTTAATTATATTAGAAAAAATGTTGGAAATAAGCTGATAATATTTTTTTAGAACACAAGACGCCTATTTTTTCTATATGTGGTCTTGTTTTTTTGAGCAAAATAATATTGATATCGTGAGACTCTTCTTTTGTATGCCTCATTAGCCTTTCCTCTAAGCCGTGAGCTTGTCTTTGTCTTGCCTGGTGTTTTCTAAGTCATGATTGCATCTTCTAATTTCTTATCTATTGTCTTTTTATTACGTAAGTCATGTTCTATGACATGCAGTCATATGTGTTATCTATGTCTTATGCATATCTTGTACATGTTTTGTGTGCATCTTGTCAAAACCTTGTTTATATATTTTAATATCTCGACTATGGTTTATCTGGGTCCTTTAATGTTATATGTACTATAGCTTGTCGTAATCGCATGCTATAACTTCACTTGCCTATGGCTGGGCTAAATTGATTTTTACAATTTGTCTAAGTCTTGTCTGGAGCTTAGCTACGTCTTAAACATACCCCAACTGTGTCTCGTCTATGGCTTATCTATCTGTAGTCAATACTATTTTCTATGTCTTATGTCTTATCTATGATGAATATAGTTCCTCTCTATGCCTTGTCTATGTCTGTTATATGTTTTGTCGATATCTTGCCAAAGCTATATTAATACCTTATATCTTACCTGTGGCCTTGTCTATATCTTTAACTGAATAAAACATTTATTTTATTGTTGCATGGCTTTTCTGTTTCTACTCTTGATGCAAATACCAGTAATGAAAATTTAAGCTTCTTGAACAATTTCATTTTAATTCTTATTCATGTTGCTTTTTGTATTTTTGCTGGTGTATAATATATTTCTGTCTTGCCTTTTTTTTTTTGCACAAGAAAAGTTTTTTTCTGTATCTTTTTTTATAGTTGAGTAAATCTTAGCATTTCATTTGATTTAAGTCGTATTTAAAATTTACTTACAACTTTATTTTGTTTTTTTTTTTTTTTTACTTTCATTGGTATTTTATTTGTTTTATACATTCTCTCAAACACATGCATAAATTTTTAAATATGTGTGGATGTGTGTATTCCCCCATCATCCTAAAGCTGTGCACTGCTGTATATTAAATTAATAATGTATAGTCAGTCAGTCAGTCAGTCTTTGCTTGCTTTCTTATTACAAGCATACGTTTGCAGGGATAAAAGTATAAGTAGTTATTATTAAAAAAAAAAAAAAAAAAATCATAAAAACAAGTTTAATAAACAGGAATTCATATGGAGATAAGTAAGTTGAAACTAAGATGTTTCAAGAACATTCGTTTTTATTTACTTAAAGCGGAAGTGCAGCAGAATATGTAAACTATTTTTGCTGCATATACAAATATGTATTTTATTTAGTTTATTGTTAAATATTTAGAGTAGAAAAAAAAAAGCGATCAAGACATTTTTATGCATATTAATATTAACTTCTTATGAAATTAATTTTATATTTTTTTCTTTGCATTTGAGTTAAATGATTTTTTTTTAAATTAAAAACCTAAAATAGCTCTACAATTTGCGAAATGCTGGAGACTTCAGATTAAATTTAAGAAGAACAAATTTCAGCCAAAATTCATTGTTATACAAGGATCTTAAGCTTTTCAATGAAATGCCATTAGAATTAAAAAATGAAACCAATTTTTATATTTTAATGTAGAAAATCCTTTTAGCCAAATATAATAATTATTGTATTATTTTAATAGCCTCCGTGCTAAATATACAGAATAAAAAAAAATATATATTTTTACTGCCTCTTTTAATTCTAATATCATTTACTTTTCAATTTCACTAATGTGTATTTTGTCAGTTGAGACAATTAAATTTTGTTTTTAATGTTAACAGAAAAAATGCAAAATAAAATCTCATCGCTTTCTGTTTTTTTAATGCTATTAAACGATTTGCTTTTAGACATCTAAACCAAATAAATTCCCTCTTCATTCCATTTCGAAACAGATTTATAGCCAAAATATAAGAAATATTAAGCATTTTTATACTTTCAAATACAGAAGAAGCTTGTATGAACATTAAAATGCAGAACGTTGGATTAAGAAAAAAAAGAGATCGTACAACATTGAGTATACATTTAATAAGTACCACGTTTTAATGGTGCAATCAAATACGTTTTATTATCTGCTGCAATCAAATGCAAAATAATATCTTTTATTACCCACTCAAGTCGAAGAGTATTGGGAAATTGTGAGCAAAAATTGGTTTGGATAATAACTTAAGAGCCAAAAGCAAAAAAGAAAAACGTGCACGTTTATCAGAAAATCAGTAAATCTTAAGAAAACTGGCGGTGCGCTTGTAGTTTCCCTTTCCAAAATTTTATATATTAGAAGACAGCTTGTGTGAACAGTGGTCGCCGTTATCAATAATTATTCCGAATTATGTTAAACATGAATACTGAGATAGGTACATTTGAATGCCTGTATATTCTTTTTTTTCATGAAGAGAATATTTTTAATTTGAATACATTCACTCTACTTAATGAAGTCACCAAAATAACTATTCTCTGCTCTGCTCTGATCTCTCTCTCTCTATCATTGAGCGCGTCGATGGATGAATTGGTAGAGTGTCCTACTAAGAGCCTCCGAGGTCGCAGGTTCGATTTCTGCCGAAGGCTTTTTGTGTTTCTGCAGACAAGCCAAAAGCTTCGCAGTTTTGTTTTATTAAAAAATCTCTTACATCTTTTCTCTTGAATTCGCTCTATTTTTTGTCCAAGAACAAAACATGTTTTGTTACGCTTGCTTTTTACCTGACGTTAAGAGAAAATAACAGCTTCTCAGCTGTAAAACTGCACATGATGAAACGAAGTACTTTCTCTCTGTCATTGATTTATCTCTTACCTCTTTGCTCTTGAATTCGCTCTATTTTTTGTCCAAGAACAAAACATGTTTTGTTACGCTTGATTTTTACCTGACGTTAAGAGAAAATAACAGCTTCCCAGCTGTAAAACTACACATGATGAAGCGAAGTACTTTCTTAGTTAACAATTGCAACCACTTACCATTACTTTGCATAGAGTACATCCGCGATTACGTAATGTATATTTTAACAGCTGGGTTGCTCCTCTAAATTCGAGCGACGCTGACATTCGCTGATTTATATCGAAAACAAAAAAGTGAATCGAAAATTATGGTTTTCAATAGAATTATGTAAAAGAAAACCTTGTTGTCGTTTGGTGGAACAGGCAGTTACTATTTTGGTATTTGCACTGCTCCTAAGTTACTCAACCGATTTCAATAAAATTAATTTGTTTTGAATTAATTATGAAAAAAACATATTAGATATTTTAGGATATTCCTGGTTCCTTCTAGCATTTGAAATTACTTGGAATGAGAAAAATTTTGTTTGACAATTTAAACGTAGACTAAGCCACTGTTGGCTGAACCCAAGGCTAACGCTTTGTCGAAAAAATTGTTGTGTGAAAACTTTCATATGTGAAAACTTTCATATGCTTTCATTTTTAAGGTAGTTATTGCTTTTTATTTATAGTTTCCTTTAATTTGTTATCAATTTCAGTTGTTCAAAATGACAAGATACAATTTAGAAATAGAAAGTAATTGTCAAAAACAATTTTAAGCCATTGCAAGTTTTTCAAATCATGTTTTATTCGTTTGTGCAAAAGTTTCTTCAATTTGTATATCTCCAAACATTAAAGAAAAATTTAAGTTGTCCTTCTTTTGTTTTTTTGTTTGTTTTTATTACAACTTAAAAGAAACTTTCGCTATAGTTTTAAATTTCTCTAGAATTTTGGCCTTCAGTCTCCCTTTTTAATAAACTTCTGGCCCATGCAGTTGATGAAATATTGCTTAGTGTAGGAAACTAACTTGAATGTTAAGTTTTCCTTTTACTTCTTCCAAGTTTTATGTGTTTCTTTTTATCAAAAGCTACTATAGAAAGTTTATAATTTTTAGTTTACTTGATGTTTCTTTGCAGCATAAGGATAGAAATAAATAGAAGAAAAATTATTATGAGGCATGTTAGAAAGACTACTTGTTTTCGAATACATTTAGAAAACATGCAGTTAAATTTGATGCAATTGAACAGTGCTATATTACCGAACTATACTACCAGAAACAAGTATAAAGTCTCATAAAATCTATGGAGTCCCAGAAACTCTTTGCAGTATTCCACATTTTCAAGATGCTTTATAATAAATGTAACAACCCATATCTTTCTCTGCCGTGGAAGCAGACTTTTGTTTAAGCTAAAGCATAGAGTAGAACCGAAGAAAGTCTTGTAACTCCTTTATTGGCATAATGTGTGGTTATTTCAGATATTCGGTAACCTCCATAAGCTGGAAAAATTGTCTGATTCTGAGTTACTAGACTTTCAGACGTGCTATGGAGCACCATTTTGGATGGCCAGATAAATTTCTTATTCTTACTCTTTTCTTATTCAGTAAGTTATTTTAAAGCTTGATATTTCAGCCTTGTCAGAAAGCTGTCGTCTCAACTATTTGTTTCTGAAAACTTAGTTTGGATCATGAATTTATGGGATGTGCTTTGTGTCCAGGATTATGTTCAAATATTTCATTGCTTTACTGGTAAAATAATGACATATAAGTTCCATAAAGTTTGTTTCCCATTTGAGAGCACATCCATTTACCATCCTTCAAATTATTCATATGAAATATTTTCTTTAAAATAAAAACTCAATGTCTTTCCATATGAAACATCTCGTTATAATTTGTTTATTCACTACATCATATGTTGTAAAAATAATTTTTTTTTAAAACAAAATGCTTTATTCAAACAATGTCAAATTTGCGGTCCACCAGTATTTGTTCAAATTAAATATTTTATCTTTAAATTAAACTTTTCATTTGCAACAGCATTTATAAATGTTTCGTGTGTGTATGTACATATGTATGTGTATAGCGTCTTCTTGCGCTGGTCTTCTGTCTGGTCAAGCAATAAGTATTTTATGGGAATTATGAAACTTCCGGCAAAGTGCGAGAGAGTACGAGAGTCTATCCTCTTTTATGTTAACGTGCTTGAGAACGTAAGTGTTCGACTGATTGTGTTGTTGTTAAGCATAATAAATGTTTTGGTACGGCTGTGTGTGAAAACGACTGACTGAGTTTTCAAACCTTCGTTATACACGTTTGTGTATTTGTGTTGCGTATGCTTGTTATTTGACTAGATCTCAGTTGCAGAGTGCATTCATAATTCTCTATAAATTTATGTACACTGATGTGTTATTTACGATGCTCAAAGGCATTTAATGTTGTACTGTTGTTGCTTTTGCTGTTGTTGCTGTTCTTATTACTGAATTCTTACAAGAAAAAAGAAGCAACAAAACTGTACATTGATGTATTTGTGTAAATGTTCCTGTGGTTTTACCTCTATCTCTATCTCTATCAGTGTTTGTAAGCGCGTGTTTATGTGTTATTTGAGTGAAACAAAGTTTGTGCTGCTGCTTTTTGTGTGAAGAGTGTAAATTCATCTCTAGAGATGAAGTAATCAAATTATTTTGCTTGTGAAGGTTGCCTCGAAAGCTGTTGACTACAGCAATTATACACAGCAAAAATAGAACAAAAACGAAGTTTTTTCAAATGAATCTTAAATGTTTAAGGGCATATTAGAGCATGTTTCGTTTAGGGATAATACTAGAAAAAGTTTGTTTATATCTTCTTACAAATTAGTACAATAGTAAAGAGGGTTCTTTATATTCAATATATAGCGGATGGAGATTTCGTGGAGCTGGTTGTTCTACTAACCTTTTTGATAATGTTTGCTTAATAGGTATACCAATTGGATGTGTTTCTGATAACAAGATCTATTTTAACAACCTAGAGACAGCCAACGGCTGGAGTTTCTTGAACATATAAATGTTCTTATCTAAAATTTAAAACTGCTAAAAAAGTTTTTGTTCATAGAAGAGTCAGATTCATTACATCAGGCTAGCAAAGGCCCAACATTAGCTATTGATATCTAAGGATTGACAATATCCGCAATAATTATAAATTAAGGAATTCCATGAGTTATCTTCGAATGTTTACAAGCTAGTGATATCCCTCGGGTTTTTTTTAGCTCGTGGTACTATTTTCTACATTTTATTTGCTCCACTTTAGTTCTTATATAATTGCAATAATCTGAGAATATTTAACTTTAAAACAGATCTTTGTTTAATTTGATTTTAAAACAAATCTGGCTCACTGTTTACTTGTATGATTAATATAATAAATTATTTAAAATCGCTGCATTTGTCAATTAGTCAAGTAAATCCTTTTAAGATACGCAAACTCTTTGATTTTGCAGACCACAAACAACAAAAACCAATAAGAGTTTATTTTAGTGTTTGCTCCAAGAGCTTTATTAAGCATACTCTTTCAAAATTTAATGTTTTTCTGTATTTCTTTTCGTTGTGGTTGCTTTTTATTCTTTTTTTAACAAACACAAATCTGCGATTCTTTTTGCTTAGCTGGAAAAACATGGAGATCCTTTGGCAGGAGTTGAAATGGTGACCTTGGTTCCATTAGTAGAAAGTTTTGTAAATTCAGCCTCCAAGGTGTCCAATTTTATTTGCTTGTGATCTCCTAAAACAAATATCTGCAAGCCAGCAAGTATTTTGTAAGTTTTTCTAAAGGACTTTACCTAACCAAACTGCAAGTAATTCATTGCTTGCCACCTTAATCAATGTTGTAATAAAAAATAAAAAAATTAAATAAACAATTACAGCTTCTATTGCAATTTTTCTGCTTTATTCGTCAATAAGAAGTATCAGCACATACATTTCTAGAAGGTTTTCTAGTAAAAAAAAATAAAATTATGTGATTACAGTTCTTTTCAAATTTCAAGTTTACTTGCAGTTTAAAGGGCGTGATTCGAGCACGTAAGCAACTATTTTAGTTTTAGGATTTTTATATTGTCATGTGTACCTTGATTAAGTAGCTAATAAAACCATATGGTCATATATATATGTAAGTAGTGTCGAGTGACAGTAAATGGTAAAATATTTTCATTGGTTTTGGAAATTTAAATAAAATTTCGTACTTCGTTCGCACAGATTTGTGTTGCTTTACAAAATTTCACAAACACAAACAGCAAAAATAACAAAGATTAACAAAATTGGTAACAGGATTGCCGACATTGTTGCATAAAGGTCTTCCTGTTTATTTATTTCTTTATTATTTTCTTTCTCTCTCTCTCTCTCTCTCCCTCTCTCTAAATGTATAAAACTTCCAGGCTCTTGTTTCGTTTTTTTTATGAGTTTCTTCTCCTTTGAAAAACGTGTTTACAGTCATAATAATGTTGTTGATGAAAGTTTGCTTTTTTCCTGTTTTCATGTCAAAGACTTAAAGGGAAATGCATGCTGGGAGTGTTCAAAACAAATATGTACTCTTAAGTTTTATGTGCTGCGTGTATGTACATGCATACATGTGCTATTGTATTTGTATGCCCCTAACTACTCACACATTATTACTATTATAATTTGTAGTTATGGTTGTTGTTGTTTTAATTTAATGTATAGTTTTTTTTTGAAGGGATTGTGTAAACAAGATTTAAGTAATTAAATATTTGCTTATCTAGTTTGTACTTAGAAAATGAATGCAGGCTGTCACACAGACGTATGAGTAAAATAAATGTTTTTATGTTATTAAGAATTATATCACTCATACGCCCCGGAAGACAGTTGTAGCATGCAGGATAATTAGCACTTTAATTATTTTTATTATAAAAATTATAAAAATATCTCTAAAGGATTAAAGTAATATTAAAAATTATCCGACAAAGGGTATGTCATTAAGAGCTTCAAAACTTGCAACTAAAATAAAACGTAGCGACATTTTCATTAGTTTACAAGTTCAATTAATTAGTGTTGATAGTAGTTGGAATAACGTTTTGGAATTCGCTGTGCAAACAGCTTAATATTTTTTAAGCTTTTATTCGAACACTCAAGTGAATAAAGATACTTTATTTTAAATATGACTTTAGTTTGTTTTTGAAACGTTTTCACTTGCTTAAACGTTTCTATCACACACTCAGTGTCTTTCTTTCATTAAGATGGTTGCTTCGGTAATAAAAACTAGCTTGTGGCTTAATTTCAAAATTTGTTGTATCTTAAAAATGTTCTTTAAAAATAATTTACCTAAGATTTAGTTCGCAGTATATCCGTGGTATTTTAGTTCGTATAGTAATATGTATTTATGAATTTTGTAGCCACACCATTCTGTAATTGTTTTTGAAAACATGGCTACGAAAACAAAACCCTCCCATCAACAACTTAGTGAAATCACAGCATATGAATGGAATAATAAAAAAATACAAATACAACATACACACAATACAATTGTATTGAAAACAAAATTCAATTAAATGCCTACAATAATATTAATAATAATACGCTTTCCAGCTAGACATATTCATACAAATACTAAGCCATTCATATAGTGAGCTTGCAAACGTATGCATGCAAGTATGTGAGAGCTTAAACAAACAAATATTGATAACTGCAATTGAGTTCATTTATAAATGAGTGAATGGAGTGTGTGTGTGTGTGTGCGCATGCATATTTCTATAGTTGGTACAAATAAACAAAACATTAATGCAAATAGCCACTAAATATTTATACAATCACACTTGTGTGTATGTACGTGCTTACATCAATATATGCATATAAATATGTTATTACATTTCATATTCTACATACCGACAAAAGTGTTCAAGTTAAATGAACAAATTTTAGACCCTTGGACAAATAAATCTTTTTAATAAACCCTACTTGTGGCGAATACACAACTTGTATAATGAAGTTAAAAGCAAAATTTTGGGGAGAAGGTTGGCTTAAAATTTTTCAAAAATAATTTCATTGTAGGATATTACGCTATACTTTAATTGTTACCAGGAAAGAAGTTTTTTGTACCTTACGGATTTGATGCAAAACTTCTATGCCAAAATTTTTCCTTACAAATTTTTTTGCTGTACAATTTACTACATTAAATTTCTTGGACTAGAGAAGGTTATAAAAAAATTCTTAAGTAGTACATTTTTTGAAGAAAAATTTTTGTATTATATTTAGAAAATACTTGTATTAAAATTATTCAATGGCATAAGGTTTGTTCGAAAAATGGTGTGCAAAATCTTTCTATAATTTTTGATGCTAGCTTAACAGAATGCAACAGGTTTTGTTGGTCCGAGTTTTACTCTCACAGGAGTGCTTTCAATTCAATTTAAATTTTAAAACTATTTCTAGTTCGCAACTCTAATAAAACTTTTGAAACTGTCTTCTCTTCATTGATTTTCCAGTATATGCAATGTTGAAATGGTACTTAGTTATATCTCCTTGAAATTCAAATCGGATTTTTCGTGTATCTTCTTTGAATTATTAATCATATGTTTATTTTCGTATATTAAATGAATAAATAGTAAACGTATTAAAATACAAATTGATATTGTAATTGATAATATTCCATCACATCTATAGTTAAAGGGAATGTGAGTCACTGATGGCTTACAAACACATGCATACAAGCATCTTCGTCCTTCTGCTGCAGGGAAGACGAATTCATTTTGTATTTTCGAAAAAGATATCAATAAAATATTCGAACCAAGTCACTTCTCTTGTGTGGTTTTGCAGCATTCTCAGAACATGATAACCTTTAACTAAGAGATTATGAGTAAACAAATATAAACATATATAGAGTCTCAGAAAGCAGATTACAGTGGCCACAGCACATAGAAAATTATGTGTACTTTTAGTTTTCTGAGTCTAGGTGAACTGAAAATTTGCAAACAATCAATGAAAGAATTTTTTTATTTTTTTTATTTATTTTATCTATATCTATTTAAAAATTAAAATACTAAGCAAAATTTTCTCAAAGAATTTGGAAAAAAAATAACAGTGGGGTTAAATTCTATTAAATGTAACAAAAAAAAAAAGGCTAACAATTTTAGAGAAGTTCAATATTGTATATACATATGTACATATGTAGTTAAAATAATAAAAACTTAGAATTTATACGGGAGATCTAGTATATGCAGTCTTTTTAGCTGCTTCATCCCATCAGCCGTCAATGAACCAAGTCCTCACACACAAAATTAACTAGATCCTCAAAGATGTCGTAAAGCTTACAAATAATTTTGTAGTTCTAATTTAATATCAAACAGGTAAAATAGATTTAGGTTGAACAATTTTTTTTTAAATAATATATACATATAGTTTTATACCTAAATAAATCTATATGCAAGGAATTTAGAAAATTTCTGAAAGTTGCTTTGGAGCGTGATAATAGGTTGGAATATTATTGAAAATTTATTTTATACATTTTTTTATTGGAATATTTCCATTTAAACTTTTTGTTAAAATATTTCAGCAGAAACTTTGCTCTTAGAAAAACAAACAGCATAAAATATTTTGTGCATTAAATTTATTTTCCTTGCTTAAAAAAACTCAATAAGTTCATTAGTCAAAATATTTTAATAAATTGTCATATAATATTTTAAAACTGACATTTTGATGTTTATTTGTTTAATAAATATTTTTTTGTTTGTTCTTATGAACTGTAATGCTGGAATACGAAACATATGCACGTGTATGTTTTATTTTTCAATATTTTTTTACTGCAATAAATATAGCTGCACAATAAAGTGCTGCCAAAATATGTGTAACTGTGACAAATCATTTTCACTCAAATGAAGAACATTTACACGCTTCTTAGAAGCAGTTTGTTTTAGTTTTTGTACTTTTTTTGAAAACAATGCAATATTTATACTTAGGTTTATCAGCAGTGGGCATATTCATGAAAATATTAAATTAGTTTTAGATAAAAGCCGCTATAAAGGGTTTTTCTAAAACTCATTTCAAACACATATTATTTTTTATGAATAAACCTGTAAGTAGTTAAGTTATGCTTTTAACTAATTCCATGCATTCATGCAAACATTGTGTCCTTTCCAATTATCTCTTTTGCAGGCATTGAAGGGCTTTAGGAGACCTTGACCGTTTGTTGTTATAATTGGAAAAAAAAATTTCATATAATTTCATAAAATTTGTATTCCACTTAAATTTTTTTTTATCTTTGCTTGTTGACAACACATTATTTAATTTCCTTAGTTCTTGGAACAGTTTTCAGCATTGATGTGTCTGTCTTTTTGTCTTGTTAGAAGAGGAAATTAACATGTTCGGCTGTTGATGAAAACTGTTTCATACATTCAGGCACTGTTAGTTGCTAATGGATTTTGAAAATACTAAAGAGTCATATTTTTCAGAGAAATAATAGTATATAACCCTTTATGTCTGGAAACGTTATCAATAACATGGTAATTGAGTAGGACTAACTTATAATATACTATCCTTTTTACAACAAGGAGAGTCCTTTGATCTATTGTACCTGCTACGTTCTTCGGTACTCTAACTTACTCTATACGCTCTCTTCTTCTTTACTTTTCTCTTCTCTTCTCTTCTCTTCTCTTCTCTTCTCTTCTCTTCTCTTCTCTTCTCTTCTCTTCTCTTCTCTTCTCTTCTCTTCTCTTCTCTTCTCTTCTCTTCTCTTCTCTTCTCTTCTCTTCTCTTCTCTTCTCTTCTCCTCTCTTCTTTCCCTTTTATTTTATTTTCTTGTCTATTCTTTTCTTTTCTCTACTCTACTCTTCTATTTGCTTATTTTCTTCTTATCTTTTGTTCTCTCAACATCCCGTGCTCTTTTCTTTTCCAAGCTATAAGCCTCCAAAAGGTTTAACTAGCATGTGTTTGAATACCAGTTATAGATTTTTACTCATATACACAAAAACTGTTCTCATTCTGACATATTGACAAAAGTGATTTATTACGTTTTAAGGCCAACGTTTTAACAATGGAATGGAACAATGGAAATAAGAGGTAATACAAGTGTGCACAAAATAACACACTCATACACCTGCTAAAATGAATTGAAAAACATTCAGGCGACAGATTAAATTAGAAATTTAATTTAAATACTTATGAGTGGACACCTGTTTACGTGTAAATGAATATTCTGTTCAGCAATTGTTGAAGATGTCCTAAGCTTTTGTTGTGTTGTTGTCGAGTTCTTAAATTCAAGTATCTAACTTAATGTACATAGAGGATTATAATGCTGTTAATTAAGTGTTTGTACTAAAAACAATTTAGTTTCAGCAATTGTTTGTTATTATCAATAAAATTTTCATCATACGACTGTTATGGGTTGTTTATTTTTTGTTTATCAATATTCGTAGCCAATTCGAATGTATATGTTTATGTAAAATTGTAATCAAGTGTTAATTAATCAAGACAAACACTTGTTACTATTCCCAAGTTATATGGAATTTTCTACTCACTTGGTTTATGTCTTGCACTATGATTGTTAGTGTAATTATTTTTCTTTTACTATTCGTTTCGAGTTCTTTATTAATTCACAATTGTAATAAGGTAACTTTTTAGCTTTTAAATTATTTAATTTGGGAAATATTTTATTTAACTCTAGCCTTAAATTAAGTTCACTGTTGAGTTTGTCCGTTGGGACACTTACAAATTGACTATTTCAATTAAGGACTTTTCTTTATGTCTGGCCAAAAGTCTTTTCCAATGTAATTTCTTTTGTGTTATCGCTGCTCTTACAGTTTGATTAAATGGCACATTTAAAAAATACAATTTAAGACTCTTTGAACAATCTTTTTTAGCGCTGAAAACAAGTTTTCATTAAATAGCAAAATACATTTATTCTTTGCAAACACCATGTCTCTTATAAATTTTAAATGCCTTTGTATGAACAAAATAGCAAAAACAAACTGTAAAAGGCACTTCCAATGTATACATGTACATATGTATGTTTTGTGTTGGCTTGTACGTGTGTATTAGTGCACTTCATTGTATAAGTTTTTTTTTTTTTTTTTTTTGAAAGAAAGTGTCGCTTTCTTGGCAAAAAACTTTTTTTTTTGTATCATGCTGAATGTTTCATTCATTACAGTCATTATTTATTTTATAGCAGCTCTTTTTCTATTCTATTCATTTGCGATTCACACACTGATGTGTGATTTTTTTATGTGTTAGCGAAAAGAGAAACTATTTCACATACTTTTTTTGTTCGTTTAAGGGCAAAATGGAGTGCAGATATATTTAAATATTTAGTGTAATTTAAACATTTACTATTCATTAAGACGACGTTTTTTCATCTAGTTTGTGTGGTTGAATTAGCAAAATTATCAAAGAGAGATATTTTTTGCAAGAGTTCTCAAAGTCAACCATAAATTTATCTTCCGCTTGGCTTGGCTCTAATCAAAACTTAATGCGCTACAGATATGCCATCAGCATGTTTGTCGCTAGCAAAACTAATTTAAAATTTTCTCATAATATTCTTAACTCATATGCCGCATATGTAAATTCAAATTCTTTGCCTGCTTCTTTCGTCAAACAAATTTTCTTTTATAAAGCGTAATTAGTGTGAAAGAGACTAAAAACAACGTGCTTAAGGGCTTAAGTCAAGGATTTTAAGGAACATGTTAATGAGGCAACATAAAAAGGGAAATTGTTATTTCACTTTATGTATATGGAAAAAGTTATGCTAAACTAGAAAATCATTTCATGAGATCTTTGACTTGAGATTGAGGACCAGCTAAATCAAAATTTATCCTAAGATTTCAAATTATTGCAACATGATCCGCCTTAATGTTTACCTACAAAAGCTTATTTACACTTAACACTTTCTCAAAATAAACTCTATCACATGAAGCATGCTTGTGCATGCCTTCCTACCATTACATACATTATTATTGTGAAGGTGTATATTTGCTCATGTTATTTAGCATACATACATACATTTATATTGTTTTCACTTTCAGTTGCTTAGTTGCTAAATCTAGTTTTTTTTCTTGACTGGTTATTTGCTTGATTTTTTTTTTTTTTGGTTTTTTTATGATTTACTTGTTTTCCATTTCTCTCTTTAAATACAGTTTTCTTGGCGTAAGAATTATATTGTGTTTCTTTATTTTCTTTGGTTATTTTCTTCATGATTTATGCGCAAAATGTTAAGTCATGTCATAACATAATAGACACGAATTTCTTGTCAAGTATTAAGTTGAATATGAAGCAAATAAGAAAAAACGAAATAAACAACATGTTTCGCATACAAACGTGAGCTCTAATATGAAGCAAATGTGGGCAAACATACTTGAATATAAAACACGATTTGTTAAGCAACGGTAACCGGTAAATTTTTTCCTGTCTTGTTGGCGTTTACATTGTGCTAATTAAATAAATTAAGTCTTATTATTAAGATGAAATAAATAATTATTTTTTGTGTGGATTAAAATTATTGCTGTCAGAAATTGACGTGAGCATTTCTACTTACATAATTGCAATAAAGTAGTATATTAATAGAAATGCTTTAAGGCGGCCTAAGCCAAGGCGGACGGACATTTTTCAATTACTAGCTATTGTTGTGCATATTTTTATTTTTCAAATTTAGTGGTTAGTGATGTAAGAAAGTAATCATGTGCTAAATACTCTTATTTTACTGGTATTAGCAAACATATAATAGAAATTGTCTTGCCCCTGGTGACTAGAATTTATTTGCTTGCAATAAAATAATGAAAAACTGTGTGTGAAATATTGTAAATAATGTAATTAAGAAATTTTGTTGACATGATGGAATTTCGCTTTAGTGTGACATTAATATCTAAGCTAGAATTTTGTTTCTTCCCTGGCTATTTTATTTTAACTTTATAAATGGTATAAAACAGGAAAAGCTTACAAAATAACTTATCTCATCACATGAGCGGTTGGTTACAAGAACCCTCCTTTCGCTGGTGACATAATGTTAAAATATGTGTTATATTTTAAAATAAAACAAATAAAAGGAGCTCAAAATCGAAAATAACTTTAATGACTAATTGTTAGTTAACCCGGCATTTAGACGGGAAGGTACTTTCATTAAATTTTTGTATACGTATTATGAATAAAAATTTCAATGAAATCTGTGACTTTCATGAAAATTTCTTGCTCACTTTCAAAGAAACGTGAAAGTTCATTTTGAAAATGTCATCAAAAAGCGGAGAGTTGCAAGTATTACAGTTTTGTTTACTACTGACATAGAAATGCCAAGACTACTACAAACATAAATTTATAGGGCAACATTCGAAAATAATTTTTATGGCTAAGCTTTTATTAGTTAATTTAATAATTATCACTATACGTATACTTCATTTGTGTTCTTTATTTATATTGGAACGAAGTTCCTTAACGCGGCTTGTTGGTAGTCCAAATTAGTAGAAATCGTCACGAAAGCGTGTGAGCTGTTTATATGTGTTGGTGTATCTGTCGACAAACAATTGTGTAGCTGCTGTCAGCGGAGACACATACCAATATCTATTAATTAGTTTTGAAAACGGACACTATTGCAATTTTGAAAAAATTTCTTCGTTTTGTAGCAGATTGACAACAAAATACTGCAGGTATCAAAAATAAAAAAATAAAACGTTCCAAAAATTTTAAGAAGCATATAAAATTTAAAAATTTCAAAAACAACACAAAATAAAACATACAAATTTCACCTTGTATTACATTCGAAGATGAAGAAAAAACGTAAGGAACTTCGTTCCTAACGGGGGTCCCCCGACCGCATTTGTTTTTTTGCTGTAGAAATGTTTTAAATATTTTCTAATGTACAAAATAATTTAAAATTCACAATTATTATTCTACTGCAATCCTGAAAATTTCTATGTGCCGTGGAGTAGGCAACCGTGTTTACTACCTTGTCAGTTTACTTTCAGTAAATGTCAAAAAATTACTTTCAGGAAAATTTTGCTGAAAGCTGAGTTAAAAATTGAAAGAAAGAAAGAATACTGTGAGTGTGTTAGTAAAAAAGCGTTCAGGCATTTACTTTCCCGTCTAAATGACGGGTAAGCTCGAATTATGTCTCTTCCCTGATCAGTTTTGTGCATCTTTCAATGGCATAATAAGAAAATATTATAAAATCCAAAAAAAAAAAAAACTATTTCTTTTGGTATCTGTGCAAATAGTCATTTCAAACTGCCTCTTCCCTGGCTGGTGGGTTCTTTTTCAACTATTTTTGTTTTTGCTTGTTTAATTTTTTACGGAAAAATCCAGCCTTTTGTTTTAGTATGCAAACTTTAAGAATTTTGCATTTAAAGCAATCAGTTTTCGACTTTAAATGAAAAAAATTAACAAAACGTACAATACATATGTATTTCTCTCTCATGTGATCAAAATCATTGCTGAAAAAAGTCAGATGGTGTCAAATCTGCAATTGCATATTTTTAATTAAACTTTTGACATTAATGATTTTGTGGGGATTTATAGAAGCGCATTATCATTGTTCGTTCGCATTACAGCTAAAGTTTTAAAAGCAAATCAAATTAATATGCAAGTTGTTAATTTAATTTGGCATTAAATAAACATGTGCAAGGCAGCTGAAAAAACTATAATTGGTGTTACTAACACTAGAGCATGAATATATGTATAACTAATAAAGGTGGGCCGGCGAAAAAGTACAAATAGAAATAAATAATATTTTTTATAAGGATTCGAGCAGAAAATTTATGAATATGTCGAAAAACGACGTGCTATAAAATATGATAGATGTGAAGATATGACAAAAATTATAAGCAACATAAAAAAAACACTTTTCAGTCATGCCCTCAACACTGCAGCATAATATGTTTATGCTGACAAATACATACACAGATGTGTATAGTATGTGGTGTTATATAACTTTATTTTCGCATACGTTTGTTTGTGTGTACACACAGCTATCAGTGCACATCTTATGATCGATCGATATTTTGTGATACGCAAACAACTGAAGCCCTCCAAATACACTAAATTTAACCGAAAATAACATTATAAGTGAATCAATGTGCAAAAATCAAATTACATTCTGCAATTCCTGAATGGAAATGAATCAGAATTAAACGAGCAAAATATTATTAGCGTATAATATACACAATCACTAACACACACCTGCTCATACACACAGGCACGCTGACATTAATATTGAAATTTGCAAAATATACAAAACATACAAATATGTATAAACCATCATGTACCCCAAAAAATCACACCTTTAAGTTTTAAATAACTCATGTTCATATGAATCTCTGCAGCCGATTTTTCTCACCGATTTCAGCAAAATAAATTCAGTTTGAAAAAAAAAGTAGCCAAATATTAATAATTTCACACATAGATTATATAAATATTTAAATATGTACATCAAAAAAGAGGCAATACAAAAACAAAAAATAACAAAAGATAAATATTTAAAGTAACTACACTGAACTCAGAAATGATACACTATTGACTTGGTCACCAGCACTACTGTCGTATTATACCCCATACAATGCTTTGCTCTATTGACATTTAACATGCGCTTTACAAAAAGTAATTAGCGATCTAAGAACTAGTGTGCTAAGGGGTTATAATGGGATCATGTGACCGTTTTTGAACATCAACTAGTGACCAGTTGCTTCTAATTAGGCCATTTGACGACCGTGTTAGCGTTTCTCAATGGATATCGTTGCCAGTGTTAAACTTTTTACATTCATTTTCCATACATGCTCGTTATTGAATCATCCACTAGTGTCTTGTAAACTAGTGATTAAATGGTTCAACCGGAACCAAATAACACATTTTTTTATACTTCCTCAGTTAATATAAACAAACTCTAAACAAAAAGATGCCGACACTCCGTTGACAATGTGTTTAAATAAGGCATCCATAAAGCCGACAAAACTGGGGAGTTGGGGAAACTTATTTCTAGGTTCCCTTCAGGGTAAATAAATGAAAAAACAAATGGGTTGCACCATAAATAAACATCAGTACACCAATTGCAGGCATTTTGCAGCTGTTGAACTGGTACAAGTGGTCGAGGTTTATGGACTTAAACTACTTTCTTGACAACGTTTAGAACGACTTACGCCATTACAGCTTGTGGCCACACCTATTACACATAATTTCTACAATTATTTCCATAGTCTTATTGCTAAAAAAAAAAAAGTTGTAATACTCTTTGTTTTTTTCATTTAACACTCTGTGATAGAAGCTCTTTTCAAATGAAACTACATTGTGTTACTATGCCATAGACAAATTCTGGGTCAAAACTTTTTAGTAACAGCAACTATAACCCCATCCTTTTTAAATAAACTTTTTCAATATTTCCATCAATTAGCCCGGATTTGTGTTTATTGAAGTAGTAATGCCAACAAGTATAAATGTTGGCATGTTTGTGTTCAAATTAAAAAAAAAAAAAAACATCTCTCACACTGAACTTTAACTTCCGTTTTTATATAAATTGCTCTTGATGTTATTGGCATATTTATATTTTGGCCAACAAAAAAAGAAAAAAAAACCGAAAAAAGTAGCTGCCAGGAAAAAAAAAACAAAAACTTGTTTTCCCAATTGCCGCGAACGAATATTTTGTGCAAAATTCTCTGGCAAAAATACGTACCGACATTCACACAAATGTATTAAAAATGTATAAATTAATCACAGGATGTTTGTTGTTATTGGTTGTGTAGCTTAAAGCTTTAAAAGTTAGAATTTCATTTTGTTTTTGCTGGCTGGCATATTTTATGCATTTGTATTTCTCACGCCTCCTGGTGTGTGCAAAGCGTTGAACCTCGAAATTTTTATGTGTCAAGGATTTTGAGCGAGGATTTATATCAATTGTTCACACCTAAAATTTATTTATGCAAAAAGTAAAAAGAGACAAATAAAAATAAAATACATAAATATATTTTGTTTTCTTGTTTAAAAATGCAAAACAAAAAGAAAAACTCTCATAAAGAAGCTTTTGTTTTGGAAAAAAGAAAATTTGAATAAATGTAATTTAGATCAAAAATCAATAACAATTGGCTTACTGATACACTAAAGCATTTTGTGAATCGGCCTTAGATTAACTGGGATTGGATAAAAGATAAACTGGGAAACAATTGGATAAATTTGTATGTCCTTTCATAAACCCTCACTTCCTGACACCGTCTTTGACTTCCTGAGACTTTCTTTGACGTCCTTCTTAAGGACGTCTTTGACATCCTCAGACCTACTCTGATTTAAAATTTTCTAATCTATAAACGTTAGATACTGAGAAGCTAATGTTTGAATCTTTACTTTAATATAGAAAAAAGCTAAGTGGAGCCTTAAGTCGTCTGCATCGATCTAGTATCGAAATCTGGAAAAAATTCGAATTTGAAATAAATCTCGTTCAACCTTTCCATATATGGGGTTACAAATTTTTAAAAATGTTCAATTTTCGTAATCTTTACTTATTATAGCTATAGTTCCATAAGTGCTAAAAAACATGTAAATATTCCAGACAGTCTTGTTAATTAATTATGTATAAAGCTGGTATTGTCCTTCAAAACAACTAGTTTCTCCTTTTAGCTCCATTGTTGTATTTGTTTATGTATGTTTATACAAGCAGCTTACATGTCTGGATTTTATTTATTTTTTTTTTATAATTGTTTGTGTAGTTGTTTTTTTTTAATCCAAAGTAATAAGACGATTAAGTTTACTTAGTTCTTACTTAGGTGTACTTTTACAAATGTCTTTGGTTTGAAAGACAAAACCACACATACACCCACACACACATACACACACATACACACACACAGCCACTGCTACACACTTACCCATGCCCCTGGTATTAGTGTCTAATAAAATGCCACTAGACAACAATAAAAAACCACACACACACACACACAGTAGCCACCAGCATGATGAACTGATGTATCAGAAGCAAGTTGATAAACAGGAAGAAAATGATTCAAAAGATGAGATTTTAAATTGAAAAAAAAAAAAAAAATGTGTTGCCAGATTTAGGAAAATAAAATTTCTGAGCGACATCTGGTGCAAGTCAAGATAAATTCTTACCACCACTAATACTACACTACCAACGACGAAAGATTTAAATACAACAGGCATTAAAAGTTATCACCCAAAGTTGGACTAGACATATTCGGAAGTTGCTAGTATCTCTACTACAGTTTTCGATCTATGTTAATACTGTAGCGGATTAGATTCTGCGATCGGTCTTCCTTAAACTGTAGCACCGTATACAACGATCTAAGTCAAAAAATGCTCAAGTCAAGTACTTAATTTAGCAGAAGTAAAATTAAAACGTAACAATATAATAAAAATACGACTATGGCTTCTTAGGAAATATCTCTCTCTCTCTCTCTCTCTCTCTCTCTCTCTCTCTGCCTCTACTATGTAGTTTAAGGTCATTGTATAATATAAGAAAATTCAAGTCAAATATCCCCTACTTTTTGTACGTACCTCCCTAAGTTGTCTCTCAAGCTTTGTTTCAAAGCTCTGCAGATGTATAGACCATGCCCTGAAAACTGCTAAGAATTTCAAATGAATAGTGTTCGTATCAACTGTATGGCAACCTTGCAAATTTAAAGTTTTGCGTTAAAGAATTTAGCGGTCATAAAGCAGCAATTTTAACCAGACAGCAGTTTAAGTCTGGTAAATAAATAAACGACAAATAGAACATTAAAAGTCGACATGATTAATTGTTTAAAGTCAAATACTTATGAAGACACCAAACTACACTCAAAAAGTTTCAACTAACTGCCTTATCATTATGCCAAACGAAATGGGTGGAGATAATAAAAAAAAACCAAACAAATAATAAATTTTCTAGTTTTCTGGTTGCAGGAAAGAGAAAAAGCATTTTTATATCAGCTATAAAAGTTGTTTGGTGGCAAAAAGTATCGCTAAAAAGTGCGTCAAATCTCAGACATCGCAATTGGCTTTAATTCCAAAAAAAACCTTAGCCTTAAATTTAATCAGTCTCTTGCGAAACTATCACCACCATAAGAAATTAAAAAAAAAATTAGATTTGAAACTGAAATTCAAGACTTTTATGCTGTGCCTTACACAGCCTCAACAGCAAAAGTTTTTCTAACCGCACAACTTCTTATAATATAATTAAGGACCTTTTGCACAATTTACAGTGTGGTTGTAAATTTATAACATTGTATTCATAAATCTTAACATTTCCACTGGCAGCCCCACCACTTTTACCACACCCTCCCCCCCTCACGTATTCTCAGTCATTGACAGCTTCACGAGTGCCGTTTTTCGTTTCTTTTGTTTTGAAAAACACAAAGTTTGCTTGCAAGGATTCAAATTTGATTATCATATTTTCTTTTGAAATTGCTTTTTTTAATTTTATTTATTGTCTTCGTAGACTTTTTTCGTAATCATTTTGCAAACATTTGAAATTTATGTCCAATTGTAGTGTGGAGGGAAATTTCATAAGAATAATTGTTATTAAGAAAAGTTAAAAATTTTCGTTGGTGTGTTGATTGTTTTGCAAGGACTTTTAATTGCCAAGAGTAATGCTAAGCAAGAGAATGAGTTAAGTGTTTTAGTGTAACGAATTTAATGAGAGATTTATTTAAGTAAAAATACATTAATTAACATTATGGTTCTTAGTTTTGCTAAAGCACAGTATTTGGTTTTGTAAAGCTTAGATTTTATTAAACAACAAAAAACAGAAATGTCAAGAAAATCTAAAGAGAGATATAAATAAAAATTTACTTATAGTGATTTGTGCAATAGATTTCTTTTACGGCTTTTTTCAGAATGTGTGATTAAAAATTAACATGGTCTTTAACGGCAAGCTTGGCGTACAAAAGTTACCGTTAAAGTAAGCTTTAAGTCTTAAGGTGGGATCATACGATTGCCTCAATGCACCAATTTTTGTTACATTTTGTGTGCCAATCGTGTGATAGCACAATTTATTGGCTCCTGTGGCAACCAAAACGAATGTTGTTCCTATTTGTGCCAATCAAATACAACTCTGATGCGACAATCGTGTGAACACTTGACATACAACTAATCACCAATGAAAATTCTAAAAATGCACCAATATTTATTGTGTTCTCATGCGGCAACCAAAGAAGGCAATGTCAGCCAATAATATACATATGTATACATTTATTTAGTTTAAAAATTGTTTAAACGCGTCTTTCAAACATGATTTCTGCTTCTCAATCAGTAAAATTCAATTGTTGTTACTACTCATTTTTTGCTTTTTCAGGCCGCACAACATTCTAATAAAAGCCGAAGCAATTTTCTTTCTTTTTTATGAACAAACCATATTTTTAACATTTAATTCATTTTTGTTTGTTTGGGAAAACAAAGTTTGTCATCAGCTACAACAGCTGTTTCTCAGAGTTGCCGTATAATATAACAATCGTGTGACTCATGCGGCAATTATTGGTACTAAATTGTTTTGCGACAATTTGCGACAATAAAATTTCAGTAAAATGTGACAATCATGTGATTGCAGAGAATTTGATTGGGACAAATTTTTTATTATGCTCCAATTCAGTTCAATAAAAATTGTGTAAAATTAATGCAAAAAGGCAATCGTGTGATCCCACCTTTAATCATACATTGTGAAAATGGCCGTTAATTGACTACAAATGACTAAAATACGATGACCTAAAAGTATACATCACTGTATACTTTAACTAAACACAATCTTGAAAAGTTAAAGGTTGGACGTACGAGCAGGTGTTATACTTGCCATCTGTGGTCTTGACAGTTTAATTATATGAAGTTTTCGATTCTTTGTTTGCTGTTATGCCTGAAATTCAAGCTACCAAAAAAACAGATGTTAGTCATGTTTTTTGAAAACAGTGTAGATCTAATTACAATCAAGTTCAAGCAAATTTTATATTCACCCAACAAAATATGTGATTAATGCCCAAAATCCCAGTGCAAGTTCCGCTTCGAATTTGGTTTAATTCGCTTTTAATTAAATCTTAATATCAGCGAATACTTGAACCACATTTGAGCAAAGAAAATTCAGCGTTTAAGTTTTAGTCATTAAATAGGACAAAACATCAGCTGTTTGAAATTTCTGTTTGTGATGTCCCAGCGTCAAGTTGAAGCTGCAAATAAGTCACTGGAAAACTGTGTTAAGTTAAAGTCAGGGCATGTTCGTAAGAGGGGGTTTGCTTCTTAGTTCATGTTTAAGCTAGTATATCTTTAAACCACATCTAAACGAAGTAAGTTTAACGTTTAAGCTTTAATCATTGAACCGTGAGAGACATCAATTAACTAACATTTTGGCAAGTTAGACAAAATTCTGTTTTCAAGAAAGCCATTTTTTACATTTTTTTTAATTTTTAATTTTTTGTTCAAAAAAATACATTTTAATTTCAGCATTAGCCACTGTTTTTCCTTAAACCAGCATGAATCAATGTTCGTTTTACTTATGGTCATCATTTTTTATAAATTAAAATGATTTTTAGGGTTTAATGTGGCCTCACCGAAATCTATGAAAGTATGTTTTGATTTCCCAGAAAAAACCTGGCCTCAAGGGCTCATCCTAAGCTTCAAATGTTTCCAGTTCAGTTGCCACATTTGCTGTCACTAGCACTCTGCTCGAACAGTTTCATTTAATTGTTCTAATGTAAAAAAGAAGAATTTTGAAACTTTTTTTGTTTGACTTCGATTTTACAAATTCTATTAAATGATTGTATATACATGTGTTTGTTGTCGAATGGTTTATAAAGAGGGAAAAAAGGATAATACTTTATTTGGTTGCCAGTATTGAACGGTTGATAATAAAATGAAATAAAACTCATTACATAAATGTCAAAAACATAAACACTAAACACAGAATGAAAAAATTGTCTAAAAGTTGTAATTTTAGCCGTCATTGTCGGTTATTTGTGTTAAACGAAATCTCAAATACAAAGTTGCAAAGTCAGTGTGTCACAAATTTTGTTCAAATTTTATCTTTTTGTGCAAGCAATTTGCGGAGTGTTTAATTGCACGTGATTGGCAATTTATCACTTAACTGTTGACAGCCTTATTTAGTATGAACCGTAGTTAAATAGAACCTTAGTTGAACGTTTGTTTTAACCAATCCAGCTCTTTGTGCTCGGTAATAGAGTTCAAGCATTAGTGATCCCAGACTCAAATTAATTACAGTATTCATAGTCAGCTTTAGCTGCGCCAGTTACTTCGTGGAACTTCTATTTAGACAAAACGAAAACTAGCTAATGTTTGAATACTGAAATAATTTAATATTGAATAAGTAACAATGAATAAGTAAATTATCAATCCAGCCTAAATTATTAAAATAATTTAGTTTCATTTTATTTTTCATTAGAGTGAATAATGAAATAAATTTATGTTATTTATTATTACGCGAACTAAAGTAGCATATGGGGACAAAACCCCCCTCCCCCCCCCCCCCCCAGATCTAAAAAGCCTTCGATGTTACTTAGACTGTGTTCAAATCGATCCTTTCATTGCGGTTATAGCTATAAATGCCATTATTGAGCTCAATATTCCCTACGAAAGGCCATTGCTCAATTCGTATTAATATGCTTCAAATATTGACTAAAATTAAAATGCAGCTCTGTAAAGAGCAAGCTTTTTAGATACGTTAGCGTACTTTTGCGGGCAAAAATTTACTGCGATGCCAACTTAAGCTTTGATAATTCCCAAATTCTTTTTATTTTCTTTTTTCATATCAAAACTTTTTGAAATTTTGCCCACTCAAGTTTGGGCAGATTTTTTTTTCTCCACTAGTTAATGGTTATTTCTGTAATTAAATTTTAATTGTGTGAACAGAACTGAATTAAATAGAACTCGTTTAAAAATGTCTTTCTGAGCAGGGTATTAGTGGCAATGCCATCGATTTTGCCAGTATTGGCAGCAGCAGTAGTTATTTTAAGCTCTAGATGTAGCTCCATTTAAACTAGGTATTTTTGACTTATTTATCTAGCATACTTTGCGGCGGCAGCATGCTTAACACGTTTGATTATAAAACTGAAGTTACATGAATGCTAAAATTCACACTAATATGATATAAAATGAGCATTTTTATGCGAACTTTTTCGCTAATTTTTAAAATCTTTCGCAAATAAATTTTGAATACTACAAGGACTAATTCCTGTCATATATTCTGTGGTCGCCACGATGAACGTAGTGGCATTCATAAGATCGTTGCAGACGGCCAACCCTCACATGAACAGATTTATATTATCTTTATATACTGGTAGAATTGGGTTTCTATGTAAAGGGTGGTGCAAAAAAATGTATGATGTTAATTATACCCTTCACATAAATGTGTAAGGGTATATATAAGTTTGTGATTCCGTTTGTAACGCATTGAAATATCCATCTAAGACCCCATAAAGTATATATATTCTGGATCAGCATCAATAGCGATTACGATTGAGCGATGTCCGTCTGTCCGTCTGTCCGTCTGTCCGTCTGTCCGTCGGTCCGTCTGTCCGTCTGTCCGTCTGTCCGTCTGTCCGTCTGTCCGTCTGTCCGTCTGTCCGTCTGTAGTCGTTGAAATACCGTTTCTGAGAAAACGGTTTGAGATAGAAACCTCATTCTTTCGCTAAAACGTGTGAAACCCCGGTAGTGGGTCTGCTATTGAAATTCAGTAAGATAGGTCCACGGAGAGCCGAGATATATTCAAAAAACCGGGTTTTGAGGGGTATTTTGTGCAATTTGTGTATTCAGATTTTTGAAAAAAATTTTTTTCTTAAAAACTAAACCATATCATGCCCATTAAATCCTAGAAATTAAGGAATTTTTGAAATCGGCCCATATATATCCGAGATATAGCGTCTTCCGATTTTTAAAGAAATCGGCTTTATGAGCCAAATAAGACAACTTTGGGCACCGAAGATCAATCAGAATGGTATATATAGGCTATTTAGAGGCAAAAGTGGAAAATTTTTCCACATCGGCCCATATACACTCGAGATATAGCGCCTCCCGTTTTCTCAAGAAGTCGGCTCTAAAAGCCAAATAAAACAACTTTTGGTATCAAAAATCGATCAGAATGGTACATATAAGGTGTTTAAAAGCAAAATTGGAAAATTTTTGAAATCGGTCCATATATATCTGAGATATAGCGACTCCTGATTTTTCAAGAAATCCGCTCTTTAAGCCAAACAAAGCAATTTTTGGCACTAAAAATCAATCAGAATGGTACATATAGACTATTTAGAGGCAAACGTGGAAAATTTTGGACATCGGCCCATATACACTCGAGATATAGCGCCTCAAGTTTTCTCAAGAAGTCGGCTCTAAAAGCCAAATAAAACAACTTTTGGTACCAAAAATCGATCAGAATGGTACATATAAGGTGTTTAAAAGCAAAATTTGAAAATGTCTGCAATCGGTCTATATATACCTGAGATATAGCGTCTCCCGATTTTTCAAGAAATCGGCTCTATAAGCTAAATAAAACAACTTTTGGCACCAAAAATCAATCAGAATGATACATATAGGTTAGTCAGAAGCAAAACTGGAAATCTTTTTGTCATCGGCCCATATATGTTCGAGATATAGCGCCTCCCGATATCTCAAGAAGTCGGGCCTGGAAGCTAACCGAAACAGTTTTTTGCACTAAAAATTTGTCGGAATGGTACATACAGGCTGTTTAGGGGCAAAATTAGAAAATTTTTGGACATCGGCCCATATGCACCCAACTTTTGGTACCAAAAATCGATCATAATGGTACATACATATGTATATAATATTATATACATATGTATATAATATTTGCGATCATGTATGAATGTATGTATGTATGTATGTATGTATGTATGTATGTATGTATGTATGTATGTATGTATGTATGTATGTATGTATGTATGTATGTATGTATGTATGCATGTATGTATGTATGTATGTATGTATGCAGATACGTTTGTATGTATGTAGGTATGTATGTATCTACATATGTATGTATGCATGCAAGTATGTTAGCATAAACAATTTTTTTGCTTTGGTGTAAAAATGTGTATGTATGTACATACATATGTATACACGAGCTTGAAAATGAAAGTGATATAAAGAATTGTTGAAAAAAGGGTACGCAATGAAATTCTTTTAAACAATTGCGTCTTCAAATTCATTCACACAAAAAATCATTTTGGGTTTCCCTACGTACTTACATATGTACATACAAACACACATGTGTATGATGATACGCAATAGATCATCAACAACGTGCACAAGAAAAAAATAATTTTGTAAAAGCAAGCAATGTAAATATGTATGTATGTATATATGTATGTATATAATCATTGTTTTATGGAACACACTGAAAATATTCAATAATAAAGAATTTATTTTAGCGTTTTCTATTATAGATACATACATACGTATGCATGTACCCACATACGTAAGTAAATTGAAAAGCAAATCACACTTAATGGCAATGTTTAGCATTATAATTCAAAAATAATGCAATTATATGCAATTTTTGTTAAATAAATTTTACTATAAAGTTAACTGATAAATAATTAAGAAATACATTTTGCTTTTCTTTATTTCATTGATATTAAAAAGAATTGGTGTCACCCAGTGGTTGAAGTTGAGCATATTAGGAATTATTTAAATAAAAGTTTTGCAGCCTGTGTTAAATCCCGGTAGTGGATCTGATATTGAAATTCAGAAAAAATCGGCCCATTTAAAAGCCAAATAAAACAACTTTTCGCACCAAAAATCAATCGGAATGTATGTACCATTGTGAAGGGTATTTAAGATTCGGCCCAGCCGAATATAGCACTCTTACTTGTTTTTTTTTTTCAAAAAGTCTTTTGCTTGTCCGCAAAAGTAACCAGAGTAGTTGGCAGAAATCGAACCAGCTACTGTGGGAACTCTAAGTAGGGCACTCTAAAAATTCATCCATGTCAATTAAACCAAAGTTATTCATAGAATTATTTTAATGTTTTTTAAATAAGATCTATTACAGTTGTATAAAGCGACACCTTACCGCATACAACCCACCTCTGAGATATGTGCTCGAGAAAACTTATGAACTTTGTGTATGACACCTGATTCCTATAGGTCTATAAGTCAAAGCTATTAAAGCTAAGTCTTTAGAGCACGCATTAAGCCTCCTATTAAGCTAACCTTACTACCATTTTCGTAAAAGGCTTCAATAATCCTAATGCGCTGCTTAACGTTATTCTTCAGCATGATTGAATTTGTCAAACACTGAAACAAAGAAATTTCAAACCAAACTGCACAAAATCCTTGACATTGAGGTTGAGCCTCCCTTTTTATGTGTATGTTTAATTTTAGGGACACATTTTAAACTGCTATTGTTCGATTTAGCGAAATTCTGTGCTCATATGTGTTTAAATGCATAAGTGTGGGTGTGTTTGGGTCAGTTACAAACGGATAAAAAAGTAAAATAAAAGAATTGCTAAAAAATTTTTTATTGTCCAAATAAGCAGAAAAGGATCATATAACATGTAACAATGATTTTTGCGTTTTTAGCAAAAATATTTAATGAAAAGCAATTTCGGTGGTAAAATTTGATATGACAAAATTGTGGTATAAAATTTTGAGTGGCTGTATTATATTCTAAAACAATAAATAAAGGATACATTACTGAAAGGGCTGTTTGGTGATGTTCTGATAAAATACATATGTATATGTATTATGGCTTTGGGTGGTTATGACTAAATTGAAGTACGTTCGTTTGACCATCTCACTGCATTTGTATTTATCTAAATGGCTGCCTGACCAAAAGACCACGTATTCCTTAGATATTCCAATGCATATATAGAGCTTCTCATATTTCATCCTTTGCCAGAAATAATTCCCTCCAGCTCTCAAAGCAAATTAATATCAAACATTAACAAAATCCTTGAAATGTCTCAAAAGCTTCAAAACCTTTATACAAAATTAAATTAGAATCATTTCACTAACCATTCAAGCAGCACAGCAAATATTTCTCATTTCATATTCCCTACAAAAGTCTTTCTTCATCAAATAATATAAAAAATATCCCTTTAGCTTCATTCTGTTTGTATTTTGTTGTATCTAATCAATATTATTACTATATTTTTAGTGAATACCTAAAAGTATGCTATACAAAAACGACAGCATACTTCACTTGTATAAGAACATTTAGGAGATGTTTTATTTTTCTTGCTTCTGGCTATTTGGCAATATGAAGATATTTTTCTTATTACGTGTTTAATGTTACCAACAAAATGTTTTAGTTTATTTTAAATGATTATAACTCAATTCACATGATTTGCAGTAGTATGGCATTTTATCGTCAAAACTAATAATGTTTATATCTGTATACTTGGAAATGCTTGAACAGGCTGTTTGAATTCATTTTTATCAAGATGGTTTGCATGCCCAGCATACCAACTAACTACATAATATGAAATGAAGATGTTTTTGATTTTATGCAAAATGTGCGAAACAGGCTACACAAAATTGCTCACAAGACGGAAGCGAAAGTAGAGGTGACCAAAAAAGGTAAATAAGCCAAAAAGGAACTTGGCCAGATAATTTTGTAAAAAGAAAAGTTGAAGTTTAGAAATTAGAGATTATCTGAAAATAATTTTACAGACTGCGGTGACATTAAAATTTTCTTAATATAAGAAGAGCTTCCAAGGTCCTGTTTTATGTCGATCTGACTCCTCCCCACAAAGAAAAAATTAATAAATAAAGAAATAATTAAATAAATAAATAAAAATGGATACTAAATTGAAGGATACTTAAATACGATTTCAAAACTAAAAAAAAACATTTTTCTGCAACGTCGTATATAATACAGTATGCTTAGCGTTTAGTCAGAAAAAATGCTACACCATTATAATCAAATTTTTTTTTTTTTTTTTTTTTTTTTTTTTTTGGTAATGTCGAATTCTGTATACGACTTCTCTCCTGCTAAATTTTATTTATTAAATGAAAAGCAATTTCGGTGGTAAAATTTGATATGACAAAATTGCGTTTTGTACCACATAAAAAAAGGTTTTTAGCGCTCCGTACTCAAAGCGTGAAAATGGAGGCCTGTTACTGAGACTTTAATATGCGTCCATCACAGCGCTCCTTCCTCGAAATGGTAGACGCTAGAAAGCTTCAATTTTCACAGTACATGTGGTTATGTGACCCATACAACAATCACAACTAAAAACAACAAAAATGCGCAAACTAAAGGTTTCTGCCAAACAATAGACTGTGAAAACCAGCTGTAGCTTTCGAACCATAAAAACAGAAGCCTGAACTTTTCACAGGATATATAATCAAATAAGCTTTACAGCATTTTAAACTGAACGGGTGCCCCCATGCAAGAAACTGAAAACAGGATGTAACCTTTGCACCATAAGACATGTAAAGTTGAAAGTTGCTTGGCCTATACCACAACAAAAACGAAAAACTAAGAAAATCTTAGATTTAAACAATGCCTAATGCATGGGCGTACCCTATAGTTGGAAAATAAGCGATAGCTTTTGAGCTTTTAGAGATAAGGACTTAAAATATGAAGACAACAAAAACCCAAAAAGTTTAAATTCAAAATAATGCTCAATACATGGAGGCATCCTTTAGTTTTAAAAAAATAAGACATGCAAACTTGAAGGAATAGATGCCTAAAACTTTTCTTTCCTTAATTGATGTTGATGTAAAAAAGTGACAAACCAGGGGTTGAACTTGAACCTGAAAAAGTAATTTAATATAAATGTATTGCAATATTATAGTTCAACGCAATTCAAATTTCCGTAAAATGCTAACAAAAAAATTAAAATAAGTAAATAAATAAAGCTTAAATAAAGCTTAAAAATTAGCTGTAACTTTGGAGAGATAAGAGATAGAGAGCTAAACTTTCTACTGGATATGTATTTGCCTCGCCTCTGCAACCGCAAATATTAAGACAACAAAAAGCTAAAATCTAAAGTGTGGATTTTACATCTACTTAGTGAAATTGGCTGAGCAACTTAGCAACTAAGTGTATGAATATCAAATGTCAATCCCCTTTTTTTTCGCCTGAATTTTTTCCCCTCCCATAGTGCTCGTTTTCTTATTTCTTAAGACTTGTACCGCCATCCTAAGCCTGATCTCCATTATTGCTTCACACTAGTCCTGTCTGAGCCATGGCTCCTTTGTCACCGCAGATCGTTTTTGAAACAAGCGACAACATTTTTAAACCATTTATTTTGCCTTGGAGCTTTCAAAAAGAAAAAATTCTTTTTCATAAACAAAAAGATTCCCAATACATTCATATTAAATTACTTTTGCAGGCAAGATTCCTTAAAACTTTTGTTTGTAGAATTCTAATCTTTCTCCAATTTCCCCAAAGTCTTCGAAATAATAAATTTCTCTTTAACAAATTGATTATTACAATTTTGTACACAAAAAATTTTTTTGGCGGAAGTAAAATCGAACTAAGGCCCAATAAAGTAGTTAACAACAATGAGTGCTGAAATTTTCAATAAAGTTTTTGTTAATTTTAGTATACAATTATTAAGTATCTACTCGATTCCAATGAAGCGTTGCAGATTTGAAGCAATTTTCTTTAAAAAGCTGGGCAGTTCGCACACATTTGTAACATTAGGTTACATGTAGATCACATAATACGGCATACAATATAATAACTGAGTGCAATGCTAAATCTAGGAATTATATGCACCCCTTTTCGAAAAATCGCCCATTGTGTGATTTTATTATAAAAGTGTTGGCAAGTTATAAAAGCTACAGCGCTTCTTTTCCATTTATTTATTTCTTGATTTGAAGTGTGGCGTGTTAAATGTATTGTAAGTTTATGAGTCCACATAAAACTATTCATGTATCGTGTTGCACAAAACTAATCGCATCAAATCATCTAAAGTGGTTGGCAACATTTATGTTTTACTTTATACGAATGAGTGTGTGTGTGTGTGTGGGTGTGTGTGTGCTGCGTGCTCGTTCCGTTTCATTTTATTTTTCATGCTCAAGCGATTGCTGCATGTGTTTGTGCGTAATGATGAATTTATATTTTTAGCCGGACTATAATCGAAATGACCAAACGTTTAAACCATGCATGAGTGTCTTCATGTTTGTGCGTGTGTAGGTGTGTGTGTGTGTGTGTGTGAAAGTTATAACCAACTAACGCTTAAACAATCATAAACTGTCATAAACACATGAACAAATTCGCCAAACGGAAATTAATTTACAGTCATAAAGGAAATTAATAAGAAAAATAAATCATTGTACAATGAATTTAGAAAAATGAATGTGATAAACGCAAATAATTTCACCATAAAGAAAGGAAACAAACTGAAAGTCAAATAAAATATTTGCTTCTGATGATTTTGCTGTAGATTGATTAATGAAGCAAACAATTATTTTAATGAAAGATTTCTATAAAAGTGTTGGCAGAAAGAAAAATAATATTAATAATAATAATAGAAAACAAAAAAATGAAAATGGTTTTTGAGCAAAACTTCAACAGTTCTCAGGAATCACATCGAAATAATTGACTAATTATTATTTGTATATAACTGAGTTTTAGGAAAAGGAAAACACCTTTAATCCTCATGCAGGCATGTCGCTTGGATGTTGATAGCCAGTACATGGCACTTTCAGGTGCGATAACCTCGTACTCAAATCTTTTCTGCAAATTAGCAATTACATATGTGTCCTACATATAGTGTCCTTTGTAAGTATTTGTTTGTTTTGAAAGTTGAACCATTTTCTCATTGAAATTGAAAAAAATCTAAATAAAATTTAGAATATCAATTTCGAATTGGGAAAACCTCAGTTTAAATTGTATGATCCAATTAGAAGTAGGGATAATTTTAGACTAAATTGAAAATTTCAATTAGCAAGTGAAGAAATTCCTAATTCTTGCCAAAAGTAAGAAATGCCATACTAACCCTAATTGTGTTTGGCGTAGCTTAAAAGCGACAGCTGTTGTTGTCGCTGTCAAATTAAAAGTCGCAATTTTTTTAGCCGTTCAACACTCAAATACTCCTGCCATGATAGAAATTTAACGGCGTTCTTGTGTTCGTTTAAAACGAAAGGTGAAGTCTTCATTTTACGGCATAAATGTTGTATTACCCTGGACAATCTGTCACGTATGTTATGCTACACACAATACTTAGATTAAAATCAAACAAGGATGACTTCTTTGATATTTAAATACGATCGATGGTAGAGCGGCAGCATAACGAATTTTCTACAGGAAATTAAAAGATACTCTTTTAGTTTTACATACAACGAAAAACTATTTCCGTTTTTTGTCACGTACGTATTGTAGCCTTGTTTTTTTTTTTATATTTTCTGAGCAAATATTTTAAGTGTGCTCAGGCTTTGCTGTTTTCATATGAATGAAGTGTCTTTTGCATATTATTGCCAAAATATGAAAGCAATCGATATTTGAAAATCATTTCATATTAAAACCCTTTTTCTGAAAACCTCTACTTATTTCAATACTCCTTCAATATGGCGCAACACATGAATTGTGTTAAAATTGTTGCCTTGCTGTTATTAAAATGCTGGATCTTATATTTACACGACTACATCATGTACACATTTATAACAATTATTTAGCTAACCATAAAGTAATTTAACAATACATGTCATATGTCATGTTATACAGTTAAAGTAGACATCTTCAACATAATAATAGTATTAATAATATTATTTGTAAAGTTGCCTCTTTCCCCCTTTATGGCATACACTTCCTCACAGAGACATTAATAATAACAGCAAGTTCAATATCAATTTTGCAATTGGTTCAATACATTCGGCTTATGAGCGTGTGTTGAAGTATGTAACTTTAAAGCACATTGGTCAAGGGTACAATTGTGCAAAATAAAGTGAACAAAATTTTGTTGTGATAAACTTAATTAGATACAATTTATAGGAGGATGGGCTGGTTGGGCAAAAGGTTACAATTATTACAACTCCAAGGCAGTAAGGGAAACATTTTGTTATCTCCATTGAATATACAATAACCAGTGAATTTGTTATGTACTATTTTGCTTAGTAGTGTCATATAAGCAATTCCATGTCAGCATACGTGACATTTTTTTCACCTATAGAAAAGAATAACTTCTCTTAAAAGTAAAAGCATTTTGAAAAATAAATTTGTAGTAATGTTTAATGCAAGAGAATTTATATTGAAACTGAAGAGCTTATGCGAATTATTGTTTTATAATAAAGCCAGCAAAATAAATACATATCGTACGTGACAAAAACTGAAGACATTTGGTTGCAATAATTAGTAGATTTAGGTATTTTTTTCTAGTATATTAAATGCCCGCCCATTCATCATATTTTAATATAAAAACATCTCTAGTTAATCTTAGTATCACCAGTTACCAGTTAAATTTGCTATTGTATTACTCTAAACCAATATAATATTTACCTTAGAAAACTTCAGTTATTGTTTATTTTTTAGGAAACAAGATTGCCATAAAAATATTACACCGGTATTCATAAAAAAAAATAAAACATTGTTGAAACACATTTTACGACAAAATTTTCATATAAATTTTTTTTTTAAAATGTATTTGAGCAACGTTTTATTTTTTATGAATACCGCTGTTAGTGTTCCATGTGACAATTTTGTTTTCGAAAAAATAAACTGTAACTTGAGTTTCATGAAGTAAATGTTATATAACAAATTCATTTGAAAGTTACTTAATAATTTAGTATCACAAGTTGCATATCATATACTACGTTTATACGTACTGCTTATTCGCGAATAAAATTTTTGTGAATAGAAAAATTTGCCGTATAAACAGTAAATAAAGATTTTATTTGTGAATAGCTAAGTGACGAAAACAAGTACTGAATAAAAAGCTATTTGCAAATAAACCACAAAAAGTTGCCACTTTTTTTTTTATCGGTTTTAAAATATTCTTCGATGTGGCACACACACGAACAATCATATGAGAGAGAGGAAATAATTTACTAAAAATTGCACGAAAGCAAAAAAATTTGTAAAGTTTGAATAAAAGTGCTGGAAATGTTAAAAACATAATATGAAAGGGGTCGTTGCAACTGGAGCAAGGCTCTCTAATCAATGTCCAGTGGTGGTCACTTCTAGGGCGAGCTTTGAATCGTCTTTTCCTAAGTTTCTTGATATCTGCTTCTGCAACAGATATCAAGTAGTCACTTTTAAATGTTCCAAGAATCGACTACGTCTTCTTCTTTCACTAGCGATTAAAAAAGTTGCATGACTTTTGTTGAACCAACCGTTCTTGCAATATTTCGTGGCTTTTCGGCATTAATTGAATTGTAAGAAACATCATAATTTTTTGTTTCTCCATTATTATTTTAGTAATCACTTCCTTTTCTGAACGTACATATGTTGTGCTTGACAGTGTTACCAATTAGTTACATTTTTACCATCTGGCTTCACTAAAAACTACAAATTTTCTGCATTCGCATTGACGCATAAACAGTGAGTTATTTATTTGCGAATAGTTTTCATTTGTGAATAGGCTACGTATCAACGTAGTAATAGTCAATTAGTAAAAGCAAAAAAGAGCGAAAAACCATCTAATGATTTTGATTACTAAACATTACTTAATAGCTTTCAAATACAATAAGACATTAAATTGTTATATTTTACTTTGCCACATTTATATTTTTCACTACTGCAGCTACAGGAGGGCCATAAAAGCAATAAGGAATATTCTGAAGCACATCCACACAAAATTAAAAACTTGCCCTATTTTTATTTTTGTGAGAGAAAAAAAAACTTTAAAATTGAATTTTAGCTGACAGCATTTTCAATTTTATAGACTACAGCCTGACTGAGTGAAATCTACAGAGCATCAGCATCAGCAGCAGCAGGAGCAGGAGTGTGCTGCAAAATTGTGCACTGCTTTATTGTTGCTTATGCATCAATGAAGCGCATCTTTTATGGTGTAGAGCGTAAATGGTTTCTTCTTGATTTTGTTGTTTTCATTTTCGTATTATTTTTTCTATTTTATTTTATTTTCGTTGTTGTTATTTTAATGTTTTATTATTAAACGCCAGCTTACGGAACAGTTTCCTTTTTTTGTTTAAGTGTATATTATTTTAAATACATGATGAAGGAAGAAAAAAACAATGCTAGAAAATTGTTTAATAAAATTTAAATGGTGTATATAAAACAAAGCCATTAAATAGAAAAAGAATTGTCGTAAAATGACTTTACGAGCTATTTAGTTGTTTTTAAGGTTAAACTTAAAGAGACAATACAGCTTATAAAACCATCTGTTTTTTATTAATAAATATTATCACCAAAAGGACACCGTTTCGAATGAAATTGTGTACGATATAAGAAATAAAAAACTGTGTTTCAGGTTTTATTAAAAAATACCGATCTTAAAAACTCCTTCACTTAATTAAATTTATATCACTAATATATTGTTGCAAGTAATATATTGTTACAAATTGTATGATAAAAATTTTCTAATCAAATGTCTTTATCCTTAAATTATGCTCAAAAATTAATTAAACCTATCTATTTAAATTAGTGCGTTTATACTGTCAATAACAAATTATTTAATAGACATCAAAGTCACTCGATCAATTTAAGCAACCTCTACCGCTCTCAAGCGTTCAAAACAATGAACATCGAAAAATCTCTTATCTCCGAAAAAGGTTGTTTTTGGCTCTAAATCTAACCATAGTTTTAAGCGAACACTAAAATCACACATTTAGCTATAAAACTGAGGTAAAATGTATTAGTTACAAGAACATGACTGTTAAAATTTGCTGCAGTGTCAATCGTAACAATCGTTTTGGCAGAAGATATGGAATGAACTTAGGTTCAATAAGCGTAGTACAAAATTATTAAAAACCTAGATATCTAGATCTCAAGGATGCAAACCAGAACATGTGTGAGAAAAGCTCTCATAAAAAAAGAGCAATTAACAGTCTGCTGAGATGACAAAAAATCATCCATAAAATAGACTACAAAAAAGATCATTAATTTGGTTAATTATTAACTAATAAGTATATAAATAGAAAGTAAAATTGCGCGAGCTTTGAATGCCGAGTGGTTAAAGCGGCTGTGTCAAAATTGTGAAATTTGACACGTTCAAAATTCATAGGGTGCTGATGAACTGTGTTTGCTACCCAGAAACAGTCCGCCTAGCTATAAAATTTTACTTTTCTTTACTTAATTCACAAAAAAAAAGTAACCAACCCAGGGTTGAATTTGAGCCTGAAACAGTAATTTAATATAAATGAAAAACCTTGTTGTCTGAGAGATGTTATTTTTATAATATAATATAAAAAAATACTTATTTTAAGAATGCTTAGAATTGCAAAACCTTGCGCAAATAAGCAAACAAAACATTTAGGGTGTTATTCATAATAAATATTTTAGATTTATTAAACTCTTATTTGACAAATTTTCTATACAAATATGTCAAATAAGAGTCTTATAAGCCTGAAATAATTTTTATGAATAAGGGGGTTAAAATATAAGTTTTCTTCTCGTTTGTATATTTTTAAATACCCTTTAGAGCAAAAAAGTAAGTTACTAAATTTTTTGAAATTTAAAAATTTTTTTTTCAAGCTTCACATGTTTTTGTAAAGTGCCATTTTGATTTATTCTTATTTCTAAAAAAAAAAAAAATCTTAAAATTTAATTTATCCATAAATATATCTCTACTCTCTTGTCAGTCTTAAGAAATTTGTTCATTCATTCAGTGGCCTGCAAAAAATTTTACTACACAATATTTCCTTGTGCCTAAGAATATTATTTTCGCCTAAAGCTATGCTATAATATTTAATGAAACTCTTTATTATATTATTCATTCCGTCATTCAGCTCAGTGCTGTTCAATTGAATTCAATTCAATACCGTTCTCTTCTTTCTTGTTCCATTCTATTATATTAAATTCTTGACTTGTATTTATTTTGTTGTAGGCTTGTGGAGAATTTATAAAATGTTATAGACTCATTGCTTAATACTGATAAGAAAACTAATTAGTTATTCGTAGTTAATTAAGCATTTTGTACACATGAAATGCTTAAATAATGAATAAATAATTTGGTTTTTTTTTCGTAATATCAACATTGCTGAGTATGGCATAATTTATTCAGGCTTCTTTTCTGTTTTGTTTAGGTTGAATTTTTTTTTAAGTTTTCATTAAAATAATTTGAAGACATTAAAACTTCACTGCGTAATTGATTTAAGATATACGAGTATTTTTAATTTATTGTGATTCATGAACCGGGTATTATACAAAATTTCTTCCATGAAAAATAGCTTCTGAGCTGAATAAGCTCAATTATAATTGAGCTTACACTGCCTTGAGATGAAGTGAAATATGGGAGGAGATTTAACGTTTTCCAACAAATACAGGGATGAAAGTTGTATATACGATGCTCAATAATAACAGGTTGCTGGTTCTCGACTTGGTTTGCAAATCATCTAGTGTTTGCTGGAATATTGATAAATCGTATTTGAATTGTACAGAAAATTAAAGTAGAATCTTGCTTCTGGCCTTACTGCTTTTCATAGCTTTATGTTTTTGGTTTCTTATTGTCCGCCTGCAGGCTTTCATTTCTTGCTCTAACATAACATAACATAACATAACCTAACATCGTTGATACATCATCTCTTGCGTTTTAAATTCACATTAAGGCCGATGCTTTGCCTCCACTTCATTCTATTAGTTTTTGAAAAGTGTTTATAAACATACATATGCTCCTTTCTAATTTTTTTGTTTCTTTATAGTTACTTCCTTTTTCTACTATGTCGTTGTTTACTTGAACTTTCTTGTTTTAGAAAAAAATGATGTTTTCTTATAAACAAAAAGAGCAATTTACTTTTATAAACTTTTCAACTTTGTGCAGCAATTATAATAAAGTAACAGCTGCAAAATCAAAAGATTTGCATAATAAATTTCTCATTTTAATTCAATTTTCTTAGCCATTTTGTTTCAACTTTTTAACTTGTCAACTTCAACTTTGTGTCAATAATCACCACTAATGTGGTTGTTTAAGGCTTAAAATAGCAGTGCATTTTAAGTTCAAAGCCAAAAACCTTAAGAAAATAAACCAAAAATAATGAACTGCTTTTAGTTGGAATACACAGGCTGCTTGTTTTGTTTAAGGCTAAAGAGCTAGTGATTTAGCATTCCAACTTTTGGCTGTGCAATCAATAAAGTAGAGAATGTGTTTGAGAGGAATTTTAACAAAATTTTAAATGAAATATTTCAATAGAAATTATTTTCAAATGACTGTTAGTTTTTGTGCAAATAACCCCTCATATTACAACAGAGTGTGGGAATGAAAAATAAAATGAAAAAGTGACTAATTTTGTTTTGTTTAAATAAAAAGATTTATAATTGCCAAAAGTAAAGAATAAAATCTTTAGTTTGTGAAGAGTCTGGTATTACAGGCACATTAACATTAATTAAGAGAAACACAAATCCTCTTGCAAAATTTACAGGTAATCACTCAATTCCTCACAACTTTAGTTTAATATTAACAGCTTATAGCCCAACACCCTCATGAAAACATGATGGCGTTGAGGTGTGTGTGTTAGTGCTTGATGTTAATAAATATCATAATACAATAGACTGTGAGCTGGGAAATTTATTGTTTTGTCGAGCTTTACGCTAAACATAAGGAAACAAAGAGAGTTGATGGCGCATTTGAACTTCTATTGACTTCAAACAATCTTTAGCATGTCTGTGCATGTGTGTGCATGTTTTACAGCACAAACTGTACGATAAAACATTTATTATCTGCAGCTTTATTGGTGGATTTTTTTTTCCAGCTAGTGTTTCTTAATTCATGTTAAGTGTATTAAATAATAGATTTGTTATCAGCAGCAGGAAGAAGCTTCACATGATTTTTGTTTTTAACCATCAATATTTTATTTATGGCAGCATGTGTTTTATCGAAAAAAAAAAAAAAATTAACATTAAGCAAAACGAAAAGAAAGAAAACATCTCTTGTTAATTCGAAAAGTAAGCAAATGTTACACATATAAAATTGTATGCCATTATTCAGTCTTATTTGGCCTGCTTTTCCCCCCTCTGATTTCATTTCTATTAAATCTCGCAATTTTTGTTCCTGTTCCCTGGTGTCTTTATAATCTTAGCCATTAAGTTATAATTCACTTCCGGCCTGAAACGACAAGATACATGAGGCCTTTGTGAGCCATCCGTATAAGTTTAAGCTGGAGGAAAACATAAACAGGGTTTTCCAATTGCGACCTTGGAGAAATTAAAATTTGTCACTGGCATTCCTAAAAATTAAGACGAGGCTCAAATACCTTTTTGTAAAAATCTTATGTGAAAAATTTGTTCCAAAATGTATTAAAAGAAATATTTTTTTGTGACCATAATTTGCTTATAAATACAACTATTTAGTTTATTTGACCAATTTGTTAGCTTAATATCGGTGAAATATCGACAAATAAATTAATGGAAGATCCTTAACCTTAAATAATAAAATAACACAACTCTAAGAAAAAAACTGCCAAAGCTATGGAAAGCGAGCAATTTTAGCGCTTTAAACTTCACTTCATTTTAACTTTTTAGGACACAAAAACAAAACTGCGCAGCATTTTGCTTAGCTCCAGCAACAACCAGAACCTTCAACAGGAATCGAACCTGCTACCTCGACAACTCTTAGTGGGGCTCTCAACCCCATTCCTTTTTTTATATCGCTTTCAATTCAATTCAATTCAATTTCTTTATTTCAAACAAAATTGCTTACTGTAGCGTATATATACATTTTTACAAGAGTTTAAGGATATTTCCTTGTTCTACTTAAATATATTTCTGATTTTGTATTATTTGTACTTTTGGTTTGAGAATATAATAAATTGAAGGTGAAAAATTGCAAAAAACCTTTGTGATTTTTTTTTATATAAAACTTAGGATCTACTTTACTTACTCTTTTTATATCGCTTTTTAGCCAACAAAATGTCTGATCATTCTCCCAACTTTGCCTCTTAATGTAACACCCTGTACAAGTTTATGCGAATTTTTTCCTTTGCAATATTGTTCAATTTCTTGAGCATTGCTTTTGTCATAACTTATCTTTTATGCGTAATTTTATAGGCCTTTTTTTATATGTATTTTATTTTTCACATTCATTTATTTTTGTTAATAAAACTTCCGGTATTTTTTTTTTACTTTTTCTCGAATTCGTATTTTCATTCTGTTCATATAATTTATTGCTGCTTACTGGCGCTGGGTTGATATTGTAGCAGTTTGTGGCATTCTTTGATTTCTTTATCAGCTGAAAACTTACCACAAAAATGATAAAAAATTATTCCAGATTTTTTATTTATTTGTTTCTTTTTTTTTGGATACGCACATTTAAAATCATTATTAAGTTGTAATATAAATGTAAAATACCTCTTATTTAATAATTTACTGCAACAGATAATAAATTCAAAAATGCTGTGCCGTTCATAAATATGCTAAAAAATTCAATTGCATTTATGTATATAATTTTTAAAAATTTTTATTTAATTTTTCCACTTTGTACTCCTAATTTTAGCTGTTTTTCTAACGTCACAATAAATCAAATGCCAAAATCAATGCCATTTTCGATTTTAATTAAACGAACATGCACACGCATGCTCTTGTTCGCACTTTGTTCTGGTGCCATTGTATGCAAGTATGGGTTTGAGTTGAAACCTACAAGTGGCAGCAGTAGATTAAGTTTATTTAGTATTTGTAATGGCAGTAAATTTCAATTCATCACACATTTTGTATGTTTTTTTTTCCCTTCTGTAGCTATTGTATGTTGATAATATTGTTGGCGCTGATAATGATGGAAACTCTAACGCTAACGCCCATATCCTGTTTCACCACCAAATACATTTCACTGGCTACAAACTAAAACATTTTCTTTGTCGATTTGTTGTTATTCATTTCGCTGGCATTTAAAACACTAGTTATTCTAAGCATAATTAGCTTGGCTGGAGAGGACATATCAAGTTTTTGTGTCTTTTTTTTTTCTCTAATAGACATATGCATGTATGCTGGCTGCATCTATTTAGTCATGTTGAGCGACCAAAGGATATTTGTTTTCTCTTTGTTATAGATACTGGCAATTGTTGGGAATTTGTTGTTGGAAGTCTTCTAACACTTGTCGAACATACTAAGACAAAAAAAGAGTATAAAACAGCAGTGCACAAAATATGTGTAAATGATAGTTAAGTTTCTACTTGATGCGAAAATTCCCACATGAACTATAATTTACGGCAAAATACGAGGGAAAAAAAGCACGGAAAAATAGCCATCTATTACCAGTAACAATAACACCAGCAAATTCTATTGTTGATGTAATTTATGGACTAAGCAAGTGGAAAAATAAACAAAACATACAAATATGGAAGCAAATAAATTTCAGACATACACAAAAAGGCATGAGTATTTGAGTCATAAACATACCCTGCAGCCATAATTTCTATAAGCATTTAAAGCAGCGGAACTAATAAATAAAAAAAAAAAATCAAGAAAAGACGTTCGATAGGAGGGATGGGTATGTTTTTTGAGTAACCAACCATCAGGAGTATTATTATTTGGAGAGAAATTGGCATAACTATTTTTTTTTCCTCTAAAGCAAAATACACAAGCAATATAACGCCAACTAGTATGGCAACTGGCATGCAACTGCTTAGAAAAGACACTGGTCGAGGCACTTTGACACCATAATAGTAGCACTGTTTACGAAATAAAGTCATTGCTATACTTTTGTAGTTGTTGGAAGCCTTACAACAAAATGTGATGCAAATCCAAATACGCAACCAGTTTAAAGTGAAAGACACTAATATGTTTCTAGTCGCTTGCTACTCATTTTGTCTGCAGGGACTTATGTGCCTCTTCATATGCATGTGACTTTAAAAGAATTCGCAGCCTTAATACTTTTTTTTTTCTTGCAAAAAAGGTACTTCTTACAAAAACAATTGCTTTTTCAGAAGCTAATTTTAACAAAAACCTACACCGCTTTTTATTAAAAATAAAATGTTTTTGTGATATAAATACAAAAATTAGTACAAATTTTATATAAAAAATTTGTTCTAAAACGGATTTCATCATTGTATTTTTTATAAAGAGCGAAGTTTAAGGAGCGTTCAGTTTTTTTTGAAGTTATTATGGAAAGTGCCCTATTGTAATATATTTCCTATGGTAAATTTAATGTAATGAGATTTTCTTTTCGTTAAATGATGCCATTTTAGATGACTGTGTTAAAAAAATACACGTTTTGTAATAAAAATTAGTGTTTCGATAAAAGGACTTATTTTCAATTAGGACACCTTTAAAAAAATGCCTTAAAAGAAATCTATTTTTAACCTGAAAAAAACTTTTTTTAGAAAAACTTTTTCTCTGAAAGGTATGCTTCTCTAATTCAACACGCTTGTTTTAAAAAAACCCTCTTTCTTGATATGTTTCTAAAACTGTAGATTTTTTTAAAAAACATTAATTTTCTAAAAATGGTATATAAAGTAATTTTTTTCGATGTGTTTCTAGTATTGTAGATTTTTTAATAGATATAATTTTTCAAAAAACATGATTTTTTTTCTATAAAGTGCCTTCTTCTGGAAAATTTCCTTTTTCTAAAACCATACTTTTCTTCAAGAAATTTACTTTTTGCATAAAGGTACCAATTTCTAAACTAATTTCTGCGTTTAAATATGTATATGACTCAAAAAAAAAATAAACTTTACTAAAAAGCATATTTTTCTGAAATATGTAGTAATATTTTTCAAAAAAAAATTTTTCTAATAAGTACTTTTTTTCAAAAAAGTACCCTTCTGAAAAATAGTACATTTTTCACAAAAGTACTTTTTCAAAAAACACTTTTTCTAAAACATAACTTTTTCTAGAATCGTTTTCTAGATTAGAGAAAAGCAACTTTTTTTTAAAAAAGTACCATTTTCTTTAAAAGAAAATTTCTCAAGAAGTACCTTTTTCGAAAAAGTGCTGTTTTTCAAGAAGTACATTTTTTAAACTGTAGATACAGTTTTCGAAAAAAATTCTCTTTTTTTAGAAGAGTATCCTTTCTTCAAAAATAATTTTTTTAAATACTTTTTTCCCAGAAAGTACCTGCTTCTGAAGAGCAAATTTAAAAAAAAAAAATTATTTTTTGCAGAAAATTCCCTTTTGTCAGAGAGTATATTCTTATAATGGTGTCCTTTTCTGAAAAAAGTTTCATTTTCTGAAAAGCAAATTTTTCTAAAAAAAAGGATTTTTTTTAAAATAATTTCAGCTAAAACGTACTTTTGTATGTTTTTAAAAGAAGAGTATCTGAGCCTAAAACTGTAAAATTCCCCAAAATAAGCATCTTTATGTCAAAAAGTACCTTCTCATAAAAATTTCTCTTTTTTAAGGAAAATGAATTTTTTTCAAAAAGTGGTGCTATTGTATTTAAAAGAATATTTACAACCTTACTACTGAGGAGCTCAGTAGAATTAACGAAATGTCGGCGGCATATATGTAGATGGCTGAAAAAGACAGAAAACGATTATTAAGGTCTACTTTTAAACCTAAAATAATATATTTCAAATGCTCTTATAGCAAATAATAAATGATTGAATTCATTTTTAAAAAAAGAGTTGTCTTATTTAAACTCTATTATTCTAGCAATAATTTTAATTGAAAACGCCTTAAGTTTCTAAGATAAATACTGAAATTTGCTCATCTTGGCTAATTTTTTCCACAAATATATTCTCATGTTATTATTCCTATCCATTTGTTTGTCTTCTTCACATTTCGATTGATAAATCCAAAATAAATTTCATAACTTTTTGATAAACTAATATTCAAACTCCTCAAAACTCATATTTTCTTTTTATTTCAATGGAAAAAATATAAAATAATAAAAATAATGTTGAGTTTTCCTGCTGCTTGTAGCCAAAGAAATGTTGTGTCAAAGAGTGCAATTTTCCTGCAGTCAGCATTTTATACGTACATGTTTATATTGATATATTTTCGTTGTAAAATCCCTTTAACTGCCATCCTGGGGTACTTGTATGCAAATGCGTCATCACATTGAGTACAGAAAAACACATATCAGCATATAAAATAATAACAAATCCAAACGAACAGGAGCATTTCTATCCAACTGCACATACATACATACATGCACACAGATGAAACTATTTGCTCAAGAGCATGTATTTGTATATTTACGTACATGCAAGTAGCAAAAATAAATAATAATCCATGTAAGTAATACATTAAATTCTCCACAAATTGTATTCATTCAACCGTATGTTAAGATTTATTAAAATTATCTTTATGAAAACAGTGTGGAAAATAGTTTTAGGGCTGTTGTGTCAGCGCTTTTGTACTGATTGAAACCATGGGGCTTAGCATTGTTTATGACAAAAGATCGTTTAGAGAAAATTTGAATTGTATGCTTAAGTCATTATTCCATGCCATACTTAGAAGAGGTATTAGGTGTGCTGGTTTAGTTTTTCAGCAACATTGTGACACAAAAAAAAATGTTCCTAATTTTGAAACATCCTTCTGAATTGTAAGTTAAATATTTTTGCAAGTATTGAAAGTTTTTAAAGTCTGCTGATGAGTTGAGTAGCAGCGATGTAGCGTCGACGGCATTTAGACAGCGTAAACAGTGGACAGAAAACCATAAAATAGGTTTTCTTATAGGCCTAAAACATAAATTACATATATTCAGATAAACAAACGTTGTCGTTTGCATAAAAACCAATTTTTTTATAATAAGTAACTGATGGCAATTTATATTTTAATTTATTGGAGATTTTTACATTTTATTACCTTAAACTATTCTAGAAAATATCTCCACAAATGCTAGTTCCTTCCGTCAAAACTTCTTCAGTAAGATGTTTCAAGCTCTCAGTTTTTCAAATGTTAATTCTCTAGTTAACTTTCTATTTCTCTCTCTCTCTCTCTCAAAACTTCTTCAGTAAGATGTTTCAAGCTCTCAGTTTTTCATATGTTAAGTCTATAGTTCCCTTTCTCTCTCTCTCTCTCTCTACTTTTGCCTGCCAAGAAAATTAGCCATATTTTGCCCAAAATATTTCTAAATATCATTTTTAACAAACACACCTACTGTAAAAAGCATAGACATGTGTACGAAAGCAAAAACGAATATATTCCAATGAATTCTATTTCGATTTCAATGATTGATAGATAAAATTATTCGTTCATTTGTCTATTTACATTTACAGATCTTGCTCTGCGTATTTTCATTTATGTTTAATTTGAGATAATAAAAATTAGTAGAAAAATATTCCTTAGAAAACCAAGAGACGCCCAAAATTTACAATTTACTATTTTTTACTAGAACATGCAAGATATTCAAATTGGCAAAAAGTAAAATAAAGAACAACAATTAAATGAAAAATTCTCTATGTATAAGCACAAATATATAGCCCAATTCACAAGAAGCTTTGGCATTGTGTTTGTCGGATGATTTGAATTTGAATTACACCTTTTGAATAGTGAATTTTATACATTAGCATATTTTAAATTTAATAGTCACCGAATACACAAGGCCAATCCTGTTGTTTGGAGAGAAAATTTTAAACACAAACATCATACCCACAAATAAATATGGAAAAAAAAAGTTATGCAATTGTTAATTTTATTGGGCTTTAGTTTGATTTTACTTCCTCAAAATTGAGAAAACTTTCTGAAATTTTCACCTTTAAGGATTGTATTACACAACTTGAATTGTGTTACTTTGACATGGCCGCAAAAAATATCACAAACTCAATTACTACCATTTACTTTGCAATTTAAAATTCAGTTATAAATTTCGGACTCACACAGACAGTCCAAACCAAATAGCAATTTAAATGTTATTATAAAAACAATTAATCATTACTAAAATATAAAGAATTTACTTTTTTTTATTGTTAAATAAAACAGCACATGCACAAAAGCGTACACACACACACCCATGCAAATCATGGTAAACTACAAACACGATTACAAGTGTTAAAATAACATTTACAACAGTCAAGTAAACAGAAGATTAAATCAAATAAAAAGCTACAGCGATAACTCACAAGTAGTGGCAGCATAAAAGGAGGAGACGGAAATACAAAAAAAAAAAAAAAAATTAAACAAAAAACATAAAGAACGATAAAGCTCCCACACACATATACATACATTTTAAAGTAAATCAACATACTCACTTAAAGGTTTGTACGTGCATGTGTATGTATGCCTATCAGTGAACATATACTCTTAATAAATGTACATACGTACATTTACAGAAGTCATGTCAGTTTGATGCACTTTAATACATACACACCGAAAAAAAAACAGCACTGTAAAATTAACATGACAAAATGTTGTTGAAAAATCATGTTAAATTTGTAGAAAAATTCAAAATCAATTCTTTACTCAAACTACTAGTTGTTCCAATCTCTGTGAACTGTTGCCATGGCTTCATGATTGTGATGATTGATTGATATCCTTGAGGTTGGGGTTAGAGACCCACCCGCCCGTAACAAATGAAAGACTTTGCGCTACAAAAATACAATAAACGAAAACTGGAAAAAATTCTATAAGACAAAAGCATAAACAAATGAAGAAAAGTATATTTGTTTTCCTAAAATAAAAGTAGAGGTCAAGCAGGGGTTAAACTTGAGCCAATTAAGAATGATACAAAAAAAAAAGACATTAGTTATTATTATGGTTCTAGTCTGTACTGACTAAAATAGCTGAATTTAAAATTCTTAATTAATTTTTTTACTTCCTCACCCTTCAGAAAAAATTTTTTTTTATTGTAGTAGACAACATTTTTCAAGAAAATGAAAAAGTAGAATTAAAGATTTATTGACTGGGATACATACATACCATGGTTGTTTCATATCCAGCACAATGCTTATCGGCACACAAAATGTTTCGAACCCAGGTCATGACTAATTGTGTGCTGCTTTTGAGATTTATGTTAAGATCAAATAAGATTGAATAGAAATTAAAGTCCTGTGAAGCAATATCGCTTACAAAGAACAGGAAGTTAATGACTGAAATTGCAGCGTTCGGCGCAAAGTTTATCACTTCTTTTCGCGCCATATTTCGGGTTTACTTCTTTAGAATTGAGAAAGATTTTTTGCGCGATAAAATTGTACGGATAAACATGTCTAAGGAAGACAATGAAACTAAAGTCGAAAACTTATTGGCTGGGGAACAAGCATTACCACAACAATCATCAGCACCCAGGTTAATTTGAAACCAGGTCATAACTCACTGAATACAGGACGATCTAGTTGTGACCTGAAGCTCTTTGGGTGCTGATGATCAATGTGGCAAAAGGAGAAACAGCTTATATGTAAGTCTTCAAATTAAGTTGGTTGTTGATACCAAAAATTTTCCACCACAAAAAATATTTCTTAAATTTAAGGCCTTTTCAATATGTAATTAGTAATTATCAAAACAACCTTATCTTCTGTGCTTTTAACTGGTTTGTTTTTCTGTGTGTACACGTGTGTTTGTGCAGAGTTTTCAAGTGTTTAAATGTGCTGGTGCTGGTGCTGCTGCTGCTGCTGCTGCTGCTGCTACTGCTACTGCTGGTGAGGTAAAAACTCTGACTGTTTTTGAAAATTGGTGCATCTGACGAAGTGGTGTATTGAAGTGAACACATCTGCAAATAATATCAATGATTTTAACTACTGACTGACTCGGCATTAAAAACTTACTTGCTGTGTGATAAAAAATCACTTAAAAACCAAAATAAATGTACGTGTACACACACACACACACACGCACACACAAATGCATGCATATGAGTAATACATATTTAAATGCACACATAAGTTTGTATATTTTTATGCTAGTACCCTGAAGAAAATGTCAGTAGAAAAACTCTAATGATTTACTATTGGCATGGTCACCAGTACTAGTGACATATTGTACCTGATGCAATGATTTTTTTCTGCTGATACTCAACATGTGCTGGTCATTGCAATGCAACTACTGACGAAGGAACTAGTGACTAGGTGGTTCTAATGCGACTACATGACAACCACGGTACTATTTTTTCTCTATAGACATTGTCGCTACCATGATAGAAATGTCAGTAGAGAAATTTGTCTACTCATTAACAGTATTGTCAAATCAACGTCTTCTTTCCAAATAAAAACTGTTTTTATTTCACGATTTTGGTGGGCGTACAAATTTCAACAATCACAACACTGGTCATAAAACAAGAAGCTGGAGACACCCTGTTGACAATTTGATAAAAAGTCACCAGGCGAAATATTTAGCGACTTGGAGCCACTTGCCTCTAGGTTTCCCTCAGGGTAAATATACAGACAGACAGACAAACAGACAGACAGACAGACAGACAGACAGACAGACAGACAGACAGACACACACAAACACATACACATCTATAGATATTCGATTAAATTGAGACACTTACTTATACAATTCGAGGCAGAGTATCTTTAAATTTAATGGCAAAAAAAAGAGAATTTAACAAATTTAAACTTTTATTTAAATGAAGGAAGAATAAGAAAACAAGAAGAAAGCAGGTTTTTGGTATAACAGAAACAAAAAAGACATGCAGAGGCATGCACTTCATAATATTCTGAGTTATATACTATAAGGAAACACACGTGCGCCATGCTTTTTTCAGCCAGCCATTGAGCCACGGCGAAACGTATGCCTATTAGACACCTAATAAATTAGAGCAAAATCAATAAGCTATTTCAAGAAGGAGGTATTAATATTATATTAAAAAGAAATAACTGATAGAAAAATATTAAAAAGGCAACTTGTGATCTATTTATGTATATTCAGTATTTTAATTGAAATTTCCGAAAAAAATTGTTTCTCGGTGCATTCGAACCCTGAACAAAGGCAGCCATCTAGACATGTAATGACATTTAAGAACTAGATTCACACATGATCATTGAGAATCTACATAAATCAAAAAGCACCTTTTTAAAGTATGACATATACAAATTTATTTTTACATTAAATACTTTGCAATTTTTCATAATTTTTGTCAGGTTTAAGTTTGATTCTGCTTTAAAGTTCTTTAAGTTAATTTCGTAGAAATAAATATTTAAATCTGGTTTAAACTCAGTGAATAAAAGTGGCAGAAAAAAAAATATTTTCTACTCCTTAGAGCATAACATAAGATGCCCAAAATGCTGCCGGCTGAAATGTCCTGGCTGCTGCAATGCATACTGCAGTAGTCACATCTGTAATTTTATATTAAACTTGGCAGTGTATGCTGTGTTATGTGTGTTTGTGCGCAAGAGAATGTGCGTTTTATGATGTTCACTTCCTGGTTGTTGCTTTAACAACATAACGCGGTATCTTTAAAGTTTCTATAATATATGTTCTGCATGTTGCTCTTTTTTCAAGTTTTGTTTTTGACTTTCAAGCATCTTTAAAACATTTTGACTGTCCTGCTCCTTCAGAGACTCACACAGCACAGGAGTTGATGAATAAAACATAGTTTGGTATACAGTTTTTTTTTTTTTAAGATGCTGCTCTCGTAGACATTCCCTTTGAAGGCTTTGTAAATAATTAAAGTGAGGATATTTTTAAAACGAAGAGTTTGCTTTAAAAGAAACAAATATTTACAACAGTTTTGTGCTGGAAAATTTGATTTAACTCAGCTCATAACTTAAAAGCTATAGTTATATATTTATAAGACATTTAAAAAATGTCTCGCAGCAGACTCTTTAAAATACAGAGCTGTAGTCTTTTCTTATTGTATAGAGCCAAAATTTTATTACTACGCCTGGATTTAAACTTCGTTAGAAGGTGGCAGTTTTTCGTCATCGTTTATTTAGACATTCACAAATTTCTGCAAACAAAAATAATTAATATTTCGTTTGTAGTTTTAATGAATTTTATTCCTCCTCAACGCTTTGTTTGTTTATCCTCTCAAACCTTTTGAAACCACCACCCGCAAGCAATTGTAAAACGTTCCACAAAAATGTTTTGTTTTCTCCGGCCACGTTGCTACAAAACAAATTGATTTGTTAAATTTCGCTACGAACTCTGCTCAAACCCTTTCGTTCAATACAACATTACAGCATAATCATTTAAAACTGACATCACGTTAGTCTTCAATATATCCATCTTTTGTTGCTGCATCAGCATGCGCTCATTTTTTCGCCCTTTTTTATAAAAGAAAAAAAATACGGGAAAAAGAGAACAGGATTCGTTTTACAAAGCAAAAATAATAGCAACAAAACATCATATGCCAACACCAATTAAATTCATTGCCAAACAAAAGACTTGTTTGATGTTTTTTAGAATAATTTTTTTTTCTCTTAAAATTGTATAGCAAAATCAAGTGAGGAACGAAAACAAAATAATATACAACTACAGCAAGTGGACATCTGAAGTGGAAGCTGATTTAAGAGCACAAGATATAGTTGCATATTTTTGCTTCGAAACTAAAAATTTGTTTCCAAATTTTACTCACGGTGTGCCGGGAAATAACTCTTTACTTTTGGATAAGACCGCTGTTAAAAGAGTGATTTCCATTAACACAAACTACACTAGAAAATATCCCCTTGGCGGTTGCCCCGAGGAGGATTGCAAAAATGGCGGAAACGCGTTTATGGGCGAACGGAGGGGAGTACAGAAATAATTTTGGTACCATTGGATAGGTATTGACGCCGCCTAACAGAATTTCGTAAAAAAAAGATGTTTACTCTTCACCCCTTGGCGCTACCCCAATTGCGCACTTTGGACCCTCGTGCGCATGCCCCATATGAAGTGGGGAATTTTTTTTTTGTGAAATCCTGTTAGCCGGCTTGAAGACCTTTCCTTCGGAATTTAGCTCTAATATTGAAATTTCCATTAAGACATTTATATATTTTTATATTTGGCGAGACTCAATAATAATACCAGTAGAAAATTAACAAAACAATTTTTATATTATTTATTATCCTTTGGAGCCAATTGTGCATCTCTACTGAAATATTCTTTTGTACAGCCGTCGTTCACTAAAGACCGATATCAAGGCTGTTAGCAAATCTCGTTATGGCCGTAGGTTTGATGTTACCGGGTTTCTTCGGATCCAACAACCCCTACCCAGGTATTTAATTCTGGATCTATACCCAGCACAACATTCGCTTTTTTCTCCTTATTAAAGAATCTGTAGGAATCACTGATTACCAATTTCCGCTTGTTGAGATAATAATTTAGCTTATTCATGAATCTTGTTTATAGTCTAATATTCTTCCTGCTGAGGTTTGCAATATTCTCAGACTTTACCTTGCTGTATCCATTAGCTTTTTTGCCTGCCTCAGGGCTATTAAGTGGTCAGCAAGGCTTTCTCCCGTTGTTATAGAATTCTGCCTCTCAAACTGTTAATAAGCTTGCAGCACGTTTCAGGACCTATAAGAGACCCTACTGCGCCCCCTTTGGCTTAGCAGTCTGCCCTTTCGTTGTACTTAGTTTCCTGATATCCATATAAGAAGTAATCTCTTGCTCAAAGACAGGGTCTGATGAGGTTCGTAACATTCTCAAACTTAAAAAACTGAAAGGAGTAAGATGTTAGAAATTTTAGAGCTGCTTGACTTCCAGAGAGCATGCATATGCCGGCCATAGATATATTACTATGCAAGCCTTGCTCCTCTGCCTAAAAACTATGGCTGTTTTCCCCGACTTCTGAAAGTTGGTTTCAACTATTCTATTTATTACTGAGTTTTGAGCAAAAATGTGTACTAATTATTAGTTTTAATTTTATGAACTATTATAAAAATATGTATCAATAAGATGTTTGTCCATGCAGTACTGTAAGCAACGACTTGATACGAAAACATGTGTTGAGTTTTTTAGATACATTTTCTATGTATTAAATTTGCATTTTATTCGCCATTTCCTTTCTAGACTTCAATACTCATATAGAGAAAACAGAGATATATTAAAGAGAGTTCGCTCTCCACCTGGTCGTGCTCCACAGCCAACATTCTCCCAACCGTCCGATTTTACTTCCTCAAAATTGGGAAAGATCTTTTTCTGGTAAAATTGTAGTGATCAGCATTCCTAACCAAGGCAAGAAAATTAAAGTTAAGTATTTATTGGCCTTTTTTAAGAATGTTGATCCCTAAAATTTTACCACAAAAAGATCTTTCTCAATTTTGAGGAAATACAATCAAACCCAAGCCCAATTAATTCACTAAAGATTTCTGTGAAAAAATCATGCAACACAAAACTGTACCAGTAAAAAAATTGAGTAGATGCAGAGTACTTACTATAACGACAATTTGTTAGCGAATACAAGAACCTTCCAAGAAAAAGCTATCGGGAGTTTGAATTTGAACTATGCTAAAGAAAAGTATAACTTAATACTTTACAGAATACCATAAGAAATTTAAATTAATATTTGTAAACAAGTTTGAACAGTAGCAAAAGTTTTGTGAAGAAAATGTATTTGCAATAATTTGTTAAGGAAAAATTGTTCATAGAAATCTATTGTTTTCAAAAAAAAAAAAAAACATTTTTTTCGAAAAGTCTCTTAACCAGAAATAAATTCTGTAGAGAATTTTTTTAAGTAAAATTTTATATTATCAAAAAAAACCTGAGAAGTTAAAGAACAGCCAGTGTTCTAAAACACCAGTTTTCCCTTCACATGCGCTTGGTCTTGTTTTTTTTTTTGAAGGGTGCCAATTAAAAAAATTGATTTAACATACACTCTTCCCTTTGCACATGTCGACAGCTTTAGAATTTTGATGACCAGCAATATGGTCATGTTGGTGGCAGTAATAACGTTGCTGTTCTTTTTCCTTTGTGTTTTGTGTGTTTTTGTAATAAAAACGATTTTTTTTAAATACAATTGCTTTGCATGGGTATTCATTTATATGAACCTGACACAGACGTTAGATAAATTGTTTGAGGGATTTTTTTTTTTTTTTTTCATTTTTAGTCGAAATTTTCAGTTTGAGGTGTGTGAAAAAATGCAGACATTTTAAAGTAAATAATAACAAAGTAAAATGCTTTCAACCCGGTTTATTTTATGTTGGCTTTGGTAACCTGCCCTATCATTTTATAGCACTTAAGCTGCAAACGTTTAAAAGCAAATCATAATGAAAGGCTACAGCATTTAATGAAAAATTTAGAAGATGGCTGTTAAAAAAGTGTAGGGGTTTTGCTGGCTAAAGGAAGCATGTGCTTATAATTTGAGGGCTAGCATGCATGAATTGGTGAGCGGTATTAATTGATTGGCTGAGTTCCTGGTTCTAGTGAAAGCAATACAAAACATTTCCTTTGTAAATGAAGGCTGTAATTTTTTTAAATATTATTCTCTTAAATTTTGCTCTACAAAACCGTAAAAATATTAAATTAAAAAAGAAATGTAAATGTTTTTGATCTCTTGTTCAGTCTCTGTAGTTTATTCTTCAAAAATTGAATTTGCTGTTGCCTACATTTTTGAAATTATGTTGCTTTTTTCACGCTAATCTCTTCTTCGTTCTTGTTTTTGTTTAAGTTAAGCCCGTTAACATACAAAATCCCTTACGTTTTTAGTACGACTTATTTTTTTTTTTTTTTTAATTCTATGGCATCAACTTTGTACTCTAAAACAATTGATTTTAGTTTTTGTTAACATAAGCTTTTCATCATCAACATCAGCCAAATAGTAAAGGGAAAAAATCAAGCAAAAACCAGCAAATAACTTGATACCTCGACACATGTATGGTTGAGTTTTTTTCACAACACATCTAAACAAACAATTTCATGTGTTTTTTCTTTTGCCTTTTTTAAATACAGACATAAAATAGAACATAAAAAACATTTACTTTTAGACATTGAAAGCTGGTGGTATTAAATCTAACATGCAATCCAATTAAGCAAAGCAATATCCTGCAAAAAAAGTAACAAAAAAAAAAACACAAAAACTAACAAAATATATTGCAATATACTATCAATTAAAAGATTGATGTGCTGGAACAAAAGCGCTAAAAAAATGCATGCAAATGTATGTTAAAATGGTGGCTGAAAATAATTTTGAAAAAAAAAAAAATTTGTAAATAAAATATTATCAAAACACCTAAAAGTAAGCAATGCATAGTTGGCATATATTATTTTAATTTCCATGCTAAAACTATTTTGTTTTCATATAAATAACAATTTTTTGCATAACTGCTATACAATTTTGTAAATGTTTTTATATAAAAAAAAAAAAAAAAAATTTCAAACTAGAGAAATGAGTTTAATTTAAAATTTTTTATAACTTGCAATTTTGTTTAAGTAAATTGATAATAGTTATTAAAAATACAGAAATTGAAGATCTATATTGTTGATGAAATTTTTAAATTATGTTGAATTATGTTGATGTATGTTTGGACTTTACATGTCTGCCTGCTATAAGCCGGTCACCAAGAGACCTAAAGAGTTCCAGGTATGCATTTAAACTAATATCTAAGCTATACTTGTACTGCTATTACCAGCGACGCTGTTGTTTTCGATCTTGATAATTTAATATGACAGCCTGAAAATAGGCAACATTTTTTCTTATATAAGAGACAAGTACTCCAGATTTAACAAACAAAAAAAAAAAAACTAAAGGATTTATGCTAAAAACTGTTACATTTTATGTAAATGTAGATTATATTTGTTATTTTCCTTGAATTTAATTTTGTTGCCATTTCAAACAATTCATTTGCATATGACCAACTATTATGTCATGTCCTTGGTCACTTAACTACACCTTGGGCATGAGCAGAGTAACGCACAAATGTCATCTAACTTGCAGTTTGCACATCTTTAATGCTATTTTGTCATTTTGGTTTCTCTCTATTTTATCTTCCTGGTTCCGCCTTTGCTTGTAGTCAATGTCCTTTGTAAATGCATGCCTTGCTTTTGAATTCTTTTTCTAACCATTGTTTATATTTTACCAACAAGATGTATGCATACAAACCTTAGGTTTTGATGTTTGCTTTCAGAGTTTACCGGAGAATTAAAATAAAATATAAATATTGCAATATTTAATTTTTCCTCAAAGCTAGTTTTGCATTTAGACGAGCAGCATATGAAAATAAAAAAAAGTTGTAGAAATTTTATTCGGTTTTGCTTGGAAAGTTATTTATCCATTCAAATACCTTGTGTTTGTTATGGGTGGAGCATGGTTTTCCTTAAGTTTTATACTATTTCACTCCCTGTATTGGTGCGAGGTTATTTTTTCTCTTTTATTTTTATTTTGCGTTGTAACAATGGTTAATGCACTCTTTAATACATACATGTAAATTATATAAAAATTCTTTGCATACTTTGAAGGTGAGCTCTTTATTTTTCAAGTGTTGCATATTTCTGGAGACTAAAACAGTTGCATGTGATGTATTCATGTTGAGCAATTGCTTTTTGTTGAAGTATGAAATCGCATTAAATTAAATTGTGGCCTTTATTTTAAATGCAGTAGAAGGATAAGATAATGGTTTGAGTTATTTTTTGCCTACTAATTTTTTTCATTTCCGAAATATTTTATCTTTTAGCAAACAAATTGTGCGAAAAGTTTTCGTATCTTCTCTAAAGTCAACTAACAGTTACCTTGAACTGGAAAATATTAGAAATCTCCACTATTTTAAGAAATCGATAGTTTTATTGCGTTTAATAAAATTTATTTTTCTTATAAATTTCTATTGCTGTAGTTTTCAAATAAAATATTAATTCAACTTCATAGTTTAGTAAACTCTCCTTGTATTTACATGTGATTTGAAAACGTTGTTTAATAATAACAACTCTATAAAATTTTTCTCTTAAAAGCATGCTGCTTAAAATACCACATCTAGTTTATTTGTTTCCATCAGTGTTGAAACCACTCATTTAATTTTATAATATGTTTATTTATCTTGTAACTGTTATATATTTTTAACAGGCGTCTCAAAACTTTGTGGCTCATAAATGTCAGCTACAAACAATGCTTTAAGTTTGCTTTTTATAGAATGCATATAAAACATGTTTTTCAAAATGAAAACCATGTTATCTTATTTAGTCAAAAACATTTAATTTGCTGATTATATGTATTTTCATTTTATTTCTTTTCTCCCTTTCTCTCTCTCTCTCTCTCTCTTTCTGTCTCTAGCGATGTTGCAATTTTTTTTAATCCTTACATTTTTCAGAACTTTTTGTTTTAACTAAGTTGAAACTATAGTTGTTGCTGTTGTTAGTTGGTTTTTTCCAGTCATAGTTTTGCTCATTGTGGTCATGAGATGTCAGCCTAATTTAGTTAAAAAACTAAAGCAGTAAAATAGATTTATGGAGGTTGTTAAATTAAAAAAGAGTTCTTTAAAGAGAGGACTTTGACTAACAATGTTAAGCATAAATTTCAGTATATTGTTGTTGTAGGTTACAACAAATTTAGAAATATATGCGGCGAAATTCTAAAATCTTTGCCATCTATGGACTTAATCAATTCAACAAATAATGCATTTATTTATGATTTGAAATCTCAAATCATCAAGAGCAGAAACAAAAATATAAATCAAAAGTATGTAATAGCTTTTAGCCTTTAATTTCTAATTGGCAGGCAAATTTTATTTACAAACATGATGAGTCCTGCAGTTTCGCATCAAATCATAAAGCAACCATTTTGTTTTTGTGATTCCCAATAATTTCAATTGCAGGATTTGCCCATGTAAAATGTAACGAAAACAAAACTTCATTACCAGAATTTGTAATTGCCTACAACGGTTTAGAGTAGGCAATTAAATATAGAATTTATGTGAAAAGCTTAGCATAGTTTTAGGATGCTATAAAATATACAAAACTTAAGTATAATTTTTTGGTAAGCCCCAAACATTTTCAAATAAAAATTAATTTTCATTATTTGCTAAATTTTGTTACATTCGTTTTTTTTTTTTTTTTGCTAATACAAATCTATGTCCTTTTAAATGCGTTATTTGCATAAAACTAATAGAAAAAATAACCCTAAAACTTAATTTAAATTATATAAAACTAATGAATATTTTAATATAAACTCTTTTGTGCGACAAAAAGTTGCGTGTTGTTGTGTAGTTTATTGCCTGGGTTTAAAATGAAATGTTTAAGCTGATTCATTGCTGTTAGTTTTTGGTTTTTATTTAATGTTGCCTTTTATTCTATTATTGTTAAACCCTTCAATTTATATTGTCAAATCATGTCAATCATGCATTAGCGCGCTCAATATTTTAAATGTATTGAATATCTAATTGCAATTGTCATTAAAAACAATTACAAATTTCGTGTTTTTTATTCCTCTTTTTTTGCAATACCCTACTTCAAGTAGAGGAGATTTCTCAACAGGTTTTACAACCTAAAGCATAAAATTCATTAGTTTGCAAAATGATAAGCAGCCTTTAAAATTATTTAACTAATCAAAAGACGTATGCAAAATTAAAAGCATAGATAACATTTGCAAAACCATAAAAAATGTTCTATTAAATGTCTGTATATGGCACGTTTTTTTTACGTAAAAACGAAACTTGAAAAAAAGGACATTCGGCAGGTAGACAATTCCTTAAAGTGATGGCAATAAAATTTATAACACAGTTTAATAATATGCTTCTACAACTTTATGCGAATTTGCATTGATTTTCGATCAATATTGGGGCTTAAATTTTATAATTAAATGTGTTATAAAAGTTTTATGTATAAATTTTATATGAAATTTAGGCCGTCGTAATTGGTCAGAAATTAGCAACTTAAATTTGCTTTATCTTTCTACTGGCACTATTAGTTTTTGTCATAAATATTTCTTTCTCTATTGAGTTTCTAGCATAAAGGATGTATGGCGGCTACAAAAATTCCTTTAGCCGTTATTCAGTACAAGTTTTGATAAGGTTTTATTACAAATACTGCCGTAAAAAAAAATTATAAAAAAAGGATATATGGTAACTACTCGAATTCCTTTACCAATTGCCCTGAGATCAACACGAGGAGTTGGTATTAATATTCTGGTATTGATATTCTTTTTGTTAAAATTAAGGAGCTTTTAAAATTTAGTAAAGAAAAAGGATATACAACGCCAACGCTATAGTCCTTAGCGTTTGATTTGAATTTGATAACAGAAGTTTATGTTGCTATTCTACAAATGTTATTCATTTTGTTTTAATAAATACTACTGATTATATTGAGTTTAGAAATAAGGCAATGGTGGTTTTCCAAAAAAAAAAAAAAAAAACAACAAACCATAACTTCCATTATTTATGTATCATTTATGTTTCCTTTCAGATAACTTGACACCAAATAATGCAGAGGAGGTACTAAAATTTGCCCGAAAGTGACGAGCTATATAGTACCTCAAGCTATAAAAATTTTACAGCGCGTTAGCTTTAAGCCGTTACCCGATTTTAAACTACAAGCAGACAGTATAAATGGCGGGTAAGTTTCTTCTTTCACTAAATTTAATAAAACAAAGAAAAGGACACTCAGTAGTAATAAGCCAAAAACGCATGTTAGACATTTGCGAATCATTATTTATGATTTTTGTTTTGGTGTTTGGTATAATTAATGTATAAAAAATTTTGTTTAAGACTTCTCCCTTGTTATGTGTTTTGAAACTTTTTTAAACTCTTTATTTTTTTTTTTTGCGAAAAAAGGATTGTATGTTCTTGCATTATTGTGAATCAAACTTTGCTGAGAAGTTTGCTACACTGTTTTTTAAGTTCTTTTAAATTTTTTTTCTAGAATTTTGTCAACATTAGCTTATTGATTGTGTAATTAAAAATAAAGGATATATGGCAAAATCCCCCAAACTTACTTTGTGTACAATAAAATTTGGAATAACATTTAAGTACTTTATTTGACAGGTTGTGAATACATATTTAGTTGCCAGGTAGTGCATTTCGTAGGTGTACATTCAATATCCTGCTATATTGTCCTCGCCATATATTTTTAGGCATTTAATTTAAGTGACTTTTTTTCAAAAGGCTCCTTTTTTTCTTTTAACTATTTTTAACTTTATTTACTCTATAGCATTTTATTGCTGTAGTTGCAAGAGCCTGAGTAACAATAAATGTATACAGTATCCATTGCCATGCCTAAATGCCTGCCTCAATTTCTATCATGCATAACCAATGAAATTAGAATCACTTGCATGGCAAATCGACAATTGTGCATAATAAAATAGACGAGCAACAGCAACAGCAGCAACAACAGCAACAACAACAACAACAATGCCTGTGCAAAACAATAGCAACAACAAAACAGTTGTACATGTAACAAATGGTTTAAAATACAAGTGCAATCTATTAAAACTACAATGCAATTTGTTACAATTACAGAGAAAAAACACAATTATAGCAACAAAAAAAAAAAAAAAAAAACAACTAAACACATGCAAGTTGATATGGAGAGTAAATAAACAACAACCTGTGATGCCATTAAACTGCAGCCACAAACAGGGGCCATCACTTTATAGATGGGAATTTTAGAAAAAATTATTAGAGCATCTTGAGGAATAGTTCAGATCTATTTCATAGTTTTTGGAAAATTATTTTACAAAATTGGAGACTTAAATATATATTTATATTTTTTTTGCCTCCGAAGAAATTAATAAAAACACCCTACACCCTGTTAAGGCGCTTTCTAACAGCGTTTAATGTACAAATATCTACTATTGAATTACTACTACCACACGCTACTTTGTAACATCAATGCAAATACGTTTTGTCAATAAACACAGTGTTCGTTAAATGCGGTTGTTGCACTATTTGAAAACATATGCCAACTTTAGTGAAAAAAAGAAAGATGAGGCTGAGTTCTGTTTTGCCCGTTTTATTTCATTTTGTAATTTTAATTGGCAAGAGTTGTGCCAGCCATAAAAGTTGAGGTAAATGTATGGCATTTTGTAATTTTTATTTCGTTTTCAATTTACTCCTTGAGCATGTTTTTTTCTGCCAATCATTACAAGATGATGTGACATGTATTGTAATGACTTCAGCCGAGGTAACAACAAATGTGTTGTGAAAAGTTGATTCCTTCTTTTCCTGATAATTTACTGCGGAGGCAGTTTAAGTGTTGTTGATATGCCACACTTTGACGCTCTGCTTTCTGGACTAAAGAGGTGCAGGAAGTAGGGGTTAGCTTAGCGACTGTAATATAATCCCGTAGTCATCTGTGTCAAAAGATCTGTAGGCATTGCACCTTTCGGTGTTGCTGTGCATCATTATAAGTTGAAAGTATTTTTCTTTCGTGCAAACATATAACCATGCAGCATTTTGTCTGCAGTCTGCAGAAACACCCAGAGCCTTCGACAGGAATCGAACCTGCGACCTTGAAAATTCTCATAGGGCACTCTACGAATTCAGACTGAAACGTAATGAATGTGTCAAATACCAAAATATCATTTGGCCCGAGATAACAATATTGGCGTGCTACAGCAGACTGTGTTGTAGTATTTGAAGCTTAAATTGCAACCTCAGTAGGTGATTTCCATTCGGGGACTGTGGTGTGATGATTTGCTTCTAGGACATGGTAGTTCTTATAAACACGATTTCTTCTTCTCGTATATCCTTTTTTTTATAAAATATTTTTAAGAAATAACAGCCATGACAGTTTGTTTGCTAAGTTAAATTAATGCTTAAAGAACTGTGGGACCTGGCGCAAAGCTTGCTTACAACAGCAACAAACGCAAAAATTCAATTAAAAATCAATTGGATGTTGGTGAGAGGAAATATATTCCAATCAACAGAGAAATTCTGGAATAATTTTTTATAAAATATTTTTAACCCTTAAATGCATGAATTTTCCAAATACGCAGAAAAAAATATATAGTATAAAATTTTACTTCCTAATGCATTAAAAAAAAATTAAAAATCAGTAGTGTGTAGAATGGCTAAGCACTGCAGTGTAGAAACAGTATGCAATTATTTGCTGATGATCGTTGTAACTAGCGGAAGTGAAACCAGCCAGGTTGTGTTTCCGCAACCAATAAATCTTTAACCTTACTTTTCTTGTCTTCGCTAAAAGTGTTGGTCCCTACAATTTCATCACAAAAAAATCTTTCTCAGCTCTGAGGAAACAAAAATTGGACTAAGGATCCATAGAGTAATTAAAAATTAAAAATCATAAAGTTAAACTACAAAGTTAAATAGAAAGTTTAATTAAAGCCATGATCATAATTCACATAAAATCATTGCTTTTTACCTCAAAGGGTGGTGAACACAGTGGCAGTAAGCCACATTTTTTTTAGCTTTTGAAATCCTTAGAAAAACTTCAATTATTTTTTAAAATTAACTACATGCATAAATAGATTTTCCCTCTCATAAAAACTGCTCAAAACAAAACCCATAAAAAGGAAGCCCATGATAAATAAAATGGGAAATCCTTGAAAAAATTTTTTTTTTTCAAAATTATAGAAGAATTTAAAAATACGTTAGAAACCATAGAAAAAACCCCTAAGAAAATAAATTGGGAAAAAAAGAATCATATAAAAGAGTGTTTTTCCACATTTTAGCCAACACATGCACAAGTGTTAAACACAATATCATTGAATTGAAAAATCAAAAAAAAAACCTATTTGATTTTATATACATATGTATGTATACACAAGCATGTAGAATTTTATGTGCATGTGTGAGTGTAAGTTTATAGTTCATGAAAATCGCATTATTTCCGTTAATGTTTTGGCACGTTTCTACTGCAAAAGTATGCGCATAAATCAGACGACAAACTCAACTCAACTCAAACTTTAACTGATGTGAACTAAAGCCCCTCTCTCTTTCGTATGTTAATGCCTGTATATTGCTACAGTAGCAACAGTAGACAAAAAAAAAAAAAAAAAACAAGAAGAAACAAAACCACCCAGCTACAAATATTCATAAATATTTCCACAAATACATGTACTTTCGCAAAATGTATGTTAGTTTGTTACATTGCATGAATTTCTAAATATGCTGCTTGGCAGCATAAAAAAAAAGAAAATGCCAGTGGTTGCTAGCAGATGATGATGATGACGACGATGAGTGTGGAAATTTCACAAGGAGTTGCTGATTCAATACCTGCAGCAAAGAAATGTTTTGAAATCGAAACCCTGGAGAAGAAGCTGGATATAGATAAAAATATTTTTTTTCCTCTTTGTGACCGAAGCACGGGACTCAGGCAACGACTTTTCTTTTAGAGATTTTGTTGCTGTAATTACTGCAGGAATTCATGCCATATTTTAAAGAATTTTTGATAATTTCAGACACACTCACACAAATATTTTTGCTTAAACAAAGTGACCTCCAAACTCCTGTTGAATTTTTTTTTCGGGCAAAATACCTAAATGTAAAGAACATTTACAGCAAATTTGTGTTTAAAAACGGGAAAGCAGGTGATTTTTTGTTAACCAAATAATTGTTCGCTGTAAATTTTGTATCTGCTCGCTGAGTAAACTTAACCTCAAAATATGTTGTTGTGAAATTTTATGCTTTATGCCTGTACGTTTTAGCCTGTTTTTTTCATTCGTTGTTGTCCCTTGTTGCAGCCACGTGAATTTCTATGAAATTTTAAATGATTTTATCTATAGTGGTCACGTTTTTTTTCTCGAAAATATTTGTTTGTGTATGGCTGGGCCTCAAATAATTTGATTTTGCACTAGCATTTGCTGTTCATGAATTCCAGTTTAACTTGTAAGCATTTAAGCTTCAGCACCTTTAAGAATTTAATTGTGAACTTCACGGCAAGTCCTTTTTCCTCTTCAAGTAACAGTGGTCCAGATATAATTGTTTTTAGCATTTAAGTATTTAACTGCCCATAAAAGCCTGGAAAAAGTGATTTTGCTGAAATTGCCTGCAAAACAGCATTGATTTTTAAACCACTTCTTACTTCCAAAAAATATCATCTCACAATTTTCCCCTCATTCCACTGTGTAATAAAGTTACTTTTGTCTTCTGCCAAATAGAATTTTTATGCATACACTGTGTTGAGCATTGACTACAAATTTAAGTTTATTTTGTCTTTCTTGTTCTTTTTTTCCTCTGTCTGTTAGAAAAATGCCATATGGCTTGATGATCCTTGCTACTAACATTATGCCTTTTAACATTATTCTTGTTGTTGTGTTTGTTTGTTGGAAAGAAAAAATTTTTGCTGCTATTTCAACACAATTGTCATGTTTGTCAGGCAGTTTGCTGCTATAAACTTTAGATAGATTTTAATGCTTTTTTGTTTTAACCTGGGGTTTTTTCTTTTTCAATTTTTCTAGCAAACAAGTACTTTTTATTTTTCTTTTTGCATTATTTTTGTTCATATTTTCTTATTTACCTTCTTATTTAATGCTTACTTAAATGGCAAGAAGATATGATGTATGCACATTTGAGAGTAAAAATATAGGAATATTTCACCGAAAAGATTGTGACGAAAGAAAAGAAATTAAAGTATGAAAGCAAGACAGATAGACTAGAATTCTTTTTTTTTCTGATTCTAAGACTCGGCTGTAGGCAGATTGTATACTCAGAAATTTTTGTTAGTAAAATTAACTGAAAACACTTTTTCAAATAAATGAAACTTCATTTAAAACCCGTCGTTCTTATTATTCATTTAAATTTCTAATTACTTCACTTGAATTTAAATGCTAAAAAATCTACGGAACCCATTTGGTAAAAATTAAGATTTTTCCTTTATTACAACTGTCAAATAATTAGAGTGTAAACAACTTGTACACATTTTTTTCATGTTTTCTCTGGTGATGATTTTTTTTTAATTATAGCTTTCTATCTACATAAATTATCTTGTTTTTCAATTCTCTTATGTACATTCGAACATCTGAAATCACCACTGCAAAGTAGCTGTCATGCCTGCTCAGCCCTAGCAACAATCAGAACAAATTCAGCAACAATCAATTTAAGTATAGAGTGTGTATGTATGTGAAAATAAATTATAAATATGTATATACATATTAAAAGCTTGGTTCCTTCGTGCATGTGTAACATAAGTTACTAGTGTCATTATTAACTGTGACCCAAAATCGGTATTTATCTGTTGTTAGTTTATTAAGCAACTGTACAAATCAGTTAAAATTAAAATTTCATTCATTTTTAAACGTTTTGTCATTTAAAAATAACTGCTTTGATTACTGCTGGAATAAACTACGGTCAGGTACTGCAAAAATATGCTGAGTGTAGTAGCACTGAGAGCAAAATACTTATTAAACTCCACTACACATGTCAAGAATTGGTTGTTAATACTGCTGCGCATCCTGAGCAGTATTTTCAATAACAATATTTACTTTCAATTGTCAATAGTTTTATCGGGCTTGAGTTCGATTTTACTTTCTAGAAAAAAATGACAAAGATTTTTTATGCTACAACTGATTTTTGATCAACATTTTTGAAGATGACAAGAAAGTTAATGCTGAAGACTTACTGGCTGGGGCACATACCATTGTTGACAATTGTAAGTCATATATTTCGAATATAAAGTTTAAATTGAAATTTGTTTTCTTTTAACGTTTTCCGAGTCTGCTAATGAGTTGAAGAACATCGACGACGAAATGTCGGTAAACAAAAAGACAGAAAACATTAATAAGGTCTATTTTTAGGCCCAAAATAATGCATTTCAATTGGCTCCTATAGCAAATAATTAATTTAATTTATTTTTGAAGAGTTATTTTATAAAGTAAAATTAACGGAAACATTGCAAAAATTACAAAAAATCATATGCGAAATTTTTGTACAGTGAAATTATGGACAGTAGGTTTAAGAATAGAAAATATTTCGAAGGAATATTTTAAAAGCTAAATTACGGAAGGAAATTCTTGAAGGAAGGCTCCTTAAACAAAAATTGAAGAAGACAAATATTGTAAAATAGAAAAATTATGTTATGTGTAAAAAGTTCTTTTAACTAACACAGTTAAATGTTAAACAGTGCTCGTTTTTCAATCTCTGCTAATTGTCATTGCATTTTGAATTAAGATTTCTTGCTGCCATTTTTGTTATTTCTGTTGATGTATATTATTATGAGCTTATAAGTGGGCGTGTAATTTTCAACAATTTTCTAAATTTATATATTCAAATGTGTGTTGTGTGTAATATTGTTTTTTTTTTTATAAACAACTGCTGCAAGCACTAGAAGTCGCATTTGCAGCAGCTGCAGCATTTGCCTTGTAAATTTATTTTGTTCATATTGTGTTTTTTCTGTTGGCACATTTCTACGGCTAAGGTTTTGTATTTGTTTTTCTTATGCAAGCGCACACATGCTGGAAATTCTTGTATGTACACGCACACACACACACACACACACATTTTTTTAGTTTTACTTTAAAGGTTGAATTTCTGCCACTTAAGCTTAAGCGTATGATCGTTTATGCATGAGTTCACTTTTGTGCATGTGTGTATAAGCTGCTCCTTTTTTAAGGATACTCCCAGTTTTTCTTTCACTCTTTTAAGTTAAGTATAAGTTTTTTTTTGTTATTGTAGTTATTATTACCATCTCTTACAATTAAGAGGAAAATTTCTACACAAACGTGTTTTCGGTGTGCTTGAGTAATTTCGTAAGCGTGTGTGTGTGTATTGAATAATTCTGTGTTTGATTGTATGTAAAATTGTATGACTTTTAATTGCACTGTTTGTGAGAGAACACATTTGCTTCATTTTTATTTGTATGAATGTATATGCGTGTGTATTTTTTTTTGCAATTATGTAAATTTGCCTGTTGTTTTATGAAATTTTCTTATCAAAATTAAATGTCTAGCAAATTATTTGTCTGTTTGTTGGAGCTGAGTGATTGTTTTCAAATTAGATTAGGTATAAAAAAAATGTATATTATGGAAAATGCACATACGTATTTTTGTATGTATGCGAGGGTTGCATTTTATGTTTCGGTATTCGGCAGCCCTAGTGTTGTAATCTTTTAACTGACAGCTCCAACGTAAAGTTGGACATTTTTGAGGTTATACGTACTCAGAACGTTTGGACATGCGAGCGCCATTTATGTTGTTTACAGTAACTTAAAAGATTCATCTCGGCTCAAAACTGGAATTAAAGCGTGAACATTTTTGTGCGATTAGTTGTTACAAATTTCGATGTGGATTAAATCAGCAACAATGCATTCATGCACTTAAGTTAACTTTTGTCAGTGAAGTTCCCTCAAGTACCAGTACTTATCGATGTTATGGTGAATTCACTCCAAGGATTTTGCAAAGGTCATCCAAAATCAGTTGTTATTACGTAAACCATTGATGCTGTGTGCCAACTGAAATTGCAAGGTCGTCATGTGATCTATTATCAAGGTTATATCAACACCTTAGGCATTAATAAGAGCAGCACACATTCCATATTGCATAAAGATTTGACGACGAAAAATTTTTTTGCTTGTTCGATTTCACACTATTTGTTAATCACTCAAAACCAGGCTCGTGACGACTGGTTGAAAAACATGCTCAACAAATACGATCGCAGTGCTTCGACACACGTCTGTGACATCGTGACAGGTGATGAATCATGCATGTACGCCTTTGAGACCGAAAGTAAACAGCAGTCGACCGTATAGATGTTTCAAAATAGCAGAATCCAACAAAAGTTGTTCGCGCACGACGCACTTCCAAGCAACTGGTCACCTGTTTTTGTTGTTTTTTTTTTAAACTGTACGTAACGCAACTAAATCACTTAAACAACACAGAACAGTCAATTCTGAGTATTACACAGCGAATTGTTTGCCAGTTGTCTTGCAATAAATCAGGAAAGCCAAGCACAGAAGACGAATCACTCTTCCCCACGACAATGCGGTCTCATACACATCGTCTCAAACAGATGCGTTTGATTTTATAAATCATCCGCCAAATGGCAGAGAATGGCTTCTTTTTATTCACGTAAGTAAAAAATCAGCTGAGAGGTCAACGTTTTTCGACACCTGAAAAGGCAATGGCTGCATTCAGAATGCATGTTTTGGAGATACTTCAACCAGAGTAGAACAAGTTTTTTGAGATTAATTTAAACGCAAGCAAAAGTGTAAAAACGGTCATTTAGGACGGTTGAAATTTTTTCTTGTGCTCTAATCCCGCAATATAACCCTCGTATGTGTTTGATGCAGCTGGCTTCTGAGTATGTACTCTATTTGCTTGGTATATAATTAAAAATATATGTCGAAAAATTAAATTTTCTTCATAAAAGCAAGTGCGGCAACCAGGGTTTCAAGGAGCGAATTTGTGGAAGCTGAGTCTAGCTCAAAAAAAAAAAAAAAAAAAAAAAATTCCAGAAGCCAATTAGAAGCTCAAAAAAATTGTTTACGAAAAACCAAGCAGAAATCTCAGTTTTTTATAGACATATTTGTAAAAGTCGTTATATACTACAAAACAAAACAGAAAAATTGTTTAAGACACTTTTTGCGTTTTGATCAAAAAATGTTTTTGTGAAGTAATTTTTTATAGAATATTTTTAGTAAATACAAATGCATAGCAGAATTTATGCAAATAATGTTATTCTGACAGAATTTCTTTGTGCAAAAAAACTGGTGCTGGAAGACAAGCTTTGCTTGAAGCTAAAATTATGACCGGAAGATTAAATTATCCTTAATAGTGAAAAATGAATTTGTTTGGGCATTCTTAGTTATGATAAACTATTTTTGTTAAGCCTCTTAAGTAAGTGATTTGAAGAAGTGGTTTTCATCAGCTCTATCAATAATAATTTTAATACACTTGTGTTAAAGGCATGACTTTGTCACAGCATGTATTCATGTAGAATTTTTATAAACATTTAACCGCAATAAGGTTTGCCACAAATTTTATTACATTTACTTTATGACATTTACAACTTTGTATGATGAACATAACATAGAGTTCAACTACTACATATTGAGTCCTTATGGAAGTGCAATATTGTTTCAGATTACAGAGGGGAAGGTTACCGCTGGCTGAAAAACGTGATTTCTTCATGAAGTTGTCTCTGGTGAAATTTCTTAATTTTTCAATAACAACTGTCTGACTTGCTGCAATATAATTTAATAACTTACTTTTTAGTTGCTGTTTTGCGGGGTATTACTCCCAATTTTTTTTTTTTTTTTTGTTGCGTTTGAAAAATACAGGGCCAACCAAAACCAATATATGCATGCACAGTTTAATGTCATTCATAATGGCGGTAGTCATCATAATTTGATGGGTATTTTGTTGCAACTTTGTACTTTTACGACCCTTATCCTGCCTTCAACTCTGCTGCTGTCAGTACTAAGTCAAAATGTAGTTAAAGAAACCAAAAAAAAAAACCAAAACTCCTTCACAAACGAATGAAAAAAAAAATCAGCCTCTGTTGTTAAGACAAGGAGAAACAAAGTTACTGGAATATAAAGAGAATTGAACATGCCTCAGAGAACCGTGCTACTCAACAAGACAGTTTATAGACATTTTCCAATCGTGTGTGTATGAATATTTTTATGACTGATGGTAAATAACTTTAAGCGACAAGTTACTAGTCATCGATAATAAAATAAGCAGCAGAGCAAAAAAAAAAAAAAACACAAAGCACAAAACACAAAAAGTGAAACTAAGTAAATGAATTTTGTTTTCGTTATTTGGTCTTCCTCTAGCAACATGTGTGTTTTGGAGTATTTCACGAAATTTTGCAATAACATTATTTTCTTGTGGTTAGTTTCAACGTTTTTATGACAGCTAATGCAAATATATGTGGGTACTAGAAATGAATAATATTTCTGTAGCTAAAAAAATTCCCAAAAATTAAAATCGTTATTTATCTGGGCAAATCATTGCTGTTTAGATACACAAACATATAATACTTTCCTTCACACATTCTAGTACTTTTACCTTATCTAGAATAAAATAAATATTTAGCTATGCACGTAAAAAAAATGGTGGAAATAACCATATGCATATGTTAACAATATTAATTGTTAAATAAAACATGCACATTGTTACTAATTCCACTTTCAGTGACTGGGTTATTGTGGCAACTAAGCATGTTATTGCCATTTTCAGCCACATCGTTGCCATATCCAACAATACCAAACTATTTTTTCATTATAAGATGATTGCAGTTTTTCCAAGAATATTAAAAAGTACTTGACATATTTTTTTTTTTGTAGGGGAGCCAAAATAAAAAACATGTCAACGTTTGTACTTATTAATCCTTAAATTTAATCAAAAACACTACAAAATATCCACGCTCTTTACAAAAGTATTTTTCTTATAAAAATTAACTTGCCCTGGGTCATTTAAATGTCTGCATTCTTGTTTGTTTGCTTGTTAAATTTGCCGATTTTATTTGTCAAACATGATTTGAGTTTTCGAATTCTTTGAATTCAATAGTCTATTTCTTCTTTGGTACTCAGGCATAAATTTCAATGCCATTGTCTATATACATACATATTCATGTTTTTTGTCTTACATTCGCATTATTTAAAAATTACTTTTGTAATTTGTTTATGTTCGTTCGTTTATGCCATTATGGTCTTTGTTGTAGTAAATTTTTGATTTTAAATACACTTTGCATGTTTATTGATGGCAAAGTTAATTCAATAAATTTGGTAAAACCATTTAAGGAATATTTCACAATAGAGTAGAGACTATAAAGTCACATGCTTGCATGACTTAGAAGGCATGAATGCATTTAAAATATAAAGATTATTTAGAAATAAAAAAGTTTTTTCGAGTGGAAATGTTTAAGGAAAATAAATTTTTTTTTAACTGCAAACATTATGTGATAGAGGCAGCAAATTTAAATTATATTTCAAGGGACTAACAGGCGTAAATTTTAGTAGGCCACAAATTTGCTTATCACGAAAATCCAAGAAAACATAATTATAGCACCTGTACATGCCTGCAAAAATTTAGACTACTTTATACATGTATGGAGTACACAATACTGGAGTAGGACTACTCCAAAAGTTGACAATATGTATGAAAAAAATGTACTCCAATTTAAAATACAGTATGCCAGCGGTAGATCACATAACATTAGTGTACTCCTACAAATATTTCATGGGGCATCCAGAGAGGCTGGTCTCGAAAGTATCCCTTTCTTTCTGTTTCCCATTCCACACGGAGTACCCTCATGGACCTTTTTTCGAAATCAATTTATTGTACCTTTTATTTTAGACTTAAAAGAGAAATAAAATAATTATTCCATTTTGGCTTTTTCACTTTAAACATTTCAAAGACATGAAATTCTATATTTTTTAATTTTTGATAGAGCCACGGCATTTGGGTTGCCGCAGTTTTGGTTCAATCCTAAAAAATTTGATTTCCTTATACAAAGTGGGCCAAAAGAAATCAGCCTTTTGAAAGTTGCTCTCATTTTTGAAAATAGCGGCCAATGTCAAATCTATTTTAACATTTGTGAACTAGACAGCTGTAGAATACAAGCGAATAAGCCACGAATAGCGATACGCTGCCCAAGGATGCGGAATAATCGTATCCAGGACGAAATGGATGATTTCTCGACCAAAATCAGAATTATATAATTATGTATATAAAATCAGCGGGCAGGTGAGCAGAGCAAAACTATCACTTCTTGGGCACCGAAAATCCACGAGTGATGGACGAGGAGCCACTACATTTGCTCAAAGTGACTGCGTGGTGCGTTGCTTACGCTGGAGGAGTCATCGGGCCATATTTTCTCAAGGACGCCACTGGTCGATCAACAACGCGCTATAGATAGGGCCATGTTAACCGAGTTTTTTCTGCCGCAATTGTATGAAGGACATGTTTGTGGTTCCTTTAAGAAGTTCGGCCCACACTGCTCGAGCCGCAAACAATATTCTGAAAGCCAAAAACAACATTGGCTGACTTCTTTTGGCCCATCTGTTACTTTGTTATCTGTTCGCACACTCTCTATTTCCTCAAAATCAGGAGCGGTTCATTACACTAGTTGTGGTGATTTCTCTACTTTTTTTTTTCCTCATTTCTATAAGGCGAATAAACCCAAAATATTTTATATAACAAAATTGTATTATTCTATTTTTTTTTTTTTTTTGAAATAAACTTAAATTATGAAAAAGAAAACTTAATAAACTCTTTTCAAACGTCTTATTTGTCTTCATCACTTGTCTACTTGTTGAAAATATATGAACTTCGATTTATAAATAAACTTCAATTTTATTTGTAACAATGTTAAGTTTCTTGATTTTTACAGCTCGATTTTTCTTTTATGCCGTGATTTATTGTAACAGACTGCAGCAGCAAAAGAATATGTGTAATAATAAAAATATGTACAAAAACAAATTGATGTTGAGTAAGTTTTGTGAGCGGAAGTTGTATATTTTAACAAATTGCATTAGTTGTTGTTCAAGCAGCAGACTGCGAGTTGCAGCAAAAATGCTGTCAAAGTAACGTGCAACTAAAAGAAATATTAGCGCTATTCACAATATGAAGTAAACGCTATGACAGCTTTACTCTTGCAAGCAGATTTATCACATAGAAATGCTTTACACCAACCAAACGCACTCTAAGGTATTTGCTATATTCTCTTATGTGCATAAATTACTTCAGACTAAGGTCCGTCTGCTCTACTTCTCTACGTCTCCTCGCTTTCCTCTCTGGAGCAAGATGTGCATCTCGGGGGGTTTTCTATGCAGTTCTACGATATGCCGTTGGACTTCCCAAGTACCAGGAGTCATAGCTAACCCTCCAGACCACCACTTCCACTACTTCGCAGAAGTCCTCATTTTCCATAAAACCCACTCATCGTCTCCACAAATGGCATCTGTTATAAAAGATCGGTTAACTTGCTAACAGTGCTCTGCTAACTTCAAGATGTGTCTTTGCTAAAAATTGTGGTTTGAGTCCGGGGACTTAAATACGTATTTATCATCACACAAAATACAATATTTGTAACCTCTCCAGTCTCTTCACAATTTTGTCAATTGCTTGCATAGTTATACGATTATATAAACGAAATGGATAACCCGTTATATTTAACCAGCATTTTAATGTAGATGTAAAGAAATAAACCCAAATACATTTTTTTCAAAACAGTAAAAAATTTTACCTCAAATTGTCACTCAATAACAATCTTTTTGTATAAGGTTTAAATATATATATATATATTTTTTTTTTTTTTTTGGAAATTCAATTGCGTTTGTAACTGTTTCATTTAAATTTTGTTTATTTTTAAATAAATATTTCTTGTACTAAATAAAGTAAACAATTCATAGATGTTTTCACATTTACAGTAAGATTTATATTTAATTAAAATTTATTACAAAAAGCACAAGTTCAGTATGAAAATATTTGTATTTTTCGTAAGAAAACGTGATATTCATATCGGTAGAAGTATTAAAATGTAAATGCATTTTATGCTACAAAATATAAAGAATTAAGAGCTAATCATAAAGGACATTAGGTACCTGATGATGAGGATGCTTCTAAACTGCATGAAAGTTTTATTTTTTCAATTAAGAAAATATTTTTATGGAGAAGCACATATTTTTTTTGCCAATAAAGCATACACTTTGTTTTGTCTCAAATATAGAACATAGAAACATATTTAAATAAAAATGTATGATTGTTAATTACTTTGTGGAGCTACAACTTGATTCCTTAGAATCGTAAAAGATATTTGGTTTTGTAATCGATGTTTTATGTAGTGAAAGGTTCAAAAGTTTTAAAGCATAGAGACTCACACAGAGACGGCGGTAAAATATTTACAACTTTTAATTGAGCTGGAAATTCGGTGCGCAGTTTTTTTTCGGAAATAAGCTAAAATCGAATGCAATATCTTATAATAAAGATTTTTTGACTTTGAAAAAGAAAAGCCTTTCAAAAAGAGCTCTTCGCCAAAGTAGAATTAAAAGCAATTACGATAATCTGAAATAAAGAGTCTAATTTATGAGCCAGAAAGCAAATCTTTTCAACTTTTCCACTGATTGGTGAGCCGGTATCCCACAACAACAAACAGAAGACAAATGCAGCATCAAAAACGTTCAGCTGTGGGGACAACTAGCTGTTTCGAAGACGTTACACATCTCGTCAGCGCTAGTTCTCATGTTCCTAAGGTGTGAGTCATGACACTCAGCCCATCAAATACATATATACATTTGCTGTGTAAATTTTAATTTTATTAAAAAACCAAATTATTCAAATACGAACTCTATTATTTATTTGGTTTAAGAGCCTATTGAAATGTATTATTTTCGATCTAAAATAGACCCTGTTAATGTTTTCTGTCTTTTTCAGCCATATCTATTGCCGCTGACATTTAGTAGATGGTAATCGACTCTTCAGTAGACTCTTTTACTAATTACGACCTTTCGACTTGAGTTTACTGATAAGTCGATTAACATCAACTTAATGTTGGTTAAAGTTGATTTTTAGAGTTTATTGTATGGGGACATCATTTAGTTAAAATCTTTCTAAGAAATAATTTAAAAACTACATTATTCTTTTAGCAAACATTTTACGAAATAAAATCGACTTTCTTTAAATTTGCAAAAGAGTAAGAGCCATATTGGTGACTGTAAACCAGGGATGGAAAAGTCACATTTTAATTTGACAGACTGGAATGCAAGCAATTAACATATTTTAAAAACCAGACCTTAAACAAATATGGCGTTTTGAGAATGGACAAGCAGCTATGCCTCCTTAAGGCAATTTATTCCCCTAGACTGGTACGGCTTGCTAACTTTAAAGTTAAAGCTAAAGGTTATTCCTTTTAAAGACATTTTTTTTTTCATATATCCTTTTCTGTTGCTAAGCAAATTGAGTTCATTGGCTAAAATTTCTATATTCCTGATATATATTTATTTCGATTTGTTTAATTAAAGAGTACTAACATTTATAGCAGCTCATTCGTTAGTCTCTTCTTGTTGTCAGCTTTCAATTTGCTTACAAAACAACCTTTTAAGCTTGTTTTGCCATCAAAAGGTTTTTGAATTATAAATTCATTTTTATTGTAGAGTCTTGTTGCAGTTTTCTTATTTCAACTTCAATGGAATTCATTTTCTTTCAACATAATGCATCATTTTAATGTTATTATAATATTCTCAAATATGTTTACCTTTTTATGCATACTTTATTATACATTTTCTATAAAGTTGTTTTGTACTTACTTTTTTCTCTTTTTTCTGTTTTTTTTTGTGATTCTACTTTATAAAGAGAGCAAAATAAAAAGAAAAAAAGAATGAAAAAATCCATATTCTATCATCAAAAAGCTACTTAACTATAATACACCAGTATAAATTAAAATATGAGAGCACAACTAACAGCAACTGAGTAAAAAAGAAAACATTTAAAAAAAAGCATATTTACTATATTAGTTTACTACTTTAGTTGTTTGTTGTTTTCTTTGCGAGAAAAAAAGCTGCTTTTTAATTTTTTAAACGTAGAAAAAAAAAAATGATAAAAAAAGCAAAAACGTATGAACAAATATAGTTGTGAAACTATAGAATGTTGTCAGCTTTGGAAATTTTTCAATGCAGCAGACACCTCAAGCATATGCAGCAATATTATAATTGCACAACTATTCTGTACAGCCATAAACTATGCAACAGCACTTGATGGATGAAAAGAAAATTTCACAGTAACCTAAAAGTATATGAATTTAATACATACAAAAGTGGCGTACAGTTGCAAATAGCAAAAAGCTACACGCTTTCACTACAACGTTCTCTTTTAACAATGCTGCACAATTGAAGAGTCATATGGACTGACTGACAAACGATTTGGTTTAAATAAATATATACACCTGTATATTTCGTAGCACACGTTGAAAAAGAAACAAAAGTATGAATAAAGATCTTGGTTTTATTACGCCTGAAAAGTAATGATATTGTCACTCAACTACACTCAAGGAATTTCGACCTACGGTTCTAATGATACAATTTTATAGGCATTTTTGTTTCTAATACATGCCATAAAAATTTTCATTCTGACTATGGTTTACACATAAACAAATCATTTCGGAACATTGCTTTATTGAGATCACATTAAGCAAATATTTAGCAAGAAAAAAGTGTGACCACTACATTTATGTCGGCTTTAGTTGGCACCTCTTGGCCACTTTGAGAATAAAGTTTGATTTTTCAAGGCTCACAGAGGTTTTCAAACTGTTATAATTGCTATGGTGTAGGTAATAACTTCTATCGATTTAGATCGAGTTTCCTCAGATACTGTCTATCACCTATATCAAATATTTGTTATAGTTGGGGCAACACTAAACCAGTTTAAGACTAGTTCAAGAGTACAACATGATTCGGTTCTTTCTCCTTCCTACTCGAGTTTTTATCTCTCTTAACCTGAAATCCTATCCAAGATTTTGAAGATGACAGAGGTATTTTTTATTCGTTTTCACTCGGTCATAGACCCAACCAATGACGGCTGGAAACAAAAACGCAGAACATGAACGTTACACTCAGTAATGATCTACGTTTTACGTATTTTTTCCCATTTCTGGTTTAGCTTATAAGACCTAATATCTTTTATAATTAAAACAAACTTTTAATGACTGTTGTACCCGACGTTTCGTCGATTTTTTGTCGACATTTTCAAGATTTTTTATCTATTTATTGAAACATTTAATTGATGATTTTTTTAAATTTTGAATTAAAAAGATCTAAGTTTAATTTTTGAGTGGGACTGTAAAATCAGACTCGATTTGCAGCTTCTATTCACATGAATGATGTAAATATTGAACAATCGCAAGTTCTTAATGTTTTTGAAATACAAATTTAGTGTGATGTTCGCTGGACTGCTTCAGATGCTTGTTGTTTTCTTTAGGGGGAAAAAAATAGCGTTTAATTTTTTAGACCTAAAAAACAATAACAATACAAACACATTTACTATTTCTTTTATAATAAGAACACATTTTTAACGTGGCAATGCAAACATTTAAATGCCCAGTTTTTTTTTTTTTTTGGAACGGTGTAAGATATACTTTACTCCATGCGATCTCCTCACTATTTATTTTAATGGCTTATGGTGTGAAAAATCAGGAGCGTTACTTCCGCAACCTGCGTATTTCTATGCAATACCGGTACATCGTCCAGAGCTTGTCCACTTGTAGTTGAGTGGCCAGATTACAGAGAGAATTCGTTCTTTGGCCGTAGGGTTTGTCTAAGGAATAAACTGTCTGCAGCCATATTTTCTGCCACTTCAAATGTACTCGCTCTTTCCTCCTCTCTAAAACCATTTTTCCTAGTTCCGACACAGTAAACTTCATAGGTTGAAGCTGGCCTCTAAGTAGCGATCTAAATTAAAGAAAAAATTCGTGTCAAATTGATGGTATTAGTAACTATTTTACCTGACCTAAATAATTTTGAGAAATTTTGCTGTAGTGTGCCTTAAATCGAATTGGCTTGCTGACAGAAAAGAATTTTTGTAAATGTATATGTTTGTTGTTTTTTATACTTTGTCTATCAATTCTTTGCATATGCTTTACTACAGCATTGTGGATTTTCTTATTTTATTTCTAAGAAAGTATTAGTTTAAGCACATGGAAAAGTTTAAAAAGATATCGAAAAAGCCAAATTAAATTAAAAAAAATGCTCGTATAAATGCGACTTATTTTTGGGATTCTCGTTTTTAAGGAACTAATTTATGCGTTACATGTTGCAAACTTGTTGCCAGGGATTAAATTCGTTAAAGAGAAAATACAAACAGATTTGGATTAACTTAAGCTTATCAGTGCAATATTTCTCAATCTTTTCAGGTTTCAACGAAGCAAAATTTTTTATTAAAGTTTAAAGATAGATATTCCTTCGAATTTAATTTTTCTTATACATATAATTGTTGTTCTCTAAATTATGATCTGCATATTTTTGTAATTTTCTTTGTTTTTAGCATTACAATATAAAATAATTTTTTTTTATAAAGTCCGTTTTTATTATCGCAAACAATTGTTTTTAAGCCTTCCTGTTACAACAATTTCCCAAATAAAAGCACTACCACCATCCTTTCACCATCTTTTGTTTAACAACAGCATCAAGTTTTGTTTTAAGAAAAATAAGTCCTTTGACTTTAATATTTTTTTTTTTTTCATTTTTTTTTCTTAATATTAATAAATAAACAATGAATGTATGAACAAAATTAATACGGAACAGACAAAACATAAAATTAAAGAAATAAAAAGAGAGAAAGCAACCTTTTAGCAGTAACGCCAGCTGGTGCAAGTTGAACAAAGGCAAAGAACAACAAGCAGCAGGCCCAATGTCAAGTAGAATGAGAAAGTTCATTTGTTGCACACTCCGTTCTTTTTTTTTGGTCTTTTCGAGGGATGAGATATTGATGCACAATGCGTTGTTATAAATAAAGTATGTGAAACAATTCTAGTCTGTTGTCCGATCAGCTTTAAGTTGTGGAGCCCTGATCGATGCACGTGCATAAAATTAGGCATTACCAGAATCAACTGTTAATTACTTTATTGGGCTTTTAGTTTGACTTGGCTTTCCTATAATTAAAAAAAAAATTTATTGTTATATAATTATTTTTGTATTAAGTTGTTCAAGTTCAAGTTCTTTCTATATTATATTTGTGATTGATATTAATTAAATAAAACAAAGAAGACATCAACACAGGGTGGACAACTAGTTGTTTCGAAGCCGCCACACTTTCTCGTCAGCACCTGCACTTGAACTCAGATTTATTGTTGTAAAATTTTATTAACCCACATTTTTAAAAAAAAATTAGAAAGTTAGACTTGGTGGCTGGGGCTAATTCGCGTACACCAAGACGCTCATCAGCACCCAAATTACTTTCTATTCAGGTCATAACTAATTGCATACTGTTTTTAAGCAGCAGCGTTTAGCCGTCTTATTATCTAAGCCCTTAAATAATGATTGACTGTATTTAATACTATTGATCCGCTAGTTTTCTGTTGACTGAAATATGTTTTATATTCTCGCACCAACTTTCAATTGCTTTTTCTCTCTGTTCTGTGTATTTTGTTAAGCACTTTTCCGGCTTTAGTTCGGTATTTGCTTTTTCAAAACTTGGAAAAAAATATGAGTAAATAAAAGTAAATATATATATGTATATAGCTCAAGAAAATAAATATATATAGCTCAAGAAAATAAATATATATATCTTTAAACTTTAAAATATAAAAACAGGGGTCGAAAAAAAATCAAATAGTAAAAATATAGAGGGATTATGCCATGGCTTTTGATGTTCACAACGATCATCAGCAACCAATTTGCCTCGAATTTGCGTTAAATTGCAAACTGCTTTAAAACAGCAGCGTATAACCATCAACCTACTTTAGCTCTTCGTTTTTGAGTATCTGTATTTCACGTGTTGAAAAATTTCGGTCAGCATACTGTGATTTTTATTTTTCTAAGCTGAAGTCCTAAAAACAGCAATTACTTTTTAACAATTCCATCATCTTCTAGCCGACATGTAATAATTCAATGTTGTAATTTATTTGAAGTAGAAGTGCCATTGAGAACCATATTAGATAATATTAGCATATTTAGGAATTTGCTTAAATATTATGAATTATTTTCTTTAAAATCCAAAACAAATCTTTTCCATAAACTTCAAAGTTTTGCAATAAAAACTGAAATAAAATTTTTTGTTTCTATGCGAATTTATTTCGTGGAAGCAAACCACTGTAGTTGTATTGTTTGGATGGAGGGGAAAAAAAAACTAGTTTTCAATTGTCAAAAACAAAATTATGCAAAAGGAAGTAGTTCTTAAAAAAGTGATAATAAGTCGAATAAAAAGTAACCTAAGGTATTTTTGTTGCTTTCAGTTTTTGCATGAGCCGGATGGAAAAACTCAAGGATACAACAGTATGCAAAACTAATCTTTAATGCCTAACTTCTAGGTCTGTATAAATCTAATGAATTAGTGATATTGCTTACAATCAGCAATCGTAATTTGCACTTTGCACAACATTTCGTTGATGCAACTCAATTCCACAGTAAAATTTCCAATTTCTTTAATTTTTAATTATTTTGCTCAAATACAAGCACAACTGATGAAAAAGTCTCCATAAACAATCTCCATATTTTGTTATGTTGCTCGTTTATTGATACTCTTTTTCTCTCGAACTGTTTTTCTGTTGGGAAAGCATACAGCCTCTTGCTCTCCTAGTATTTGCATTCTCAATTACCTTCTCCATTTGATTGTATATTTGTATGCCTGTAGGGTATTGAGTGCAGAAAAACAAAAATGATCATTTTCTCAAAAACATTGAGTTTTTATAAATACAGCCAGTAATAAAGAAAATTGAGTCCCTCCAGCAGCTCTCTACAGTGCAAAGGAAATGCGGCATTTTCTTGTTTTTTTTTATTAATATAATGAGTTTATTCCATAGAATTCTAGTTTTCTATAAATTTTTTTTTACATTATTTTTTATTTTATTTCCAGTTTTAAGCTGTTAAACTAAAAAACTTTTGTTATTGTTCGGTTCGTTGGTGTTTTGTGTATAATTTGTTTTTTAGTTTCGTTTTCTTATATCTTGGCTGCTGTTGTGTCCTGTTAAAAGGAAGAAAAAATTACTTAAAAACGGAAAATAGTTTATACAGCTGTTTCCTATGTTTCTTTAATTTTTGTATTGTTTTGACATGTTTTTAGCCCTTGGGTAAACAATGGCTCTACTACTACCAGCATCAATGGTGCAACTGCAGCAGCAGCAGCAGCATACAAAGTGGAAGCAAAGCTTCTACAGTAAACTTGCAAAGCTTAAGTAGGAGCTTCTCCCTTTAATTTCCATTTATTATTATTTAAATATATTTGCTTGCGAAAAAAGAAGCATTGTTGGTGCTTTGTTTGGCTTAAACTGCAAGTATTTGGCTTTTTTTAGTATAATGTTTTTGGTATTAAAAAAGAAATCAAATGCGAGGATGGATCAATTGGTTTTTTATTTACCAACCTTAGACAGGAGATTGTCTTCGACTGTTAGTCTTGCATTGTTAACTATTTTCATGGAGAGGACTGCTGAAAGTTTAATTTTCGTATTAATTGCCTGTCACTTTTTTTCAGTTAAGCCCTCCTAATTCCTCACTGTTTTCCCAAAGTATTTTGCATTTTCTACTCAAGGGAGCTGGTTACTTTTAAAAGTTTATTTAAATATCATCAACACTATTGTTTTGTGGTTAAACTAAATGGAATAAAGTATTTTGTTAAGTTTGTTCTCCAGTCTATCTTTTTCCTTCTTCAGTATTAAAAAAAAAAACTCTCTCCATTTGTTTTGTAGCTGTTGTTATTTCTCTGGTTTTATTTAAAATTTTATAAAGAAAATTTACATAGTTTTTGAGATTAGATTTAAGTTTGTTGTTTTTTGCTGTTTGCTGTTTGTGTTTAAACGGAGAAACAAAAATTGTTATAAAAACTAACTACCCAAAATTTTAAATTGACTTTAGAACAGATAAAAAGAAACTCATAAATAAAACATATTCTTTGGGGGGGGGAAGAATTGCCAGTTTTTAATAAAATTTAAAGAGTTTTTCATGAAGCCACAAAGAACAAGTGTTACGAAGAATAATGGAAACTGGCTTCAGCTGCCAAGCAAAGCACAGTTTCAAGCTAACTGAGAGTGGCATTAAAGTAAATAAATACTTGAAATATAAACGAAGCACAGCCTGCATTGAAAAATTTTAGAAAATTTTAACTCTACTCATATTGTGAAGCAAACGACGTTGGTTATACAAAACAAGAAAAGAAAGATCGCTTTAGAGTATTTGAGCGAACTTTATGATTTTAGATTATTTTTGTGATTGCTATTTTATGGTCTTAAGTTCAGTTTTAACTCCTGCTGTTTTTGTGGTTCAATTGTAGTGATCAAAATTTTTGAAAGTAAATTTGTAGCCAAAGTGGCTGGGGAACAATTATTGGTTCTTTTACTTCCCAAACAACAATCAGGTGAAAGATAATATTTGTTTAAATATTTCTAAAACCTACAACAAATATTGTGAACATCTTTTTTGTGGAAAACCGCCAACAGAAATGGTTAAGCGAATTCTTCTTATTAATTCTAATTTTTAATTCTCTGTGCTTTCTAATTTTTTAATTTTCCAAATTGTTCATTTACTTTTGCTAGTCTTAATACCAGCCATAAACACCACTTAATATTAATATTAAAAAGAAAATTGCTTATATGAAAATGCTTTACAAATTTATCTGCATAGACATAAACAAAACGCAAAAACAGAAGCATATACTCGTGGTAATAAAAACCATATTAATCGTAAATCTGTATATCTTATTAGCCTTAACACCTGCCTCAGTAAACTTTATGAGTTTGTCATAAAATCCTTAGTGCAAATAAACACAATCAAAATGAAAAAAGTGCCATTAAATGCTAAACAAACTGTTCTCTCAGACTGCCAAGCGACTCCAAGTGTCAACACACAATAGTCTAGTCTTAGAACGAACGACTGCAGCCATTTCTGGAGGGGAGATGGTTTATTTGTCGTAACTACTAGCGGCAGCTTAAAAACTTAATAACGCCACAACAGTAATAACAAATTCTGTTATAAAAAAAGAAGCAAAATAAAGACGAAATAAATAAACAGCAAAAATAAAAGCATACCGAATGAGACGCAACCTGATGTGGATGTGAGTGGTGGTGCTATTTAAGTGTTTGATGGCAAAATTTATAAAAGCCTTTATTATCCAGCAACACAGCCATCAAGACTGGGGAACGACAGACACACTCTAAGCCACTTTATAATAAATGAAGATTTTATTAAAATGCAATAAAAAAACATTCATAAAAATAGCAAATAAAATACACAGCAGTTGGCAAAGAGTTAATATAAGAAAACATTTTTAAGAAATTGCAGCTAAATGGGTTTATTTGTCAGCAACTTTAACCACAAACATTCTAACTTCAAGATACTAAATTAATTAAAGCTAAGAGCTGGTTTTTTAGTTGACATTTAAATGCCATTAAAGCTTAAGTTTAATTTAAATATCAAATGGAATTTTCTGGTACGGTGGTATTCATTTAGTTTAGGCGTCAATGGTTAGCCATGCGCCATTTGAAGTCAACTTAAATTTGACAGATTATTCATATGGTTAGATTAGGTTGATTGGAGGGATTTGTTTGCCCATGTCTTGCGAAATACACCTGAGACAATATATTCTCATTCATAAGGTTTTTAGTATTTGTTGTTGCCGCTGCGCTTCGAATGTGAATAATGCTCACATAGAAATGCCTTAAGGAAATGTTATATTGAGCAGCGTTTGTAAAATAAGCTGGCGATCTTGCGTAAAACAATTATGTAATAGGAAATTCTGATCAGAAGAAGATAAAGTGGCTTTATTTGGGCAAAGCATAAAATATTAAACTTAAATAATTTTTGAAATTTTGAAAATTTCTTTTACCTACTTGCGAAGTTTACTCTAAATATTGAATAAAAGAGGTCCTTAGGTAAAATATACGTCCATGAAATAGAACATGAGAGTTAATATTAAAAACTGACAGGCTATTTCTATTGGAAATAGCAAAAAGTTTCTTATTATTTCGGCTGTTTTCAATACAAAAGGCTTGAATTTATTATACTATACGGTTTATAATTGAGGGCCTTAGCTGGGAAACTCTCTCCTTTCTTAACATCGCCAAACAATCATTTCACTTCGGCCTTCTTTATTAAATAAATATATTTAGTTATGTCATAGGTTTTATTATTTAAATGAAATATTTATTAGATGTATTATTACCACTAATTTTGTGTTGCTTAATGGTTGCGAGCCAACTGCGGTTAATGTTTATTTAGTGAGTCCCCGCTCAAGAAAATTGCATTTTATTATATTAAAGCAACTTCAGTGTTTTTTTTAAGTTTTGTTTTTGCAGCCAACGAGGTGAAAATGGTTGAAAATTAAAACAATATGTTGGCTTCCGAATTCCAACAAATAAACATTAATCTACAGCAGGTACGCAGAGTCTTAGCTGCGTATGATTAATAGTATTTAATTAAATATTAAGCATACGTATAAATGCTTTTGTGGTACAACAGTCGCATTGGGTTAAAAGAAAATGAAAAATTTGCCAGAAATCTGTAAAATCTTATGGAAAGATGTTCTCTTAAAAGGAGCCCAGACAAGCGGTAGCCATTTTGGTTAAGCGAACTTGTCACTATTTGGAAATTTTCTATAGAATCAAGAAATAGAGCTTGAAACTTTTCTTTCAGCTTTATTAAGCACACTAAAAATAATTTGCATACGTTCCATTTTATAGGAAAATAAAAATTAATTCTTTACAATATACAAGATATTTTGTAGCTGGTGTATTAATCGGTTTTGCTGTTAGCAAATTAAATTTACCAAATACTTGGCAAGTAAAATATATAAAACAGCTGAATATTACAAAACAGAAAAGGCTCTAAGGAGCGTTTTGAACATACTACATACACGCGTATGAATGAATTTGCTCTAAAAATATTTTTTTTATTTTTGTTTCTCATTAGCATTAAATTGACACTTTTCTGGTTGACACCAACAGTAGCAAATAATGCCCAGAATCTCAATCAGCTAAAGTTATTTTTACGGCTGCTAAAAAGTATTGACTATTTCTGTCTTCAGCTGATTTAATGTTGATCGATTTGAATTGAAAATCATTGACTTAAAAAAAAGGTTAAGCATGAAGGACAAACGCAAAAGGTTGTGTTTAAATATTCCCAAAACTTTTTTCAGATTTGGCATCAAATTCCGTGAATTAAGAAGTTAAGCAGTCGGTTATAAAAATGTAATTTTATATACATATTTTCTTTTTAAATTATTTTTGAACAGCGCTGGGGAATTGAAAAAGCATGAGATTTTTCGGCTGATTATTGGTGCTTGGCCAATGTTTCTTTTTTTTGGGAGTAAAAAAAATTCTTAGCTTAAAAAAAAGATTGTAAGAAACTAAAAATTTGTCATTGAAGTACTGAAATTGTATTTACGAACGTAGGACAAAGTACATGAAAATGCAGTTTGCTTGTGGTGCGAATTGAATAAGTAAGATAGACTCCAGCAACGATATTTCTCACTGAAAAGATAAGGAAATATCCTGTAAAACTCTGTTATTGGATTATCTAAATGGGGCTAGGAAAAATTTTATAGATTAGTAATAAAAAACTTTTTCTAGATGTAAACAGATCATGTTATCAGTAGACCTAGAATAACATATTCCAGTTGGCTTTTATCGCAAATAATAATTAATTAATTTCATTAATGAACTAAAAATTTAGCTTAAGCTTAGATAGCGAGCCAAGATTCCTAAAGATCTTCAATCAAATTTTTGTTTTTTTTTTAATTCATTTTAAGAACAAAACACCCAAGCTAAGCTCTGCCGCTTAAAAATGGTATATAATTAGTCGTGACTTGGGTTCGAAAAAATTTGGGTGCTGAATTTGGCATGTACCTGAGCCAATGCAGTTGAAGACTTACTTGGTCGCTACAATCTCGTAATAAAAAAAAAACTTTCTCAATTCTGAGAAAGTAAAATCGGAAAAAATTTCCATGAAAAACTTTTGTTGGAACAAAGACATAATAATAAAAGAAAAACTGGTTTTCCTTTTCTTTGCAGAACTCAAAAATAACCTTGCATTTAAAAGTTGGAAAAAAATCTAATAATCATGGGGTGCGGCTAAAGCTTTGTTAGAACATTTCTGCAGTCAAAGGGTGAGTTGAAACATTAATTTTTATCAGCAAAGCTATTTTATTATTAAATTGAAATATTTGTAGAAATTTTAAAATTAAAACATTTGAACATTATTTTTTTTTAATGAAATTTAATACTGATTCTGCTTTAAAAGCCTATATTCTCAACGAAACAAGATTCGTAAAAGAACTAAAAATTAAAACATTTGATCACTCCTTCGTAAGCTTTTCTCAATAAATTTTTTTTAATAGTGCTCTCTACCAACCTTAACAGTGTGTAGTTCTTTACAAAATGCTAAAGAAATTTAAGCAACATTTCCAATAAACTCATTTTACGAGCCCATTAGATTTTTTGAAAAAGGAACAATATCTGTGAACCTTCACCTAAAAGCTCATGCATTGCAATTTATGCACATTTTTGCCTTAAAGTGCACAAACTGCATGCACGTATCACTGTTGTGCTTACCAATATAGGCCGCTAAATCTGCTGTATGTAACTTTAAACAAACTAAACTCATGCAGAGTGTGTACTTTTGCAAAAAAAAAAAAAAAAAAAAAAAAAAAAGAGAGAGAGAGAAAAACAACGTTCATGTCTTTATTTTTGAGGCATCTGTTGGTGAAGGTGGTGGTGGTGTCTGTCTGCTTGTGTGCCTGCGTACACACGTGTCCATGTATTGATGTTTCGAATAGAGCATTAAAACTGAATACAGCAGTTATTAGAGTCAACATGTTTCATAATAACAAAACAGCACTTGCAACAACAAGCAACTCAAAACTTTCAACTTTTTCAAACCAAAACTGAATCATACGACATGGTAACAGTAACAACAATAAAACAAGACAAACTTCAATTGAGATGGCAACAAAAGTAAAAAGTCTATAAATATTTCAATGCATACTTAACACAAACGTTTCATAAAACAGACAACACACACACACACACACACACCCACCAACCCACACGCATTTGCTCCTATGAAAGTACTTGAATGAACAAACACCCATACACTTTTATAGCCATAACATTAAATTGTTACTGGTACGTTTTGCCAAGTGAAAAAAAATACTCTAAAGGCATTCAATATACGGTAGATGATGCTATTGAGGAAAATTAGGAAAAAAAGGTATCAACAAAAATCTCTTTTCTGCACGTTTAAACATGTAGTTGGTGTTTTAGTTTAGGTATAGAAAATTTGAAAAATCTGTGCGTAAAAATCTAAATGCAAACGAACCTTCAATTGTGCTGAACTAATAAACGAAATATACACCGTAAGAGTACAACTAGCAAATAGAAATTGATTGTTGCTAAAGCGAGATTTCATTCGCACTACCAGCCGTATGCTGAGAAACTCAAATCGCAAAACTTTTGTATTTACGACTCGAAGTCTTGAAGGCGCAATCACAAAACTTAGATATTTCAACTCCCCATCAAAGAATGAAGATATTTCAGAGTAAACTAGATTTACAGGTTTTGCTTATACATTAAATTTAATGGGCTTTTATTTATATGCTCTCAAATTTAATTTTGATAAGTTTTAATAAAAAATTTTCAATTGAAAAATATGCTGTTTTCTCATGCCTTCTTTTGCACGAGGTTTTAGACAGGCAGACAGCCGTACAAAACTAAAAAAAAAATGAAATTCGGACTTCTCAAAAAAGATTTATTTGGTCAGGTGTTTTTGTTGTCCTCTCGTAACCCCAATGGAATATATGCTTGCATTTATATGATGATATCTCTCAAAACGTCAAGAACTCTGTTTAAAACAGCGAATTAAGTTATGACAAATTGAATTATTCATGTTAAACATTTTGGCCTGCATACAATGTTTCAGCAACATTGATTGTTTTCTTATGGAAAATTTGATAGTCGTCAAGGTTACACAATTTGAAAGTTTTGCGTTAAAATTATGCTACTCGGTTAAAAAAAACTCAGCTGTTATTGCAAAATCCACAACAATTCTCTTGCAGCAACAATAAAATGTTAATTTTCGTATGATTTTCACAAAATGAATGTGTATAACTTCAGCAATATTTGTTGAGTATTCAAATTCATCTGCAATATTTTATGAATGTGAAATTAAGTTGGGAAGAAAACTTGACTCACAATTAACATCGTACATAACGGATGGACCGCACTTCATGTAATCTGGCTGAGTTTCACACAAACTTTTGAGCAAAGCTTTTGAATTGTAAGCACAATTTTGAAGAAACTAATAAGCTCTTCAATTTGAAATTGATTAATTTAGTTATTTGAGTTATGGAAGTTAGATTGTAGTCTAACTGTAGAAATTTTATTATATTTTCAGTGTACTAACTAAAGTTTATGTAAGGGCCCTTACATTCATAAATGTTTTCGTATATGTGTGCAGGTGTGGGCGTGTATGTGCGTGTCACTGTGTGCATTGGAGTGTTCACAGAAATGTTGCTGACATTTAAGACTTTCTTGTGCGTTTTTGAATTCATACCAAAGTGTGTTCAAAATCTGTGCTGTCAGGAGTGTTTAGGCAAGATGTGGACATGTTTGAGTGTATTAGTATTTGGCTTGTTTTTTTTTTTTGATATTGTAAATTGTTTTTCCAGGTATTTGTTGTTTTATAAGCATGTTTTTGAAAGTGTTATATTTCCTCAAATGCCAAAAAGTGCTTCACATTGGATGGAGTTTATATACAACTTTTAAAAATTGGTCACAGTTATAAATGTTTCGTATTTCATAAAGCTATTAAGTGTTGTTTAAGCTACCCTTCCACAGTCTTTCACTTACCTGACTTGACTCAGCCTCTTGTTACTATTTGACTTTAAAAAATAATAATAGCAAAACAAGAAATTTTTGTAGTCAGCAGTAAATTGTGCTCATGAGGAACATCAGAAAATTTTGCAGCACTAACTGTGGGAAAGAACGTTTTTGAAATGTTTAATTTTTTCTTGAACAAACCACATGATACTAAATAATAGTTTAACTTAAATAATGTTGATGTGTCCATTTATTTACTTGGAGCAATTAACAGTGAACAAAAATGTGAGGGTGTGCAGAAGTGTGGCCGACGTTGCGTAATTAAGAAACCGGAAATTGAATAAGGGGATTGTTCATAATTATAGCAAAAGTTGCAAGAAATTTTTGAAAACATGAGCACAAGGTTGAGTAATGTGCCATAACACTAAGCAATAAGCAAAAAAATAGGGTTTTATTTTGTATAACCGCTACATTTGCAAAATTCTAAAATTTAATTTTCTAAAATTTTTTTCTTATCGTAACTTTTAATATGTACGTACAAAATGTATATTTTGTGTGTGTATGTTGTTATATGAATTTTATGCCAACACTGCACTACTTTTCAGTTAGCTTATAGTCAGTCCATAAAAAGTGAATTACAAATCGTATTGAAGCTAACTTGAAGCTAGTGTATAAAGTTAACTATTTTAGTAGTCGACTAGTCAATGTTCGACAGGGAGATAATATACACATGTAGGTATATGAAAGAATACAATACGTGTGTGTGCTTGAGTGTAATAAATTGAGATACTTGTCATACAAATGGCTTCAGACATTTATTCCAAGATATTCAACAACTTTAACTTTATCGAATAACTTTCCCAAAATTGACTAAATATATTCGCATGTTGCTGTATTCAAATGTAACTGATTTTTTATCTACAGTCATTGATACAATTCTCTCTAACTTGCTTGACTTTTCATATTCAGTTGCAGCAAGCATATTGCAAGCAAACGTCTGTTTGTGTGCGTGTGTCTAGAAATATCTAGAAATATGAACATTCACTCAGCTAGACAATCGTCAGTATCAAAAGACAATCAATGATGATATTTTTTGACAACTCCAACAGCGATACTTCATAATTTATGTTTAAAACTGTTGCAAAAAATATTTATGGAAATACTTTTCTAGTTTTGCCATCATTACCACAAAAAAACGTATTTTGGCCAAACTCTAGTAATATAAAATTTAATTTGAAAGTCTAGAAAGCGCAATATTTAGCTCATGTATAGGCAAACACACAAAATAAACCAGAACTGTAAAATTAACTTGACAAAATGTTGATCAAACTTCATGATAAATTATTAGAAGTATAAAAATTAGCTCCCTACTTAAATTGCTTACTGTAACAGTCGTTCTAAATGTCGTGATAGTTGAATAGGTTGGGGCTCGAATCCTGTCAGTCAAAAATTTTGCATTACAAAAATAAAGATTTACACAAGATAGGAATGAGAACTTTAATAACATAAAATATCAAAAACGCGTGGTATATTAAAAAACGTTTATTAAAGTTCAAACATAAAAAATCCGTTTTTACCCAACAATATTGCAAGTCAATTTTTTTATAGAATATCGAACTAAACCAATTTCAATGATATTAAGCCTATAACCACCAAAAGGTCATAGATACCCGTATAAATGCTCCCCTTGTAAAGAGCATTCAAGATTCGGCGCAAACGATCGAAGAAGCCACTTTTACTCTTTAAAATTAAAATGCTCCAAATATCCAATTATTGCTTAATTTGTAGTGGTTGTAATAAGTTGTGAACAAACAGCGGTTAATCATTTTGTCTTTTTTGGCTTTTATGATCATGTGTTGTTGACATTGATTTGAAATTTACATTCAAAGGGAACAGCGCAAATATGTATTTCAAGTACCAAGTGGCATATAATAATGAAAAAAAAAACAAATTCCAAACAATTCAATATCTAAATGTCTGATCAACCAATGGAAAGCAGGGTTTTTTTTTGTGAAGCTGGGGCATGACAGGTAGTTAATTTTATTTAAATTTCAAAGGACCAAAAGGCGTATCCATCCGTAAAATAAAATACTTTTTTTGTAACGTATATATTTGGAGTCTTTTTTTTAATGTTTTTGAAGTATTTTTCATTTTTGAATTGCCTACTGTTTTGAAATGCTTTTGATTCATTTAAAAAATTTATTTTAAAATATAACACATTAAAAGTACATATAGCATATAATAAGCACTTATTTCCCAGGCCATCTCTTCATTGCTTTCTTTTTTTTTTCTTTAATATTCGGCGTTACTTTTTGCTACAACACAAAACATTTCGATGATGGATGAATTGTGTAAATGATTTCGACACATAGAAATTTTTTTTTTTTGGGTAATGATTGTTAAGCACATCATTAACAAAGAAAAAATACCATTAGCTGTACAAAAAATAAATAAATGAACAAGAAAAGAATTGTTCAGGGGAAGCATGATTTTCTTAACAGAACCATTAATCTATATATTTATATCCATAAAAATATGTATTGAAAACTAAATTCATTCCCATATGTGTGTAGTTAATGCGCTTGAGAACCACTGGAGGCACGTGGCTTATTTTTTTACCTTTTCGATTCGAACATTTTAGTAGATGTTTGAAAGGGGCTAAAATTCCTTCAAAAACTCGAGTACTTGAAATTTTCAATACTATTCACTTCTCTTTATTTTAGTTGTCAGCTTGCATGAGGCGAAACGTTAACAAATTTCCTGGCTGCCCGATTGTTCTCTGAAAGCAACAACAACAAAATATCTAACTAAGCAAGTGAGCGATATCGTAGTCTGCCTCTTTTTCTCTTCTCTTATTTTTAACAACATGTGAGAGATCTGTTGAGAAAAGCCAAGAACAAGATATTGTTGAGACATTGCCTACTATTTATGTCTCAGTTATTTCATTATGAACTTTAGAGAGTAAATGAGAATTTGTTTCTTTTCACTTCTCAATTTTCGAGCTATTGCTAGCATATTATTTGGTATTAAGGCCAGAGTGAGTTTTCCAAAAACCAAAAAATTTAAAACTTTTTTTGTATATGTATATATATGCTATATATATATATATATATATATATATATATATATATGTATATATATGCTGCCGACATTTCTTCGCTGTATTCCGAAAACTGATTCAAATTTAAACTGTATTTCAACTCAACATTTGCATACAAAATCTTCCTCATAATCATTTAAAGCACAATACTAATTAATTTTACATACGTGTACTCAAGCAAGAGCTTAAATTTTGTGTTTTAATTTGCAATACTATTCATATTTAAATAGTATTTATTATAAAAATTCTTCTGAGCGAGGTCGTGTCTTTCAGTTAATAAAAATAACGATTACATTTTATTTATTGAACACCCACACCTCTAAGGTCTCAATTTAAACTTCTTTAGGAATTTGGCTAAAAAATATGCTTGAAAATACATTGTTTCATGTCGATTATTAGTTGTTGTTTGTTATCCACACGGTATTTACTATATTGTCTGCTTTCACCCCTGACTTTCATAAACAGCACGTAAATGCTATTGGCATGATATCTTGAAGGTTGAAGGCAGCACAATTCAACTCAATTGTTTGGTTTGTTTGCTTTGTCTATTGCGTGTGTCCTTGCGTGCTTATCTGTATGTTGGTCAACAGCTGTTGCTTTTAGAAATGTATTATCACATTCTTTGTGTTTTTTGTTTTGTTGTTGTTGTTGTTGCCACTGCTTGGTTGCTGTCCTTGTGTAGTTAATAGCACAGGCCATTCAATTTCACTTAACTGCTGTTAAGATATGTCTGTGATATACTACACTTCTGTTGCTCTTGCGATTAAATTCTGGGAGTTGTAAGTACAACATTTAATGTCCAGCTCTTGCTTCAATTTACTCTGTTGTTGAGTTTTGTTATTAAGTTTTGTTTTTTCTTTAATTTGTTTTTTTTTTCATTTTCATTTTGCTTCTGGTATTATAGTACGGCTGGGCAACTTAATGACTTAACTTGGTTTTGTAGCTTAAAAATGTTGCTGCTATTTTGCCTGAAAGTATTTTCTGTGCTAATTTGTAATGTTTTTCTTTTTAATTTTTTTTTTTTTTTTTTTTTTTTGGTTTTAAAGGAAACAGTAACTGTGTTAATGGTCTACAACATTTTTTGAAACTAGAGTACTCATTTTTAGTGCTTAAAATCTTATCTCAAAGCGATTTTATTTGCTTTTTTTTTTTTGCTCAAAGTCAAACAAAAACTGTTCGGACTTGTTAGGAAGGTATAAGAAGTTTTAGGTAGCCCAGCTAAGAGAGAGGCAGAGATAATGGTTGGCTGTGTAAGGGAGATCAGTCGTCAATTTCATTCTTTCACCTGAGGCCAGTTGAGACCATGGGTGAAAATTACTAAGAATTTTTCTTTGTTTGGGTGCGCCTAATCTAATCAGGGAATCCAGAGAGCTAAATTGTTTCTTGGAAATGTTGAAAAAGAAAAATTAATAAAAGTTGACCATACATTGGACTTCTACAGTGATACTGTGAGGCTAATTAGAATGATGGGGAAACATTTAAGAAAATCGTAGTTTTGTATGGGAGCAGCTTGGGACTAGTTAAGGTAATAGGGAATTAGGGATGACAGTTCTAAAATTTATTTTGTGTGAGAACACCTCTAAGGGAGGGAGACAGAAGAAGAAAAGCCAACTAATGTGTATCATTTTGTGTGAAGGTGCATATTTTATTTTTAGCGGTACAAAAGCTAAATTAATCAGAAACTAAAAAAATATTAAAAATATTTTTTCTATTTCTTTTATAATTGTCTTATTAGTTTTATTTTTCTAATTTAAGTTTACCATAAGCTATAATTTTGTAGCGAATTAAGCTGATGGTTTCAGTTCTGCAAAGTTTACAAAAATAACATCTGGTTGTTTTTGTAATTATTGTATAAAAATGTTAACACTTTCAATTCTTGACGCGGGTGTTACCGACCCGTGCTTTAATATGCACCACTGATGTGATGAGAGTACATAAATTTCTAAAATTATGTAGAACATGAAGTTTTATCGACCTCTTGTCAAATTTTGTATTCGTATTCTCTCCTAATCAATACATTTTGCTTTTATATGATACGATTTTGATCAACACACAGAACTTTTTGACATGTCGTAATACAAAATGTTGCCCTGTAAACTGGCCTTTAAGAGGAGTTTATAATTAATTTCTATTATTTGAACTTTTTCTTATATAATTATTTCTGTATTAAGTTTATCAGGCTCAAGTTCTTTCTATATTATCTTTGTGATGTATTTGATGTTTTCTTTGTCTAATTTAATTAATATCAATCACAAAGATAATATAGAAAGAACTTGAGCCTGGTAAACTTAATACAGGAGTTTATAATTTTTTTTTTTTGAAGTTGTTATGTTTGGAAGAACTGTTCGGAACAAACAATTAATGATGGTCGGTCTTATATTTAAGCTAACACCATGGCAGTTATGACACATTTTATGAACTTTTCCACATTTTCCTTTAATTTGGGGCAGATGCATCGCGCCTTTTCTTATTTCAACCTTTAGTAAACTTTTCAAAATCTAACTCTTTGCTCGGATTAACATTTTTTTAGGGGAATTACTATGCGATTTCGCATATTACAAATAAAGGCAACACCATAATGTACCAACAGGGACTACACATATGTATGTTACTTTACATATGTATATTTAAATCTCCGGCAGCCTTTACGCATGCCTGTACTTATACCATTTTTCGAAATATACATAATTACAGCCGTAAATATATCAGGTATTGGATTGAGTAAATCATGTGTAATTTATCATTTGTTGTTTATTTTTACTTCCGTATTATTTTAATTTTTTCACTATTTCATGCAAATATTTTAATTTCTATGGACTTAAATCATAATTATAAATTAATATTTGTATTTAATTTTTTTTTTTGTGTTTAATTTTTTTGTTGTTACGTCAAGTGCTTTTAGTTTCTGCAAATTCCGGCCATTGAAGTTGTTAATTTTTGCGCAATATAATCTTTATTTATTAACATTTTAATAATTAATCCAAAAAGTTTAATTGTTGAAATATTTCATAATACTAAAAGCATACAATTTAAAAATATTTTTCGCTTTTGTTTTGTTATTGAATAGAGTAAAAAATAAGTTTTTCAATTGGATAAAGTTTGTTTTGCTGCAGGGGATGAGGAAATTGCACGATTATTTACTACAAGTTAATTGGGTCAACTTTAATACCACCTTTTACAAGTATTTAAATGGGGGCTTATGTTTTTATTTCAATATTTTAAATACAAAAAAAAGAAGTACTGACAGGTATGTGCTAATAAGTTGTTCAATACAACTCATTTTGCTTGCACTGAAGTGGGGCACAAACTGAAGTTGAAACAAACTGATGGTATTTTTCTTTATTATTTACTAATATTTTATTTAAGTTGAACTATTCTGTTATTTTCCAAAAATTTAAAAGTTTAAAGCTGTTTTCCATCATCAAGTTTTCAGAGTGTCTATATGCCGCCAACTCATCAGTAAGTCTGAAAGCACTTCTAAAAATATATTTAGATATTCTCTTTCATATTCTGCGCCTTAAGCCAGTTATTTAAATAGTTCTTGATTGGCTCAAGTTCAAACCCTGGGTGATTGTTTAATTCTTAATATTAAAGAAATAGTATGTCATCTGCGGTTGAGCTTGAGTCATTTAAAATGATAACCATAAAAATAAATATTCAACCCCTGGGTGGAACTAAACTTGAAATTACTTATTAAAGCGGGCCTCAGCTCCATTTTGTACTTCCTCAGAATAGAGTAACAATTTTTTGTTGTGAGATTATATTTTTTAATATTATTTTAGGTCTAAAAGTTGTAAAGGTGCTTGCTGTCTTCTTTAGCCGTCTATTTCCATGCCGCCGACATTTTGGTGATGCTACTCAACACAACAGTAGACTCGAAGAAACTTAAACGAAGGCTTGAAATTTTACTGCATATTCCATTATTGTCTTGTGAACACAATGAGAACTACAAATGCTGAAATAAACCTTTGATACAAAAAACTTTTAAGTTGCTTCACGTCTGACGGGTGGCACCAACAAAAAGTCGGAAAAAAAGAGTTTTTTGGACCTAAAATAATATATTCAGTTGTATTAATCATTGATCAACATTTTTAAAGAAGACAAAACAAGTTAAGTTTCGAGAAATACTGGCTGGGGCTCAGCATAGTTTATGTGAAATAGCCATGACAGGTTCCCCAGCCAATATGCCTTCCACCTTACTCTTCTTGCATCTTATGAAAATGTTGTTCACAAAAATTTTACAATAAAAAAAATCTTGAGAATAGTTTTATTCTATTCTTTGACCTTATAATTAATTACTGGAATAAAAAACTACAACCCCATGAAAATATTTGCATTTATAAATCATAAAGTTTGACTACGAAGTTGATTTAAAAAAATTTTTTATTACTATAAACTGTCAGTCAATCATTTCAGCTATATCCCGTCTGGTACTTTTTTTAGTCTGGGAGCAGATGTGGCGATGCCTCTACATATTTATTATATTGTACTATATTTAGGAAAATAGGGAATACAGTAGTGGTTAGAGCATAAAAACGGAACATATGTTTTTATAAAATTGAGTAAGTCAGAATGATATGTATAGCACAATGAGACCTTCTAGGACTCAAGTGGGCCCGTCTCAAGGCTGGCAGACCATGAAGCATAGGTCAGAATTTATTGCTGTCAATTTGTATACAAGCGGCAAATGTAATAGAAAAATGACTGCAGAAGTTTGCTAAGTGTGAACAAGTCTAAGTTCAATTTTAAAATACGCCAAAACTGTATGAGAATTATAGTAGGAAAACTTTACTATAAACATACTTACCCCAATGTGTATCGAGTATTAAACAACACTAAACTCGTTTTATTTTATAATTTATTTTGTAATAAAATCTTTACAAAAACATGCATGTTTTGATTTAACTGATATTAAATGATTTTGTCAGGACTCCAATTAAGGTAATAGTTAACTACTGGTGAACGAATGGCTGTGAGTTTTAGCTTCGTAGCCACTTTTTATAAAACGTACATAAGCTTTCATTGTAGAATTTATATTGCAAAAAAAAAAAACATAAAAATTCACTTTTATTTTCAATCTACATTCAAGAACGAAAACTTTTATGAAAAGAGGCATAAGAATTTTATATGATGCTTACATAGAATAATATACACAAACAAATATAATATAATTAATATCATTTACAACCCCTTTGACTATACATAATTTAGACTTTAGGTTTACTTTTTGTATGGCATTGCCGTTATTGTCGCTAAAGTCCACGTTAATTTTTAATCGTACATTACGAGCCATTAACCTTTGAACATCAGTTTGTACTTATAAAATAAACACCAGATTTTAATTGAATTTCACAAAATAAAATTTTATATAAATTGAAGCATTTACATTCGCATTTTCATAAAACAACATCTTCACACGAGCATCTAAAAGACACTATCAGTAATAAAAAAAAAATAAGCTGAGCACAGAAATTAATTCTTTCTTCATATTTTCCCTTAAAATACAAAACAATTAAACAAATTTTATAACAATAATTGGAACAACATATAAAACAATTTTTTTTTTAAATTTATTTAATAAATAATTCTTACAAAAACAATATTATTTTTACATATACATATAAATTGTTTAACAAATGCACTTATGTAATTCGTTTATGCGGTTTGAAAGTTAATCACATGCTTCATGATTTGACTTCTATTAAAGCTCCCTGTTTATTCTTTTTGACCTGAGCATATATAGAAGCTGCCTTATAATCAATCGGTCCGTAATGTTGACTTTCCAAATCAGCATAAATTAATTCATCATCGAATTGCAAAGCAGTAAGAGGCTACATATTATTTTGAAAAGAAAAAATATATTAAAACTAGTAGTGACAAAATCCTTAAACAATCTAAATATAATGGTCAGAGGAAAAAAAGGACGAATGAAATTGTATGAACATAACCACTATCAAATGTTAGAGGTTAGTTCGTATTAGAAATCATAGGAAATGTTAGTGGATTACAAATGAAACAAGTAGGTTAAAAAATATTTGTAAAAAACGGAATTCAATTTTTAAAACACTTTTAATGTATCACAATTGATATTTTCTTTTAAAAAATACGAAAAATATGCCGGTGGTATCTGCCCATAAGAGTCGTTTTAGTGGTATTATTCAATTGAAAAAAAACATTATCAATAATAGCTCTACACCCAAAAAAATTTCATTTTCCAGTCATAACTTTTCACAGAAAAAGTATTTGCTATTACTTGTGACACTTTTTTTTAGGGAAAGTTATCAAAAAAAATGTTTTTTCTGGTTGATAACTATTATCGATAATGCTTTTTTTTCTGCAATTAAATAATAACACTAAAACGATTTTTATGGCAAAAAATGTATTTGTTGATATTGTGAAAGCTGTTGCCGGTTGCACAAAACTTTCCTAAAACTTAGTTTTTATGAAAAAAAAAAACTATTTACATACAATAATAACATACGAAAATACTACTTATTCATTGCCACTTGCGAAAAGACTTGTAGTAATATATTATCACTGATAAGATTTTGCTCACTGGCACCTTTTGAAAGTATATTTTACAAATTTATTTTTCAAAATATAATAGAAATAGACAAATAAATACGATTTTTTTTATTAAGTCACTGATTTAATTTCTATATATAAAAAGTAGCGCTAAAGAATAATAATTTTTTTTTTAAATTAATACCAGTGATAATATATCACAACGAATGCCGTCTTAATGTTTTATAATAAATGCAACAGTTTCAGTGGGGGTTTTCACCAAAAATTTTAGATGACTGCGATATTTTGTTTTCAATTTTTTGTTTTGATAATCTTTCTTTTAATTTTAATCTCGCTTAATACTCACGTTTTAAGAAACACGTGCAAAATAAATGCACATTTTTTTTTTCAAATTTATGTGACAACTCTCCCAAGCATTCCTGGTTATAATATTCTATTCAAAAATATCACTATTCAATGAAAGAATACCACTGGTTATAGCAGACGATGATAATGTAAGCCTTAAAACATAGCTTGGAAAAATCCCCTATTTTCAAAGTAGAACAACTTTTTTTTTCACAATCAAAGTGATAAATTAACTGCTATAGTATTATTTTGTGTTGTGTTTATCAGCCTTAAGTTTGTTCCATATGATTTTTGTGATTGATGCTAATGAAACAAGGCAAATAAAACATCAAGGACCATTATCTGGGTAGATAACTAGATGTTTCGAAGCCGGCACACTTCTCGTCAACACCCCTCCCTGTACTCAGGGGCTCATGCTTCTAAAGCAATGCTCAATGCACCCAGGTTATTGTATATTTGTGTTCTAAATTTTTAAATATATCAAACACACACATTATCACTTTCTTATTTATATGTATGTATGTATTATTACATATGTGCTGGGTGAAAGTCTGCCACCACACAAAGGCAACCAAGTTGTATTAGAACTCATTGTGTATATTTTTTCATTCCTAGCCTTTTCAAAGGTTCTGCCATGGCCAGAGGCTGTTCAATTAATTAATCTTTATTATTCGAAATTTTTCTTATGTTGTATTACGTTTATCAGGCTAAAGTTTCTTCCATATGATTTTTTTGATTGATATTAATGAAAGCAGACAAATAAAACATCAAGCACCATTAGCTAGGTGGACAGCTAGTTATTTCGAAGCCACCACAGTTCTCGTCAGCCCCTGAGTTCAATGACTTAAGCCTGATAAACGTAATACATAGTAATACTGTTGAATGTTTGACTTTTCCAAAACATAATTTTTTATATACACGGGAAAATTTTTTGGCATAGATTAATTTTTCAATTTTTTATGCAGTTTTAAAGATCACAAAATTTCAAGAATTTGCAAAAAATAATTAAAAAAAAAAAAAATTATTTTTTTTTCTAAAAAATGAAATTTCTTTTTAATGAATATATATCAGATTAAAGGTTTTTTTATTGCGGAATTTCTAAATAAAAAATTTCGTAAAAATAAATCTCTAAGGACATTTTAGCACTTGTTGCAAATTAAATAGGACTTTTATTGAGGATTAATTCAAGCTTATTTAATTTAGTATATATTTTTAAAAAATGTTAGAGGCACATAAATATGAAGTTTCTTCTAGTAGACTCGACTTAGGTTGTTGTTACTTGTGATCAGAGCTCTATATACCCACAAAGGGAAATATTTGCATTGGCAGTTTTTCATACAAATAACACTGGTGATAATACTGAATTCTCTTTTTAGAGCATTAAAACCGCTAATGATCGTGTATCACTGGTTACAATTTTAATATTCATTTCACAAGTGTGAAGTGAAGTCTCTGGTGCAGAGCTCCACAACTAATTTCAAGCATTTTTTGTTGCAATACCCCAGCTATGCTTAAATGAAGTTGAAAAGTAAAATATTATTTTTTTGCTAACTTGTGAATTTGGCAAAAAATTTTTTTTATTTTTATAATCTACACAATTACTTACCTGTTTTATTATACATAATTTGTTTTTTATTAAAGTTGTTAGTGAAAAAAAGTTAGAAAAGTTTTCATTTCAGTTAGAGCGCTTTCTTTAGCTGGTTGAACAAACAACATGCAAAAGTTAATAATTTATTTCACTGTCGTGCATCATGTTAAGCAGCAAACAAATTTTGTGTTTTTTTTTTGTTTAATGAGAGAACAAAACAGATACAACATGTTAAAAAACAAACCACTAAAAAAACACATGACAACGATAAACATGAAATGAAATGAACAGCGATAACGATTTGAACAGCTTTAGAAAATCTCTGTATAAAATACGCAGCAAAACAGTGGGCAAGAATTTGATTTTTAGCGGAGTGGACTTGTAAAGAAATTCGTTTGCTCTCAAACGACAGTTGATAAATTATTAACTTTTTTCTTTATTTACAGTGCAAAAAGAAATTTATTTTGTAGAGAAAAAAAATATATTTAAAAATTACCTTTTTGCTTTGCTTTTTTTTAACAATTTTTATTAAAAAGAATTTGTGTTTTGTTTTTAGTGTGACGCGTGTTTAAAAGTAATAGGAATTAAAATATATAGGTATTACTGCCTTTGTACGGATCCACAAAATCTTGCTAAGAAAAATTGAAAAAATATAAACGTAGAGTGTTAGAACAAATATATTTGAAATTGGTTTTGGTTGTATAAAAGGTAAGAAGGAGGATTGTATTGGAAAGCGGCTAATCAGAGTGATATGAATAAAAGAAGGCGACATTTCTACGAAAACAATTTTATGCATTAATTTTAACTTTATAGGCGAACTATCTGATATACAATTGTTAATTATTTTATAGGGATGGAGTTCGATTCTTATTTCCTCAAATCTGAGAGAGATTTTTTTGTGATAAAATTAGAGTGATCAACATTTTTCTTAAAAAGGACCAAAAAAGTAAAGTTGAAGACTTACTTAATGGCTGGGGTACATACCATGGCTGTTTCGCAACTACCACGTCTCTCGTCATCATCCGACTTTTCGTCGAACCCAGGCCATTACTAATTGCTCTTCATTACTCACTCTCAATATTTAATCATATTGCTCAACATTCCATATTATCGCTGTATTTTTCTGTTAATTGGAATATACTTTATATCTGCTCACCAACGCTCATTAAATAAATGTCGATAACTCCAATTTTATCACAAAAAAATCTTGCTTAATTTTGAAGAGGTAAAACTCGAGCTCAAGTTCGATAAAACTATTAACAATTGTAAAACAACTTCACTTTAGTGGCGCTAAGCCGTTAAGATAGTAATGTTTGCTGGGTATAAACTCGAATTTTCACTTTTCTCATAAGAAATAAGTATCGTAATCGAACGAAATAGCGAGGAAAGCTAGTCTTAAATAAAAAAAAAATAAAAAAATAAAAAACAAACTAAGCAACAAGCACACAGCACTCGTGCCAGAATTCATTCGATCATGTGTCACATGACGCGGCCCCTGGCATACAACTTCAAGCGCTGTCTGACATAAATCGTGTTTATAAATAATTTTCTATCATGCACACAAGGTTGACGTTCTAATACTTTTCAATGAGGTTTCCGCTATTGTTATCCGGCTGTGCGTAAAATATTTTACAAGTTCTGGTCTGCAACTACCAACACAAAAAAAAAATGTTTTCATTGTTTCTAGAGAACAAATTTCTAAAACAAATTTTTGTCCCCTGGCAACACAATTGTGCAAGAAGTTTATTACAAGTGCTTTCTTTTTTTTTTATTAGATTTGCTTTTTTAATTTAAATTTAATTTCTTGAAAACGAATCTAAATTTAAAATAGTTTTTCTTGCAATATCGAATTATTTCCAGTTTGTTAGTTACCACTTTCGTTTTATTCATATCACTTGTGCTGAAATTGTTTGAAAATTACTTTAAGAAAAGTTTTTTTTTAAATTAATTTGCTTCTTTGGAATTAAAATGCCTTAGTTATTTATCTTTTTGCCATTTTTTAATCTTTATAATTTTTTTTTGTTTATTAAGGATTTATAAGCCTTTATTTGATGTTTTTTTTTGTTTGTTTGTTTGTTTTTGGTTTCTAGAAATTTAGTCTAATACTTAAAACTGAGAACAAAAATACATACAGGCATAAATAAATAAACACTTAATTTATTAAAAAAGAAATAAATAAGTAAACTAAATACATATTTTCTTACTTAAAAATAAACAAGTCTTTTGCTTTATTTTAATTTAAAAATATAAATACTATGAAAAACAGAATTTCAAAGGAAGTTTTTGGTTTAGCAAATGAATTTCTGTATTGTTTTAACAACAACTTACTTAGAATTTCAATCAAACCTACAGTTTGGAGGACTGCCTTCACTTAAGCTGGTATTTGTTTTATACAAAAAGAGGAAGAGAATAATTTTTCAAGTATTTTTTTCTTCCATGGAAATCGTGTGTATCGGTACTTTAATGTAAAAAGGCCTAAACTGTTTCTTCAAAGAATTTATATATTTTTTTTTTTCAGAGAATAAAAATAGAAATAAGTAAACACCACCAAAAGAATCTTTTGAAAATACACGTTTTTATGTCTATTCCTTGTTTATTATTATTGTTTCAGCTTGCAGGCTAAAAGAATTACCACTTTCAAATTTATAGGTTTTATATAAGATAAAATTAGACGAGCTCAGGCAAAATTGTTTTCAGTGCAAAAACAATATTTTTTGGAATTTTATTATCTTTTCAATCAAATAAGCACCCAAAAACATTTTTGGAAAATAAATGGCATACAAATAGTTTTTTTTTTTTAGTTTAATAACAAAAAAATTTTTTAGTGCAAAAAAAATTTTTCTTAATTAATCAAATAAGCACACAAAAATTTTTTTGAAAAATAAATAGAATTTTTCTGCTCTATCTAGTTCTTTTTTAAAGCACTGTGAATTTAATTTGCAGCTCACAAGCCAGAAATATTACCAGTTTGAATTTTATACACCAGGCATAAAACTTGGTAGTCTAGTTATGAAAAAAGTTTTCCTTTTCAATTTAATAAGAAATACTTTTTTCAGTGTAAAATTTTTTTATATTTTTTTTCAATAAAATAAGCACACAAAAGAGAAGAATATTTTGAAAATAAATGGTTTTACAACTTTTTCTTATTTAATTTTTTTAAGAAAAATTTTTTTCAGTGTAGGAAAAATTTTTTTTTTTTCAATTTTCTTATCTTTTTAATCAAATAAGAACACAAAAAATGATTTTTGGAAAATAAATGGAATTGTGTAATTTTCATATTTAGTTCCCTTTTAAAGTATTACAGCCTTGTTCATAAAAAATATTACAGGTTTGTAAAGCTCTTATTTTGACAAATCTGAGTGGAAAATTTGTCAAATAAAAGTTTAATAAACGCAGAATATTTATAATGAAAAAGATCCTTAATATGTAATATGTATTAGGTGTTATGTGTAATAAAACTTAGAAAAAATTCTAAACAAAATGAAAGTATGTTTTTTCCAATTTAATAACAAGAAATTTTTCGGTGTCAAAAATTTTTTGGAATTTTTTTTTATCCCTTTTTTGAGGCACAAAATTTTATTTTTAATTCATACAATGAATTCTCGTGACTTTTCTTACGCACTCACACACACACACACACTTCTAATGGAAACCTACAATTCCGTCGGAGATACATACCGGCCTCATTTCGGCAATCCTGCACAAACACTTGACTTGTTTTTTTTTATAAATAAAATCTGAATGTTTTAAGGACTTTAAAGAATTGTTCACAATTTCTTATAAAAATAAAATTTTAATGAACTAAATTATGATTTTTACGAAATTATAGAAATTTCCACTTAAAAGAAAATTATTACAACTTTTTGGAGGGGGAAATATACACATATAATACACAGACATAAGGAAAAACGTTTTCAACATACACATAAACTTTTTTTCGTTTTGTAATTAATATTTTCTTAATATACGTTTTCATTCAATTTAAACTTTCATTATTTTAGTAATAAACGTTTTTGTGTTGTTGTTGATTTTTATTGGACTACCGGCTAAACCTTAAGACTATAACTTAGAAAAGAGAAAAACTATTTATAGTTTCTTCTTACTAAATGCTATTTTCTAGATTTTTTAAGTTTTCATGAGTTTTTTTGTTTTACACTTTAATAGTTAACAAAAAATAAATAAATAAGGGACTTATTCATAAAAGAAATATTTTGTGTTTAAGTTCTCATTTGATAAATTTATGTACCAGATTTGTCAAATAGGTGTTAACAAACATGAAGTATTTTTCTCATATAAACAGGCTGGTAAAGAAAAAAAAATAAATTAAAATAAAATAAAAACTTACAGTCATTTTGTTTACTCTCATCTTTGTATCAATTTTTTTTTTTAATTTTTTTCAGTGTTATAACAAAAGATATTATTATGTGGAATGCTTCTGTATTTATCAAAAGGTTTTGGTTTGTGTTGGTTTTTTTAAGCCAAGCCTTTCTTGGATTTTGGTTTTTGCTTTTATGTTTAAGTTTATACTAAATTCTATTTACAAGTGATCATGAGTTTTTCTGTTTCAATTAAATGCGTACCTCACCATGATTTTGGGTCAAAATATATTTTACTCGAGTGCTAGAGAGACTAGTGGGTGACATTATTACTGCTGCGTGAGGAGAGTTGGAAGAATGTGGTTGCCCCTGTTGCTCCTCCTCCAGATCTTCCTCGTAATTTTCATCTTCACAGAAAGAATAGCCTAAATCTTCTTCATCGTCTTCTTGCGGCTGGGCAGTTTTAGTTTGTGGATTTTGTTGCTGGAGAGTGTGAAAAAGCTCTAGCTGATGTAAATTGTGTCTACTACCAGCCAGATTACTGGTCCACAATTCGGGATTAGATTTGGTTAACATTTCTAGGGCTTCCAAAGAAGCAGCAGGATTCAAAGCAGTCGAGATTTTGTAAGGAATTTCAATTGTATCTCGTGATTGCTCAAAGACTATGAAACTGTTTTCTAAATTTTTGTCCGCATTGTTATTGAGGACTTGAGAACTACTTTCATTTGTGGTTTTATTATCCAAAGAAAATTTCAACGATTTTCTGGCTGTAGAAGTTGGGGGAGAATATGAGGTTTGTAAGCAGTCTTCAGTGCTTGACACTGAAACCTGCTTGCTCAAGCCGGACGCTAAAGAAGGTGGAGTTTTTGCATAAATTTGCGATACATATTCCCTTGCAACGGCAATACCACTGTGTGGCTTTTGTGGCATTTTATTAAAAGTGGAATCTTGGGCGGAATCAGAAGACTGGTAAAGATTTTTCAAGTCATCTTGATATCGATCATTTAAAACTTTTGTCTTATTGGGTGAACGTTCTTGTAAAGTGGAGACCTTTTCAGAATTTGGAGACTTGCAAAAACTTTGACATTTTTCTTTACTTTCAGTTAAAAAATTGTTTTCACTGTCTAAGCTAGACTTGTCTAAAGTGCAAGCAGCAGGTGAGTTTGCAAAATTGCTAATTTTAGGTGCATGTAAAGGGGAGATATTTAGCGTATTTTGAAAATCAGTTTTGCTGCTTAGCTTATCACTTTTGTCTATTGCTTCAAAGCACTTGGCCAATTTTGAGACTCTGCATTTGTGTATATCTACCAAATCTGGATTTCTATGTGGTAGAAAATATTTATCAGAACCTGGAGACCTGATAAAATCTTCACTATTATCTGGAGCAAATTTATTTTCGTTATCAAGGGATCTTGACAAACAGAATGTTCTTGTAGTCTGTGGAGATTTATCGAAGGTACTGGGAATAGTGAAGATTTTGTTACTCCCATCAGAAATGTTTCTACTCATTCTAGGCCCCTCTTTACTTTCTGAAGCCTGAGATTTTGGAGAGTTGGATTGCAAAGCGCTGCCGCTCCACTTTCTGGCCTCTATTTCTAAATTCTCCTCACTTTGAAAACTATCACTTTCTATAACAGTCCTCAACAGATTTAGAGCTCTGGAAGAATGATGCGGCTTTTCTTTGGCTTCAGTCAAACTTTGTTTTGCCTCACAACTTTCGTTTTGCGATGACAAATCTTCGTAAAGTGAATTGGTTACAGTATCCCTCGCATTTTTATTTAAATTAGATATTTCTTTTACTTGCTCATTTCTATTAGGCGAATTGTTGGACTGAAGAAAATCCTGCTGCTGCTTCAGGCGTTGCGTCAAGTTAGTAAAGTCTCCCGAGTCCATGTATTTTTCCTCGTCTTTAAGAAATTTCTCTACAGTACCCACATACTCTCTAACATAATCTAAGGAATCTTCACTCTCCTCTGAAGGCTGTATGGGCTTAAAGGTAACACTGTCATCTAATTGATAAGGGCGAAACACTAAAGGACCTTGGTGAGCATAAGGCTGGGTGGGTGTGGCAGCATTGAAATTACTTTGCAAATGCAGATGTTTAAGCTGTTGCAGCGTACTTATTTGCTGGGCAGTCACTGTTTGTGTTGGCTGAAAATGAAAACTATGATATTTGCGTAGCGGCAATTTAACTGGACGTTCTGTGAAGCCCAATGTGGCAGTTGTTGCATCTTGTGCTGATGTTGTTATGAGATTGCTGTTATTTGACAAACTTCTATTGTGGCCTCGTCTTACCACTTGATTAGCCTGGTCTTGTTGTTTTTTGTCATTATTGGCATTGTCTATATCACAATTTAAGCTCTTATGTGGCGTGTTAAATGATTGGTCACTCTTTTCCCGATACACATGGTCAGCAGCAGTGGCAACATTATTTTCATTACCAACAACATGTATGACGACTTCATTAAATGGTCGGCCAATGTCGTCAATAGTAATTTTGCTATTGTTGACAACATTTTTATGCATTAGCATTTGTTGATGATGTGTGGCATATTGGGGGCATGATGCTGTTGCTGGGGAGTGTGGTAGTGATGCTGGTGATGATGATGATGAAGGCTGTTTAGTTTTGTTGCACTGTTGTAAGCCAATTTGCTGTTGCCATTGTTGTTGTTGTGATTTATAAGCGCCACATGTTGTTGCTGGTGATTGGGAGTAATTTGCTGGTGCTGCTGCTGCTGCTGCTGCTGCTGTTGCCTTGAACGCGTTCGGGGATTTGGTGCAATAATTGTAGGTTTGATAGTTGTTCCTGATGGTACTGCTGCTGTTATCGTTGTTGGTATTATTAGATTGTCGTCGACATTCATTGATGTGCTTGATATGTGCGTAGGGGTCGCTGATAGTCTGTCGTCGATGTAATTTCTTATGACAGGTGGTGGTGGCGGCGGCGGCAGGTTTTGTTGCTAAAAATGGATTATGTGCAAGGGATTTTCGTTTGTTTAGCTGGTTAGTTTTCAGTTTTAGTGCGTTCATTATTGTTTTGGGTTTTGTTTTTTTGTGTGTGTGTTGTTTTTCAAAGTTGTCATTTCGATTTAGTGTTGCGGTTAGTTTTTATAAAACCAAAAATTATTTTTACAAAAGCGACACAACAACAACAACAAAAGTCGTGTGAAATCCATTAAATTAATTAAGTGTTAACATGCACAGCGGATTTTTGGTGAATTGGCAAAACACACACATACACACGATTTTGTAATTTCCGTTAAATGAAAATAAAAAAAGCAGAGTTTAAAATATAATTAAATTAGTAAAATTCAATTTAAAAATTAAAGGAAATAAAAATACATATAATAAAAATTATGTCTGTAATTGAAAAATGTAAAAACCAATGAGTTTAAGGAGTGAATTAAATACGAAGAAGAGCAACGAGTTTTGATGGTGAATCAGAACTGGCTTTTCTAAGACAAAGAAAACTTTCAACTATGCATATAGAAAATATATGAGATAAAATTTGTTGAACTCTAATGATTGTGAGCAGCTGGTGTCATTTCTTGGGAGCAGTTATTTTTCCTGAGGCATCTACGAAATTTTTTTTAGCTACAATAACATGAAACTTAATGGTAATTTGGGCATAAACTTTCATACTAACTAATTCCATCTCCTGCAGAGGTATTACAACTTTTAGTGTCTTTGCTGTTTAGTTAAAAAGATTGCTTTAATTCACATTAATAAAATAAGTCCCGAATGGATACTGATGAGAAGCGTGCCGGCTTCGAAACAGCTACTTTTTCGCGCCTGCTTAGGACTTAGTTTAACATTTTACTATTTATGATTAGTGTCTAATCTAATGTCTCTAAAAGTCGTAATACGCACCTACACGAAACGGAAGTAGTATAAAACTGGAATTTTACCAGTGGAAAAACCATGGTGAAACCTTTTTTTCTCATGCCAAAAGCAGTCGAAAAATTGATGGCGCAATATCCATTGGTTAGACGTTCTTACAATTTACAATTACAAATTAATGAATTATATAAATTGTTTTCTGAATGTCTGTGTCATGTCTTAAGACTACTTTCTCGTTTTGAACATTTTTCGTAGGCCTTCAAACTTTCATAAGAGATTGATCTTTGTAGGTGTTAAAGCGTTTATATTAAGTGACTTTTTTTTGAAATGGCTCAAGTTTATATATTTTTATATTTACATTGATTTTGGCCCACTATGCTAATTTTCCACTGCCTCAGTTATTCTATTCACTGCAGCCTTTTTGAAATAGGTCAATGAAGTATGTACATATGCATGTATATTTTTATAAAAATTTGTTACAAAAGTTATTAAAGCAGACAACACAAACAATGAGCAGTTGTTTATTTATTTTTAACGAGAATTAAAAAACACTCGATTAAAATGCTTAAAAATATTTAATAGCTGCACAATCAGCTATTTTTTGATTAAGCAAAACCAATTACAAACTGTACATATTATTCTCTGCTTAGCTATTGAAACCTCAACTTGCAGCTGCATGTCGCCGTTGTTACGTTGAGATGATGCTTAGCTCTTCCGTAGACTCGAAAAACTGTTCGAAAGTTTTTATTTCATATTACAGTAATATTTTATGCAAATAATTAGAATCCATAAAAATGCTTCAAAAACTTTTTAATACAGAAAGCAAGTCAAAAAATTATTATCTGAAAAGCTTGACAGAAAACAATTTTCAAATAGGTTTGCTAGAGCCAGCATAATAAATTTCAAGACCATTTTAATTCACTTTTGCCCCTTTTTGGAAAGCTATAAAAGGAAAATTTGAAAAGAATTAATTTGCAGATCAAGATACCTGAGCAGGAATTGAAAAATTCAATTCCTAAAAATTATATAATGTTCTGTTCAAAGTGGCTTACAGTCCTCTCTAGACCATTTCAAAGGTATATAATTTTATTTTTCATTTCCTAAAACCGCACACTTTGGCCGATGACAATGTTTCTTGACACTTTGCTTCCTCTACGTTATTTCTACTCCTTTCAAAGAAAAAAAAAAAAAAAAAAAAAATAAACAACCAAAAAAAAAAAGCTAAAAGAAAAGCATTTAAGCAGACATACTCGCAAGCATTAAGCTAGACACACTCTTGTGTTCAGTTCTTCTGATATGTGTATTTTTGTGTTTTTAATTTTTTGTTTTTCAATAATTAAACTCACCTCCATATGATTGATTAATGAAGTCTGGCCATTCAGCCGCTGCTGCTGCTGTTGCTTTTTACATTTAACTCTGGCTCCCGCTCCCGCATTACTGCCACTTGCGCTTACACTGCTGGCCACCGAAAGCGAAGATGAAGAATGAGCATGGGCATGATGGCCCAATTGATACTGTTCGAACTCTTCGGGAGTGGTTATTTCGGGTGGCTGCTGATGACGATTACAGCGTTGATTGATGGCTGACAGCGAGGATTTGTTTACCCCACCGCCGGCACTGTACAAGGAAGTGGTCGAAGAGAGCGAGATGGGATCATTGCAGGTATTGTCGTTTTGCGAAGATGAGGCAGACTCATAGGCCGAGGTGGCCATAGTAGAAGTGGGTGAATTGGGTCTTTCTAGATTAGAAATGTGATTTGTTGTTGGTTGTTGTTCGTTCAAGTTCATGTAGAGGGGTGTGGGAGGCACTCGGGGAGCCGGTTTTTTGTGTGCAGAATTGAAGTGGGCGGTAACGGCTGTGTGCGCCAGGGTTTGGTTTTTATGGCCCTTGGGCGTTTTGGGTGTCTTGGGTGTTCGTGGTATTTTACCCGGCGGTGGGGTAGAGCCGGGCGTTTGTATATTCGTAGAGCTTTGTGGTGTAACACATTCATACGATGAATTCGAAATGCCCGAATCGCTGCGATAAATGCTTAAACGTTCCGGTTCTATCAGATTTAGATCCTCTTTAGGCTGGTGTTGGCGTTGGTGATGTTTTTTCTTCGGACCCTGCGATCCTGCCTGTATGCCATACGGTTGAGGATGTAACAAAGCGGTGGCTGTTTGCGCATTACCGGTTAAACCATCCGGTAATTCCATATCGCTAACAGTTGCACTATGAACTTGTACAGCATCATTGACATTTTCGTAAGCGGGAGGATCGTAGAAATTCTTGTTGGAATTTCTAGCAGGGCCCTTGGGATCAATATCGCCAAGGCTACCACCAGCAAAAGAATGATGTCGTTTGCATTTGCCAGCCGATGCCGAAAACAAAGAACCTAAAACCCCCACCGCTCCTCCGGCCGCAGTGTCATTAAGTGAGTGATTTAAATTTAAGCCTGCTGGCGATTTGTTGCCAGGCTTTTGCTTGTTATTATTACCAGTAAATTTCAGGGAATAAAATCGTTTATCTTCTAATTTTTCTGCAAATGTTTTGCGTTTTCCCTGCCTTTTCATAGAAGCTGTTTGATAGTTTCCTGGCTGCACATCTTCAGCTCGTGATGATGTGTCGAACTTTTTGAAATTGCTGACAGCCAAAAAGGGATTTGTAGGCGAGGAAGCTGTTACTTTCGTTAATGCAGCCGGATTCTTTTGGGAGGACTGTTGACGTTCGACCACCGCGTATGTGCTGAAATCTTGCTCGATGGCATTTATCAGGTTTGATGGGGCCGAGGCAATCGCAGTGCTGTTAAATTTTTGTGCAAATTGTTGATGCTGCTGGGATTTTGGATGCTGTTGTTGCTGATGCTGATGCTGTTGTTGTTGCTGATAGTATTCAGTGTAGCTTTTGGGAAAGCAATTATTGAGATTATATGCCATTTGATGGGGATTAGAGCTAGTGATTTGTCCACTTTGTAGTTGTTGCTGCTGTTGGTGTTGCATGGCTGAGTTGTTGCTGTTGTGCACAATAATACCACCTTCATTTCTGTTTGCTGAATTTGGTATTAAAGTCTGCATGCCAGCAGCCATGTTGGCCGATGCAGTTGTCGTTGCCGGTTGTTGGTGGTGGCGATTGTATGGCATGGTACTGAATTGTTGTTGCTGATGATAATACTGTTGTTGTTGTTGTTGTTGCTGCTGCTGTTGATGCTGTGTTTCCGTTTCATGTTCATCGTAATAGGTTTCTTGTGTTGTTGTTGTCGTAGGTGCTGCTGTTGCTGTATTTTGGCTGATATTTCCATTGAGTCTCTTGGGTCGTGGTACACTGCGCACCACATTTGTGTTGTTATTAAAATTTGTAGGAGTCGTAGGAGTAGTAAACTGTTTATTTTTTTGTTTTTTTTTTGTTTTTTGTGATTTTCATATTTTGCATTTAATCAGTTTGGTGGGTGTTTAAATTTTGTTGTTGAGTTTTTTTTTTCGCAGTGTTTCATAAGAGTGTGTTTTAAGGGGGTTTTTAATTTAAGGCGCATTTTTGGTTTCATTACATTTTATTTGGCAATAGTAGCAAAAGCATTCAAGCATTAGTTGGTTGTTATTGATTATGTAAATATTGTTTATACGGTTACGGGAACGGGTTACAAATGCACAATAAATAAACATAAAAAGATACAAAGAAATTTATTAATTTTCATATTATGTTCAGGTTAGATTAATTTGTTTTTTCTTTATGGTTTTAGGGTTAGTAGCAGGGTAAAATAAGGATTTTTCTGTCAGCGAATATTTTAAAAAGTGTAAACAAAATACATCAAGATTGGTGATTGGAATATATAAAACATTAAAAATTAAAGGAAAACAAACGGTCATCTGAAAAGCTTTAAAATTAATTTTTAGGACTTGAAATTTAAAAAAAATAAATCAGGACTTTAAAATATTTCTGAACTTTTTAAAATGATCAGAGATATGGGATATACACAGAAAAAAACAACAAATAAATATTTGTTTCCAATTTTCGTACTCACTACTTGCTCAAACCGAATTTTAGAGATGAATTCAACAGAATTCTCTGTTTTTATGTTATTTGAAATAGATTTTTATATCTTTATCTTTTACTTTATAATAACATTCTATATCACTTACAATTGCTAGGTGCTTATTGAGCCTTAGTTTAGCTTCATTTATAGATACATAGCTGCTTTGGGTGATGATGACTGTCGTGGCGGACGTGAAACAGCAGTGATATGTTCTCTAGCTGCTAATAAGTCTGCTAGTTTATTTTTGTGGTTTTTTAAATCGTTTGCACTACTATTTTACCACACATGGATCTTTCTCAATTTTCAGAAAGTAAAACCGCATCAAAGCGTCCAAGAGAAGAGAGATATTAAACAGTACAAGAAAATACTTTGTGCACACTTTTTGTTCAAGGTAAATAAGTGAATTCAGCTTAAAAAATGCTTTATTAAAATTAAATGCCTGTGAATATTTTTGTTGCTGTTGTTGTTTTATATGCATGAGATTACAGTTACCAGTTCAAATTAAGTGCAACCAAAAAAGTAGGGTTCACGCGTTTTTGTTAAAATTTTTATAATCTAAACTTGGCATAAAATATTTTGTTTACAACAAACACTTGAAATGTGAGAAAAATTTGGTCTTTTGTTTAGAACAAAAAAAACCAATTTTTCTCTTTTTCACTTTTCTACTGAGGAAAAACTAAGGTATATTTATACCAGGTAGCCTTACAACAGCAGCTGGCTACTGTTTCTAAGCGTTGAACCGTTGTCAAAGGTTTGTTGTAAACAAGCTGCATAAATACACAACGCAAACGGGAGTCAGAATAGAGAGCAATTCTAGCAACAAAATGCAGGAAGTGTTTGTTGTAGTTATGCTGTTACCTGGTATGCAGGTACCTTGGGAACAAGCTGAAATTAATACCTTTAATATTTTATCTTTCGTACAAAAAATTTGTTTTATTTGTTTTTTAGTTTTAAGACTTTTTAATTTTAAAGCTTTTCAGAACGAAACTGCTTATTTTGTACTAAAAATTTCTTAAGAAATAATCTTAAATGAAAGTTTGCTAAAAAAATATATATAATAAGTTTGTTTGAAAAAAATCTTAAATACGTTTTCAAAGAAATACATACATAAGTAATTAAAATTAATACAAAGACAACTCTAAAGTAAAATGAAAAAATTTCTTACAAAATAATTACATAGAAACCAAAAACAAAATATTAAACGAAAATTATATAAATGTAAATTTAAAAATCAAATTCTTGAATTTTGAGCCAAAACTTTGTTTTTACTAAATTACTTTTCGTAGCAAATAGGTTCACATCAAATCTAAGTTTCTTTTTAAATAAGAAAAGAATACATTATTTTATTTTAAATTAAATGAGAATTTTTAAAATGAAACTAAAAAAGTTCTGTTTCAATACTATAGACATACATTTAGAGAATAAAAATATTCATAAGACGCGTATTTTTACAAAGATGAGTTTGACAAACGCTAAAATGCTTTTGTGATAAATGAAATGATAATAAGAAGACAATACAGCATATCGAAATATAGAAATATGTATGTATATAGACATTAAGCCATGAGATTTGAAAATAATGGGCCAGTTACATACATGTATATAAAAAGTGTGAAATGTGAATTGAAATTAGAATTTCGAAATAAAAAAAAATGATGATGAAATGTATTTTGCAGCTCCTTTTGCAAGAAACAACAAATTGAAGTTGTGTGATTGAAAACATTGAGGAAAAATTAAAACTTAAAGGAAAAGAAAAGAAAAAAATAAATACCTTGTTAGGAGCCGTTTGCAGACCATGGAAGGGCAAATTCTCATACTCTCCAGGTTCCGTTAATGGATCCGCCATAGAAGACGACTTCTCTTGTACTGCTATAGAAAATCGCACAATCGGTCCGCAAAGCACAAGAGATTAAGGGAAGATTGCAAAAATTCGAGAAAGACGTGGTTGAAATACGGCGATTTGTGGCAGTATACAATAGTGTTGTATTAAATAGGAGCATATTTATTCGTTAACGGGAAGATGTTTTTTTTTTTTTGGTTTTTTTTTTTTTTTGGTAGAGGAAAGGGGAACAAAAACGAAAAATGAGTAAAGAAACAATAAAAATTTTTAATTTTGGTTTGAAAAAAAACGTCAATTTAAAAAATTAATATAAAATAAATCTAAAATAACTTAACTTAAAGCTGTTTTAGGCAAAATGCATTGAGTAGATTTTCTCGGTATTTGCTGCAAATGGCCTGGGCAGAGCCAGGCCAATTTACAGTAATTTATGGTAGCTGACAGAAAAAAACAAACTGCCTAATAACAATGTATAAGAAAATGTATAATAATATAGATGCTGGCGCTCTTGAGCAAAATTCGTCTACACTTTTTTATCGGGTCCTAATAACTATAGATTTTAACAGATCATTTAGTTAAGGGCATACGTGCTCTATTATATTTCTCACACATTTTACAATATAATTTATTTTAAATTATTTTGCTACTCTTGGTTAAAATTTCTTCAAGCAAAAATGTTTGCTACAAATATAAACTTTTATTGTGCTAGATATATATATAGAGCATATAGTGGGAGGGCCAAAAGAAGTCACCCGATGCTGTTTGTCTTTCAGAACATCGGAATCCAGACCTAACTCGTTCAATTGCTGTCGAAAAAATTCGGTTAACATGGCCCCATAGTGCGTTATTGTTTGACCAGCGGCGTCAGCAAAAAGCTGGCCCGATGACTACTACAGGGTGAACAGCGCACCGTGCAGTCACTTTGGGCAGGTATAATGGCTCCTCATTCATCACTCGTGGGGAGCGATAGTTTAGTGTTGCTTTGCTCATTATGATTTTGGGCGATTATTCCGCGTTCCTGGGGAGTGTATCGCTTCATGGCTTGTTCACTTGTATTCTACAGCAGTGTAGTTCACAAATGTAAAAATAGATTTGACCTAGGTAACTTCCAATTGGGTGATTTTTTTTTGGCCCACCTTGTGCAAAGAAAAATGTAGTAAAAACGAAACAGTAATGTATGTACCCCAGCCTAGAAGTATTCAGCTTTACTTTTCTTTTCGGCTTTAAAAATGCTGTTCTGAATCAATTCTGAGGAGGTAAAATCATGCTTAATAGTCAGTTCAATAAAGTAGTTGCAAGGAAAATGGCTTAAAATCGACTTAGCAAACGTATCGATGTGTCAAAAAATCGGAAACATATTTGTTTTTTCATTTTTTTTTCGGTTGATTGGTCTGGATCTCATATTTTCATGATGAAAGCGAATCTATCTTCCGTAAGTGTTAAAAACTAATAATTATGGACTTTTTTTTTGACACTAAATTCTGCCATCAAGTTGGATCTCACTGTCAATTAGCTGCATATGCCTTCACCTCATGTTACGTTTTCAGCGATCGGGAAAAGTCAAAAGAAAAAAAGAAATTACAAAATTCTGTGTCTCAGTTAGACAAATTGAATTGCTGACTTCAGGAAATACATATATTTTGAACCAAATTATTTTCAATTGGGAAAGTTAATAACGAACTGAAAATAGTTCATAAAGACGTTTAACAGCCACTAAGAAAATAATCGATGCAAAACGCGAAAATTTATGAAAACTTTTAAAAACGGAACTAGAGACTTCAGTAGTTAGTTACAGCTATTTTGTGCAAATTGCATATTTTCGTAAATTCTTGCAGTTTTGTTACAGTTACATATATTTTGTAAATATTTTACTATTTTTGAAATCTATTTTTATGGGACAAAATATTTTTAGTTTTTCGCCAATTGTGTTGTTTTTGTAGCTTTCTTCCTATACAAACTCTTCGCAAGCTTTTACAGATTTTTTCAGTATTTAAATATTTTGTAAACTATGGCCTTTTTGTTATATTTATATATTTTTTTTAATAGTTTTACTACAATTCTACATTTTTAAACAACTTTTTCGATTTTGCTACCACTAGTGTTTTTTGTGGCTGCTTTATTTCTTTATAAACTATTTCTAGCCAATCCCTGCACTTTGAGAATTTTTCTCACGTTTTAGCGATTTCTGGTTTTTGTTCGTTTTTTTCACCTAAATAAAGACTATTTTTGTGTTAAGCGTTTGTTTTTCGCAGGCTTCTGCAGTTTTTTTCTTCTGATTTTTACATATTTTGTAAATTTTTACAGTTTTGTTTTATTTCTATTATTTGGCGTTTTATACACTATTTTTAATTTGTTTCGTATTATACAAAACACCTCAGGGTTTCTCTAGTAGTGGTTTTGGTGGCTATTATATTTGGTATAAATTAGTTTAGGGCAATTTTGGCATTTTGAGGACTTTTCGCGATTTTTACCACTTAATGTTTTTTTGTAGCTTGTTTTTGTTTTTATAACCTCCATAAAACATGAACTTAATTATTTATTTGCTTTAAGAGCCAGTTGAAATGTTATTAATTTAGGTCCAAAAATGAACCTTTTCAAAAAATTTACTGACGACAATGAAATGGCCGAGGACATTTATAGACAGCTGAAAAAGACGGCAAATTTTTTGAAAAGGTTCATTTTTGGGAATAAATTAATACCTCCATAAAACTTTTTCTGCATTTAGCGATTTATTCATGAATTTTTTCTGACTTATTTCCAGTTCGGTGTTTTTTTTGCATTTCTTCTTAACTTTTATAGACTACTTTAAATCTCACTGTAAATCGATTCAGAGATTTTAAGAAGATTGGCGAGTTTTTGTGGCTTTTGGCCAGTTACTTTAAAAAATTTGAAATGGCTCCTGTTTTTGTTTAAGTATATTTTCCAATATTAGCTTAAAACCACATCACCACTTTATCGATGATTATTTATAATTACAAGATTTCTTCGATTTCGAACTTGAGTTCCTCGTTTATTAATTGTATTTTTACCTTCAGTGTTTCCTGAAGAAGTTTTCCAAAGGATAACGAAATATAAAAAGTAAAAATACAAATAATAAACAAGCACCTCAGCCTCGAAATCGCAGAAATCTTATAATTAAAAGGGAAAAGGTCAAAGCAAATAGAAAAAAAATATACTGATAATTGATTTTTATTTCGACAGTTAGTTTAGATAAAGTAGTGATAACTTGTTATCAAAATCACAGAGGGTAATACTTTTTTATGGGTTCGGAGAAAGATTCATTATGCAATAAAAACAGTGGCTCTGCAAAATATGCACGCCTAATTATGCTTTTTAAGTAAAGATTCATGTTTGTTTGTCGTCCGTATAAACAGGCCTTTAGAAGCCCGCCCCAACAAAAAACTTCTTTTTCAAGTAATTTAAAAAAACTTTTTTTTTTTTTTGTTTTTATTTAAATCCACTTAATGCATTTTGACAAATTTGTTGTTATTTGAAAATAAACTTAACCCTTAAAAACAAAATTCAAATCAAAGAAATAAATTATAACAAAAATAAATTTATTCGTTCTCGATTGAGTTGAAGTTTGTGATGGTCTTCAAAAAGAAAAAATATAGAGACAAAACACTCATGCTGTTTTCATAAGCAAAACACATTAATTCGAATTGCAATAAAACAATTAGTAAAAACACTTTTTAGAAAAAATACTCTATTTAGAAATTATTAAAAAAAAATAATAATAAAAAAAATACATTTACAATAAAAACAAACAATCTTACATACAGCTTTTGAAAGGGCTTTAAGCGGGGGCTAAAATATGCACTCAAAAGCGCACTCATGTAAACAAAAACTAACGCTACACAACAAATGAGAGATCAATGTCAGATTAGATCGGTGAACATTCAGTGAAGTGAAATATTTGATCCCTGTCATCTTTTAGCAATCTGATGCCCCACAGCAAACCAGCCAAAGTTTTAATAGTCTTTACTTTTCTTCTTTTGAAATCCTTTTGCTTCTGGCAGGTAATTTATTTGCTGTTTGTGAACAGTAAAGTGGCTCAGAGACTTCAAGCAGTGATTGCAGTCATTTATGATTGAGTTCCTGAAAATACTATTTACTACAAGAATTTGAAATTTGGGTGCTATTGAATATCAACTATAGCCGTTGTAATAAAAAAAATTGTAATATGGAAAATTTGTTATAATATTCAACAAAAGAGCTGACTTCCTGCTGCTTTTCTTTCAGTAGATATTTTTTAGGGAAACTTAGTTTTTAAAAGTGTACATAAACATGAGTACAAAATCCATTGAAAGCTCTCTTTTCTTTTTCTCTGGCTTTGATTGAAACAAAATCAAAAATTATACCCGCATGGAGAATAGAAACCAATGCTACAACACAAAGTGTGGCTACAAAGTCACAATAACACTGTGATACACCAAAGTTATTCAGGGATTCTCATGTACCAATACCATTAGTTTTTTTTAGTTCACTTCGCAAAGTGATTTTATAATGGTAAATGTAGTCAATAACATGAATAGAAGTCCGTTGGGAAACAACGAATATATGAGTCTTTCAATTCAAAACTGCAAAAAATCCCGTTATTCACTATATTTGCCGTTATAAAATCACTTTGCAAAGTAACAAAAAAAAACTAAAGGTGTGTTCGTTCTGTAAGGAATCCAACAGAACAGAATTGGTACATGATAACCCCTGTATCACAGTGTAATTGTGATATTTGACGTCTTTTATGGTACGTCTGCGACAAATTGCACAATCGAACTAGTTGAAGAGTTAGTTGCGCGTCTCTAAGCCACTTAACATTCTCTTCTTAAAACAGCAAAGTACTTACAGGCCTGCCTTCCTGTTCCCACTGAAAGTTTTCTGTGAATTGATTTTTTAAATAATTAGTGGCAGCAAACATTGGCTCCGCCATTTATTTCAAGTTTGAAAAATCATTATCCAAAAACAAAATTGTTATGGAAAACATTCACGTAAGACAAACACATGGGATGGAAATTATTAAAAAAAATGAAATACTTTCCTCAAGGAAGCTGCAAAAGTGAAGAAACTTATTTTCAAAAGCGCAATTTCTCTTCACTACATGATCACTTCTTGCGAGGATAGCCTAGAGACTTTCTGTTTCCACTGCAAAAATGTGCAGCTGAACCTTGGTAATTTTGGTTACCAAATCTCTAAGAAAACCCATCGGAGCTGTGACATTTAAAAGAAGCCGGAGGTGCCACAGAGACCACACGGCAGGCAACGAAGTTAGTCAAACCATCTCATAGAGATGAGCTCGTTCTGTGTAGGTCATTGAGTGCATTTTTGATAAATTTTAAAAACATCTGAGTGAAGCCAACTTTGAAACACATTTTGCTCTCGAAAAGAATATAAAAAAGGAGTTTCTTTTTGATTTTCACTTTTATTATTTTTTTTTTTTTTTTTTTGTTGTAATTAAAGCAAAACAATATTCAACCAGGTATCAAAATAAACATTGCAGAGCAATTGAAAAGGGAGTAGCTTTTTGGGTTAGAAAACGTAAAATGAAATTAGTAAAAACAAAATAAATGATTAATTTTAATAATTATTTACTGGAAAACTGCTTACTTGTTTCTGTTGTTGTAATTTGAAATTGTTTAAAAATATTTACTTTCTTTTGACATTAAATGAGTATTTCACATGATGATGAATTCAGTATTACTTACACAAATAAATAACAACATTTAATTAACAGTTTAAAAACATAATTGATGAGAAATAAACAACATTTAACAAAAACTATAAAAGCTATTGTAGCCATTAGAAAAGGGGAAATGGTGGACAAGAAAAATGTGTAAAGCTTTCAATGAACTTGGAAAATTATGCTTAAATTAAGTATGATCACACATAAACCAGCTCTTATGCTTAAAAGCTGAGGCAGGAAAAATTCTAAAATGTTCAATAAGCTCTTGCAGTTTAAAGCGATAAATAAAATAGCTATAGAAGCTCTTAGAACATAATTTCTTGATGTTTCGACGATTTCGAACGTTTTCTTTGAAAACAAAAAAAAAGATCTTCTTAGAAAACGCATAAATATTTTCATCCTTGTATTGGCCTTAAAAACAAAATCAAATTGCCATATTTTATGTTGTTTTCAATATGAATTCAAGAGTGATAAATTCAGTACGTTTCACAAAAAGAGGCAGTAAATTTTTGCGACCGAATGAAAATGTTAGAAATCTTGAAACTGGACCTTAATTATTATCAGTAATAAGTTCGATCATTTTCATTTATTTGCACAACTAGTTCGAATTATAAAATATTATATATGAAATGCAAACATTTGAGTTATTAAAACTGGCTTTTAGATAAGAAATGGGTTTCAGAACAAATTTTTCACTTTACCAGCCCTGTTGTTAGAATGTGCTTACAAGAGGATCTGTATCAATTACATCATAATTTTTATGCTAGAGCCGAGAGCTAAAGATGCCGTGAAGAAGAGATTTTTAAAGAAATAAAAATCGCTCAATTTTCAAAAGTTGTTTTATAAAAATTCTTCAAATATATTTCGGTGATGGATGACAAGCATGATAATATTTTAAATGGTGCAATTAGTTCTCAGAAAGAAAGAAGCCCTTCCAATATTTGCAAATATCCTTTGTGAAATACTTGAAAATTTTTCATAAAAGAAAAGCTTGTTGCTCTACAAGTCTTGTTAGATTAAATACCTTTTGTTTTGGAAAATCCGCGTGATTTTAGGTATAGTGATTTTCCGAACAGACATAATTATATAGATACATCGACATGTGGCTGGTGCTCCTTAAAACTTTTTGGGACAATATTCAAACATTTTCCCCACATTTTTTACCCAAATCTGTCTCTTATATATTGTGAAATCTATGGGGCAAATACTTAAGTCTTATTAATGCTCTCGATATCGAGTGATTTAGCAAACAAAAATAAACTTTTGAATACCACCCATATGATGGCTCTGACTCGAAATCACATCGAGTTTCTGTGCAAAATGTGAAATTTTTAATAAATTTGTAAGAGGCGTGTGAGGCACATTAAACTTGGTTTTAATCTATATTTTGAAATCTGTAATTGGACCCCTCAATTTTGTGTCCGTGTAAGAATAAAACCTTTTATGGAAATTATTTCCTCATGTGAAATTATTTCCTTTGGCTGTACACAATTTCGAATCGCTTAACAATCAAATCAAACTGAGAACCAATTTTTTTTTTCTTGAACACCACAAAGCAATGAGGACATAATGAATGTGTGTGCGATAAGTATTCTTTTTTAATGATAAGTATAAAAAAAATGAATGAAGATATAAAAAATAATAAAAACCAAAAATCTTACTTTGAATTCTTTCGACTTTCTGAATATTGCCTGGACTGGCTGAACGCTTCAGCGTTGTTACAAGGGTTCGCGTGATGGGTGGCGGCCTGGGCGGCGGTGTTGGCGCCTTCAGTATGCCCTTGCGCTGAGAACTTTGACTGGGTGTTCTCTTTAGTTCGCGACTCGTTACTATAGTCGATGGTATAGATTGTATAACCGTTGTTATGGATTTGTCGCCGGGCATTGTGACGCCGGCAGGGTGCTCTGCCGAGTTTGGTTCGTAGTGTGGAGGGCGATTGGTATTTAAGGAAGGCGACATTGAGGTCATTGATGCTGGTAATGGGTGTTGTTGCTGTTGCAGGGCTGGTGTTTGTGTTGCTGTGATTTGTCTGCTTGTTGAGTGTTGAGTTTGAGCTTGAGTTGTGTTCATGCCTGTATTGTTTAAGATTGTTAGATCATGATTGTCAGTGTTGCTGTCATTATTGTTGTTAAGTGAACTACTTGATTTGCTTGTTGTTGCTGTTGTAGTGTAGGTTAATATACTTGTGCTAGTGTTGGTATTTAAGTCAGTCTTTTCTGCTGCTGTTGTTTTAGCACATTTTTTATAGGTTACTAAGCGTGTTCGTAAAAAAATAAAAATAAAAAACAAAAGCAAACCATAATTTGATTTAAGCTTAAATAAAAGTCTAACCAAAATAATAATAAAAATTAAAATAAATTTTATTACCACTGCCACTGCTGCGTATGCCTTTGAGGCGGTGTTCTGTGTCAAATGGCGTTTTGCTGGAAGACGTTGTTGCCGCAGTGGCCTCTGTACGTTTCCAGAATTTTCCTCCCAACAAACCCACATGACTTCTTTGGCTGTCACGACAGCAGCCATCGGATTTATTGGAGCGCTTAAAGAATATATTGGTAAAAAATAATTCCAACTTTTTCAGGTGTGAAATTTTATTGTCCACTTGTGACACTTCAGTTGCCACACAGGCTGCTGCTTGCTGGCCTTCCGTCACTGGCACTATTTCCTGTTCTCCTGTGCTTTGAATTTCATTATTATTAGTGGCAGCCAACTCCATTGTATTAACCATTTCATTGGTTGGTCTGTCTGTAGATGTGGTTACATTAATTGTGTTTGTTTTAGTTGTAACATTCAAATTTGTTGCTTTTTGTCCTCTACGAGGTAAAGTTTGACATAATGATAATTGCTGTTGTGAATTGTTGTGCTCATTAGCAGCCACCTTAAGTGCTAAATCTTGCTGGTCACTGTGCTGTACTCTGCCTTGGCGACCGATGCGTCCCAAAGTCGACGATTGTCGTGTGACATTGAGTAGTGTTGTCTGTGTGGTGTTGGCTGCACTGTCATTAAATGTGGACGAAGACAATGAACTGTCATTTAATGTCGGGGCTGTCAAATTGGCTGTTAGTGTGGCAGTCGGTTTTAAAGTCATACGATTAATGGCTAAATTTTCTTTAGTATCACTGCTAACATGCACCATAACACCGGGCCTCAATGGCCAACGGGGCGGTGATTTGGGCACCTGTGTGCTACGAACACTTAAATAAGGTGTCGTTACTACAGCAGTGCTTGCTGCTGGTGCTTCTGCTGGGGGCGGCGGCGGTGGTGGCGTTTGCATTGTAATTGTTGCAATTGTTTGTGTTTTGCCTTTAGTGGGTGTTGTTGGTGTTGTTGCTGTTGTTGTGCTATTTATTATATTGTGTATTTCATTATTATTTGCATTGCTGGCAGAGATTTTATCGCTACTACTACTGCTACTTTGTATTTGAGTTTTTGTAGCATTGAAATGTTTTGTGAGTATGGGCGTTTGTATGGGTGTTGCTATTGTTGTTGCTGTTGCTGTGGCTGTTGTTGTTATAATAATGGGAGTTGCTTTAAGGTGGGCCGCCTCCTTACACTGCTGTTCAGCCATGGCCGGCAGTAACATGTTGCTTAAAATGGGCACCTTAAGTGTATCAGGCAATACTGTATTGGCCGATAGCACTTGCGGCATATGAGGTTGATATGATAAAACACTTTCAATGGCAATTTGATGATGATGTGCATGATAATGTTGTTGATTTTTTTCAATATTGAATTTGTGGTAATGATTTCAGGTTTATTTATTTTTTTTTTTTTTAATCAAAAAAGCATTTACAACAAGCCACAACATTTTATTAATTTTTATATTTTCCACACATACAACATACAAGTTAACATAAACCAAAAAATTTTTTTGTTGAGTTTTTTTATGTGCAATTACATTTTATTAAAAATAAAAAATTAAACGAAGGGAAATGAAAAAATATAAAAAAAATATATTAAAAAAATAAACAAAAATATTTAAAATTATTTAAGCGTTCTTAAAATTAAAAAAACAATTTTAAACTACACAAAAGCTAAGGACAAAACTTGAAATTTCAAATAACAATGTTAGTTTCAGCTTTTACAACTTTCACGTTGAAACAGAGTTTAATTGCTTTATTTTTGAAACAGAGCTTAGGTCACAATTTTGAACTATTTTGCTGCTTTAATCAATGTCTCATTAAAGAGAATACAAATGATAGGTGCTAATGAAAAAGGAGTGGACTCTTCGAAATAGGTAGTTGTACCCCAGCTCAAGTCATAATTTCGGTTTATTTTTCTTTACTAATTATTTTCAGTCATAAGTATTTTCCTAGCAGAAAAAATCCAAAACAAAAGGTAGCAAGGATAATCCAGGAGTCCTCAAAACTACTAGTTGTACCCTAGCTGCGTTATTTTTTGCCTCACATTAATGCCAGTCATAACAATATTCTTAGCATGAATAAAGTAAAACATTAGTTGCAGACGAGAATCTTTGAATCTTCTAAACAGTGAGTTGTACCCCATCTCGTGTCACAATTTCAATTTATTTTTAAATTAATGGCAATCTCTTTAGTAGCCACAAAATAAAACAATAGGTGATGACGAGAAACGTGGAGTCTCCGAAACAGCCAGTTGTACCCCAGCTGTACTCGTAATTTCAGATCATTTTTGCTCTTCTAACTAACAATAATTTAAAAAAGTGAGCTAAAACTATGATAGAGTATATAATAATAGGTTTAAAAGTTCAAAACATAAAATAAGTCTCAAGAAAGAAATATGATTTCTTATTAACTATTTTCATTTAAGTGTTCGCTCTTAATTATTACTGTGAAACAAATTAGTTAAAGAAGCAAAGTGATATCTATGCATCAGTACCCGACTGAGTCATGAGCTCAGTTGTTTAACCATGATACTAAATTTTTGTTGGCATAAAGGGTTCAGTTTTTAGTCCTACTATATGCCCAATATCACCTCTGGAAAAGGCCAGACGTTATCTAGCTTCTTGCTTATAAGTCGGCTTTTATTGTTTACAATTTGTTTTCAGTGAACTTGAGTTCATTGAAATTAAAAATGTAGTTGGTTGGGATTATAATGAAGTTCGAACTATAAAATGCCAGTTCGCGGGTATCGAATCTGTTTAGTCATTGACATAAACGTGTTTTAGATAAAAACTCAATTGGATGTTGTTAATACAATATAAAATATCTGCCAATCAAGTGAAAAACACTGTGATAAAAATGAAATTTGATCGATAGGATGAATGAAGAGCTTAGGTAGTAGGATTGCTAAGCGCTGCTGCTTAAAAACAGACACGACCTTCGATCAAAGCAACTTGAGTGGTGATGAGCGTCGTGGCGGACGTTCTTTACTGTTGTTGTCTTCTTTAAAAATGTGGATGAGTACGATTTTATCACAAAAAAATCTTTCTCAATTCTGGGAAACTAAAATCCAACTAAAAGCCCGACAAAGTAGTTAACAATTATTAATCATAAACTTCGACTATAAAATTAAATTAGTGCTTTCTTTCGAGCCTATACAAACGATGTTCATGAACTGACAGAAAATTTGTTATCATTATTTACTTTGAAATTTCAAGTTTTGTTTTTTTTTTAATTTTTTATTTTTTTTTTTTTTTTTTTTTGGTTTTAGTTTTTCACAGAACTCTAACAAATTTACTCTTAAAAATGTGAACATTTTCTTATTAGAAAGGATTAAACAACAAACATTGCTTACCTGTGTGTAGCACTCATTGAAACATCAGTTCGATCTTTAGATTAAAATTTTGGTAATTTTTTATTTTGTAAAGTGTTGCAAAATAAAAACAAGTTGAGACGCATGAAATGGATGTTGTGTTGAGATGGCGATATGATTGATTTAAGTGATGGATTTGTTATAACGTTTTTTATGTAGTTCAATTCAATTCAAAGTTTGTTGTTTGATTTGAGTGTTTTTTGTGTGTGTTTTTTTTTTAGTATTCATTAGTAAAACCGAAAAATTGTTTTTATGGCAGTTAATTAATACGTTTTTTTTTCGGAGTATTCAAACATAACAAACAATTCAAAAAAAGAGGAAAAATAAAGTAAATTTAACAAACATATTTGTTTAGTTATAAAAACAAAATTAGCATACAAGGGCGTAAACATAGTTACACACACACACACACACAAACACATATGAAAAAAGCATTAATATATTTGATAAAAGCCATTTTATGTTAGACAGAAAAAAAACACACACATACATAAAAATAGCAGGTTAATTTAATTAAAAGGATTTCGGTGATAAGAGGGAGAAGATTGACCATGAGGACACAAACGGTAGTGAGTGTAAAATTTGTTTAATATAATCAAATAATTGTTGATATATTTTTTTTTGAATTCATGTGTTTTTCGTGTATATTTTTTTTTTGTCATGTTAAATTTATTTAATGGATTTGTTTATTTTATTTAATTAGTTTTCAAATTCATTTTATTATTAAATAATTAAAATTATTGTTATTTGTGGATTATTTGATTTTGTTGTTCAAATACATTGTTTATCAGTGTAAGTAATTTTTGGAGGTTTGTGTGTGTGGGTGTGTTTGATTTTTTTTTTATATATTTAAAACAAACAACAAATTTTATTTTAACATTAAGAATTTAAATTTTTTTTTCATTTCAAAGAGTGTAGATATTGTTGTTTATATTTCATGTTGTTGATGTATGTTGTTTGTTGTTAAAAGTTTAAAGTTGTTGTTGATTTGTTTGGTTATTTTTTTTAACAAGTGTTGAGTATTGTTGTTTTTGAGTTATTTTTTAAGCCGGTGCACACATTTTTCAAATGAGTAATATTTTCATTAAAATAAAGTTTTCATAATTATTTTGTTTTAGTTACAGTTAACATTTAAGCAGAACATAATAAAAAGCATTTGAAAAAAGAGAAAAAATATAGATTTTTTATATGATTAATTGTTGAAAACAAATTTTAATATATACAATAATTATTAAATGTAAAAAAAAGTCAAAAACTAAAGTGCGATACCGTCAGAGAGATGTTAGAGTCAAAAATTACCAAGTGACCTGAATAAAGTTTATAACGAAAAACAATTCATTTACCATAAAAATCCTAATGAAAATTTCAAATTGTAAGGCAGTTGTCATACAACTTTTAGTTTGTATAATTTTACTGCAGACTTTTTAGTAGACAAAATAAAAAATGAATGTATCATCATTTTGTTCCCAGTTCCCAGCTGCGGCACTGAACTGAATTTTGCCGACTTATGCTCATAATCAATCTTCTGAGTATAGCCTGTCAAGAGTTGTCTTTCTTAAACAATTATTAATGGCTTCACTTTGACAAATTCGCTCTTAGGCTTATTGCTAATTGCTTTATTTAGTCTTAACAGCATGACTGAGATTTCAGGCAGTGCTTACTCTTTATGAACACTTGCTTTATAAATTTTCATAAATCACCTAAACTCATTTGCTTTCAACAAAAACTCATTTATAATGGCCCATAGTGCACTACATGTTAAATAATTATAATTTGCAGCTTAGTTTTGCTCAGCTTCAACATTTTGTTTTGCAAAATGATGGATATATCCATCAATTCATAAATTAAAACCCCACAGTTTTACGTAATGATTTATGGAGGTTTTAGACTAATAGAAACAGCTAAAAATCTTATTCATGCATCCATCCGTCTTTTAAACTAAACAAATCGCTGCATCACTATAAACTAAAAAGAAGCAGCTAAAACTAAATATATTTATAAAACGATTGGTTCGTTTAGTTTTTTTTTCAGAAATAAAATATGTGCTGTTTATAATGAAAATGTTTTCTGAAACTTTTATTTATTTTGGCCGCTAGTTTTGGCACTCAACGTGCTTAAAACATTTTTATTTGCAAATTCTACCATTTAAAGGAAATTATTGGTCTGAGCAAATGAAGTTTTCTGTTGTAAATAAAGTCTGAAATAACATTTCGAAGGACTTCTCATCACACAAATCACTGAAAATGAGCAAGAAATCAAGTTTGTAATGCGATTTATTTTTGGATATAACGCAAAGTGATGCAAAACAATTTTCACGAAACTGTTCATATGGACATTTTTATTTGAGTCAGTGTTCTGACAAAATTATTTTTCTAGTCATATACATATATATACATATACAGATACATATACATATCCATATACACCAAATTCCATTAAGGCACTAAGACTTTGACTGTTGCGAAAAAGATCCAGCTTTATATAAAATTGAATCAATATTCCGTTCATGGGCAAAATGATATTTCTATTCGCACATGTAAAATTTAGTTAACTCCATACCACTGGCCAATAGAGAAAAAAAAATGTTTGCTTACACCTTAGCTGTCAAAATTTCAAACAGTTTCTTTATGAAAATAGGAAATAAAAAGAACTTGGAAATTATCAGAGTTCAGTTGCCATTGGAGAAAAAGTTTGCTCCCTAAATTATGCTAAAATATCCAGAAGCTCACGTTTACAGTGTTGCATTTTAATTGAATGCTATATTTGAAATAATTTTGTGCTAATTGAGCAACAACCTATTGACTTATTGCTCAATAGTGGCTTTTATTGCGATAATCGTAATCAAGGGGTATATATGAATACAGTAGTACCGCTTTCAAGTCAAGAGAATTTTTTTTTAATTTTCGTACGTAGAACATTATTTTAGCGGTTTCAAATCAATTTAGGCAAAAGCGATTAACAGAACATGCCTGTATGTTTGTTTATGGAAAACTATCTTGAAAGCGCTTTAGCTGGTATATCTGTGTCGTGCAAAAGTGCCACACGTTTTTCTCACACAGACTTTGAATGACAAAAATATTTTCCCCCAGTTGTCATGTAAATGCATTCATTTATGTTTTTTCACATATAAATTAATATTAATTGCAATCAATTGCATTAATTGCTCATTTATTATGTGATTAAGTGGAAAAACTTATTTAAAACAATTAAATTTAATTGCGTTGATTTGAGATGGTTTTTTCTTTCGCTCAACTAAATTATCAAAATGTGTGTTCTTTTTTTTTCATTTTCTCGCAGATGTGTCTCAAATTTTTTCCAAGTGGGATGCCACTCACAGCACACCTAAACAAAACTGCAAAAAATTCTTAAGCCCATTCAATTTGTTCGGATGGTACATAAACAGCAGCGCTTTGCAATTGAAATTAGATTTTGCTGCGGCTCGAATAGCGCTGCCGTTTTCTTAAATAGATCTCAATCATCCCCTGGATTTTTTGTTTGGTACTCCAGTTAAATCTTAAACCTTGTACTATAGCATAGCAAATAGGTGTTTTGTTAATGTTGCATACTTTATGGCATTTTGAATTTGTTTGCGAAAGCGAAAGCGCTTGAGATTTTATTTCGTGGACAATAGGTAGGCATACACATTTTGACAAACTGCAGTGGCAGTACTAGAAATGAATCCATATTTGAATATATATTTCGTTCATAATGAACTTCACACAAATGTTTGCCGCCATAAGCTTGGCCACTACCTTAATTTGGTTGTTATTTTGAGCAAGTCTATGCAGCCAAGCAAACAAAAATTCAAGAAACACCGGAAGAGCATGTTTTAATATTAATTTTTTAACAATTGAAAATTCTTTTACTGTCAAAACCAGATTTCCAATTCAAGTTCGGAAAATCAGTTTTTGCCTAATTCACGGGTTTTTCAAAACCGCTTTTGAAAAAATAGTGGTTTTCGGGTTATTCGAATACTCGATTTTGCAGTGTTGTAGCATTAGCCATTTTTAAATATTTTTTATTCAGCAAGACATATTTTAAGGTGAATTCATTACTAGAAGAACTTTAAGGTGCAGGTGATTATTTTGTGTTTTAGCACTTGTATTTTTATCACCCGGCCCTATTTGGTTAAACTATTGAAACCGATAATGTTTAACCCAAATCATCTCTCTGCTCTTCTGACCGACATCACCTTTTCAAGTGGTTTTTTTTTTCAATTTATTGCAATTAAAATAAATAATTGTTTAATAAATGTAAAGAGATTAGGTTTTTATAATACTTCTGTTTATTTATTTAATTAAATAAACAAAATAAATATAAATTAAGGCAAAAGTTTAGTTTTATTTGTAAGCACATTTAATATTATTATTATTATTATTATTATTATTTGTACACATATCATGCATGTATAATGAGTTTAAAAGGATATTTTAATGAAGCTGACAGTAAAGCGTGTACAAAGGATGCATGTAAAAAATTCATAAGTTATTAATGCGTTATTAAAAATAAATAGAATTTAAATAAATTATAATTCTTGTGGAATTATACAACAAAAAGCGTAACAATAAATCAAAGGGTGCACAAAAAAAGAGATGTTAACTTAATTGAAGGTCTTAAACCATGGCTAGTAACTTTTCAAAGGATATTAGTTACATTTTATTAAATGACAATCAAATTAAGGCACGCTGAAACATTTTAGGTTGATGAAAAATATAATTTTTTTTTTTTTTTTGGTTTAATATAAAAACGCCATTAGAGACTTGTTTTCGAATCGAAACCCTAACACTCTAAAATTTCTTCTTGTTATAAAAAAAAACATTCATTAGAAATTTAAGCAACACTTGTTTTGTTTAAGTGCTTCATGCTTTAAGCCATGCAGGAGCTCAAATTATTGAAAATATATTTGTAAAAATTATAAAAAGAATAAGAGATAGATAATAAATTAAACCAACCAATAAATTAACAAAAAAAAAAAAAAAAAAAAAAAAAAAAAAACAAAGAAACAATAGAAAATTAAAATGGTATAAAAATACTCAAAAAAATAAATAAAAATAACCCTAAACCATTTTAAATTTTATAAGTTTACTGTCGTTCCATCGATATCGAACCCAGTTGCTTTTTTGATCGTTCGCTTAAGCACATTTATTGGCGTTTTTATCAGAATGATTATAAATTTTCTTTATAATTTTTTGTATTTTGAAATGCTCAGTTCCATGCTGCAATAGAAAGCAAAAGTCTTGAGTATGGGGCATTGAAAATAATTTTAGAAAAATTACACAAACACAAAATATGAAAATTTGTTTTCCTTTACCAAAATGTCCCCTAGCCAATAATTTTTTTTTTTTTTTTAATTTACTTTCCTTGTTTGCTTTAAAAAAAATTTCATCAGTACTGGTTTACAAAATAAAAAATTTTACTCAATTTCGAGAAAATTAAAAACAGAATTAAATTCCGATATTTGTGTTTCTTACAGCCACTTCTCTGCAAACATTCACATGCTTAATTTTTTTTTTTTATATACACAAATTTTATAATTTTATTATTATTTTCATAATGAACTCAGGACTGAAGGACTTGAAAACCCAGCAGCAACCAACATGTGCGATTGTTCGATATCAATGAACTGCCAGTGCATACCTTGACTTAATAAAATTATAATTCATATTTCTAATGGGGGGATTTTCACTTAATTACAATTGGCTGCAAAACTTAATACAAGGTACTTACATTTATCCTGGCGCCTTCTACGACGGCAAATACAAATGATAATACAACAAATTATGACGACCGCCAGCAACAGTACCAATATACTGGCCACCAGAATTATTAACGTTGTTTTATCCCAGCGCTGCCACCAACCAAGTTGTTCTAAATGTTGAAGAACAAAAGAGTTCAAATCATTAAAATCACTATAATAAATAATTGTAGTTTGAATGATAAGAACTGAATTAAAAATGAAAAAAATAGACAGAAAAAAAAACAATCATTAATATCGAACAAATTAAACAGGAGGACAAAAACACATATTTTCTCATGCCAGGGACAAAAATATTCAAAAGGTATAATTTGTACTAAAGTGTTTTAGGGTGATGGGTATAATTACACTATTCAACAAAATTAAGTTTTTTTTTCCAAACTAACAACTGATTCTTGTAGAGGGGACTATAAGAAAGATGTACGTATATCGGCGTTTTAAAAATTTACATCTCAAAACTCATTTTAGGGTTAAATTAAATGAGCAATCTTGTGCAGTAGAAGCAAATTGTAGAAAACCGTGCGATACTTAGATTTTTATAAAAAAAAAAAACGTTGGTCTCATGAAGAAAGTCCATAACTAACATTTTTTTCCATTTTTATTTTCTTACTTCTTTTGGTTGATTGAAGAATATTGTATTGAAATTTTCAACAAAATAAATCTAGATATAAAAAAAATTTCGAATTAGGGCCTCATGTAGAGAGGTCTTCATGGGCCTTGTATTTTCAATCTCGGCTTCTTTGCATATTTTGATTAATTAAATGATCTCATGTTCAAATATGCAAAAAAATCTGAGTTTAAAAAAAAGTGAGCTAGGGCCTTCCTACATGTCTTAAAAACATTGCAAGCAGCATCTTGTTGGTATACATTAACCGTCTAATTTAGAAAATATTTTTATACAATTGTTTATCGACAATTTAGTTAACCAACCATGGAAGCCTTATTTGCGTTTAACAAAAATGTGTATTCCTAAACGGACAATGGCTAACCAATAAATTAGTAACTATTTTACTTTTTGTTCTGCCTGTACCCGTTACATTTTGCAGTTTGTTATGTAAACAGAGTAAATGGAAATTCATTTGTATTGTCCTGCAATTGAAAACTTTTTATTAGTTTTAATCAATGCCATAGTCGTTGAAAAATTATTAATAATATTGTTTTTCCAAAAGAAAAAAGGTAAAAAAAACTTTAATTTAAAAACAAAACCTAATTGCTTTTTCTGAAGCGAACAAATAATTTAATCAAAGTGCAGTTGCATTTTACTGCGACATCACTAAGACAGCTGATTAATTTATATTACTCTTTTGGACATTTTATTTCACATAAATGCACAAATTTATTAAACTTTGCAAATTAATCTAAAATCTTAATTTTAGATTCTTTTTCTTTTATTTCACATAAATGCACAAATTTATTAAACTTTGCAAATGAATCTAAAATTAAGATTTTAGATTCATTTGCAAAGTTTAATAAATTTGTGCATTTATGTGAAATAAAATTTAATATGCAAAAGGAACATGGCTCTGATAAATGTGATATACAGCATATAATCCGGGATCTCAAGCTTACAGAGAGTTTCGTGTTAAAAAATGTTGTTTATAGGATTTCAATCTATTAAATGTTTAAACAAGGGTCTTGTCATTAATAAGTATTTATTAAAATCTTTACTATTAAAACTATTTAAAACGCTGATACATGTACATATGTATATATTTCTTTAGTCCCCTTACAAGAATCAGTTGGTAAAAAAAAAATTTTTTTTTTGTTGAACAGTGTTATTCGAACTTGGTTTACTATTAGTGGAATAACTGAAATATTTTTAACAACTTTGAACCACTAGATGTTGTTGTGTTGAGCCTTTCACTCAAAGAGTTTACTCACTGTCCTGTGATTGAACTTCATGGCCTGATTGAACCCCAGCCATGAGCCAACTTCTTTGGAACTTATGGGTCAGTGTTATGAAAAATTAGTTGTTTCCGTTGTCAGCCTATCAGGGTAGTAAAACAAATATCTGCCTCTACTTCCGTATTATGTTTCCCAAGGGGTCAAACGTCAACAAGAATAGACTACAACAAAGTTACATGACAAAGAAAAACTACAGTGTAGCCAGGCAATCACAGTAAGGGTGACCCCTACCTTTTACGCCTGATGTTTTTCTTGAAAGTCTAGACTCTGTGTGACATGGTTTGTCTAGTCGAAGCGTTGCTTTACTTGTTAGTTAATGAGAAATACATGCACATGTATGAATAAGTGTTTGCATGCAATTGTTTTTCTTTATATATTTCTCTCCTTTTTACTATAAACCTGCATATTCATATTTTGCTCTTCACCTTATAATTTATCAAATATGACAGCTGTTTTTCATATGTCTTTTATTCAAATGGTGGGGTTTTTCATGGCAAAAAATAAATTCTTTGTTATACCTCACAATTTTCTTTATTTCATTCTTTTTTTATACGTAGAAAAACAAATGTCTTCAGAAAGATTTTTTGTACCATTTTTCAGGGTTATGAAGTTCTTTATACCCAGAAGAACAATAAGTCATTTTGTCATTTTAATATACGATTTTTGTTTTCTTTTTTGTATGCAGCAACACATGCATTTACACACAAACGAATTGTCTAGTCACTTTTATGTCGTCTGTTAGTACTATTTTCGTCATTTGTAATGCTAAACTATTTTCTGACAGCGGAATAAAAGAGAGAAAAAAACATGTTTTATGCAAACGAATAAGAGAAGGAAATGTTTGCACTTTTCAATGAAATAAAAATTAAATGACTTTTTGTCAAACATGGCAGTTGCAAATGAAATGTTCCTAAATCATGGCAACAATTGTATGTACGAGGTTGAGGGAAATATTAAGAAATAAACAAATAAATTGTGAATAAAACAAATAAACGGAATACATCACGAAATCTTGCAGCGCTTGCGCAACGCTACAGGTTGCTCTGCATCAACGAAACCAAAATGCCCATTAACAAAATCTCTATGCGATTTGTTTTCAATTTTATACTTTTTTGAAACGCGTAAAGTTTTCATCAATCGGTTTGTTTTATTCTGCTGACGAAAATCAAAATCTATCGCGATGCAAGCGCTACAATATAACCACTTTTTTAAATAAATTATCTACAATAAATCAATAGGGAGTTTTAGATTATCATAAGTTAATAAATAAATAATTTGTGTCTTTAATTTTTACAAATTTTATGGCTTGATTACGACTGGCAAGCAAACTTCAGCTGTTTAGCCAGCCAGCTGCTGAAAATGAAAAGGCAGTTGTGCTTTCCAACTGAAATTTGCTTACTTTTCATTAAAGTGCCTTTAAACTAAAAGCTGTTTAGTTTTATTTTAATTTGTCTACTTACTTCTAAGGCGCACTGTAGTTTAATGTCATTTTGTTTCAAGCATTAAGCATTCAAAGTAAGCATTTTGTTTTATTAAAGGTGATAGCAATTTTAGCAAGCAGTTTGAGGAATGGAAAAAGGAAAGTTAATTTTTTTTTCAACATTTTAAAACTATTTTTAAACTTTAGCAAAATTCTTAAGGCTAATCTATCTTAAAAAATTTACAAAATACTTGCTATTCAAGATTGTTACAATGCATTGCTTTACTGCCTAAGAATACCTTTTTAATTGCTTTGTGTCTAGCCTTTCAGTAGTCTATATGTCTCTGCGATTTTATTGGTGCTATTTGACTCCTTAGAAGATTCGAAAACCCCGGAAAAAGGTTTTATTACACATTCTATTATTTTGAAAACACTCCTTTAAGGAGTTTCAAGTCTAATGACAAGTTGTATGACATCAATGAAATGTTGACAACATATAGAAAGCTAAAAGGCTAGACAAACAATAATTGAACGGGGTTCGAATTACGGCATTCGTGATCGAGTAAAAATAATGCAAAACAAAAACAAAATAAGCAACAAAACACAGATCATACGCTAAAGAATTCATTCAATCACGAATACTGTAAATCGGCGCCAGATCCTCAGAACTAAATCAATCAATTTCAACAAAAATGCAATAGTTTGCCAGCATCAGAGGATCAAATAAGACTCTGGGCTCAATTTCCATTACATGTTTAAATATTTATATTACACTTCTATACACTTATCCCTGGCAAGAAATAGTTAAACTTATTATCCATTTAAAAGGACCAATTATGGAATCGAAATTGCGCAGGTGAAGGAAACCCTTTTAAAATTTGGGGCTTTAAGGAAATTGTGGTCTGATAATTCAACGTGTGCTCTGTAACGTTTTAGCAAATGAATTTTTGAGTGTGTTTAATTCGTTAAAACAAGGAAATCCATGACAACAACATGCTTCCAATTCACTGTAGAATATTTTTAAATGGATTATATACAAAATTTACCTTTCCACCAAATAATAAACAGCGAGGAGGCTGTAAATACAACATGACAAGGACATTTTAATTTGCAATCTAAAAAAAAAAACGAGTTGTGTTCTCTAAAACTATCTTTCTCAATTCTGAGGAAGTAAAACCGCACTACAGCTCGATAAAATAATTAACAATTGTAAATCATAAAATGCGACTATAAAGTTAAATTAATGTTGAGGCCGGCGCCAAGTTTGAAAGCGTTGTCATCACTGTACAATGGTAGCAAACAAGAAAATAAATAGGAAAACAATTGGATATTGGTAATAGAATAAAAACTATATTCCAATCAGCAGAAAAACACAGCGATAAAATGGAAAGTTAATTAATATATCCAATATAGACAGTGCCAAACACTGCGGCTAAGACTACTACTCAATTTAGTTACAACCTGGGTACTGATGATCGTCTTGATGGACATGAAGCAGCCATGCTATCTATGTTCCTCCAGCCAATAAGTCCTCAACCTTACTTTTCTTGTATTCCTTGAAAAAAATTTTGATCACTACAATTTTATCAAAAAAAAAAAAAACCCCCCACTTCTGAATAAGTAAACTCGAACTAAAACCCGATAAAATAATTAACAATTATTTTGTATTACGTTTATCGAACTCAAGGTTCATTCAATATCATTGTTATGATTGATATGAAATAGACAAGACAAAGAAAAACTCAACAAGGCAAAGAAAGCTGGTAGACAACCAGCTGTTTCGAAGCCGCCACACTTCGCGTCAGCACCCGTCTTTGAACTTGCAATTAAAATTAGAATTAACAATATGAGTCAATGTTAATAGAACTTGGTGACCCTTAAGTGATAAGAAACTTTCGCCCGGTATATATACGATAAAAAATTTGTATAAAAAATAGCAATTGTGCATGTTTGATGAAATTAAAATTTCGACAGAAAATATACAACAACTTGGGTGGCTGATTGGCATGAGTGTTGCTTCAGAAACATGAACCTCTGACTTCAAATTCGTGTGCTGACGAGTAGTGTGGCGGTTTCGAAACAGCTGATTGTCCGCCAGCTAAAGGTCTTTTATGCTTTTTTTTTAACTTGTTTAATTAATAGCATTCACTACAACCGTATAGAATGAATTCTAGCCTGATAAACCTAATGCAAAATAGTCACAGAACAAAAATTTTATAATTTGTCTACTAAAGAAAAAGTTCTGGTTTTTTTCCTCAGAACCAAATTCCAGATATTTGGAAATCTAAGTAACTAATATGCTCTTAGAACTAAAGTACAGCTGCATAAAATTGTTAAAATGCAGATCTAGAATTTTTGACATCAAACTCTTTTAGATTTTTTGCAAAACTTTTGTGCCGTTTCGCTCTTTAGCACTAATTATGTGTTCTGCAACTGTTTGACATTTTTTAGGTAATAAACTGTTTGTTCTGTTTTCACACCATCTGTGGAATCAATATTAAATTCTTTGTAAACTTTGAAATTAATTTCCTGCAAATTTAAAACTTTTGTGAGGGAAAAAACTACCATAAGATAAATATGTAAATTCAAATATAATCAAAATCTCTATTTTTGTAACAGGAAGTGTAGTGTTACAGTAAAATAAATTTCCTTTTCCTCGAACGAGAATATGCGTACACAAGAAAAGTGAAAGCAAAATAAAAGAAAGAGCCAAACGCTTTTTCGAAGAATAAACCGAGTGGAATATCAAATTTGTTTGTTAACACCAAAAATATGCGGAATGGAATACGATTTTTTGATGGCATTCTAATGTTTCTTTTTTTTTTTTTTTTTTTGCTTCAGAAACCACAAGGTAGCAAACCCAGTTTCTGACTTAAAAAGCTGTTGTTAATATTCTTGTCAAAGGCTGTTTTAAAAGAGAGTGGAGTTGAGCATGAGCGCTCTCAAAAAGCAATACACCCAAACACGGGCTGTTCGTGGCAACAGTTTTAGCAGCACGTACTGCTGCTTAAAAGTCATGGTGGTTTTTTAATAACAACAATGAAATGTTGAGCAGATGCAATATTGTTTTGTATCTTGCTGCTGTTTCCTCTTAACGCCACTTTTTTTTTAAAGCACAACATAAACAAAATGAATGAAAAGAGAAGAAAAAAAACTGGTCAACACCACTTGTGGCAACGAGCAGTGTGGCCACTTTAGCCATGGTTGTATCCTAAATACTAACACTGGTACTCACAAACAGATTACATCTAATTGAAATACTATTCAGAACAATTAGGCTGTAAAATATATTTCAAATGGATTTTATTTTAAATACGTTTAGTACTCAAAATTGCTTTTATCATAAAAGAAAAAAATTTCTTAAGGCAGAATTAGTTTGTTCTATTCTCTCTGCAATGATTAAGCAGTGTTTTTCTGTTCGCTTGGAAACGTGAACATGTAGTTTTTTACTTTTTCTTTCTGTGTTGTAGAACAGAGCGTGTAGGAAATAGAATTCAATGTTAAGTGACAGCTAGAATTGAATATATTTTGTTTGTTATCTAAAAAAAATAAGAGCTTTTGCTAAAAGCTAAAAGAAAATTATGCCACTTCAATAGTTGTTGAAGACTAGTGTGGTAGTTGCGAATCAATTAGCAATGTTTGTTTCAGATGAAAGCTAATTTGATATTATTTCCTTCAAGACATAGCGACAAAAAGGGAAAGTAAAAGTAGAAACTAATGAGGTCCTTAATTTTGTGGAAATAAAACCAAACGTTAGCTGATTCATTATATGTATACATATGTATGTATGTGTCGATGTGGAATTATAGTTCAAGTGGAAAGAAACTTTTTTCAACTCACTTTGTTCATTAGCATAATTCTGCTTCACAAATCAGCTGTTTTGAGTAAATCTAAGGAAAATGATTTTTTTTCAAGTGTTCGTTTGTTTGAAAAATTATGCAGACTATACCATTGTTATATTTCCAATTTCTTTTGCGCTCTAAGCACAATTACTTGAATTTCTCTAGAGTCGAAATAATGGCACAGCTTTAACCATCTACTATAAATTATAAAGTTTGACTAAAACATCTTTCTTGGCAGTCAGTTGAGCTGCACATATTTTTAGTTAGTGCCCGGCCACACTGGCAATGGCAGCCTAAAGTTTTTCTCTTCGGAACGCACACACACACACACACACTCAGATTCAAACATCCACGCCATTGCGTTGTATTCAATTGAAAAACAGTCGCAACAAATATTGACAGTAATCAGCATCCGTTTATTCATTTTATCACAGCCGGAGTTGGAATTAGTTTTTGGTGTGTGCGTGTGTGTTTGTGTTTGTATGTGCGCCGTAGCAGCGTGCTCATGTATGAACTAAAATTTTTGTTTTTCCATTGACATTTTTTTACTGCTAAATTTTCTTCTATTTTTTTTTTTCTTTCCTATACAATTTCAATTTGATTGTGGTTATTTCAACGCGTTTTTCTGGTTCAACAGTTTAGTCTTTTCGTTGTTCCTTATTTTCTTATTCAATGCGACACAGAATTTATGAATTTTTTTTTGTGCTATTTTCTTCCTATTTCTCATTGTATTCATGCTAAATATTTATTGGGTTCTGTTTATTCCTCAAACTGAGGGTATTTGTTAGAGTAGTATTCTGCCTTAAGAAAAAGTTACTAAACTGATTAAATGTCGAGCAGAAAAAAATTGTAGTCAAAGTTTTGGTTTTGATTAACGACTTAGTTTTTTTGTTTTTGTCAGATAATCATGGATATTTGAATATTTTAGTGAATATGTTTTAGTAGATATTTGATAGTTTTAAGTATGTGACATCAGTGGTACACGAGCTTACGCCATAATGATTTTAGTTCCACGACTTCATTTCCGATCGAATTTAAATACGAATGTCATTTTTTTGTTGCATACTTTTCGGAAATTTAAAAATGTATTTTTGTATACCATCTGTTTTCAGGTTAGACCTGTTCTAGAATTTATGGTGATTTTAAAGCACCAGCAGTTTTAAGATCTAGGAGGTGATTTCTTAATGCTCTGCAAATCACAAGATTTTAAACTTTGCGGCGTATTTTCTTTCATTTAAATCAAGTAACCACAGATGCATTTGCGAACAATACAGAACAGCTGACTGGTAAAGAGCAGATAGTAAATAATGATGATAACCAAGCAAAAATAGTTTTTACTGCCTTCGTAAGCAGGCCACTAGACCAAATGATCACTCTATTGGACACTATTAATAAATAGTAATAATTAGTAAAAAGTAAAATTATAACTTTAGCTGGGGAAAAACAATCTATTTCGAAACCGCTACGTTTCTTCAGCTTCCATTTTGGTCAAAGGCTTATTACTCCTTGGTTTTCTTTTTTATTATATGAAATATATACATGTAATCATGTCTGCAATAATTTTATAAATTTTCAAATATCTTTAGTCAAAGTTCTTTAGTTGGTCCAATGCCAACCAGGCTACTGTGTTTCACGTCCACTACAGCGATCATCAACACCCAAATTGTTGCGATCACAGATCACAACTACTTGCATGCTGTTTTTAAGCATCAGCGCTTTAAATTTTATCACTGAGTCTTTCTGTTGATTGGAATATATTTTATATTTTGTATTGCTTTTGAACTCAAATGTATTCCCGAAGATTTCCCAAAAGTATCTCATATTATTCTAAAACTTTAAAAACTTAAATCTCCCATACCTTGACATATTACAAACGAGTCTAAAGTGATTTGATTCTCTTTATTTTTACAAAATTTTTTATTCCCTCATTGTTTGAGCTTATCTTCATCACTTAAAAGACCATTCATCACTTAATTTCAAATTCAATTTTATTCCTTCTGTCTCAATGTTCTTAAGGAATTTAAGAAAAGAAGAAAAAAATAACTAACCAAGGCACTAAAACGAATACCTCTACTTAAACACACACACACTAAGCCAGAGGCAAAAAGCTTTTTAACACTTACAAACTTTTCACTACTTATTCACTGACATGTGCGCACACAGGCACACACCTGTTTTTCCAACCATTTAGGCAGATAATCAATGCACATTTTTTTTTTAACTTCTTAGACTATTTTAAGAGCACAGGATATAATCGACTACTATGTACTGTCACTGCAACTGCAAATGCTTAAACTGCAGCAGCACTTGGTCTACTTCTACCATCATTATTATTTTTTAAATATACTGGTACGGACATCCATACATATTCTCTTACGATTTTATATACTAGTACTTACCGGCAACTTCGATTTCACAAAATGTACCAATACCCGCTGTATTATTGGCCACACAACGATAGGTACGTGCAATTGCATAATCTTCTTTTAGTTCGTAATGGCTTTTATCCTTAAACGCTTTATGGTCACCGTTGCCCAGCCATTCGACAGTTTCGTTTTCAGCCTTAATTGACCATGAAAAATCGGCCTGTAAGTAAACATTTGTGAGTGGGAACATGAAATTCAAGTACACACATACATATGCACATGTAACAAAAAAGAAGCAAATAGCACAATTTTCAATTTAATTAACCATTAAATGTTTCAGAGATGTAAACAAAAAAGAAAACTACATAAAACAGAATATTAAATTAATAAAATGAATATTTGTATGTATGTACATGTTATTTACACAGAGTAAAATGCCCAGAAGTCACAAATTAAATGTAAATGGCGGCATAAATTTATTCAAGAGAAGCACTATTTTTTTTTTTTAATTTGTATAAAAAAAACTTCGAAGTCAGTCTCTAGACTGTACTTGGGTTGAGGTAGTCAGATTCTAAAGAAGTGAAAATAAATTTGATATATTTATATTATAAATATAATGCAAAATCAGAATATGAAAATGTAATCTTCCATTTGGCAACGCCATCGATTATTCCTATACTTGGAATTATCGTAAACTTTTCTCTCAAACTATATTTAATAGAGTAGACGACATTGAGAGGCTCGTCAAGCCATCAGCTGGCATAAAAACAAAACAAAAGCAGAAACACAGCCTTTGCCATTTAGGTGCTAAAATAGGAGAGAGAAAAATTAACCAGCTCTCCATATTATGATGTTATTAATTACACTATGCTTTTGATATTCTAAATTTTTACAAATATTAATTTTGCTCGAAAAACTCAAATTTCGCAAATTTATGTAAATTAGATATTGAAAATAAGCAACGTAAGATAATACCCAAGATACGGACAGTATTGTGCAAGCTAAAAATATTGTAAAAAATTCGTGCAGCTTTAATTGTTTGTATTACAGTACAGCCATTTAAGAAAGAATTTTTATATAACGTGTGTAACGTTATATAAAATTTTTGACTTGGATTTTAAATGCCATTTCAATTTAAATTTGATTTAAATACAAAATTGAGTCAAACAGTTGCTATTTAAATCAGACTTAAACGGCCTGCCGTGCCCATTTAAAATCGATTTAAGTTTTTCGTACTGCCATATGATTTTGACAGTTTGGTTTTGTTCTGCAAATTAAGAAAATTGCACATGTTTTTTTTTTTGCTTCATAATTTGATTTTTTATTATTTCCAGAAGGTAATCAACTTCTGTGGCAGTGAAATTAGGAGTCCTTTTATTACTTTTGCTACTCAATTTAATAATTTTTACAAAACAATTTATTATTTTCTAAACTCTTCACAATTTCACTTGCTTCCAAATTTGTTTAAACAGCTGTTTTTTTATTGAGTTATCGATAATTTTTTGACACTTACATTGTGCTGCCGTGCTTTTATTACAATTAATTACCAAAAATAATTTTAGACTGTAAAACAGAAAGCTGTTTTAAGTCCTACTTAAATATTAAGGAAAATTTTACTAATTTTGTATTTAAATCTCAAGTCAAAAATCGGGGGTAAGAAATCGACAAAAAAATTATATGAAGCAGAAATACTTTAAAATGTGGCACATGTAAAAGGACTTCAATTATTTTTTGGTGTGCTCATCTTATATTACTGTTGTCATTTTTCGGTCTTTCAGCATTTTAAAATGACAAATTATTTTTCGTCTCTACTCATTTTCCGCGGAAAAACTGAAGAATATTTCTTAGAAATTTATTTTGTCTTGACATTAAATTAAAAGAACTTCAATAATGTTTTTCAATAATGTTTTTCGATAGCATTTCTTGCGCTGTGAATAATTTATTCACACCATATTTGCCTGTTTTTATGAATTTCCTCAATATCCTTATAAAAGAGTAAGCAGTCAATTGGGCTTGTGTATTGAATATTTTATTTATAAGAAAAACGACACTTCTTAATGTATGTGTATATGTACTTCAATGAAAGTAAAATTTTAAATTAAATTGAAACAACAAAATATTTCGATTAAATTTGTACGAAAAAAGGCTAAATTTACATACATATGTATGTAGCATTTGAAACAAATTATTGAAAGACGAGCGAATAAAATTTGTGTTATGCTTCTATGTATTGAGTTTTTCAGGAATTCGTGTGTTTGGTCAACGAACGAAACCTCGTTTTGATGTACATATACATACGCAGGTGAATATTGTAAAGGATATTAAAAGTTCAACTTAGCCACATGATACACTCTCACTCGCTTATGTTACAGATTCTCAGTATCAATTTGCATTGAATTGCGTGTAAAATGTATAAATGCATAGTAACACGTCTTGTTTGCTTATGTACATTTTGATTTATATGGCACGTGTTCCAGAAATTGTGAAAGTCTTTCACCGAGGGTAAGACTTCTTTTAACTTGAAAAAAGAAACAATTTTCAAACTTGCAATATATAACAAAGTAATATAATCAAATGCTGTTAAGAAAATTTTCGGGTGGGGCGGGAGAAAAACTGTATAAAAATCTCTGCCACAGGTACAATAAGCACGCATCTAAATAAATGTTGGGTTTTTTCCCTTCAACATTTTTCTGCATACTTTTGTTGCATATTTTCTATCCACTTAACAGGTGCTGTTTGTAATCTTTATAGACGTTGCATGTGATTTGGAAGTTGAGGCAACCAGAGTAATGCAATGCAAAAAACTTTAAGTTTTAATCTCCGTAAAGCAAAAACATTTCGAATGCAAACAAAGCTAAAAGGCAGCAAGCAGCATTGTAGGGCTTACACTATATTTATATGGAGATAACGTATGATAAACGATGCGCTGCCATGCTGTTAAGGGGTTACAAGTTCATCCTTTAGTCCTTCCAATCGTGTAACAGTCAGTCTTTTTTAAATGCACGTATTTGTAAATGCGGGAAAAATACTGTTTTTTTTCTAACATTTTATTGTCTTTTTTTCAACTGCTTCCTTTTTTTATATACCAGACTTTCAAATGAAAACAACATTTAAATAAATTTTATATGTTCATATACACTTTTTATTGCGTCAAAAGTTCTTGGTTTATTTGGTTGCACTATTTACATAAAGTTACTTACGTACATATGTATTTACTTTAGTTTTTGGCTTGATGCTTTTATCATTGTGTAACTTACCTCTTCTGGATTACCATATGCCGTGCAAACTAATGTATCCTTATCCTCAATCTCTTGCCGTTCTATTTCACAGCGGGGCTTATCTGTAAATGTTTACATATGTAAAAAAATGGTTTATTTAATTAAGTAAAGTTATTCGCTAACTCATTCAAAAAAAACAAAAAAAGAGATGAAGTTTGCCAAGTTCTAACGTGGGCATTAATAAAGAATGAAATGTTGCTGAAATACCTTTCACAACAAGTTCAATATGAAAAAAATTGTTCCGAAATGTATTTCAATATCATTTCCTTTTTAATTAATACCTCTGCAAGATCTTTTATTTTAGATTTTATTAATTGTTTTCTATCTTTTTTAGCTAACATTTCAGTGATACTTCTCAATTCGTCAGTGGACTCGAAAAAAATCTTAAAAGATTTTCGAGTCTGCTGACAAATTGACAAGTAGCATGAAGGAAATGTCGGCGGCATATAGACGGCTGAAAAAGGCAGAAAACAATAAGTAAGTACCATTTTTAAAACTAAAATAATGATTTCAATTAGTTTTTGTTGCAAATAAATAATTAAATTCATTAGAACTTATTTTGTACTAAATATTTTCTATGGGCAAAAATAAAGTAAAACATTTTTCCCTGCTAAAACATTACTGGTTTTAGTATAAAAAATATTCCCAACAAAAAAAGGTTTTAGTACCAATTAATCGACACGAAATTGTTGGATATAAAATTGTTTAATGGTGACTTTTGTTCTCAGAAGATTTGTTGATGGTACTGCAACTTTTGAGCACTTAAATTTTTCTACAAAATATGTTTCTGTACAAATTGTTTGCGAGCAACTTTTGTGTGTATTTGAAAATAGATTTAATTATTTCTCAACATACCCTATGAATTATTTTCTGTATTTTTCAGTGTCTATAAGCCGCTTTTTTTTACACTAAAGTAGTAACTTTTTTGTGCTAAAACATTTTATGAATTTCTCATTGACTAATAAAATTTTTCTCTGCTAAGAGTTTATTACTAAAATTTTTTAGAAAATATTTTGCTACTCAAATTTTGTAGAAGAAATTTTTTCAAACTACTTTTAAAATTTTTTTCCACTTAAATAGTAACTTTTTTGTGCTAAAATATTCTATAAGAAATTTTTGATAATTAAAATTTGTATATCCTCAGAGTTTAGTACTAAAAGTTTTCTAGAATATCCTTTAATATTAATGTAGAAAATCCTTATGTACTGAAATTTGTTGAAGAAATTTTTTAAACTAGTTTTTTGATATTGGTATTTTTTACATTAGAATTTTTGGATAATAAAATTTCGGTACTAAAATTTTAGTACTAAAATTTTTGTACTAAAACGCTTGGTACCTAAATCTTTTAGTACTACAATACTTTGTTGCAAATTTTTTTAAACCAAACTATTTTGAATAAAAATTTTCAGTTGTAAAATTTGTTTGGACCAATTTTAAGATAAAACTCAGGTTCTTTCGATAATTCTTTTGGGAACATAACAGTATCCCATAAGTTCACAAAACTGCTAAGCACTTGAAATGATAAACTGAAGCTGCCATTTAAAAGCATGTCGTTAGCAACAGTTCACTATGAAATTAAATTAATGATTAAAAAAAATGTTTCACTATTTCTTTGCGCATCTCTTTTCTGTACTTTAAAAATTAGGTAAAGCTGCCTTAAAACGATTAAGCTTTGCTAATCTATTTTTGAAGGAGCCTTAGCTCTGGCAAAGAACGTTAGACTTTATTGAAAGCCAATCATGCTCTTTTGAAACCCCATCCTTTAAATTTTTCTTTGTAATTATAAAAGAGATTAAAGATAAAAAGGGCATGTCATGTTCACAAAAAAGAAAGATGGGAAATATATGGCACACAGTATTTTATATACCCTTTTGGATGATGTCCTAATCACAAAAGCACAACAGGTTCGCATACGTTAGTTAATATCAAACAATCCAAACAAACAAGGGAAACCGGAAAAAAGGACAAATGAAAATTTAACAGAAGATCCTTCCATTATCTTGTTTTTTGATTTTTTTTTGTTTTCGGAAGTCATTAACAATAAACTAAATGGAAACATATGCATGATGACAAGAAACAACCGACCACGCTCAATATTTATACACATAATCTTAACAAAAACATACCCTATTGTTGAAATTATTAATAAAGTGGCTGAATTAAAATAAAAAAAAAAGTTTCATTGTGAATATTATGTACTTACATTGTACGTCAATGAATGTTTCCACCGTGCTGCTGCCATGTTTGTTAAAAGCCACACAAGTGTAATGGCCGGTATCGTTGCGCATCATGGGTGTATTTATTATCAAGGCATTGCCACGTATGACAGTTTTATTATTGAAACGCCATTCATAAGTGGGTTCTAGATTAGAGAGATAAGAAAAAGGAATTATTAAAGCTGCTTCGGTACTTCGTTTGCATGTTAGAACGAAGTCATTGTGGAGCAAAAGTTTGACCAGCGTGTAGAGGCAGATGTATAGCAAAGTTTTTGCAGTAAATAAATAACATAAATTCCTTTAAAGAGTTTAAAATTTCTTAGAAATTCTTGCGATATTTTTTGTCCGCAAAAAACTTTCACTTTTTGTACTTTTCCTTATAGATATTCTAACTTCGCCGAATCACATTTATATTTCCTTTTCACAGACTTAATAAAGTGGAAACTTTTAAATCCAAGTTTGTATCACTGCATCACATTGAAGTTTTTGCAGAAAAAAAATCCCTGCAAAAAAACTTTCTCTTACCCGGATTAGCTCTTGATTTGCATATCACACGTCCTGGTATTGTTTCCTCTTGTACATAGACAGTTTCTTCTGATACTGTTGTATTATCGGGTGCATCTGTCACATGAAATGGAAAACAATACAATTCATGTTTTTATTTTTATTCAAACCTGCTTGTATAACATTCAAAAATATACAATGTATGTTAAAAAAGAGAAATCCCAAAACTACCAGTGACACACATACATACACATGTCAGGGTCTTAAAATATATTTTAACAGCTAACAAAAAACTGCGATTATCTTTATGTTTTTGGTTTGTTTATGTTATTTAAAAAAATAAAAAAAACGAAAAGGGATTTACAAGCAGCAAAATTAAAAAAAAAAAAACGATAAAACAAAAAAAACTTACATTCAATACTGAAATAAGTGGCACTTTTAATACCCGGTCCCACTGTATTGCCTGTAGATACGCAAGTGTAATTGGCATTATCTCCCTCAATGTCAAATTTGTTATTTGGCCAATTTGACATATTGAAATGCTAAATGGGGCCGGAGAAAGAGAAGCAAGAAGAAAAAATAAAACAATAGATTATTATAATAAAATTTAAGAACTGCAAGTGGAACGAATATTTGATTTACAGCTACAGGTCAGAAAAAAAAAAAATTAGATTAGCATGTCATTAAAAACAAATCTATTTATAAACTAAGCCAAAATAATAATCTTATGGATAAATGCTGTTTCTTATTAAAATACAAAGTTGAGCCTTTGTGCACAGGAATTTTGCACGGTGCACTATCGATTAAATCGGCATTAATATTGATCCTAAAATTCAATAATCTGCAAACGTGATTTATACTATAGTTAAGCGATAGAACAAACTGAAGATGTTTAACTTGTGGACTGTTACAAGAAAATAATTGAGCAGTCAAAAAGAAGGGTGCTCCGGAATCAGCCATTATTAGCTTTTTAGACCTAATAGAACATAAAACTTATGGAAAGTGTTTGAAAGTGCAAAAAAATTTTTTTTGCAGATTTTCGTTCTTCTTTTTTAACTTTTTCGAATTTTTAAAATTTTTTCTCAGATTCTCTCATGCCGTGGGTTTTTTTTTATTTACTTTAATTTTTTTTTAATGCTGTAAGTGTATTTTTGCCTGAAACAAACTTTTTGTGGACTTTTGCACCCTCCTTTTTACAACACTTTAACTTGACTTAAAAGAATATGACTGGTCTATTGTTGAAGGTTGCAAAATTTTGGCGTACTCTCGTGGTTGTCTACCAGAAATGCTTTTTGCAACTGCCTACACTTCCTTAATAGTGCTAGGAGTCTGTCTGTCGTATATTGCAAATTTGTACCGCATCTTCCCATTCTTTTACAAGTGCGTGCTTTTTGCAACTGTTTGACTTATTTTAGAAAATATTTTTCTAATTTTTAATTTCCTCTAAATGCTCATGATTTTGTACCGGTTTTATAAGTTTTTAAGTACGAATGTAATGGTTAAATTAATTATAGCTTTAACGAGAAACAAATCCAGACGAGGTTTTTGAAATTTTCTAGGCCTTGTAGAGTGTTTGCTTTTTTGATTTTCTTCTAGAGCACTCTTTTGTAAATACATTTTAAGTTCAACGAAACTGAAATGCCAGCCTTTAAAAGCCTTCAATGACTTCTTACGGCTGGATTGCCCTGTTCAAAAAGAAATGTAGTTATTTGCCTGTTAAAAAATAATTAATTGTTTTGACTAATTAAAAGCTTTTACTTTTCATTTAAAAAGCCATTAATATTTCAATCAATTTCGTGCATTTATTTTACACACTTGAAATATTTTCCTGCTTTTAGTTTTTTCTCTTTCTTTGCTTCATTTTTGCAACATTTCTTCTTTGTACAAGTAGGAAAAATTTATTACTTTAATTAATCTCAATTGCGACTCATGCTTAAATTCAACTCCTGCCCTGGTTAACATTTTTCGCCAACATTAAAAAAAAAAAACATTTCTCGTTGTTATGGCTTGTACTTGAGAAATAGTAGAAATTTCAGAGGTTTTTTATTTATACTTTTTTTGTTTTTTTGTTTTTCTTTTGAGTGAGTGGTGAGGACATTTTACTTACCAGCACTGAAAGCATACTTTCAAAATCACCCGTTGCCGGTGAGGCATCCATGTATTTGTCTTTGACAAAGTAACGTGTATCATTTTTCTCAATTGCAACTCCGTCTTTTAGCCATGAAATTTCGCAACGAGGCACACACTCAATGCGACATGTTAGATTGGCATTGCGCGATGTATGCAACACACCAGTGTACGGTGACAAATTCTTAATGAAAAATGGTGGCGCATGTACTGCCAAATTGACTGTGGCCATGACACCTTTGCCGCCCTCATTGAATGCATAGCAGGAGTAGTTGGTGCGACTGTCCAGGCCAACAGGTTCGACCGTCCAGTCTTTGGTAACAATGTCCTGGAGAGGGCCACGGCCACCTCTTAGCCAGCGGTATCTGGGTAAAGGCATAATGGTACGAGCATGAAAAGAAAATTTTCCCATTTTGCGATAAAAGGAAAGGGTGGCGGTAGAAGGTGGTGATTGGGATGATGATGATGATGATGGCAACGATGGCAATGATGGCATTAAGATTGATGTGGTGGTTGTTTGGGTGGTTTTGTGGTTCAAGGTGTTGGTGGCAGCATTATTATTATCATGATGACGATTGTAGTTGGTTTTACCATTTCCAAATCCAGGTGTAGTTGCGGGTAGTGTTTTTGTTGGCGGCGTTTGGATAAGCAATGTTAAGATTTGTGATTGTGGTGAGAATGTGGTCAATGTGAGTAGTGTGCAAAGGGAATTGTTTGTTAAATCAATTAGTGCATGCGTTTCTTTAAGCACATGTTTTGGTTTAACATGAGGATTTTCTTTATGCTCGTGCACAACATGTCCAACTCTTGTGCCTTCCGGAACACCCACACCCACTCCCACACCATCGCTATCAACATCATCCTCATCATCAACATCATCATCGTCAGGAACTGCACGCCCAGCATTGTTTTCATCATCAATATTTCTGTCATAATCATTATCGTCTTTGCCAAAAGAATTTTCTGTCTGACGATGATGATGATCAGAGAGATTTTGATTTCGTTTGTTATTGTGCTGAGGCGTAGGATATTGTGAATTTTGTTGATGATAATGATGATTATGATGTGGGTGGTGATGGTGGTGGTGGTGGTAGTAGTGTTCGTGTATTTGTACTTGTTGTAATTGTTGTTTTTGAAAATTTTCGCCAATTAAAGCTTCATAAGCTTCTTCGATTTCAGAAGCAGTTAAAGCTTGAATTGTATGAAAGTGAATTTGTGGCAGCGATGTTGGTGTCAATGAAGTTGCCGATGGTGGTAACAATAATAATGATGATGATGATGATGGCGATTGTGCTTTGTAGCTGGTTAAATTTGATTTTGTTATCATTGATGAATATCGTGTTTGTGATTTTTGGTATTTTAAATATTCGCTTGTTAAAGGATTTTCTGTATGATTATAATTAGTGGACGTTTCTTGTACAAACCTATTTGATTCCGGATAACCAGGATCGTCCACGGTACAGGAAAATGTTACACTTTTCTTTTTCACCGCAATTAAAGGAAAGTGCGTTAAGGTGGCTGGACCAGGCTCATAGTGTACCTGAAAAGCACAAAATGCTTAAGAATTGTAACCAAATACTTTTGGGTGCTTATATTCATCAAAATAAATATGAATATAAAATGAGTTTTAGTTCAAACGTTCCGTACAAAATTATCTTAAAACTCATTTCAAATAGATTTTCTATTTTATGAAGATACCCCTCTCAATTCAGTTTCATCATTAATAAATTGCAATAAATTGAAATATTCGAAATTTTCTTCATATAACCTAAACCATGTTATTACAATAGGCAATAAGTTATAACAAAGGATCTTTAGCCCAAGAAAATTATATATAAAAGAGGTAGTTTTGAAAACAAACAAAAACTGCGAGACTTTTTGCTTGTCTCCAGAAACGGCCAGAGCCTGCAACAGGAATCGAACCTGCGACCACGGGACTCTTAATAGGGCACTCTATTAATTCATCCATCATGTACTTCTTCAAGTATATGAGTTAGAAAAATGAGTGGCTACAAACTGATTGCGATCGCCATATACAAGTGCGAAACAGTAGACAAAGCCTTCAAATCTAAGCAGTTGATGTGACATGCAAATGCATGCATCCACTATCAATAGCAACGTCAACGTTAAGCTGCTGTTATCAATACTTCTGATATTATATAAGTTGAAAATAATTTCTAATACAAAATTTTTTATGCGATTAATGATCGTATGCAAAGAAAAACATAATAATAATACCTGCTTCAAAAGCGTTTAAAAAACTATTGTGTGAAATCTTAGTTTTAACAGGCACTTCAAGTAGACATTATTTTTTTCATCAGAACACAAAAGTTATGGCTGAGAAGTAAATGTTATAAACAAGTTGCAAAAACTAAAGTGAAATAGTTTCAGATCGCAAGGGAAAGAAATATATTAAAAAACCATAATTTACAGCTCTCAGTCCAGGTTTTTCATAAAATGATGAATGTATCAGTTTGCTATGCGATGGAAGCTTGATGGATCAGGCATTCCGTGGTCGTATAAGGACTACTCTTTAAACTTAATATAAAATATCAAATAACCGCTGGCATGTATTTGTTTTTAAACGAGTGTATTTATATAGATGATTAAAATGGCCAGTCCTTTCAGTTCTCTGATAGAGATTTTATCATTTCAGCTCGGCTTAACCAATTTTATGTTATTGAGTTTTACTTAAAATCCAGCTCGATTAAAAATATTTCCAAAAAACTCTATAAATACCTAAAAATTGATATTTATAGAACAACAAAATTTTTTTAATTTTAGCAAACTATTGAGACAATCTATTTGGAAGTATCCTGTTCTTGATGACATAACTGAAATATAGAGATGTAATTTATTGGATCCACAAGACTACTGAAACATACCTTCAAACTATCAGCTAACGATTCTTGGTTGTGCTTCATATAAAACACTGTTTTGGGTAAGCGAATTTTATTATTTAGATGTTTCATTAAACATAAGGGTTTATCCTTATATGCATAAACTTCCCGCAGAAATGATCATCATAGCAGAAAAGGAACTTTTTGTGTGAACAAACACAAAACGCAAAGATATTCTTGCTTTTCTATATTTTTTATATATATGTATGTACATATATTGATATCTCTAATCAATTTCATTTAAAAAAAGTCATGGTTTTACTTGTTTTTTTTTTATTATTACTATCCACGTGTACCATTTTCTATCCCCCTTAAGACCTTCTTTTTTTCATTTTTATTTTCCAACGCTTGCGTTCAACTCAAACGAAAATCCAAATGGAACGCTTTCTGTGTTGGTCTTTTTTAATAACTTAAAACTGTCTCCTTCCCACTTACCAACAATTCCTTATCTTCGCTACGAGGTCCCCAGCCGGCAGCATTGTAACCCTCACAGGAATAATTATAGAAAAAGCCACGTCCTATGCTTTCCAACAGTAATTTACTAGGATCAATGTGACACAAATCCTCCTACAAAAGAAATAAAACAAACTTTTCATTATTGTAAACAATGCCTACAAAACAACAAAATAAAGTCTATTTCTTATAAATTAATGAGTTTAAAAAAAAAAATAAATCAATAACTCAAGTGAAAACAAAACAAAAACCCACCCTTGTTTCTTCACAGTCTGGTAGTTCTTTGAGCAATGTGGCATTGGCATACCAACGAACTTTAGTTAAAATTGATGGATTGGCATCTAGAATATTACAAAATAAAGTCACATTCGATTCATCACTTTCCCTGACAGGACCCTCAGGTATCATCAAAACCTCCACAATCGGCACAACTTTGTTTCAAAGAAAATAATTGTTATTTAAAAATAAACATGTTTGTTTTTCAAAGTTCAAATAACTTACATTGTACATCCAAATCAATTTGTTGCTCGGAAACACCTTTGCCAATACTATTCGATAGCTGGCAAGTGTAATTGCCAATATCATGTTTATCTGTGGCACGTATTACTAAAGCAACATTCTCTGAATTGCCGCCTTCATAACGTTGCGTATCATTAACATTGACCACTTCGCCATTACGATACCTGAAATGAACAAACAGATTAAGGAGAAATCAGTAAAACAGACACATGCAAAAAAAAAAAAAAAACGTATATATATGCATATTAAACATAAAAGAGGAAGATAATTTCTGGCTTTAACATTTTATTTCATTCATTTTCCATTATTGAACAAATATCAATAATAAGTTAACAATTTTCATTGCATACTTTTGTGTGCGTAAGCGTACACATTTATTGCATACCTTAAGTTGTTTTACAGCATAAACAAACAAGAGTTTTCTTTTATAAATGAGTTGTCACTGGGCGAGTGCGTTCGACTGTGTGTCTGAGTGTGCTAATTAACACAGTCGCTTATGACTTTTTCAGCAATGCTTTTGTTTGCACATTTTTTCAATTAATTTGTTTTCATTTTCGATTTCTCGCTGTCGTGTGTATGGAGAGAAATATTTTAATTTAAATTCTTTAATAAAAGAAACTTTCTTCATATTTTTTCAATACAGAAATCAGAAAACAAAAATAAACAATTTTTTTTAAATCCGAAAACCTCAAATTTATGTGCATGTGCATGTGTGTGTGTGTGTGTGTGTGTGTGTGTGTATAAAGGTAATAATAAAATGAACGTCAGCGGAAGGATACAAACTTCCCTTGGTTGGCAATTGTTTTCCGTAGAATTCCCAGCAGCAATAATAGTTGCAGTAACAAACCAGCCATGAATTACAATACAAATTGTAAAAAAAAGTAAAGCAAACAAATGTCATATCTTTATTGCCAACAAACATGACTGTGAAACGTGCAACATATTTTTTGTGGCATACTTATAGGCGGCTGTCATACGAACAGCATGTTTATTTTTAATACCTGCCTGAAAGTTGTATTCATTTTTTTCTCCGACAAATGCCAGCAAGTGTGTCTATATTTTGCAGTAAATGCTGGCACTGTCATACATTTATTTGTTTATGTGCCATACAGTTTATTTGCCATTATACAATTCTTATTAAACTTAAATATTTTTGCTACCATAATTAAAAAATATGCTGCCTGGAAAAAAGAAAAGCAGAAATTTCTTTGTTGAGACCCTTAGAACGCTTTTATCTTTTCATAATCGAAAAAGATTTGTTTGTGGTAGAATTGAAGTACTCAACATTTTTAAAGAAGACAAGAAAAAATTGAGGACTCAATAATTGGGGCACATACCATTGATGCTCTACGGCCACCACGACGCTCATCAGCACCCAAGTGGCTTTGAATCCAGATCATAACTAATTGTATACTATTTGTAAGCAGCAGCACTTAGCCATCGTTTTATTTGAGCTCGTCATTACTGGTTCTTTATATTTAATCTATTGAACAGCTTTCAATTTTATCACTGTGCTTCTCTGTTGATTGGAATATATTTTATAGTTTTTCACCAACTTCCAATTGATTTTTGTGTCAGTGATTGATTGTTGTATCAGCGATGACAACGCTTTCAGGCTTTGCGCCTAGTGATCTTACTAACACTAATTTACTTTTTATACTCGAATTTAATGATTTAGAATTGTTAATTACCTTATCGGGGCTTATGCCCTGTTCATGTAGACATTTTGAATTGCGTCAATATTCTGTTTTTCTGTGCTCACATATAAAATTTAATCAACGCAATAACCAACCTGAAGGAAATGTCGGTAGAAAAACTCAAATGATTTACTATTGACATGGTCACCAGTACTAGTGACATATTATACCTCATACAATGATTTTTTTCTGTTGACATTCAACATGTGCTTGTCATTGGAAATCAACTACTGACGAAGAAACTAGTAACTAGGTGGTTCTAATTCTATTCTTTCTCTATAGACATTGTCGCTATCATGATAGAAATGTCAGTGGAGAAACTCAATTGAAATATCAAGAAATTAAATTAGAAATAAAAAATCATTAACAATGTTGTCAACTCAATGTTTTCTTTTCAAATAAAGGCGGTTTTTATTTTACAATTTTGGTGGGCTTACAAATTTCAACAAAACAAATGTTCAACAAATGTTCATAAAACAAGAAACTGGAGACACTCTGTTGACAATTTGATAGAAAGTCACCAATATAGGAGCCACTTGACTCCAAAGGTTTCCTTCAGGGCATTAACCAGTTGAGAAAAAATGATGTTTATATTTTAATTATCAAAATTTGTGTGTGAATTTTTTCTCATTAAAGTACGCTTAAGTATAAAAAGCTTCACTTTTTACAGTGTTGCATTTTAATTTTAATCAATATTTGAATAAACTCTGTACTTGTGTGGAATATTCAACTCAATAACGGCATTAATTGCAATAATCGCAATCAAGTGGTCCATTTCAATACATTATTAGCTCGATTTTACTTTCCCGGGATTGAGATTCTTTTTAAGAACCAAATTAAACTCCAAGTTTTTCGCGTTGATTCTTCAAAATGCTATAAATATATTTTATAAGTTTTGGTATTTTGTACTTATTTTTCAGTTTTTAGTGGTCTACTTTTTTGTGAGTGTATAAAAAGTGTTTAGTTTGGAAAAGAGCTGACTTTAAATCGGCCGAGTTTAAGGAACAGTTCTGCTTAAAATTTTGAGAAGAAATTACTAGTTGTACATTGTGCAAAATTTTGTGGCTACACGGGCGAGTTTTTTTTTTTTTTTTTTTTTTTTTTTTGAATTATTTATTAATTTAAGGTGACCCTTGTTCAGAAGTGTATGCCTTTTCTATACAAGCTTAAAATCAAGGGCACTTTCTAAACTTTTGTGAAAAATTTTTGAATAATACAATGCACAAAGGCTCAAAGTAGTTTAATATTGCTAAAACTTCATAGTTTATTTAAAAAAAGCGATAATTTAACGCCTGTGATAATCTTCTTTAAGTTACTAATTAAATGCTTTTACAAAAATTTTTAGTTGACCATTTATACTACTAAAAACCTCATCAAATTCTGATTTTCTAAGGGATTACTGTGTAATTCGATCCAAAAGAAAAGTTTATCGAATTGATGTGTTAATAAATTCGAATTTGTATTCGAACAGTTTTGTTTACGAATTAAATTACTGTGTTTTGTATAGCTCAAATAAAACTTTAATATTTCGCTCTTATTTTTTCTCTATCAGTAATTTGCTACGCACATTTGCCAGGTTTGTTCCTGATATTGATGTGGTGTTAAATTAGTGTACATGTTAATATTTTACTTTCATACATGTATGCATGCATGTCTATGATAACATTCTGTATATATTTCCAACGATTTCATTTAATACTCATGTTCAACAACTCAACACTTGTGTGTCTGAAGCATAAAAAAAATACACATACATACATATATTATTATTTTTGGTTTTTTTAATTTTTATTTTTTTGCAACACTTGTTCGTAAGTTAAGGCTCATTTATAAATAGACCATACAGCAAAAGTTTAAGCACTTAAACAAACATATTTTCAATAGGAAAGAAGCCTGGGCTTGTAATCGGTTTGTGTGTGCTCGCATGAGTGAGTTTGAGTGTGTGTGTGTGTGCGTGTGCGTGTGCGTGCTAAAGCTATAACACACTATCCTGCAGTCAAAGTGAGTTCTTCCTGACTTCAAACTGTTTGTTACAACTGTCGAAGCTTATAGTTAATAAGCTTGTCATAGGGGACCGACTGGTTCGTTTGGGCCCAGTTGCATACTAGTTGGCATGCTAGAATGGAAACTATTATATTGTGGGAGAGATTTTTTTCTTTGATTTTTTGATAACCTACAGGTATCGATCCGGCAGCCTGTCAGCTGTTTCGGCCACACAGCCATCGCCACTTTCAAAATATAGGGAAAAACATTTTCAAATATGGGTCATTAACTGTAATATATTACTTTCGACATGACATATTTTTTTTGTGCAAAAGTACAGTATGTAATGAAAAGGAGTGTCTTTCCCAAAACATATGCACTATCAAAAATAAGTTAAGAATAATAACCCCCTAATTCATAAAAATTATTACATTCTTATGAGACTGTTATTTGACATATTTGTATGGAAAATCTGTCAAATAAGAGCTTTATAAACCTGTTATGATTTTTATGAATTAGACGGTAAGAAAATATTTTATAAAAAAACTTACAAGCTCTCTTTGAGCTGGTACATATTTATACTTTTTGTTGGACATTTTTGCATATCAACGATATGCATTGAAAATTTTAACGCTTAAAAATAACACAATTGCATGAAAAAGGAGCAAACGAAAAGATTTTAAATGGGAGTATGAGCTGTAAAATAAATGCATTAGAATTAACATACACCCATTTAAATATATTACATTTGAATGATGCTTGACTTTGCTTGAGCTAAGAAAGAAAAACAAAAGCAATTTTTTTCCTCAAAATTCTTATTATAATTTTTTGAAGTATGTATGCAATTATATAATGTTTTTGTTTTGATTTTTCGGACATATGTAAAGTGTGATCGCTTAAACCTCCCATTATTAGTCCCCGAATTTGGTTTGGTGTTCTGTTAGTTGTCTTTTCCTTATAAAATTTAGGCTTCAAACTAAAATTCTAAGTAGTTGAAAATTTGACTGCAGGACCGTAGCACAATTCGTTCTTCACTCTAACACATACATAAATCTGTGCTTGTTGTATGTCTGAGTGTAATTAATTTTAATTATTACAATGCAATAAGCCGAATTGCTTGTAAGTTAATGACCTCGTATTTTTACCATTTTTTTTCTGCACACACAGCAACATGCTGCATACAATCACACTTACATGTGTAAGTGCGTGTCTTTTTTCAATATATCAAGCTTTAGCCATAACCGAAACCAATTTTCCTTTTTCCTCTCCTCACGTATTGTGCGAAAAGAACAATATTCTTCCCACCACTGCAATCTCATTACAATCGAATTTTATTTTATTTTTTTTCGTTTTTACTTTTTTATGTAGATATGTATATTTTTAATTTTATTTTTCTTTTTCATATTTTTATTTTCTTTCTGTGAAACTTTGTGTTCGAGCTTTATTATTGTTTTCAGGCAATATAATACAAGAATTTCCCTTTTTTGTCAAACCGTGGGATAAAATAACAAAATAGATGTTGTGTTCAAATATGAATTTAATAGTTACTTGCTGTTAAAATCATGTGAAATTTAGTATCTTAGATCTAAAAGACCCATATAGTCTGATTATCTCAGCTGTATCCAAAAGTATCGAAAACTGAGTTAGAAAAGTGTGAATAACAAGTTTTCTTCTTGATTTTATACTTTTCTTCTTACATATAAAATTTATCAGATACCACATGAAAGTAAGGCATCTTCGTTTCTTTCTGCTGGAATATTCCTCACCATTACATAGAGAAAATCTTCTTGACTCTATTAGGTAGCTCTGGCTTTGTACAATTAATATAAAATTGTAACAAATATGGAGTAAAATTATAAGTGAGATTTTGCATAGTGTAGCATACTTTTTGGAGCAAAAATGGACTACGATGGCAACTGAAGCTCTTATAATTCCCAAGTTCTCTTTAATTTACATTTTCTTCTTTTTTAATTTTTATAAAAGCTCTTTACAATTTTGTACTCTAAAGTGAAAGCACATCAAATGCTGATTGTATTATTTAAAGATTACATGTGTGAACAGCAAAATAATTTTGTTAACAAACAGCATATTGACTCAATTAAAAATGTCTGCCTGAGCAGGGCACTACACTACAATTAAAGTAGAAATTTCAAAAATTTATTCGTTTTTTTTTCGACTAAGAAACTAAAAGCCTTTATAAACATAAAACCTGATCTGGACTGTCTTACTTCATTTTTGCACCAGTCATGCCTTCCAATAATATTGGTAGTTTCAAGTACTTTTTTTTTTGTAGTTTTCCACACCACTGTTGTGAGAATGCGTGTGCTTGAAAATGAATTTCTCCTGGTAAATTTATTTTCGCTTAATAAACGGATGTGTGTTTAATAGCTCAAGGAAAAAGCATTAATATTATTTCATTCATTTGTTCTCTGGCTGTTGTTGCTCGAAACACACTTCTGCTGACGGTGATGTAAGTGTGCACAGAGTTCTACGTGTTTGTTTGATTTTCATATTTTTACTTTTATTTCATTTACGCCGAAAAGTGTACTACAGTTTTAATATAATTATATATTGCCATTAAATGTTTTAAAGATAATGCCTGTTTCGCGTCCACACACTGTTCACTGTTGCGCTCTCACTCAATCTCTCTCTCTCTCTCTCTCTCTTTTTCTCGGCTGCCTTTGCCATAACTATTATCCTGTTTAATATGTTTCTTATAGGTTTTCATGTTATTGGTCTCGTTAGTATTAAATGCGTTATAATGGCTTTAAATGTTAACAAGGATTTTAATTTTAGTGTTCTTTCTTTCTTTCTTTTTTTTTTTTTTTTCTTTACCATAAAAAAGATTTTGTTTTTATAACCAACAAAAGTCTCGTTTACGGACTTTAATATCAAAAATATTGCTGTAATAATCTTAAGAATTTGTAAAAATGTAATGCAAGTAATAGAGTATAATTAAGCAACAAAGTGTTTAGTACTCATAAAGTGCAAAACTAATTTGTAGTTAATAGCAGTTATAAATGATGACAATGTGAATTTTGGTTATGGAGAACAATATATTAAGGGCTTGTACAGAGGCTAAGAAGAAAATAATTGGCTAAGCGCTGCTGTTTAAGAATAGTATGCAGTTTGGAAATGACCTAGGTTCGGAGCAATTTGGTGGATGCGAAACAGTCATGCTACGTTCCATGGGAAAATTAGTCTTCAACTCTAGTTTTCATGCCTTCTATAAATATGTTGGTCTCTACAATTTCACCACAAAGAAAATCTTTCTCAGTTCTGAGGCAATAAAGTCGAACTAAAGCAGCACCCCGACGCTCATCAGCACCCAAATTGCTTCGAAGCCAGGTCGTGACTATAGTTGCTCAAGTTGAGATTCAGACAACGTTAAATGCATATTCTCTATGAAAAATTTTGCTCTTCAAGTACGCAAATTTCAATCAAAAATCAACGTACCGATAATGCGTTGCGTTAAGGAACTTAAAATGTTTGTTTTATCTCCGGACAATTGAAGACACATCAACAACAAGTTAAAGAAAATTATCAATTATGAAGTTCAGAGCTCACTAACCAAAGTCTACGCAAGAGAACAGCGGATTTTTTCGCCTCTTGTTGTGCACATGTAGCTGTCAGAAGCTGTTCTTTTCCTTGTGCTTTGTTTTTGTACTCAACAATTCTCTGACAGCTCAATGGATTGCTCAATATCTATCTCCGGTATTTGCACACAGTAAAATCTATTTGAGCTTTATTTTAGAAAAATTGTTGCATACATAATTATTTTAACGAACAAAAAATAAATACATATGTGCTCAAAGTGTGTATCAAAAAATGTTTGCCTACAAAATTTTAATTAATTACACTTCTTGTTCGTATTAATTTTTGTGATTAAGCCTCATAGAATGTTGCATCTTGCATTTACAAGATTTTAACGCAAAACATTTTTAGAGTTGAGCCACAAAATTACTGTTTTTTTTTAATTTATTATTAATTTTATTTATTTATTTTGAAACTTGAACACTTAAGAATAAAATTCTTTTATAGTTCTTTAATTAATGTTTCGTGTAGATGTTAAGGAAACCATTTAGACCTGAGTTTTTATAACTGAGTCACACAGGCATTAAGTATACTTTTATGTAACTTATGTAAGTCAATTTGGGACAATAAATCTAAATGAGAATATTTGGAATTTTTCTTCTTTTAGTTTTCAAACTCTAATTAAGATATTATAAAATAAAATAAAATAAAATCCACAAATATTTTCTACAAATAGATTTTCTGAAAAAAACATGTTTATAAAAGTATTAAAACGTACTTAAGTACTTAATACCTTAAAATAAGGCTTTTTTCTTCATATTAAAAGAATTTTCTACTTCTCCGATTAACATTTTTGCTCAAAAATGTGAAACTATTTCCCAACCGTTTCTGAATAACTTGTGAAAACGAATACCACTTTAAAAAAAATGCTCCGGGAAACATTTTCCTGCTTAAATGCGTTTTGTTGTGAAAATTTTATGCGGGCGGCATAACTGAGACGAAACATGAGCTGTTGGCGACGAATAAAATACACTGAAATATTATCAACGAATTCGTTGTGTTGGGCGAAATTCGCTTTTCGTGCCAGTTATGTGTCTAGCACAAGGTTTTCATTCTAGAATACATTTAGGCGGGAAAAGTTTGTGCGCTCAAATTTTTTGCAAAAAAGTAAAGGTGTAGTCAATTAAAAAAGTCTTCCCGTTAACAGAAGACTAAAAGATAAGGGCTTTGTTCAAGTTTCTTTTCAAAACCTAATTTATTTCGACATCAGGTATTCTTTATTATTAAACCAATTAAAAATTGTAAGCACTAAAAACCTTTAAATATAATGTATACTTCAAAGCTACGTTTTCTTTAGCTCAAGTTATTTTCCATTAAAATTTGTAATCCCTTGATTTAAAATTTGTCTCCTGAAACCATCATTCATTTCTGTAACATTCACTCATGACGAGGATACCAAATGTTTTTGTTATATTTTCATCACTTACAGACTTAAATGACAATTATTTGTTTCATTTAAGTTGCAAGCTAACGAATTACTACAAAATTTTCTAATTAAAAACAAATATAACATTTGAGGCAAATGCAAACAGAACAGGGACGAACACCAGCACCAGCACCGGCATACTGAAGCACACATGTATGCAAGTATGTACACACACCCGCACCCGCACACCCACACAGAAACAAACACATTTACTCTAACTGGAAATAGATGACAATGCAATACTAACTAACAATTATTTGGCAAAATGCTACACAGCAATGCCATGGCTCTGCTCTGGTTAATGCTGCTCTAAAGGAAACAACAGCCAGCACCTCACTGCTCCATAACTCCTATAAGCGATAAGTTACTGATGCATGCACTGGCAACAGCAGCTATACGAGCACAACTGCTCATACAATGTTTGTCAGTCCTTGTGGAGCGAACAACATGTGCTATGCGTAACTGATAATAACAGCTGTAAACAAAAGCCAGACTCCATACAGCATACACAAATGCGTTCTGTGCTGCTTTGTATGCTGTGTATTGCCATGGTTTTGATATACTGAATTGTACAAGTATTTATAATTTCCCCCCCCCCCCCCCCTTTGTTCTTGGTTCCTGCTTAAATTGTTGATGTGTTTAAATGTGTTGTGGTGAAGCAACATTTTAAATGAATTTTATATTTATTATCATTTAAATATAGTCCTGTCAACTGATGTGGTTGCTGGGGCGTAATACCAAATGCATTCATTTGGGTGAATTTAAATAATGACAGCAAGAAATTAAAATTATTGAGGCAATCATTGTAATCAGAAAAAATAACTCACTGAAGGCCGCAGGAATTAAAAGTTATTAAAGATTTCTTTTTTAATAATATTATAAAAGCAAAACTTTAATGAAACAAAGGAGTAAACCAAATAAGGAAAATGCAAACTTTTCTTCATTTTATATGCCAGAAACTGAAGCAGAAAATGAAGTGTTTTTTTCTCTTTCTCAAGTGAAAAAAGCACGTTAGAGAAAGTGAAAACAGCATAAAATATAGAAACAAAAAAAATTATAAACAACCAACCGCATGCACTAATTGAAAATGCCACAAAAAGCAAATGTGGCAAATGCAACAAAGCTAACAGCAAAAGACACAGCCAAAGTGCTGCAAAAGTCACCTACACAATGTGAGAAAAAAGAAAGAAAAAACTAACAAAAGCATTTGCTAACAACCCAAGACCACACAGCCAGCCACCTTCTTCCTCTGCCAAGCGTGCAGAATCAAAAAAGGCGAAAAAAAATACTCAATGCTTCATTTTAAGGCAACCACACATATCAGCTCAAATTGACAGCATTTTTTGGAAAATCTTAAGGAAATTGAATTCATGAAACAGTCTCAACACTCAGACACATTCAACTTGCGAATAAAGGGGTGGCAGGAGAAAAAACAGAACCTCTAAAATATGTTGCATAGATGTGGGCGCTTAAGCAGATAAAGGTGGAAGGGTATAGAAAAACACACAAAATTGCGTACAGATGCAAGCACATCCTTGTGAGTATGTACGTATGTCCGTAATGCTAATTGAAAGCAAAATATACTTGACACACAAAAGTTATGCCATACACTCTGCGCCAACTAAATGCAAGTCTGCTGCAAGAAGAGAAATCTAGTGTTTGCCAAGATGATGATAAAACATAAATAGTTGTTGGCATTCGCAAAAACAAAACAAGAAAACAGCAGATTTTAACAAAGCACATACGTATATCAACAAATATGCACTCTTGCCTGCCCAGCGGGAAAACACAAACGACATTGGCGCTGTTCGCAATGCATTATCTTGCACATCCAACTTTTTGAGCTTTTATGCTTAAACTATGCACAATAAACTTGTTGATAAAAATTCTAAAAACACTAAACACTTTTCATAATTTTTTGCTCTTAACTATAGAAGCATATGAAAGACCCTGCTGTACAATTATACGATTTATAAAAAGGACCTGAAATACAAAATACAATACTTTTCTTGTCTCATATAAAAATATTGATCAATACAAGTTTACCACAAAAAATCGTTCTTAATTCTGAAGAAACGAACTGCAGTCAAAGCCCTGCAAAGTAATTATATCATAAAGTGCGACCATAAAGTTAAATTAATATTTAAAAAAAGTTTCAAAGCGTTGTCATCACTGATACAATAACAACAAGTACAAAAACATGCATTGGAAATCAATGAGATGTTGGTGAGAGAATATATTCCAATCAAGAGAGAAAGAGTGACAAATTTGACAGCTGATCAAACAGATCAACGCAGACACTCCGTAACGAAGAGCTCAGGTAGTAGGATGGCTAAGTGATACTGCTTAGAAACATTGTGCAACTAATTATGGATGCTGATGAGCGTCTTGTTAGGTGGGAAACAGCCATGGTATGTATCCCAGATAATAAGTTTTCAACTTTATTTCTCTCGTCTTCTTTAAAAATGTTGATCATGTCAATGTTCAACTCAAACCCGATCAAATAATTAACAATCATAAATAATATAGTTTGACTTTAAAGTTAAATTAATGCTTAGAAATCAATTGTTTTCTAACTTTGTCAATTTAAAGCTTAGTGTCAATTTTGAACAATAGAAAACCACTCTTCATGATGTCTCTGAGCTCCGCTACGACAATGTATGTAAGAAATTCATAAATATGAAAAGGCTTGCCCAGCCCTGGCTTACTCAAACGAAACAACCTACATATGTATGTATATGTATGTATGCCTTCTGAAAGGCATCCGTGTTACGTCGGTTTTCCTCCGGCTTCTTTCTGTTTGTTTGCACACGCTCTCACATGCTCGAAAACAGTTTGCGAACAGGTCTTAGCTGATTACAAAAAATGTTTTTTATCATTTCTTGTTTCTACAAAACGCAGAAAAAGTTTGTCAGCTCTACTCAAGAGAATTCTAGAGTCTTAATTATGCTACATTGTGTGTGAAAGTCATCAGCAAACATTTTTATTACAGCTTTAACTTCTCTCGCGCATACACATACGCACACAAATGTAGAAACATTTTTCGTTGCACTAATAACATTAAGAACGTGGAAAACTTAAGCGCTACTGAAATGTTCTTTAAACTAATTGCCAGAAACATGTATTCAAAATTTGTTTATGAACAAAATGTTTCTTTTTTTATTTTAAAGAACGAAAAACAAAAAAATTATATAAAAAATATCTAAATGAAAAAGTTTGTTTAAAGCTTAAAAACTAAAACTAAATTTTTTTAAAAAGCTCTAAAACAAAACCCATATTTACGGATTAAATTCAGAAAAAATTAGTTTCAAATAGATTTCAAAATTTGCTATGAAGCTTTTGAATTAAATATCCGCATAAAGCTTTGATTCTTAAACAGAAAACCAAACATTTTCTTAGTTAGCTTGGCTTTTTTTATTGTTGTAAGGAAAAAAAATATATAACAAAATCGAAATTAAAACTAATTAAAGCTAAATAATTTAAAGCTTAAAAATTTTTTAAAAAAAAAAAAATTTAACATTTTACTGAAATTTTAATTGCATTGAACTATGATGTTGAAATACATTTATACTAAATTACTTTTCATTAATCAATATCAAAAATTTTAACTTTTATTTTCTTTAACTAATTTAATTGAACTAAAACAATATTATATGCAAGCTTTTCCTTCCCTACTAAAAAAAAAATTATCTTAAGACTCAAACGACTTTTGATAGCTTTTGAAAATTTCGCAAAATGTATAAAGCTTTTATTAAATATTTAACTTTTTTTAACAAAAAAAAAATAGCAATACTAGCTTTAGCTTCTTTATTATTTCTGTGAAATATTTATTTAATAGATAAATATTTTTTTATTTAGGAAATATTTCAAGTAAATATTTCAAGCAGCCGAAAAGTGAAAATAACAAAAGGCTGCTTAAAGTTTATAGCGCATTAACAAGCTCTAAAAAATTCCACAAGCTCTACAGCTTTTTAATTTAACTAGAATTCGAACTTTATGATTGACAAAGTTCTTTTTCGGGCTTTAGCTTGATTTTCAAATTAGCTTTTTTTATTTTATTAATAAATTTTCTTAAGCGTGACTTTGTGAAGAAAAGTAAAAGTGCGCATTTTACTTGTAATACATCACTAGTAAGTTTTGAAAGGCAACGTCCTGGCATAAATGAGACATTTTCATTTTCTTCCTTCATTCAGAATTGTGTGTAACATTCAGAAAGATGAATTAAAGGAAATAATTAATTCGCAATAGCTCTCTGAAAGAGCACGAATGATTTACTCAAACGAAACATCTTGCCCAATACTAATTTAGAGCAAACAATAATGTAATCTTACAGCAACAAGTTGGAAGAAAAATTTGCTTTCAAATATTGTGATCCGGAGCAAATAAAACTACTTTTCTATTTTCAATATATAAAAGTAAATCTCTTATTGTTTTTGTGAGTTTTACTTATTTTTCTGCATGCACTTATTCACTATAAAAGCCATTTGTGCAAGCAGTGGTCACGCTTTTTCGGAGAAATACTTCTTTTGTGTGAAGGCAAATATTTGTAGACTCTACATGAGGCATAATTGAAATGCAATAAGATATGCAAGATATTAAAAGCATTTAGGCATGAGGCAAATATATTTCCCTCAGAAGTTTTACGTTTTTGCAAGTAACATTTTTTCACAGCAGCTTAAATGCTTTAGCAGGCAACAATTCATAAGAAACGGTTTCCAGTTCGTAACATTCATAATGCCTGTCTTGCCAACTATAGCGCCTGCTGCTCCTTGGCTAAAATCTCTTTTGAAAATTGAACAAGAACTTTCAGAAAAGCTGATTGTAAAAAATCTGACATGTAGGAGCAAGCTGATGTGTGAGTGCTTGTACCCGTACATTGATGAAGATGAAGATGAAGAAAATGGAAAATTTATTTTTAAGACACTTGAAAAATTGTGTTATGCCTTAATCATGTTTTATTATTTATAAAGACACATAAAATAGGTCGGTGATTGTTTGGGAGTGTGTGAGGGGATGTGTGGGTTGAAAATGAATTTAAGTGTATGTGTTAATAAATAAGAAATCTTGTTTAATAATAATAAAAAAATCGCATGCATGTAAAATGTATGTACATATGTATGTCGGTATTGTTTATTCATGCATCTTCAGTCAGATTTTTTCAATCACCAGTGGGTGGAAAAAAAACGATTTGTTATGTCTACAAACACACATACATGTGTACATACATGTGTATGTACACTTGTAGGCTAAAAAGTCCGAATGATCGTTATTTTGAAAATCAATTATAATTTAAATTAAAACATATTTGCTGTTTGTATTTTTTATGTTACATGCCTGTCAGTGCCACTTCATTCCTTAGAAAAGCTGCCCTGTCTTTCTGACTGCATGTTTGTGCATGAGTGTGCAAGTCAAAGTGTTTGTATGGCTTATATGTCACTTTTGTTTTGAAGTGTATTTGTCATTTTGAAATACTCACACACACACACTCATGCTTTCTGTTAAATGCAAAAATCCCTTCATTCACTGCTTTCATTTTTCTTACCCACACACTTCTACTTTGAAGTGCTTTATTCTTGTTGAGTGCATTTACGTGCATGTGTGTGCGCGTGTCAGTGAAAAAGTGTTAAAGTAAATTTTGTTTGTGCCCATGTAACAGCGTAAGTGGCAGGCAAAGTAGTGGTACGTCTTAAACACTTACAATGCCAGCGAAACGTAAAATTAAAATCGTATTGCAAAAAACAATAGCATACCTACAACTACAATCTTACTTTTATAGCATAGGCTTTAAACATTTACTTCCTCCTTCGCTCGTTCTGTTCCAACAAAGCCTCGCATTCGCTCTGATACATATTCATTCACTCATTCGCCTAGATTTAAGGCGTCTGTATTAATGTGTAGGTGCAACCAAACCGTGCGCGCGTGTGTGCGTATAAATATGTACGTAGTATATTTAAGGGAGCGTAAGAATGTTATCTCTCGGCATTCGCTGTTACAAGTGCTCACACACATACTTATGCAAATTTGAAAAAGGTTGTTCTTTGCATAAACTATTGTGACAGTTGGCTGCGGTTTGTTAGCAAACTTTTTATTCAGTTTTGTTTTTTTCTTTCTTCTGGTTTATTTTCTACATGTCGTTTTTGATTAAAATACAATGTATAAATTTTAACAAGTTTTACATATTTTTGCTATTTGTATACAAGTGTTATTCAAATGTTTTTATTTAAAATAAAATTAATTCAGAGAGAGATTTTAGGAGTTTTTAAGTGATTTTCACAGAAAAACGCTGACTTTATCTGGAGGTGATTTGAAATTTAACATCTTTAAAGCTTTCCACCGAAACAAATTGTCTTGAGCTGTACTAAAAATAAATTAATTGTGAAAATGTAAACTAAATATATTGGCTTGAAAAGAAAAATATAACTTAAAACGCAGAAAAAACATATGAAGCCCATGAGCCCATGCACAAGTTTTAGAAATGCATCAGCGCCCAAAAGTATGCTACAATTCCGAGCTAATATATAGCACAGCCAAAGAAGCAGGTTTTCATGTAGGTCTTAAGCAATATCAATTTATTTTTCACTGAAAAATATAATTTTTACAGGCACTGCACACATTTTTCTATAAATTGATACAAGTTTTCATCTGTAACAAAGTTTTTATTCGCATTTTTTTTTGTGTTTTTAAGGCTAAGCTCTAGCGATTATATGTGACATTTTAAGCTCTTTGACTTCTCCTTACGTGAACTTTGCTTAGATGCTAAATAACTTATTTGCACGCAATGAACTGAAAAATACATAGCACATTTTTAGGCTTGATAACATCATTCTATGTACATTCTATGTATAGATATCGTTGGTTCTGTATAGAAAGGTTCTAACTAAAATTTTTTCTCAATCTCGGGTTTTTTCCATATCGCAATACAAGATAATTCAACTAATCAAAATATTAAAAAAATAAATCAGAAATTGGAAAAATGCAAGTTTAATTAAGCCTTTGAGCATTCGACCAAAGATATATCTCTCGTTTACTGCAACATAATCATACTTCAAAATAAAAATCAAATCATTTAAAGAAATCAAAACAATATTAATGCATAAAACCTTTATAATAGCAGCTTCGGCTTAACTTGTAATATAACGCCGACATTTTTCATGCTGATAAAAGAAAAGTAACTATTTTCTTAATCATTAGAAATGTATATCTCAAAATGTAGCTAAATCTTTTTATATGTCAGCTTTTTTATCTTGGACCAGTACTCAGGACATGACCGCCATATATGCATTGCATTGTAGCAGAACTAAGAAAATAGTGAAAGGAGACAGGAAATCGGAAAAGAGGAGTGTTTGTGCTAATTTGATTATGCAAAAAAATAATAACTGCGTAATAAAACATTTTTTATTTCAAAGTTGAATAAATCAATGATAACAGAATGCAAATTCGTCAATATTTCAAAACTTGGAGTTTATATGTATGTACGTATGTACATACATATGTACATATATACATATGTATATAGATGGAAGACACAAAAACCACGACTTGAATTTCACGGAAATTCAATCATGGAAAATATGTCATATTTATTAAGTGCTTATCAATTTTGTGAAAAGAAGATCCTGGCTATGAAATCGGCAAAACTTGAGAAAGCTGACATTTTTGCAGAGCTTCAAAGAATATAAAGGAAAAAATTTTCTTAAGTAGCATAAAAGTTTTTTTTTTTTTTTTTTTTTTTTTTTATATAACCATGTTGCAATAAAGAAGCGATATGAGCATTTGATTTTTATATAGAACAAAATTTGACTCTTCTTTCTTTTGCTTCCCTTAAGTATCTTAAGTTTTTGTAAGACTGTTTTAAAAAACTTTTTCTATCATTTTTCCCATAAACTTATTTAAAATTTACATTTTCTCTTTTTGATTTCACTTACCATACAACCTGATCCAATGAGGCTGGATTTGCCACATATTCACAATTCAACAGCACCGTATCACTTGTGTTAACAGTTATTTCGGGAGGACTAACTTTAACCACAGGAGGATCTAGAAAAAAGTGGAGCCAACAAACAAACAAAAAAAGAAATATGAAAAACCATTATAAAAAGTTGTAGCAAAAAAGTGGGAAAAACAAGTGTATACAAAGGTATGTATGTATGTGTTTATATGTATATTGAGAAAACATAATATGGCTGCCGCATTCAATACTTACACAACACCTCCAGCGTCAATAATGACTGCATGGGTGCCTCACGATTTATTTGTAAAACAATATTTTCGGCTTGACACACAAATTTAACGTCATTCTCAAAACGTGACGCATTAAAGATAAGGTCAGACTGTGTGTGATAGGTGCCATCCTCTTTTTCAAACTGATGAGAAGAAAGAAAAAAAAAGAAACAAACAAAAAATTGTGTTAAAAAGTTAAAAATATTTAAATGCTTCAGTTTATGTCACACAAAATAATATTAGGTCTTAGGGATACACACGCCGAAGAGCGGTGATTTTATCAGTGGTCACAAGCGACAACAACCTAAGTGGAGTTTGGGGAAACCGAGTTCTCCCTATATGCTACAATATTCTACGAACAAACCGAAAAAATAAGTTATCAGTACCAGTAATAAATTGAATATTGCCATTATAAATATTTTTTTTTCTCCTATTAAAAAACATCTGTTGCATGGAAAGATTTTCATAAATATTAACAATGAAATGAAGCTACCATACCTCTGATGAACATAAATACATATGTATGTACATAATTAAATGCAAACACCCATTTACGACTGAAAAACTGACACTGCATTTAAATATATCTTAAATTAAAATGAGAATTACGAAATCTAAATTTTATATATGTACATACATACATATAAAGTCAAACATTAGCCATACGTGAAATTACGTTACTTGAATTTGAATTTTTTATTTCCTGTTTTGTCCGTATTCCAACTAGAAATCTTTGGAGATTAAGAACAAAAAACATTTTCTTTACATGCAACAATTTTAAAAAGGCACTGTTTTTTATTTTTATTAATTTGCACGTGATAAGCCCTTCCAATATTTGGCATTACATAACTTTTGAACAACAATAGTATTAAAATAAAATTAATGTTGACTTCTTTAAATAATTTTTGTTCTCACATTTGTAAAGCAGTAATTGTATAGCCCTTTAGTCAGTGAAAAATACTAATTAATAATCGAGCTTAAATATGTATATAAAGACTTATGTTCTGGCGTCATGTGCAAAATAAAATCCCCTATTTGGGCAGAAATCTCCAAAACTGAGAACTCTGCATGCAGGCATGAAGTGAATTTAAGAGCACCAACAAATTGTCTCAATGTCTCTTATGAATTTGTACTTTTTGGTCATGATACAATTACAGTTAGTTGTATCATGCGTTTTGGTAAAGAAATATAAATGCTTGGCTAACATAGCTGCCAGATTTGACGATTTATACTCACTTAGACGATTTCAAGTACTATAAATGATGAGTTGACGACTTACACCCTAACCACCACGATTTTTTTAAACTCAAGCTTGCAAAATGTTTGATCTTTTTAAATAACCTTTGAACTAAATAACAATTAATATTAACAGTTGCTTATGTAATTTTTGGCAGCAAGAAGTGAAAGGAAGAAATATATCACAATTTTTATGCACATACATACATACATACATATGTAGGTACATATATATTTGTGTTGAAATTTGTTTTTTTGTTAATATAATCTAGCATATTTCATATTTTGTCAACTGATAAAAAAAGGCATATTTTTAAGAAATTGATAAAGAACTATCATTATTCAAAATAGGGCAATGTCACACATTGTGTATTCATTTTTTTCTGCTGCAAAAAAAAACCTTCCAGAACAACTTTTCTCATTCTAAAATATAATTTAAATTCATTCATTTATTGTACTCATGGTGTTTAGAAGTGTATCTTCAGCTAAAAACTATGTAGATACATGTGTGTAAAGTTCTAGGCAGTTCTCTTTTTCTACTAATGTGTTTCAAATTTATTTTATGGAATATCAAAATTGTTTATGATTACCGATGTTAGTCTTTGAAGCCAAAATACTTGTTATAAGGACTGCGGGCTGTCAAGAAAACTAGTTCACTATAAGCCTGGAAGCGCGTGTTATTAGCTGATTTTAACAAAATAACATTAATGTACCAAAAAAGCTTTCAATCCTACTAATTTCCTTTGCCTCCACTTTTTCTTTTAGTAATAAGAAATATCGAGTCAAAAAATTAATATTTTGTCTAATAAAAAATGCTTGAAAAAAATGTAATATGCTAAGGGTCTTATTCATAATAAATATTTTAGGCTTATTAACCTCTTAAGGCCATATTCATAATAATTATTGTAAGTTTATTAAGCTCTTATTTGACGTATTTCTACGGAATATTTGTCAAATAAACGGGTAATAAACCTTCAATAGTTTTTATGAATATGGAAATTTTATTTTGGAAATTTTCCGTACAAATATGTCAAATAAGAGCCTTATAAGCCTGAAATAATTTTTATGAATTAGTTTATTATATTATAAGTTTAGGTTTTTTGACATCAGTATGCTTGCTTAACGATTTTCCGGCTGAATTAAGCGACTTCCACTCCATATATAATCTGGCAGCTATGTATGAGTCTCATTTAAAATTTACCGATTGGTAGTGAGAGAGATATGCATTGCCAATTGCCGCCAGTGCAGTCATATTAGGGGTTCTATCTCTAAATCGGGATAAAATTTCGGAAATGGGCATAAAGATTATGCTTTGGGGATTTCTTTGGGGATTTTATTATGTTTTCGGTATTTTGTAAAATTCTTCGGGATTTTCATTTGAATTATATAATTTAAGCTTCAAAAATAATGGAATATGTAGTTTGACACTTTTTTTCTCAAGAGTGAAGAAATTATTGAATTCCAAAATTGCGAAAGGAAAGATTTCTTCAGGCAGAGATAAAGAAGATTTAGACTCAGAACTTTTTGATTTTAGTAATCAAAATGACATTGCTTAAAAATGCTCTGTTAATGAAATCAGCTACCATTCCTCGTACAGTGGTATAGTTCGTGGCAGAAAGATAGTGAAATATACAGCACGGGAACAAATGACAGGAATCACAGGGCGAGTAAAGTAATATATTCTTAATTTGAATCGAAGTTGAATTGTTTGTAATGGGGAGTTTTGGGAATGAAAAATTTCACATTTGAAAAAAACTCAGGAACCCTAAATGTCGTGTTAATTTTAGTCTCCCAAACTTTGGAGAACACTACCATATTTTCATATTTAGTTATTGTTTGCATGGCTTCTTCAATTGTTAATAATATTCGTAGTTTAATTTAAATTTCAACGCATTTTAAGTTATTTATTACTATGGTCGGCTTTAGTATAATGGTACCAATTGTCCTAAAATGAAAAAGTGTGCTGCCAGATGCTTACAGATTTTGTACGCGAAGCCGGTGTTGGTTATACCATGGAGGAGAAAACCCCTTAGCCCGGCCGAAGGCCGGCTGTCAAGAAAAAATTGTTCATACCTATGAACAATTTTTTTTAATTAAATGTAAAAAAATACGATTCAGTATGATTCTGGATGCTCGCAGTCGTTTACTAATTCGCGATTTTATGTTCTGCGCAAACACTTTCCTCTGGCAGCACTGCTTTTTCCAACATTTTCATACTTTTCTTAGTAAATTCCGCAACTTCAACATCGAATTATTAATAAACTAAAAGCCGGCGGCAGACTTCGACTTCTGATTTGGTAGGTCCACGACCCCCTCTACAAACCTATAAAAGTCATTTCTTTCAAAGCCTGGCTCCGTATTCTAAAGTTTCCCCCAATTAGTAAGTCATCCGAAGTTAAAAAAACAGTTACCAAATTCCAGGTGAGAGAAAAAGCAAAAAGAATTAAGTTTCATTCCCATGTTTTATTATATTATTTTATGTACATACATACATACTTATGTATGTATGTATGTATATTAACTGGCATTTTATGCCTTCGCTTACTTACCGCTCTTGTTCTGATTTCCATTAAATCATTCTTTTCTGGATCCATGGCTTGTGAAGCATTAAACCAAGTCAAATTAACTGGGGGACGAGCACCATGCACCTAAAGAGTTAAACAAATTGTATTAGTTGCCCACATATTGCTTGTACTTTTGCTTGCCCTTTGGCCACATCAAAAAAATCAGTGTCTGTATTTGGTTTAAAAAAAAAACTAACCTTAAAAGTAGTCTTCACTACAATTACAGCAATCACAAAATAATTACAACTTTATTATTGCCAATTAGTCGTTAACACGTATCTACATACATATGTACGTGTTGGTCCAAATCACTGACTGTGTCGTCAACATTATTCTCATACTCGTCAACATCTTTTGCTGCAATCAAGTCAGTTGTCAAGTCGAACAGTTTTGTCAGTCATTATTACAGCAACATTCTGTTCTTCACAATTGACTACAATAATGATAAATTGCTGCTTCTTTTTCAAGTAAATTGTGAATGGAATTTCTATTTTATCGTTGCTCTACCATTCATTTTATAGTCTTCGAGGTACATACAACGAAAATGCCTTTAATAGGTGGCATTATAATTGATTGGGTAAAAAGGAGTAATTAAAATGTGTGACTAAATATTATTAATTAAAAAATTGGTCATTAAAGGGGGAGCAACATGGCAAGAAAGTAGCAACGAATTTATAATTTTAAACGTTTATATTTCATCACTTCACTAACACACCAGACACACTTAATAGTTTAATTAAAACGACTTGAGTAAATAATTTGCAGAAAATCGTATAACAAAAGATAGATTTTTTTATGAGGTGGCGTAATGATATAAATATTTATATTTTTGGGGCGGGGTAAATTTAAAAACTATTCAGCTAAACACTGATTCGTAAAGTAGTTGACATATACCTGTAGGCATTTTTTTTTATTATCTCCCTTATGGGAATTTATACAAAAACAAAGAACTTATATTGTCCAAATTAAAATAGTCATATCGCCTTGCAGTCGTAATAAAACACTTTATTAAAATTGTATTTGTTTTTTTTTTTTTTCTTTATTAAATAGAAAAAAAAAATGCTGGCAAAAATTTTCTTGATTTATCTTTATTTCGGTGCTTTCATTTATTGACATTTTTATTATTTTGACATTCTCATACTTACGTCACAGGTTAAAACAACTTTGCTGCCCTGCACCGTATGATGTTCTACACCATTAATGGTCACCGTTGTGGGTCGCACTGAAATTGCAGAAAAGAGCATAAAACAGAGCGGTCATTAAAAGGGACTAAGGATTTATAATGTTGTGGGTGTTTTTTTTTTTTTGGAGTAAATTCAATAATTAAATATTGACACCGGTATTCATAAAAAATAAAACATTGTTAAAATACATTTTAGAACAAATGTTCCATATCAAATTTGTTCTAAAATGTATTTGAGCAACGTTTTATTTTTTATGAATACCGGTGTGAATGTTCCAAAAGCCAGTATTGTGTAAACAGGTGTAAATAATTTAAGTTTTATTTTACAAACTAACACCCATATTCATAAAAACTATTGTAGGTTTTTATTACACTTTTATTTGACAAATATTCCGTAGAAGTACATCAAATGAGAGCTTAATAAACTTACAATAATTATTATGAATATGACCTTAAGTGTAAATTAATAGTTTATATTAAAATTGGTACCCTCATTCCTAAAATATATATTTCAGGCTTTTAAAGGCCTTATTTGATATAAATTTGTATAGAAAATTTATCAAATAAGAATTTGATAAGTCTAAAATATTAATTAGGAATAAGATCCCTAGAAATCTATGGCTGAGATAAATAATCATTCTTGTCGACAGCAAACACATGCAGAAATTTCTTTCAAAAATGTTGTCTATGTGTTTGTTGTAAAAAAAAAACATATTTTGCCCTTTTCCACTTTTCCAACAAAAGAAAAAGCCAAAATTAATAATTTTTTAATTTCAATCAGAATTTATCTTTATTATTTTGAACTTATTCATTAGTAAAAAACAGCAACACCGGTCGGTCATTGTTTCTTTTCCATTTAATTACATTTAGCTTTACATTTTTCAGATGTAGAAAATCTTACCTTGTAAATCCACATTAAAGAGGTGTTTAATTGTATTTTGTATGGCTGCGGATTCAGCACGACATTCTATACTGTGACCCAAATCATCACGTGATAGTTGTAATGAAAGTTCTAAGGTTGCTGTGAACAGGCCATCTTTTTCATCATATGATGGCGAATCTAGTAATTAAGGTAAAGTAAATTTTATTAAGTGAGAGCTAAAGAAAATAGTAAATGTATTTCACCGGTATTCATAAAATATAAAAATTGCATATAAACTTTGTTCTAAAACATATTTCAACATTTTCCGTCTAATTAATAAAAATTATAACAGGTTTATAAAGCTCTTATTTGACAGATTTTCCATACAAATATGTCAAACAACAGCCTTATAAGCCTGTAATAATTTTTATGAATTAAGGGGTTTATTTTTTATGAATATATTTACTTCGGTATTGATAAAAAAAAAACATATTGTTGAAATACGTTTTAGAACAAATTTTTCATATAAACTTTGTTCTAAAATGTATCTCACTCAGCAACTTCAAAATTTTTATAAATACCGGCGTTAATTTTTAAGGCTTTATATATTATTGCTTTGTTCCTTTAACTCTTTAATTAAAAAACAGTTGCCTATAACATTCAAAGTTCTTAAAATTCTATTTTAACTTGCTTCTATACTTATCATGATATTTAAAAATTTATTTAACACAATAAAAAAAAAAAAACACAAACTTTTAACACTTATTTTCTTTTCTTTATAGCCAATTATGAATGGGAATTGTGGATAGTTGTCTGTACTCGCACAGAGTTGTTAATTACCAAAAAGGTTTAAAAAGGAATATAAAATATTAAACAGACTTGGCAAACTTTATCTTTTTCTTAAGTACATCACCACTGCCGCCACTTTTAACAACAATTATCCCTTTTTACAAGCAGGCCAAACATTAACTGGCAATTATTTTGCAGTTTGCAGCAAGAAACTAAAAAGACGTCTTAAGAAAAAGTGCGGACAAATTCTCTCGTTTTCACAGTCTGCAAAAGGTAACTTTGATAAATTGTGTTAAAACGTTAAAACTTTAATACCGGTATTCATAAAAAATAAAATGTAAATTAAATACGTTTTAGAAAAATTTTTTCATATAAAATTTGTTCTAAAATGTATTTGAACAGCATTTTAAATTTTATGAATACCGGTGTAATAAATTATGTTATGAGACGGACTAATATTTTTATTTCTGTTTTACAGGGCTAAATTTAATAATAACGATCTAGACGAGCTGTATAATCAAAGCCAAGCCGATACAGTTAACTTCAGAAAATGTTCTGATAACAACATTTTCTAGCAGCGCTGAAAAGCACTAAAATATGCACTATGCACAACGAGATGAAGCTAACAATCAATCAGCCCCATTGCGAATGTCGTTGTCGACGTCGTCGTCAATTTTTGGCCGCATTCAAATTTTGTTGACGCAGGCGTCAACTCGACACTCATTTGGTATTAATTTGTGCGCATGTGTTGGCGTCGACGTGTTATCGATCGAAAATATCATCTCTATATGATTTGACATTTAATAAACGTGATTTCCAAATTTTTTAATCCTTAATTTTGTGAAAAAATGTTTTTTATGTTTGAATCAAGTGAAAGCAGTGATGAAGAAAATAAAGAAATGTACCACCACCAGTAGCTTTCATTTCAGCCTTATTGTGGCTCATTTTTTTTTTTAATTTGCATTTGAAATCTCTCCATACCTGCAAAAAAAGAAATACATATAATACAACATATGTATAAGATGTACATGCTTTAAACGTTTCTTATTTTTTGCCAACCGTTACTGTCTCTTATTGGAGGTCCAAGAGAATTTAATTTTAACGTTATTTGTTCCCAATCTTCCTTGAATTTGTAAGGGTTTGAACTGTTTACAAACCCTTTTGCTAAGCTTGTTTTTTTTTTGGAGTTCGGCAACAAGGACCTCGAATTGCTGCAAAGTTGTGATTTTTATTTTTTTTTCCATGGCACTAACTGAAATGTTTGAAACGCAAATTCACATGTCGACGCTAAGTATTTTGTTGACAGAAACAAAGTCAATTCAGGTCAACGACGCCGTAATATTGACCTCATTAATACAAACTGGTCGACGATAACTCGCAACTACTCTCAATATTGACGGCGGCAATACAATGACACTGCACGACGACATTACTTGTAACGACGTCGGCATAATTTTTATTTGTTTTTCTTAATTTATGAACAAACAAATTTTTGCAGCTTCAGATTCTTTTTTATATAAAATTTATTAACAATTCCAATCAATATATTGCTAACAGTTTGTTAGCATTTTCAGCATAATATTTGATAATATTTCAAATAGGCACCCATTATCCTAAAGATGCCAACAGCGATCTGTTGGCATCGATACATTGAATGTGTTATGTTAAACGGGCTGCCGGCCCACTTGAGTTCTAGAAAGGTCCCCTTGTGCTAGATACATATGTATGTATATTGAGTAGAGTTGTTAATAAATTTTATAGAAAAAAAAGGATCTGAAACTGGGTTTTTCTATTGTCAGCCAGTAAGTCTTCAATTTTCCTCTTTTTTGTCTTCTTTAAAAAAAAGTTGATCACTCACAAAATTTTTTTCCCCAATTTTGAGGAATTAAAATCGAACTCAAGCTTGATAAACTTATCAAGAATTGTAAATCATGAAATTCGACTATTAATTTAAAATTAATGCACTTTAGCTTCATTTATCAAATTTGTCCTGTTGTATCAAAAACCTCATGTTAATGTCAAAATTTAGCTGTATGAAAAGGTATGGCTGGATCTGCTAAACTATAAAAAGAGATATGGATGCATGTAAATCAAAGAGATTATTGCAGTTTATAAATATCTTACTCTATACTTCTTGAACACCTTGCTTATATGTAAATTGTGTACTAAAATTTGAACTAACTATAAAGATATCTGGGGCCAAATTCTGGCACTCGTGATTGAACGATTTCGTTATAGAATACTGTGTGTTTGTTGCTCATTTTGTTTTTGCTCTACATTGTTTTTATTATCGAGTATATTCGATCACGAAGGCCAGAATCCGGCCGCTGGTAAGTTAGTCTACACTGATATCAATTCGAAACCTTGCAATTGTCAAGCTTAACTCGTTTCTTCTTAAGCAATTTCTGTTCTAGCAGCCGTTGGCTGAAGAAGCAGCAAATTTGTTCAACTTACGTGTGGTTAATCTTTTGTTTCCTCGCCACCAGCCCACTTGTGGTTGCGGCCTGGTATTTTTCACTATACAGGTGGCCTTTAAGGTGTGTCTCTCCTGTATGGGTCCCACTGTGCTGCCATTTGCTATGCGATCTCCTTTCTCGTCCAAAATCACAACCTCCGAAGGTGGCACTGTGTTTTTGCAGTTTTAGATTTTACACAATTTTTTTTTTTGGTGTGTTTAGTGTGTGTTTTTTTTCAGTGTTGTAGTGTTGTTTAGAACGTTGTTTATTGTTTCAAGTGTTTGGTGTGGAAAATGTTTAGGATTTCGATTTTTAATATAAAAAAAATTTAAAACAAAATTATATTAATTTTATAATTTACTAATAGATATTTTTTATAATAATACAAACTAAAGGAACTAAATTTTAAATAATTTTTTAAATAATTGTGTTACAGAGAACGTTTTCTCTTTTTTGTGATTTGATTTTATTTAAAAAAAAATAATAATAATCAAAAGTTGTTCAATGATTATTTATGATAACAGAAAAAAACATAAATTTACCCAGGTTTTCTACGGTATTTTGTATGATATAGTTTTTTATGTTTTATTAATAATTTTGTTGAAAGCATTTCATTTTATAGATTTTTTGTTTCCAAAAACAAATAAAATAAATAATTATACATTTAAGGTGTTTTATGGCCATGAATGATATATTTTTTTTTTTTGGTGTGTTTGAGTTAAGTTATGTAATAACAATAAAATATAATTTTTGTTTTGTATTTTTAGTTGCATAAATCCATGATGATGCGTTGACGAGCGAGCGGTTTTTTATTTTTGGTTAAAAAGTATTTTTTTTTTTTTTTTGGTAGGAAAAGAGGGGGAATTGTATTAAGAAAACAATCAGTTAAAAATGTCTTTAAATGAGTTTTTGTTCTTAAGTTTTAATAAGCTGAGAAAATGAATGAATAAAATAACAAACAGCCAGTGGAACTCTGTGTTAATTGCAAAAGAACAAGATTCAAGCAGAGCAGGAAACACAAACTTTTAAAATGCATAATTAATGAAAAAAAATTGCTTCGAACACAAGTTTTGAACATTTGAACATTTGTTAAGACACTTATTGAAAGAAGTTATCAGAGATTTTAAGGCAAAACAAAACATTGAAAAAGCAATTATAATAAGAAATTATTAACTGCTTTAGCGGGCTTTAGATTGATTTTACTTCCTCAGACTTGAGAAATCAGTTTTTTGTGGTACAAAATTATAGTGATTAAAATTTATAAAGAAGAACAAGAAAAGTAAAGTTGGAGACTTATTGATTGGGGAACATAGCAGGGCTGTTTCACGTCCACTTCAACAATCATCAGCATCTAAATGGTTTCGAACGCAGGTCATAACTAATTGCATACTGTTGTTTTTAAGCAGCAGTGCTTAGCCATCCTTTTATCTGAGATCTTCATTACTCGCTGTCTATGGCTCAACTTTAAATTCCACCACTATGTTTTTTCGAAGCAATTGGAGAGCTGATGATCGTCGTGGTGGACCTGAAACAGCCATGTCATTACCCCCCCAGCCAATTAGTCTTCAACTTTACTTTTATGGCCTTCCTTAAAAATATTGATTACTATAAGTTTTTACCAGAAGAAAATATTCTTTCTCAATTCCGAGTAAAATCAAACTAAAGCCGCATAAAGGCAAATCATAAAGTTCGATTACAAAGTTAAATTAGTGTTTGATAATGTGAAAAAAAAACATTTAGCTCAATTTCAATATTCCATTTATTTATTGGAAATAGAATGAAATTTAAAAAATGAATTCATCATTGCAAAAGCACATGCAAATAAGAAAACTTAAAGACAAACAACAAACATTAGCTTGAGCAACAAGACCACCAAATTATTATTTCTTTTCATGCAAACGATTCGAAATACATATATTTGCAACGCATATTTTTCTAGTAAATGTTTATTAAGTATTTTTCAATTTGATTTCATAGGATTTATACATACATGCTTTGTGAAATGAAAGTGATTGAATATTTAATATTAAAAAAAAAAAAAAACGAAAAAGCAAGCAAATCAAATACGATATTTCTAGTAGCAAGCGAAGCAAAATACAAAAGACATACTCGCAGAGAATTAAAATTTTTTTTTTTTTTTTTGTTTTAATTTTAAGATTAATTTTTAAAACTTACCTAAAACATTCAATTCCACACGATGGCCATTGAAATTATCACATGTTTCAATTGGTATAAAATATGTTGTATCACATAAATAAATATCCTCATCAGAGATTTGTAAATTTCTTATAATTAATCTAAATGGATTTTGTTCAACGGAAACTCTGAAAAAATAAATGGTTGTATTATTTGTTATCTATTTTCCGAAACAATTTTATTTAGAAAAATTAATTTAATTTTTTATTCGCTATAAGAGCCAATTGAAATGTATTATTTTAGCTCCAAAAATAGACCTTGTCAAATGTTTTCTGTCTTTGCCAGCATCATTAGACTCGAAAAATTCATAAAAGACTGATTGAAACTCATGAACCAAATGAGAATCAGAAATGTTCAAGCAAACCTTTAATGCAGAAAATATTTTTTCGTTTTGCTGCTCTTTTAATTTTGTTCTTCTATGCAACGAAAGTTTTTGCAAAAATTATTTTTTGATATTATGATCAGTAATAATTGTTTTTTTTTTATAAATTTATTAAAAATTTGATGTTTGGGCAACTCAGCACAGGAATAGTAGATATTCTCTTAGAGTTTTATCACAGTAGTGTGTTTAATAAAGAACCTGCCACACTGCCATTATTTCTTTTAGAAACTCAATGTTATTATAACTTTAATTTTTCATATTAAACGCAGTCATACTTTTGATTAATTTTATTATTCGCGCCATTTGATTTATAATTATTTAGTAGATATTACCTTTATTGGGATTGATTTTATTCGCTATTATTGTGGTCAATGAAATTCATTGAACAAGACAAGGAAAACATCAATAAACTTTAGCTAGGGGACAACTAACAACTACTTCGTCAGACTGAGTGGCATAAGTGTCGCTTTGGAAAGATAAGCCCTTGAGTACAAGGTCGGGTAATGATGAGAAGCTTGGCAGCTTCGCAATAGCTAAAGCTAAAGGTTTCTGATGTTTTCCTAGTCTTGTTCAATGAAAGATCCTTGACAACACTAATATAAAAAAAAAATATATAATACGAAATAAAAAGTAATGATCTGGGTTTTGGTTAAAATAAATTTTGTTGAAACATCTTAGTGATATTTAATAATTAAAAATAAGTAAGATTTTATATGCTGACAAATTTCCTTAAGAAAACGTAGAGAATTATCACTTATTTTGTTGCAAAGCAAAATTGTTTGGTTGTGACACTGATTTGACGAGTTTGAGTTCCTTCTTGTTTGTCTATTTTATTATAATTTAGAAAAAGTCTTAGAACGTTTTTGTATTCATAAAAAATAAAACATTGTTGAAATACATTTTAGAACAAATTTTTCATATCAAATTTCTTCTAAAATATATTTTAGCAACATTTTATTTTTTATGAATACCGATGTTAATATTTTGATACTCCTTTTTGTATTTCTTTAGCAATTGATCACAATACTATACCTATTCTCAATAAATAATCCGCCTCATTGAAAATATTTCCCTACAAAAATATTTAGTATTATTAAATTTAATATCTGCTTTTAATATTAGTATTTTCTTGAGCTAAAGGTCTTTTGGAACGAAGTTCCTTAAAGCGGCTTGCTGGTAGTCCAAATTAGTAGAAATCGTCACGAAAGCGTGTGAGCTGTTTATATGTATTGGTGTATCAATCGACAAACAATTGTGTATGTGTCTCCGATGAATATTAATTCCAATAAATATTAAATCGTTGTGAAAACGGACACTATCAGTTGATAGATGTCGCTAAAGTAAAGTATGTCACAACAAAACACAGCAATATTGAAAAATTTTCCTCGTTTTGTAGCAGATTGACAAAAAAAATACTGCATGTGTCAAAAGTAAAAAACTAAAACGTTCGAAAAATTTTAAGAAGCATATAAAAATTAAAAATTTCAAAAACAACACAAACTAAAACATACAGATTTCAGCTTGTATTATATTCAAAGATGAAGAAAAAAAGTAAGGACCTTCGTTCCTAACGGGGGTCCCCCGACCGCATTTCTTTTTTTATTATATATAAGTATATTTTTTTATATGTGTTCGTATATTTTTTATGTCGATATTTCGACTGCTTCTTCAGAACCATAATATTTTTATTATTATTTAAAAAGAAAACTTTAATGTTATTGTCGTGCAGTAGCTATCCGTAGGATATCGCATCGATAGGACAAAAATGTATGAAGAAATATAAAAAAATATACACATACATATGTATGTACATAGCTCTAGAAAACACTAATATTATTATAATTGTTTTAAACTTATTTTGTACTTCTTCGAAAGGAAGATAATTCGATATTGAGAATTAAAAAAAAAAAACGCTTAAATTATTTATTTTAAAATAAATAAATAAAAAAGATAGAAATTAATTACACTTACCTATCTTCAAATTCCTCAGCAACACTAGTGACATTACTGTCGTCCAGCAGCATGGCTGCAATACGATTGTCACCCTTAAACCAATTCAGTGAATGCAGTTCACCGCATTTATCTTTATTAACAGGACATGGCACTATCACCGTCTTCCCCTCCTGTTCGCTTATAATTTGATCTAGAAATAGAAAGATAAATAAACAGAAAATTACTAAAATATTTCATGGTTGATGGAATTCCTGACATGAGTTAAAATTTTAATAAATTTTAAGCCTAATGTTTGCTTCCTTTTTTTTTTTTGAACAGCTGAAAATATTCAAAATGTAACTTCCTTCCTAAGGCAAACAAACCGATGAAGAATTTTTATGTTGTGGTGTTATCCTTTACAAAAGGATGTTAACCCTTACAACAAACGGATATTTTTATTAGATATTTGTGCTCCGTTTTGCACAATAGATTGCACGAGCGCGTGGCTGCGATTTTTTTCTTTCGCGTGAATTTTCTTTTGCGTGATTTGCATATCTGTGCTTTCGCCTTGTACATTTATTTATGATAAATTTAAAACAGGAATAATATTTACATTTAATATGCATACACAAAATTTTTGATAAAGAAAGAATATATTTGCATATACATACATTCTATGTGCAGTAACTTTGTGGATATTTTTATTTAAATTCAAAGATGGTATAAAAATAACAACTTTTCTGACTTCTTTCAAGCTCCGCTGACTAAATCACTGAAACTCAAGTATTTAAATTAACATTTTGTTACGGCTGAGCTTTAAAAAGGCAGCGCTGAGTTTTTTTTTTTAATTATAGGTGTAATAGTAATACACTTCTAAGGACATGTTTTGTGAACATTAATGCGTACTTCGAATCTGAATTTTCCATGAAAAAAATTTCTTAGGCTGGTTTGTTCTCTCAGCTAAATAAGGTTCAGTTAAACTGAATTATCAATTTTTTAAAAAAAACTTTTTACGTAACAACTTAGTTTTGCTTAAAATGTACTTATTTAATGAAATAATATGAAACGGTGGCACATATCTATTTGCAGTTTAGCTTAACCTAGTTTAGCTGAGGTCTCAAAAATCCAGCCTTAATAAATACTTCAGACACACATTAATTTGTTTTTTTCCTGTACATTATTCCTTAACACCTTAAAAATTTTTTCCTGTGGCTGGCTCACTGCTATTTTTAACAGAAATAATTTGTCAAAGTCACTGCTCTATCAATTTATTCTAGGCCTGTGTTTGCTACGTCTAGTTTGAAATAAGATCTGCCTCTCTTGACATCTTTGATAGTTTTATAGTATAGATCTAGTCTTGAATCAAAATAAATATCCTGCAGTCATTTGGAGACATTTCAGGAGTTGATGTGAGAAAATTCAAGCAGTATTTGGCCACCAAAACAGGATGATATTTAGATTTAGCTCATACAACAATTACATTGTTAAAGCAACTATAAGGTGTGCGGAACACTTTATAAAAACATGGCTGGTGGCGAGGAAGCTGGTTGTCCCCCAGCTTATCTTATCTTAACTTTGCTTTTATGCTTAAATTCATAAAAATTGAAAACAAATTTAATTAATAAAAATTGAGACAATAATATTAATTGAATTTGAGCTTAAATAAGTTAAGAAAAGCCAATAGCCCTAGCAGCTAGTGCACTAGCATGCTCTGAATAGCTCTCTTAATCTTAGAGTTTATTCATGAGATTAAACTAATAAATAAATAAATAAATAAATAAATAAATAAATAAATAAATAAATAAATAAAAATAAATTAAAAACAAGTGTTATAGTGCTGATGAAAATTGCAGATAAAAATTATAACAGGTTTATAGAGCTCTAAATTGACAGATTTTCCATACAAATATGTCAAATAACAGTCTTATAAGCCTGTAATAATTTTTATGAATTAGGGGGTAAGACGATATTTCTAATGTCCCTGGGTATGAGGGTTTTTTTTTTGGAATAAAATTATTTCAGAAGTATATAAATTTGCAGAAGAAGAGTTCATGTTGCTTGTCAAAGCAACATGAACTATTTTTAATAAATAAGCCAGTTGGTGTTATCCTAATCTACAAGTAGAAGGTCTTATTTTTTAATTTTATTTTTGAGAATTTTTTGGCCTCCTTCAAAACGCTTATTTAGTTAATGTTTAATTTTAGTTTTTAATTGAAATTTTTTTTAAGAAATTTAGTATGTCTGGCATGCAAAATATTTATGCGGATTATATTTTAGTAACATTGTGCTTAAGAGTTTTCTGCGTAAACTTGCTTAAGCACTTGCTTCCCTCAAATGAAACTTGAGCATAAAACACTTCATTAAGAATAAGAAAGGAACCCGTCCTTTTGCATTCCTAATTTTTGCAGTGAAATATTCCAGCCACAGCAACTCAAATAAACAGACACAACTTTAATTTTCACTTTATTTTGTGACCATTTATTTCACAAGTTGCTGGATTTGACATTTGTTACTTTCATAGAAAATTTGAAATGTTTCGAAGAGAATGCAGAGACATTCAAACATCCTCTTTAGGCATTTTTAAGGTGTTGTACACTTAAAAAAGAAATAATAACGATCTCTAAAGTTAATAAATTTATTAAATATTTACTTATCTTTTCAACATTTTTTTATAAAATTAAGTTGTGTTGTGGCAGTAACACAAGTTTCCAACAGGACTAAAAACTGACTTGTGTCATACAGCTAATGAAAAATATTATTTTAAGTGTACGAACGAAAATTTTTTCTGTGTAACAAAAAACCAAATCCTTTAAAGGAACATGAGAATCCAAAAATTGGGTGCGGTTTCCTGTTCATAAATTTGCTTCCATTTTTATTTTTTCTACATTTCAAATTAACATTCACATTATTTGCATCACATGTCGCTTTATGGTTTGCTCTCAACCAGCAGACTTTTAATATTCTGCACCATGGCACAAGTGGTCATACATGGAATTCCAAGGCAATTTTTTTAAAATAAGATTAGGGTGGTATATAAGCTTGCTAGATAATAATATATATATTTTTTTTTATAGCGAATACATATTTCTTAATTAGTACAAAGAAAACAAAGCGCTCCAATTTTGAAAGACTTACAAAGCATAATTTCTATACTTCTTCCACTACAGCGATTTGCCTATAAAATAGATTAAAAAAATTGTGGCAAGAGTGAAACAAGTTAGTAAATCCTAAAATTTACTATCTTGTCCGGGCCAATGTCCCGCCATCTAGGCAGCAACACCCTACCGGACACAACCCACCGATGTTGTATTTGCTGGAGGAATCGAAGGAACGCCTTGGTAGATGTATTGGAAAACAGCCCTACTAAGAAAGCCGGTTCGATTTCTCCAGAAAGCTCTGGCTGTTTCTGGATACAAGCAAAAAACTCCGCAGTTCTGTGTTTGAAAAAAAAAAAATACTTTATGTATCATACCGAATTCCTTTAAAACTATTATGGGTACATCAACGGAGTGCATGTACTATCATGTACCCCTCCTGTCAATCTTACCTCACCTACTTTCTTGTCTTCTTTTTAAAACTGTTCTTCACTATGAATACCAATTTGCAGGCTAAAAATCTTTCGCAATTTTCAGGAAGTAGAAGCCAAGTTAATAATACAAATAATTTCAATGTAAAATTGCTTGGGAAATAAAATGACTCTACATATAACTTATATGTATTAATAATGAAGAAAAACTAAAACCTTTTTTTTTTATTATTTATTTTTCTTTATTATTGTCCTGAAGGAGCTATCCGAAGGAGAGCGAAATATTGACAAAAATAAATACTCAAATTCCAAAAAACTAAAACCTTTTTACTGAAAATTTCATTTTCATTTAATATAAATGTATTGAAAAACTTAAAAAAATATTTTATTTAGGACAAGTGGAAGCTAAGAACAACATTTCGTTAGATTTTTTAAGCGATTTGTTTTTTTCTTTTTGCTTATGGAAAATCGTTATCAGAGCTAGACAAAGCCATCATGAGAAGGTTTGAAAAATATCTAATTTTACTTTTGTTCGCTAGCTCACACAATATCGAAAGCGCTAATTCTAAAGAGAAAAAAATACGTACTTCAAATAGAAATTTTTTCCTACATTAAACTTTTTCAAAAAAAAAAAAAAATAAAACACCTATTTTAAGCCCAAAATTAATAAAACATGCTTCGCCGAGTTGCTGAACAGTTTGCTAAATTTTTCGCTGGAACACGCTTTTTGCCCGTACAATGATATATTTTTTAGTATCCTACTATTGAATTCCATTTATACCAGAAACACAATTATTTTTTTCTTCACTATTTTCTAAACACATACAAATGTTTAAAAGGGCAAAATTTATTTACAAGAATGAATCTTTTTCACATTATATATCTCTGAACATGACCAACATTTTACTAATCTTTTGCCTGGCTTCCAACGAGTCAATGTTTGTTTGGTGTGTGTGTGTGTGTGTGTGTGTGTGTCCTGGTGCATCCTTTTCATTTCTGTCTTATATTTTCTAAACGATTCCTTGGTTTGCTTGCTGCCTGTGTTTGACTTTTGCAAGATCTAATGTACTATATGTCTTTATAATTCTATTTCCGTTTCCGTTTAGCACAGCGCATAAGGTCTGGTTTGGCTTTTCAAATTTTCTTTCACATAATTTTATTTTGCTGGCCTTCATTATGGCTTTCAGCCTCAGTAAATTTATTTATGGTTGGAAAGTTTTTGATTCTTTCATGTGTTGCTGAGTTTGTTTTTCTTTTCTTTATTCTTTAAAATACAAACGTATGTGTAAAATTATTTTTTTAAATTCATTTTTGCTTGTCAGTTTCTTGTTTTATTGACGGAAGTCTGCATTGCCACAACATGTTGTGTATATTTCTTTTTTGTGAGAGTTGATTTTATATGGTATTTGTTAAACAGATTGCCTAATGGTCTTTGGATACTCTTCTTCTTCTTCTTCATGTATTTTTCTTGTGAAACGACATTGAACTTTGATTACTATACATTCATGTGCTATTTATTTATTAAATGCCTATTTAATGGTTCTGATTGCTAGAATTTTTTTTTTTTTTTATCAAAAGAGTTATGTAACGATGAAAACCACTATACACAGTAATAACCCTACTGCTGTTGCAAAAGTGGAAAAGAGAAAATGTTGCTTTGCTTTACAACAAACATATGAAAAAAAAAACGTTTTTCAATTTTGTTCATGAGTTTGTTGTAAAAAATATACATTCTTTTGAACCTTCCCATTTTTCAAGCGAAGAAAAAAGCTGAAATTAGTACCTAAAATAAATAAATAAACTATTATAGTGGTAATATATTATAAAAAATATTATCGCAATGAAATTTTGGCTTGGAAAAGTTTACCACAGTGGTAATTTTCTACAGAAAATTCACCACAATTGATAATAACTCTTCACAGCGATGCTAATTTTTCTTGCTAAAATTCGTTACACTTATGATTTTTTCCAAAAAAAAAAAAAAAATTACTGCAATGATTTTTTTTTTGGAAATACTTTATTTCATCATTCAAGTCATCACAATGATAAACTGATTTGTTACAGTCATAGGTCGTGGTGATAGTTTTTTCTAAAAGAGCTTATTACATTGCTATTTTTGCTAAGAATGATTTATTGCAATGACAGTGGTTTACAAAGATTTTACCACTATTGATTACAACTTTCTCAACTAACAAGTATCACAGTGATATGGCTTTTATTTACTAAAATTTGTCACATTAATAGTTTTTTCCCAAAAAATTTGTTATAGCAATTAGTTTTTGGAGAAAAAATTTACTTCAGCAATAATATGGCTGAATAAAATTATCACTATGATACACTGATATATCACAGGGACAATTCTTTTGGTGGATATTTATTTCTGACTTTATCGCAAGTAATTATTTTTTTAGATTTGATCTTGCCTATCAGTCTGACTTTTGTCTACAAAATTCGTTGGCTAAAGTTTTCTATTCCATTTCAGCCTGAATCTTAATTCAAGAATAAAATTCTCCTTTTGTATGTTTTCTTAGCGGTAAACCAAAATATTTATTCTGGTTTGTAGGTTCTATCTAACTTAATTTTAGTTTAGTCCCTCTTTATTACTTTGTTATATAACACAGATACAAATGCATTCAATATTCAACCACAAATGCCATTAGACATGTGAAATATTAAATTTTTCAATGTAAAAGTCCTTGAATGCTTAAAATGTACTGAAAGGAAAGGTGTTAAGCAAACTTCATAGCCAGGTTGCTTGCTGCTGCTGCTGCTGCTGCCTGCACATCAGACAGGATTATTTATTTGGAAAAACTGTGTCGTTTTTTGTTGGTTTCCAGGTTTGTGCTCTACAATTCAATCTACTGCAGTTACAATTTAATTTTCAGTTTGTGTTCTCTTTTTTATCTCGTTTTTTTACGATTTACTTTATAAAATGCTTGTGGTCTGTGGGGTTGTCCTTTTCTTGTGTGTGTGTGTGTGTGTTTGTGGCTGTCTGCTTTCTTACATTTACAATATTGTGGATATTTGTGGATTGGCAAAAGGTCCTTCAACCTTTTTTTGGTGCCTTAATAAAAGTATTGAACTGCAGATTTCATTTCCGCTCTTGCTGCCTTGAGGGTTTCCATTAGTTTGTAATGCTTGCCAAAAGAAAAACCATAATAAAACTGTTGTAAGTAAATGAAGCTGTTTCCGGTTTATTTTGGTTTGGTTTGTTTGGCAGGCATTCGCTTTATGTGTATGATTATCGATAATTCTTATTGCCTTAATGTTTCTTTACTTTGATCAATGCTAAGATTTCCATTTGTATGTGGTCTGGCAAACTAAGTTTATGTTCTTTGTAAGAATTTATTTTGAAAAAGGAACAAAATAAATGTAGGCACATTTTAATTGTATGTCTATAATTATATACATATGTATAGAGAAAAAAGAACTATTTTGTCATATGGACGAGTTGAGTAACATCAACGAAATGTGCATGGCATATAGAGAAAACAATAAGGTCTGTATTTAGAGCTCAACTAATACATTTCCATTGGGTCTAGTAGCAAATAAATAACTAAATTAATTTTTGGATACATTCAAATTTGAACTTAATTATTTATTTGCTTTAAGTTTAATTCAGGTCCAAAAATAGTCCTATCAAATGTTTTCTGTCTTTTTCAGCTGTCTATTTGCCGCCGACATTTCTTTTAAGAATTTTTCAAGTCTACTGATGAGTGGCTCAGCACCAACGAAATGTCGGCGGCATAAAGACAGCTGAAAACGACAGAAAACATTTGATAGGTCTACTTTTGCAGCTGAATTAATACATTTTAGAATATTTTTTTATAATTATAATTACAACGGTTGACAATAACAAAAAAGAAAAAAAAATTACACTACTGCGATAAAACTTCATTGGAAAAGTGCTTAATATTCTTAAGAATAAGTATCGTGGTAATTAACACTGCGTCAAATATTCTTCTACCCATGTTTATCACTGTGATAAATATGCGTGGAAATTATTGATGTGCAAAATTAATTTTGTAAAAAAAATTTACTGCGAACAATATTGTTCAGAATTGTTATCACTATGATACATGTTCAAGAGCAAATGTCACAGCGTTGAATTTTATTTATGTACCACATTTTATTGAGAAATATCACAGTTTTAAATACATATGTATTTAAAACAGCAATTATAGTAGCCTGACTGAAAAATAGTTCTGAAGAAAAATTATCCCTGCCGCAGAGCTACACGTAAAAAAGAATACCAATGACAAACTTTTAATCTATTGTAAGGAATTTTCGTTGGAAATACCACTTCTGTCAAGTGTTTTTCTTAGAAATACTATCAACATAGTATATGTATAACCAGAAAAAAATTATCACTTTGAAAATTTATTTTTACTACCAGTATCTACCAGTAGAGCTTCATTTGAAGCAAACTTTTGATTAGTTTTCATAAATAAGAAAACTTATCATAGGGCTACAAAATGTACACATGATGCATGTTCTGAGAAAAACTTATCTTTCTGGCGAATGTACTTTAAAAAATTTATCACTGTGATGAATATTTTTAAGGCAGTAATAATATTTGCGTACTTATGTTGTCACTGCCCTGAATGTTTGCTTAAAAAAAACTAACAGCGTTATAAATGTTTAAAGAAAAATTATTACTGTGATAAATATTTCTTAAGAAAATTATCACATTTTTTATCCTTCTACGAAACACTTTTTTATTTTTTTAGTTTTTACCAGTTCTCAGCAAGTAACTCATACATATGCACTGCATTGAAAATAGAGGGAGGAAAGGGAAAACAGAAAGTGTTTATGGACGTTTTACAAAACTGAATAAGTCAGAGTTAACTGCTGTTGATTTGTCTTTTTAGTCTCTAGTGTATATACCTTCAAATCTACTCAACCAACAGCAATTAATGTAGACTCTTCAATATTAAGACTGATAATTACATATTTAATGGGATTTAGTTTGTTGTTACTTGCTACAAATTGAGAAAGACTTAACTCAATTAATAGAAAGTAAAATGGAGCTAAAGCCAATTAAATACATATTTAATTCGCAACTATAAAAGTTTTACAGAAATATTTCAATAATTGTTGGTCTTTAAAAGGATCAAAGGATATTGGCTTGAGAGGTCGTCAGTGTGATTACAAGGGATATACATTTTTCTAAGATTTTATCAGATTTTATAAGAAATTATCCCTAAGAAATTGCGCCCTATAAAACTTATCAGTGTAATGCATATGATTTATAAAGAATCGTACTATAACGGATTTTTCTTACTTCAATGAATTTACCTTAGAATTATTGTAGTAAATATTTATTGCAATTATTTTCAATTTGTTTGATCTCGACATCAATTTAATGAATGATTGTTTGTCTTGCAGCAAAGTGACAAAGTAAAATTAGTGCTTCAGCTGGGGAACTGCTGAATCGTCATGATCTCCCACCTGCATTCAAACTATATATCATAGTTAGGCCCTTAAGCCTAAATATATTACATGAATTTGTGACACCAATTAGTTTAAATAGCAAAAATTTATACTTGTGATATATTTTGTTTAGAAAAATCATCACCATAAGAATTTTTCTCAAGCAAATTTATTAGTTGTGTAAATCATAAGAATTTTTTCGAAATTATCAGAGACATTTCTTACACAACTAATATTTAAAAAATCTCTTTTTTTTTTTTTTAATAAAATTTTTAGTAGAAGAATTATTATTTTTAAGAGTTCTTTTGAATAGATTTATGGCCAAAATGCCTTCAGCAGGCTCAAAAAACTTGTACATCCTTTTTAATTGATGTAAGTGAATCGTGTTCCTTTCATTGTCAAAACAAGTTTGCGTTGGCTTTCACGTGGCATTTTTATTAAAACCAATTTGCTTTAAACTACTTCTTACCTCCTACTAATGTTTTCTAATTAAACTTCATGGCTGTGGCATGAGCCTTTATTTAGTTACTTTATTGAACATTTTAGAATATTAATTTTTGTAGCTGCTGTTAAGCGCTTAAAAAACGAGAGATCCTCATGCCAAACAACAATGTCAGCCATAAGATTGGGGCAATTAAAGGCAGCTAAGATATTAAATTTCTTTTAAGTAACCGAGCCTTCAGGTAAAGAGACGTTTCTTATTTAAAATTATTATTTAAAGAAGTGCACAGGCTTAGGTGTCGCCAAAGTGGTGCTTGCTGGTAAACACAAATTCCTTGCAGCCTGTTCAAATCATTTCAAACATAATTAATGGCAACAAGCCTATTAAGCCTTGTCATACAAACTAATTGCAAATCCTTTGTTATAATATAATTCTAACCATGAAACAGTTGGCTTGATTATGAATTGTGGGAAAGGGGAACGGCATAAGGCCACTGTTGTAGAGCACTATAGAAAGTGTATTTAAAGTAGGGAAACAAATCCATTACGCGAATTCGGAAAATTAGAATTTTCTTTTCGAAAAATGTCCTCCTTTGCCTAATAATGTCTTTATATCCTTGGCAATATAAAAACAGAAATGTCACTTACGTTTCAAGAATTCGATTTAATTGTCTCCAATTAAGTTGCACAACACACAAATGAATGACATGCAACAGCTTGTTAAAAATAATGAATTTTTATTTTCATTTATTTAAATACTGCTGGGTTAAGAGTCCTTATTTGTATGCACACACAACTGTATAAATATACGCTCACGCACTCAACCATAAATTAATTTAGAAGAGTGTATGTGTGTGTGTTTGTGTTCGTTAGTATAATAGTGTTTGTATAACACTTAAAAACGGAAAATAAAACAAGAGCCTGGCAGTTTTAGGTAATTTAATTATTTTAATGAAATCATCAAAATGAAAATGTTTGCCATACAAGAGCATAAAAACACGAGGGCAGTTTACAAATGGTAATATACAAGAAAAAAAACCCCCCCAGGATGTGAGCCCACACTCATAAAATGTAGGCTAAATATTTTATTTTGTGAAATTTACACAAATGCGTACATGAAAATAAAACAAGTTTTGTAAAACGTGCGATACAAAAAAAAATAAACTAGAATTGGCTTACTTTTGGAACTGTCTTCGTGCTATCAAAACACTAGTACTTGAAACTCAAACACGCCAACAGTGAAAGTCAAATGAAATCACAAGAGGTAGAATATGTGTCAAGTATGCTTTTTATTAAAAAAAAAAAAAAAAGAGAAACATGAACGGATTTAATGTTCATTTTTTGCCACGAAACCATCACTTAAAGCGTGTATGGTAAAGTTTTCATAAAAGTTACCATGAGCCTGAACTCGTACATTAGAGGGAGCAGACGAGTAGTGTAGCTGACTATGAAACAGACAGTGGAATCTCAGTTACAAAAGGCTGCTAAAAGATTTTCTTGTTTTCTATAAAAAAAAAATATTAGTAAAAGCAATTAGTTAAAAGCAAAGTATTGACTAAGTTTTAAAAATTATATTTTGGCACCAACATTTTTCAAAAGAGCTTCTTTAACACTTTCACTTATTTTTGGTTTTTACTCTTTAATAATTAATATTTTTACTTTACTTTCATTTATGCGTTTATATTTATGTGCCAAACATAAGTCATAAGCTTTTACGAGGCCATAAAGAAAGTTGCTCAGGTAAGTAGTCATTAGAAGAAAATTGTTAGGTAATTATAAATATTTTGTCATAAAAATTAATATTACGCTGGTTTTATTGGTTTCATGTTGTTACTGTTTTATTAAAATTAGTTTTTGTTATTGATGTTACATTTTGTAATGCCTTAATGTACAAGTCAAGAAGCAATGCGGAAATTGTTGAAGAAAAGTAATTAATATTATGTTTTATACAGCAGAAGTTATGCTTCTGTTTTCACAAGCATCAAAAAACTGCCTGAAATAATTTTAATGAAGTCATAAAAGTATTAAAACATTATATAATTTAAGGTATTTTTTAAGATCAATGTGGTCAGGAATACTGTCTTACCGCTCCTAAATTTGAGAATTTTAACCAGTATGATGTTCATGATTGGACAGAAATAACAAATTATTCAAAATATGCTTAAAATGAAAAGGACAGTTCAGACGATTCTACTGTGTATTAATATCTGTCACAAATTCAAACAATATGAACAAGTAACATAATGTAAATAGAAACGACAATTCTTTATACAAACGAAAAATACGACCATAAAAATTTGACATCCTATACGATTTTGAAATTTTTCAAAACGAGATCAGGGTTGTGTTTTTATAAAATCATATAAAACATAAATTCACTAAGTCGATAAATTTTGCCACCGGTTACAAAAGCGAGCCATTGGTGATGGTATTATTCTTCCTTATACAATGGCTCAAAATACCGATTCAAAGAGAAAGTCTAATTGATTCTATTAGGTAGTTTTGGGTCCGTGCATGCTCTGTGATTATGCAGAAACGTAATTTATTTGTGAGTTCAATGCCCGAAATAGTTCCTCCAAGTATCCACATTAAGCGATACAACTGGACGTGAGAATTCAACTGTAATCTTTTTTAGTTGCTATAAAAATTTATGAAACTTAAAAAAAGAAATCCTCGGCTTTGAAGATGTACCTATAATTTCATTTATTTTTGCAAAATTTAAAAACAATCAACAACTCAATTTGTATGAAATAAATCAAATTTAAACATTTTTTTTTTTTGTACTTGTTGTCGAAAACATAATCAGGGAATTCATAAAGGACGCCATATAAAATAAAATGCTTAAGCAAAAACTTGTAACGGAACAGGAAACTTGTTATCAGTAGTAGTAAATAAAACTGTACAAATGTGGGTGGTGGGTGTAAGCAGACGTTTAAACGTACAAGCGGTATGAATGATTACATTTTACTTCTTTTATTTCTCTCTTTCTTTTATCGATGTTTGCTACACTTTTTATTGTTGGCAGTGGTTTCACACTAGTATTTATTATTCTCTTTTGAGTTATATTTCCTGGCGTACTTGTCAAGATTTATTTCAATTTTCCAACTTGTTGTTTGTCGACGAATGAAAAACCCAGACAAAGTAAATGAGTTTGCTGCTTAACAAAAACCAGCTAGACTAGTGCCGGGCTTTAAGATGGTGTTGAAAACAAATAATAATTTTTTAGCTTTTTATTATCAAAATGTTAACATGCACGTAGCAAAACCTGTGATCACCAAAGGGCTTGAATTTTCTGCAAAACCAGCCACCCGCTCCCGCAAAGGTTGTGTTCACATGTATTTTTCTATTTTGCTGTGTTTTCTATTGGCAACAAGTTTCTAACAGGGGTATTGTAAGCAACAAAATTTTATTTCTTACATTTAATATTCTTCTGAATTCGTTCACACACACACACACACACGTACACATGGTGCAGCATAAGTTGTGTGTATAAATGAGTGTGAGGTGGAAGAAAAAAAAAAATAATCACACAGGAAATGTGTGCGTGAGAAAAGTTTATTGTTAAGTTTTCAACTCCATAGAAAAGGAAAATTTCCAAGACTTTAAGCAGATTTTAGCAGGCCGTAGGTTGGCAGTAAATAAAGCAAAAGTAATGAAATATATAAATGTATACAAAATAATAAACCCAGAAGTAAAGAAAGCAAATACAGCCAGCAAAAGTGTTGTGTAAATGTGTGAAATTAATACACTGTTCTAGTGATAAAAGCAACATGATGGTGTGTGGTAGATAGCTGCTTTAGAAGGACTAGGAAAAACCAAATTATTGTAGACAAGAAGCCTGGCAAATATTCTTATGAACACCAGTAAATCAAAAAAATATTTCCAAATTTAAAATATTTTTTTTTTTTTGGAAAGAAACAAATTAGGAAAACGTTTCTGGCACATACTCTTTGCAAAGATTGCGAATAATATTTCACTCTGTAAATTTTTAAATTTGTTCATGCCTTACAAAACAAAAATATGAAATATTTTTTTTTTTTATTACATTAGTTAACTTTTTCTGCTTGCTGTTTATTATTGCTGTCATTCGCAAAAAAGTAGTGTGTGTGTGTGTGTGTGTGTGCATGTGTTTGTATAAAATATTAACAAGCTTGTTTGATACGTTTCAACCAGCTCTCTCTCCTACACCCTTTTATTTCACACTCTTTTCTTTCATCCCTTCTATAAGTTTTTTTTTATGCATTTTTCTTAATTTTTTTAGGTTTTATGTTTTACTTTTTGGCAAGTGATACATGTTTCTTTTGCAACAGTCATGATATGTGGAACATTTTTGCTTTTCGGTATGAGAGAAAATTTATAACTTTGAGTTAAATGGTAACATAACATTCATAAATATTTGCTTATCACGCTGGAAAAAGGCAACATTTTTTTTAATACAAAAAAAAAATATTCTACATAAAACGGAAAAGTAAATTAAAGTTGTATTAATAAAAGCAAATTTTTCATAAAAAAACTAAAAACAAAATATTTCAGCTTGAGTGCCCTATTGAAAGAATTTAGAGGGAAGAGGGAATATGAGAAGCACTCAATTTGTCACTGTTTTTTTCTGGAAGTTCTAAGATGGTATAAAAGAAATTTTCAAACTTATTCGTGTGGCTGGCTGTATTGTCTTCCAAGACTCTAGATTCTCATTTTTTTTTTAATATTAATTTAACACATTCGACTGCTTATGATTTTACAAAATCTTTTGAATTATCTTCAAAAATTACTTGGTCGGGAGCCAAGTACAATAGCTAGAAAAACAAAATTCAATTGAAAATCAACTGGATGTTTATGGAGGGATGTCAAATATATTCCCATCAAATAAAAAAAAAAAAATCAGTGATAAAACTGAAAATTGATCAACAGATTAATTATAGACAGCCAGTAATGAAGATCTTAGGCAGAAGAATGCAGCTTCAAAGCAGTATGCAATTAGTTATAGCCTGGGTTCGAAGCCGCTTAGCTGCTGGTGATCGTCGTGGTGAAGATGAAACAGCCATGGCATGTTCCTCACCCAACAAAACTTCATCTTTACTTTCCTCGTGTTCTTTAAAAATATTGATCACAACTTGGTTGACTGAGTGGCGTGATTCTGGCTTTAAAAAACACGAGCGTCTGAGTTCCAGGAGTGTGGCGGATTCGAAACAGCTAGTTGCACCCCAGCGAAAGGTCTTTGTTGGTTTCTTTGCCTTGTTTAGTTAATACCAATCACAACAATAATATAAAATAATAATATAATGATTATAGAAGATAAGTTTTTTTTTAAAGTCTTTCTACTGCCCCAAGGTGTTTCAATAGGCGACAAAAGTAAGATTAATGCCCAAATGTCTTACAGTTCTGAGAAATTTTCTCCACATCTCTAGACCTCAAAAAGTTCTCTGATAACACAGTTTTTAACAATTTAAAATATTTTCTTAAGAACCTTCACTGTCATTTTATAAATTTGAAAGTTATGCCCACACCCTTTTGCTCCGTCAAGAAGAGACAAGAAAAGCTTTACTATATTTCTGTTTAATTGTTATTTCCTATTATTTTTTTTTTCTTTCTTGTTGAACAAACAAAACTGACTATCACTTCATTATTTTTATTAATCGAAATATAATAAAAGACACCCTTTTTACATTACTTTATAATTACACACTCAGTGTCTGTATATGTTTTTAATATTACAATATTTATTTTTCAACATTAATATATATTTTGCCTCAAGGCAGGCAAACATTTATGAACACACGTTTAACTTGCTGCAAGTACAACATTTATTACAACAATCACTTTTTTTCCATCATGGTGTGAGTAACAAAAGCAGACTTTTAAAGCTATTATAACATATAATTAAATTTTTCCATTAGCATTTAAGAGCAGAAGGAAAAAAAATACTTTTCAAGTGGCATTAAGGCAGATACAAGAGCGTAAAAAAATAATAAAAGGAAAAGAAAGTAAATTTTACACATTTGTAGAAAATTATTAATTTAATATTTTTAAACAGGCCTGTTAGCAGTAGCACGTTACAAAAAGGCAAGTATTTTAAAAGTGTTTTAACCAAAAACAAACGAACCAACACAATACCCAAGAAAATTTTAAGCCAGAGAATATGGTTTTAAAAATTCTCTCGCTTTTATTGTGTTTTTAACAAAAAGATGAATAAAAAAAATAATAATAACAAAGAAACATAAAAATTGCTAAAGACAATATTGGCAGCACTTAATAGCACTTGTGGCTTAACACAAAAATCACTTTGGTTTTATTACAACACATAAGCATTTATGTACACATAGCAAGTTATGCGTTTACACATGTCCATGCAAAGTAGATGTTAAGGAAAAAATACACCCTTTTTTCCCTAACACTTGAGTAGTGTTTATCAATATGTACAAGAAGTCTTTATGTTTTTCCTTTGAGTAAAAACAAACAATAACAAAAACCCTTTATGCCTTCAACACTTTTAACCACAAGCCTTAAAATATGCTATAAACGAATTATAGCAAACGAGTTAAATGATATGTAAAACTTAATTGAACACAAAAGAAATTTTGCTGAGAGGAAAACTGTAACGAAAGCAAGAAATATGCTTTAAGAAAACTTTTTTCTTACAAACTTATTTGGCTTATAAGAAGCTTAAAACTTATGTTATGTCATACAGTAGAAAAAAAAGCGTACAACTGTTTATCTTTGTAAAGATTTCTAGGTTTCATCAACTTTTTTGTTTAGTACTTAATTTTCCAAAGTTATGCTTTGCAATTGTGTCACAATGTACTCTCCCAAAATATTCTTGATGCTTTTATTTTATTTACTTACATTTACTTTATTCCAAAAAGTTGTTTAAAAGTCCAAAATTATTTTTTGATTTTCTTGTTTTCTTTATTATTAAATTATGTTTTTATTTTGTTAAGTTTTGACCCCTAACTGACCTTTGCTCTTGTTGTGTTATTGTTAAACTTTTTACACTCAATATAAATTTAGCGGAAGAGAAGAAAAAACTTTTCAAAACTTCCAAGGGCAGGTGAAGACAAAACAATTAAGGAAGTCTTGGGTAATGCAATAATACAATGATGTTGTATGATCCAGCTGCCAATGATTGTATCTAGACAAATTAAGTGTTTCAAGAGGAGTCATAAGAAAATTAAACAAATGTATAAAGATTTTTGTTAAAACTAAATTGAAATTTTTTGTTTGTTTATTATTTATTCAGAGCAACCCCAGATCCTTGAGGATATTTTTGTTATATAAAATATATTATGCGAATTCTTTACATTATCCTTTAAGGAATAGTTGAAAAGCAATAGTTCAACCTATGTATGTACATTAGTAATTGGAATGTTTTGTAAAGCAAAATGGCACAGTATAAAATCGAACCTGATAAATAATAACTCGTCTAATTTCGCTAGCAAGCAGCGGTAATAAATACTGCTGGTGCCTGCAGACAATGAACGGCAGCAGCAGAATATTCAGTCAGGTCAAGCAACATGAACCAATAAACCAGCGGCACAATTTTGGTTCCTTGCCAAAGGGTTGAGCCGAAAATTTTGTGCATACAAAATTCTGCTTGTCAAAGAATTGAAAGCTACAGAAAAGCAAAAAAAAAAAAAAAATACAATACAATTCAATGTATTTGGAAAGACAATCTGAAACACAAAATGTCAAAACAAAAACAGTTTTCAAGTTATTTATTTATTTCATGTTTGCGTTTGAAAATCTCTTTCAAAATAACTACCTTGATAAACAATGCGATTGAGCAAGTGATGGAAAATTGAGCACGTAAAATTGGATTTGCATCGGTTGGGGCTTGATATATATATCCACTTTAAATTGTATGCAGGACCACAAGATTTGTTTTGTCATGTATTTGAGCTTTTGGAAAGCCGATATTGAGCCTAATCGTTTGCCTAAATACAATTACAACAAAAACAAAATTTGAAATTTTTGTTTGTTTTCAGAGCTCGAACGCTCGAACAGGTTCGATATAGATAAACTGCCAGTAAATTTGTTCCTTAGTAAGTTTACTTTGCTGCGTAAATTTATTTTGCATATTGATTTTGTTAACCATAGGCAATATTGTTTTAATATAGTCTGGATAAACTTTGATTACACTAAGGTAAGCTGTGCTTGCTGCTGCTATACGCATGTTTTTTTTTTTTGTTCTGTGTACATATATATGTAGCTTGAAAATATGTTATGAATATATGTATGACTTTATAAGTAGATATTGAAATAAGCTTGTAACAGCGTAGAATACAATACACTGATGGAAAAACTTTTTTAAATATAGCGTCATTAATACTACGATTTCGCCTTTAATTTTGGGCCACCGTAAGGCATCATTCGGGTCACGAAGATTGTTTGGTTAATTGTTTGCTGGTGCTACGAAATCGCAAAATCGAGAAACTTGTTTGTTAATTTCTTGGATTTTATTTCATTTAACTTTATATTTCTCTTTCTGTTTCCTTTTTGTATACAGCGTATTTAAGTTTGTACTGCAAAATCTGGCGTTTTCTTGTGGTTGGATTTGATGTATGAGGAGCTACCATGTCTGTCCAGCCATCGCAACAATTATTAAGTATGAATTGAACAGCTGGCGAAGTAAGTGAAGAGTTAATTATGAATTAGAGTACTACAAATTAGCACAAATTTAGCATGGTTTTTGGACAAATTTTGTTGTGTTAATTTCAGTTATTCAACAGCATTTGCTAAATGCTGAAAAAACATCAAAAATATTTTTTTTTTTATACATTTATTTAACTTTAAAGTTGAACTTTGTTATTTATTATTGCTTTAGTTCGACTTTTACTTGCTCAGAATTGAGAAAGATTTTTTCAAGATAATATTGTAGCATTCAAAATTTTTAAAGAATACAAGAAAAGTAAAGTTAAAGACTGTCCGGCTGGGGAAGATACCATGGCTGTTTCATCACCACCAGGTGTCGCTCATCAGCATCCCAGTGGCTTCGAGTAATTGTATACATTTTTATTAGCAGCAGCACTTGATCATCGTAATACCTGAGCTCTTGATTACTGACTGTCTATATTTAATGTTATTGATCAATTTTTCAATTTCACCACTGATCTTTCTGTTGATTGAAATATATTTTATATTCTCTCACTAACATCCAAAAGAGTTCCAATTGGTTTTTGTTTTTGTTGCTATTGTATCAAGTAAAGACAACGCTTTCATACTTTGCGCCAGGCTCAGCGATTTTTAAACATTAGTTTAACTTTCAAGTCGAACTTTATGATTTACAATAGCTAATTACTTTATTATATCGTTTATGTTTGAGCAGTCTGGGCTTCGAACTCTGACCACCTGGCTGACATTAACAATGTAACATGTAACAAAAAAATTTATCATTATATTGAAGAATATATTTAATTCAGAGAATGATACTCTTGCTCATCACTTTTTGAAAAGGCATATTCTTGTTTTGCACAAACTGCCACGTATCAGTATCATCCTCAAGAGCAGCTTATTTTGAAGTTTTTATTGAAAATTAATCGAAAAATTTTTCGTAGCACGAATGAACCAATTTTCATGATATTAATGAAGTTTCAAAACATAATAAATTCTCATTGCTCGAAATTATTACGCCACTGAAGAGCTCTTGTGCCTGTTACAAGGTGTTTTTGGCCGTAGTAATGAAAGAATATTGAACGAAAAGGTTTCATTACTGTAATAAAGCGTGTTTCTTTCAGTGTACTATGACATAATTTTCTTTAAGTAAAGTCGCTTGGGAACGAATTTGTTTTACGCATTATTTTAAAGAACAAATATCAAAAACCTAAAAGTTTATATGTTTGTGTATAATAAAATTTCTTGCATATTAAATGTCAAAGCATTTCCTTAACTAAAGGAAAAAATCAAAAAGAAACCTAAGACACCCCCAGTGGTCTGTCAGCTTAACGTCTGTTGTCAGTCTCAATATGATCTTTATAGCAAACAGCTTTTTTTTTGTTTTGTTTAAACATTAAAAAGTTTAAAATAGGAAATATTTTCTGGGCTGCTGCTTTTAGATATGGAACAATATTTAAAGAAAAAAACCCACACAAAACTTTAGGTTTTTTATCCCTGAATGCTTAAAATCTGTTACGCTTATAGTCCTTACAAAGAAAAAATTATTGGGAATTATGGAATAAGTAGTTAAGTTTCAAACATTCTATTAAGAATTTTTCGAGTCTACTGATGAGCTGATTAGCGCCAACGAAATGTCGGCGGCATATAGACAGCTGCAAAAGACAGAAAGCGTTTGAATTTTGGGACCTGCATTGAGAAAAGATAACTATTTTTGATTTGATTAATTTTCTATGTCAATTACAAAGCAAAAATTGCCTTAATTGGACTGTGAAATATTTACAACGCTATTTATAACATAAATTCTATTTGCTGTATAAATTTTCTATATAAAAGTTTTTATAGAAAATTTTGTATAAATAACATTAATTTTATTGATGTTATTTTTTATATACAATTTGCTTCAAAATTTATTTTAATGAGAATTAATTTTTTATAAAAACTCTTGTTAGCTCCTAAAAGTACATTAATTCTAGTTTCTCTAAAACGCATATAAATTTTGTTTCGTGTATTTGTATAGAAAACAAAAACAAATTTTTACAACTTGTTAATTTTTGGAATATGAATTCACTTTATTCCATACTTGCTTACTTACAATCTATCTATTTAAGGGCAATAAGCAAAATTTGATATAATACAAAGAAATTAAAATTTTAAATCTATATTTAAAATATGAATGCAGAAAAGAAAATCTTTGTAAGTCTTGGAAGATTTACCTCAGAAGCTTTTAAATTGTTTCGCATTTTAAAATACTTGTACTAATTTGCTCAGTAAATTTTCCTTTAAGCCCGTTTGTAAATTATATTTAATGTAATAATTTAAGTAGCTCATCCTCCAACTGGAGCTTTTAAGTATTTTATTTAAATGTTATAACCACAGTTCTAAAAATAAAAACCTTTTACTGCTGCTTAAAAGCCCTTTGTGTATTAATTTCTCATTTCAGTTCTGAACATAAAGCAAAAACAGAAAATCCTTGAGTGCTAATAATTTCCGAAAGGCAAAAAGTGTCCTTTAGAAATTACATGAGTTTTATTAATAGCTTCTCAAACCAAACCCCCTTTTAAAATGTAGGCTAATGAAGATAGAAGTGCCACTTCTATGAGCTCTGAAAAAACTAATTTGAAGAAATTGTTGAACAAATGGCAAGAAAACAAAATTCGAATACGAAAAAAAGGCTCAACAAATGAGACACTTATATGTCGTTGTGTCGAATCCTAAATACCTTTCTCTTTATGAATGGTATAAAAACTTATATTTGACTGTGTTGAATCCTAAATACCCTTGTTTTCTATGAACTCTGTGATCAATCTCCAACCACTTTTCGATCAAATTTTTTAGACTCTGACTCCATTTACTAAAAACAAAGTACTGCTTTTACCATGATCTTCTTCCAATGTGCTTGCTCGTCTCAAATCTTTTACTTTAACTTAAAAATAATATACCGTATATTTTTAACCAAACTTGAATATGTTTTTTTTTCGTTTATTAATATGCAAAATTAGAAAATTTATTGTAGACTATAAGAGATCAACTACCTGTCTCTATAAACTGATTACTGAAAAACTAATTAATTATGCCTGCATTATAAACAGGTATTTTCTTGCATTGTTTGATATAATTCTTGTCACTGTTTTGTTTATTATGGTAGTAATTTTAATCGTACTAAATGTAACACCTTTACTACTATTATTTTACCACTGTAAAATGGCACACAAATTTATTCATATTTACTTAATAGAAATTACAGTCATTTTTCTGTTTACCTCTCAACACAAACAGAAAAAAATATATGTATATATATTTGAATATTTTCTTACAACAGCAACATGGAAATGAAAACAAACAACTACTAACAACAAAATATCATCAACAACTTTAGAAAAATATATATGTATATGTGTATATGGAAACAAATAAACAAAATAACTTTGTTGCAAAAATTCACATAAATATGAATTATAATTTATTATAATAAATAAGTAGTTGCAAGCAAGCTGTGGTGTGGGTGTATGCGTGTGTGTTGGTGCATAATTGTATTTGTATGCGGTGATGACGCTGACAGTGATGGTGGTTACTTGTTTGTTGGCTTGATGCGATTACATTTTGCTTTTTTCCACTCACATTTTTGTGTGGCAAGTAAAGTTTTTAAAAGTATGAAAAATTTGTTGCATATTTTTCATGGTATTATTAAGTTTTTCTTGTGTTGCATATTTTTCGGGAGAATGTTTTTTCTTTATTTATATTTTCAAATGTATTCAAAGTAATTTATTTAAGAGGTTTTACATCATTTGTAATCTGCATTTCAGCAAACGAAAAAAAAACGGAAATGTTTACTGTATTTTGACAACAGTTTTCATTTGTACACTTAAGCCGTTAAGTAGTTTAATTTTTATTTTATTATTGTTATTATTTGTGGCACGAGTTTTGAAGAATTTCAATTAGCAGTAAAGTAAAAAAGGAAACAAAAAAAACTCATGTATTGCTAATGGTTTTGTGCGTGAAAAATTCATTAGTTCAAATTTTTCTTCTGTCGAAATTTTGTGATACGTTTATTGGGCTTCAGTTCATAACAAATTATTTTTGTGATTGATATTAATTAAATAAAGCAAAAAACAACATAAAGAGTCTTTAGCTCAAGAAAAATTGGCTGTTGCGAAGCCCCCACCCTTCTACTTAGCACCCATTCTTAAACTCAGAGCACCCATTCTTAAACTAAAGCGACACTCATGGTGCTCAGCCACTCAAGTTGCTGTATATTTTCCGTCTAAATTTTATAAAGCACAATAATTATCATTTTTATGATTATGAAAGCTTCTCCCTCACAAAGCCCACCAACAACTAACTTGCTGTAAATATTTTTTCTTATATTATTAATTGTATTTATTTTTTTTTTTGCTTATAAATATGCTGCTGTGTCCAGTGATTTATCAATTGATACGTTTTTATTATTCCAACTTTTCTTTTGTGATTATATTATATTAAATTTCTACAGCTTCAGTCCATTCTGCATAACCATTGTGATTGATATTAATTAAATAGGCCAAGGAGAACGTCAAAGGTGGTTTATTGACTAGAAGTGTAGCAGCTTCGAAACAGCAAGTTACGCCCCAGCTAATTATCTTTGCCATTTTCTTTGTCGTATTCAATTAATATCAATCACAAGCAGGCTTCTAATCTTGATTCTATATTATATTTTTGTCTTTGATTGACCTTTTAAGCATTTAAGCTGAAGGAAAATGTTGGCCACTCGGGTAGCATACAATCTGTCTCATGCCTGCTTTTTTTTGTGCGAAAGCAGTGATCGTAAAGTTACTCAATTTTTGTCAAGGCTTATTGGAACATTTTTTATATTCTTGGGTTTTTAAGGAAAAGTTGCTCAAAAGATTTTTTTTCTATTATAACTACAATTTCATTTGTTTTCTTTTTGTAGCGTAAACTTTTTTCTTTCGTGTTTTTGTTTTAAACATTTCTTACATATCATTAACCTTTTACCACATCCGTCGTTTCTCTTTTTTTCTGTGTGGAAGATTATTTTTTACATTACATTTTAAGTTCAATTGTTGGGCTCATAAAAGTCACTTAAGCGTGACGCGTCTCTTTAGACACGTGTATGTGTGTGCGGCAGAAGTGCTGCTGTTGCATTGCAAGAAACACAAACTTGGGTGTCCATTTTTAAAATTTTTTTAGTTGCTTGCTGTAAAAATGTTTAGCTTTAGCATGGCTATCAATAAATTATAATCATTCTCACAAAATAATAAATAAGTAAAACTGGAGAAACAGTATTCACCCTAAAATATGCAACGAAGCGTGACAACATTTTGTTTAAATGCAGGTTCCGCAGGAGTATATGAGTAAAACTAGTTTTCGTTAGTGTTTTGTGGCAATTAGAAAAGTATGGCAGTTATTTGATAGCAACAAACCTGCTTGAGACAGTAAAAAGCAGATGCAGAGTGTAAATGGGTACAACAACGAAAACATAAAAATATCTGCAATAGCTCTGCTTTTTTGAAGTTTAGTCAACTAGTGAGTCAAATTTTATGTTGTTTTCTTATCTTTGATTGTTTTATTTAGGGCTGCCAGTCTTAGTACTTGTTCCAGAAATTAGGAATACGGAATATTGTGCACAGTATTAAATGAGTGCAGCCATGACACAATTAATAAAGTAGTCTCAAAAGCCTGAAACGTTAATCATCTGGCTTCGTAAAAATATCAGATTATACAGAGATGAAAGGTGGCCAAACGAGATAGTGAATCAGCTTAAGTTTTCTTCATCTGGCTTCTGTAAATGCTATAAAGTTTCTAGTAGTGGTGTTCTTTTGATAGTTTTCAGTTTTTGTAACAAAAAAAAAAAAAAATAACAAAAAACATGTTATTTTTATCGAAGTTGTTCTTATTGTAGGGAAGAAGTTACCCAGTTGGTTGAATCCTGAGTGAAACCAGCATATTTGTTTCAATTAAAATGCACTTTTTTAATGATTGTTTTGTTTACTTATTTATTTGTTCGTTAATTCATTTACGTATGTTTATCTTTTTAAAGTCAAAAAGTGGTGAAATAAATCAAGTGTATGAAATATTTTTGAGATATTTTAAACAATATTTTGGTAGAAAAGTGTTGGTCTTCGTAGCAGCTCTGGTTGTGAAACAAACACAAAAAGAGTAAGAATATGCCAGAACAACTTGGTAGCCCCGGTGAACCAGTTGGCATCAATGGTTTGAGAGGTTTTTGTTCATTTGTTAATTACCAGGCTGTTCCTCGATGTCGCACCTAATCGAACGTTTGCATAAATATGTTTAAAACAGAAGAATAAAAATCTTAAATTTTAATTTGGTTTTTATTCGATGTCGACGAATTTTTAGTAAAAAATCTATCGATAACACAAATTTACAGCCCAAGGTATTTTAATACCAGGTAGCCACATAGCCGCATAGCGACAACAAACACAACACCAACAAACACTTTATCTATTTTGTTGGTAGAAATACTTAAAATTCTGTCACTCATTTGTTTGCACTTGTGTGTTTATTGTGTGTTTTGACAGTCTTGTAAGGCTACCTGGCATAAAAGTGCCTGGATACAACCATTATGTTGCCTGGATTTTTGCAACCCTTTTCTACTGATTCGGCGTTGCTGATCTTAGGTTCGATCTCTGTTATTCCACCCTCATCATCTTTGATGGAAAATAAAAGCTCTTGCTGTAAACAAAACTAGTTTCAAACTAATTGCTGAGGTCGTGCTGGAAAATATGGTAGTTAACAATAAAAAAATTTTTTTTGGTGAATGTTGTGTTAACTTTTCAAAAGGAATGCCTGATCCTAGTTTACCACTAATTTAATAACTGTGCAATGCCATATACATATTTTAGGGGACAGTTTTATAATCAATTACGCTGCTACAATTTCTAATATAGGAACAGCCTTTAATACTTTTAAAACGTTGCAGCACCCTGTTAAAAACTTAATATTCTTCTATACAAACAAAATCTTATTAAAATCTAAACAATGACCACTCTGTACTTCTCTTCTTTCAAAATTGAAGTACTTGAACAAAGACAACTTGCCACATACTCCGTTCATACATGAATACTTCCGAAGGTATTAAATAAAACATGTAAAAAAAAAATTGAAAGTGTAATCTGATACTTGGCAATATACTTAAGCTTCTTGTTTATACACATGATGACAGTTAAGTACTTAAATTTTATACAACAAAAACAACAGCTATGTAGCACACACACACACACACACACACACAATCGTTCAAACATACTAACAAATGTAAAATATACTGCCAGCAGAACAAGTAGTTGTGGCAACATTTACTTGCTTACATTTTGTTGTCAGTAATCAACAATCTTTTTTATTTTATTTTTTAATTTGTAAGGCTTCTTTTGAGACACTAAAGAGAAAGATTTTATCATGCTAAAAAATTAAATAAATATATAAAAAACGTCTGCTTGGGCAAAGGAAGGAAATTCACTTGTAAAAATCCCACAACATCTAAATGAACAAAAGTGGGAAAAGCAAATATTTTTTTTTTTTTTTTTTTTTTTTGTTTAAATCCCTTAAGACAACACAATAAAAAACACACTCCAGCTCTGTTAACACCTGCTGTGATTCTTGCCTGGCATTTTTGTTTGTTTGTTATAACTATGGACTTTAATATTCTGTTAAATGTCTTGTTACTTATCTTTGAACTGACCCATAGACATTCTCTGTAAATTTTTTTGAGTTTTGTTTTTTAATTTAATAACCACCATGTTTAGTGTCATGTCCTGTCATTCGACTTCCCTTTTCAATTAACAGCCCATTTAGTAAAAGTTGGAGCAAAATCCAACACATGAAGCAAACTGAAATGGGTAGTTTTTTCTTGACGAACAGGAAATTATTATAATTTTTTCCTCTACACGCTGTTTTGCAGGTTGTTTGATAAAAAAAATGGCCATGTATTTTTAATAATTAAGAAAAATAAGGCAATGAAAAAAAAATAAAAGAAATGCCTGTCACTAAAAAGGACAACAGAGAATATGAGTAATAATTAATTACAAAAAAAAGGAATAAAAAATGGTTGCGTATTTTGGTCCTACTAATTAATTTGTGTAATAAAAATGTTGCTAATTCGTTTAATAAGAAGAGCCAACAGGAAATTAAATTAATATATTGTGGAAACAGCTTTTTATATTAAAAAAATTATTGGTTGTTTTATGGCTGGCAGTGAAACAAAAAATTGCACTTTATGGCGAACAACAATGCTCGAGCATGAGTTTAACCGTTTGTTGTTTTAGCCATGATGAAGTTCGACATCATGTTCGTACCAAGTTCATTTCTAGTGGATACTTTTATTCGTCTTAAAACAGAGTTCCACTTAAAATATTAAAGTATGCACAAAAGTTGAAAAATTTTGAAAAAAAACAGTTGTTTTAATTTTTTCCCTTTTTTTTATTTTGTTTGATGTAAATATTCTATGAAAGATTATACTCGCCTTAAAAATAATGTAATAGAAATCAATCAATTTAATGTAGATCTCATCTGTTGAATGTGGGTAAAATTGAATAAATGGACAAGGTTGCCGCCATACAAAAGTAAACATTAATTTCTGAATTTCTTTTCGATCAGCAGTTGTTTTAATAATGCGATCTTCCCAAAATAAAAATCATCTCCAGTGTGAAAGAAATTTTCTGAGAATCATTGTATAAGATGAAAAATTAAAATAAAAAAAATATTAACTTTTCTTTAAAAGCAATCAAACAAACAAACTGACAAATTGTGTTTTCATTTTTAACTTTTTAAATGGAGGTGTTGAGACATAATGAAAACAGACAACCAGCATCACTGTCTGTTAAGAAATAAAAACGAAAAAAAGAAAACAGTTGAAAAAGAAAAGGACACAAATTTTAATTTTTAAGAAGTTATGTTGAGCAATATGTGTTGCAAGGTAGAGGTAGCAAAAAAACAATTTGTTTTAAAACAACTTTAGAAGAATACAAAATTAATTTTTCGGCAGGTGTGCCAACAAAATGTGTAAGAAAAAGCTCGCTATTGCCCTGCCGTTAAATTTCCATCTGTTTACGTTTGAGAAAATTTATATTATTACTGTAACAAAGAGTCGGAAAAGTAATATTAGTGGATTTCTCTTCTTTTGAAAAAAAAAGAAAAGAAACGGAAAATACAAACGATTTAATTTGTGAAATTTGACTGCTGCATGCCTTGCTATATTAACTGGTTGACTGACCTACTATCAGGCTTGAGTTCGATCTTACTTCCTCAGAATTGAGAAAGATGTTCTTATGGCAAGACTGTAGTGATCAACCTGAAGCAGCCTTCAATCTAGTTGAAGGCTGCTTCACGTCCACCACGACAATCATCAGCACCCAACTGACTTCGAAACCAGGTCATAAGTAATTGTTTACTGCCTTTCAGCAGCAGCGCTCAGTCTTCGTAATGGTCTAATGGTCACAGGGTAGTTCAATGCCACACCATGAACCTATTTTGGTAGATTAACTTTCCTTTGCTTTGTGTCTCAAAATTACCAGTATGCAAAACTTTGAAATATTATATTCGAATAAGACTGAAACGTTTTTTTCCCTTTTTAAGCGTTTGCTTAGCAGTTGTACTTGGAAAAGAATTTTTATTCTGGCTCATTACCCTCCCTAATGGCAAATAATTTGTCATTGACATTTACAGAGCTTGAAATTCATGTCTGTTGTTAATAAAAATACAAGACATTTATCTTCTACACAGGTGATGCAAAGAAAAATTTCTTTGATATACTTATATGCTCGGCTTCCTAATGCTTATTTTACAAGCATTTCTGTTTTTATTTTATTTTTAACACTTAAGGCTGTATTTATGCGTTAATAGGATTACGATGCAAGTGAAGAAACACTTAAGAAAATTACTTAAATGTTAAACAATAATTTTGGGCTTTTTTATTTTCAGAAATAAAGTGCCCTTGTTGAAGTTTGTTGCTAATACATTCAGACAATGGAAAATACATTATTTTATTATCGATAAAATATAGTAATATGATGGAAAAAGGCTTTGTGTTTATTGTATAGATTTTAAAACAAATCAAGTTTTAGGCGATAAAGACTGTACTATAAATATTAATTTCTATCAGGTTTGCCTTAAAGCGCTTCCACCGTTTAACTTTGCATGATTTGCAAAATACTCCATTATTAAAATAGTTACGCATATAAATTGCATAACTTAGGGCGCTTGTACTTTTAATGTGAAAATGATTTTAATATTATTATATTTTTTTAAATATATTTTTTTTGCTTAAGTTTATACTGTTTGCAATTATATTTCAATAAAAATCGACATATTTAAATAAAGTAATTGCTAGGACCAGCCTCTAATGATAATTTATGATATAACAATTAAACGCAAAAACAAGTATTATTGAAAAAAATTGAATATAGTGAAACAAATTAAATACATATAAATAGCAACTTAAAAGGATTAAAAATTAATTTATTTCTTTTTTTTTTTGCGTTAGCATGTGTGAGAGGATGTACAAAAATGCAATGCAAAACCAAGTAAAGCATACATTTAGGCTTAATAATAAATAACAGAATATTGCTATGACAAACAGGTACAAAATTTTATTTACTATGCGGCATTTGAGGCTGTTGCAATATTGGAAATTTAAGCTCAACAAAATAAAATTAAACAGTGTTTGATAGGTGGGAAGAAAAATTATTGAAATAGTTGTCTGCCTGCTGCTAGAAAAAAATGCATTAAAAACCCTTTTTTTGGGTGACGAAATTTTGTTTTTGCAATTACAAAGCATATTTCTAGCTTTATTGAGAGTTAAAAGTTTGCAAGATTCTGTGTATGAAACTTGAAAAAAACTTAAGCCAAATTATTGGGGGAAAAATAGTCACGGCAGGCACTTACGCTTTGCAAAATTATATCTGCTTGTAGATAAACAAATAATACGTTGCCTTTTATCAATCTAATGCTATTCGCATATTTGTTTTATTAGAATTGTAGTTTTGAAAAAAAAAAATTGTTTAAATTCCTTCAACAATCGGGAAAGTGAGAAGGATGTCATCTTGGGATACCAGGCCGATCTTCTTTCTAATAATATAATAAAAACTAAATTTTTTAATACTTTTCTGCCACTTTTACCAGGTAATTTTTGGGTTAAAATTATAAGCCACTGATTTCTCTCAAACATTTTTCAATTACTTTGTTTTTTTTTTTTCAATTTGAGAAATTCTTTTTTGCACTTCTTTTTTTTTAGAAATCCTTTTAACATCTGTGCAAATATTTATTTAGTATGAACGATTTTTAATTAACTTGAACATTTTCTCTGGTATATTCCTTTAAAATGTATTTTGTGTTTTATTTTTTTTATTGCAATTATGTACATATGTATATACAACATGACTTGTTGCTGCAGCAAAGACTTACGGAAATTCTTTTCCCATTTTTTTACCGTTTGCTTCATCAATTCAGTATGCAAATTTGTTAAATGAAGAGTAGAAATTTTAACAAAAATATGTTTGTATGCATATAAAATTCAGTAGATTATTCTAAGAGCATGCACTCGATACTGTCCATAGGACATGTCAATATAGTAATAAAAGTATGTACTTTTAAAAGGAATAAATAAAAAAAAAAAAAAATAGAAAAACAGCCAATAATGTGTTGATGGTGAAAGATACTCAACACATTTTCTAGAAATGCCAGGACTTGCAGTGAGCCAACGATTGAATAATAAGTAATGGGCAGTAATAATGAAAAGAAGTTATCTAACAAAGAAAATACATTCAAAACAAATATTTTTTAAAATAAATGATTTTTTTTTAGAAATATAAATTTTGAAAGCATTAAATTTTGAAAAAATAACGTTTACGTTAACCTTTTAAAAAGTAGGTAATAATAGAAGTGTCTTTTTTAAAAAAAGAACCTTTTAAAAAATCAATTTGGAAAAACTACCTCTCACAAATATAATTACAAATCCCTTTGAGAAAGTAACTTTTAACAACAACTATGTTCTTTTTGCCTTCAATGAAAAGAACGTTTACAAAAAGTATCTTAAAAAGGTATCTTTACAAAAATCAACCACTAACAAAGTAACTTTTAAAAAAGATTTATTTATAAGAAAACCTTAAAAAAAATTCCCTTTTTGCAAAAGTACCTTTAAAAAAGCATTCTAAAACACCATTTTAAAGAATTACATTAAAGGAAATTATCTTCAATCTCGCCTTTAAAAAAATACGATTAGGAACAGAACTTTTAAGAAAGGTTTCTTATAATAAAGTACTTTTTAGAAAGCTCCTTTTAAGAGAGGTACATTAAAGATAGAAACAATACTTTTAGAAAAAAAAAATATTTTTGCCTTTAAAAGAAGTACTTTTCAAAAAGTGCCTTTAAAAAAGTACGTTTAAGAAAGTAACTTTTAAAAAAGGACGTGTCAATCGGTTTTCAATCAGTACCTTTCAGAAAAAATATTTTTTTAAGTGAAGTACCTTTTAATAAATAATTTTTAAGATGGCACTTTATGAAAAAGTGACTTTCTAAGAAGTTCCTCTGAGAAAAGAACCTTTTAAAAAAAAGAAAATTTTTATTAAAAAATTACTTTTAAGTAGTTGCGATTTACTTTTTGAGTAAGTAACTTCCAAAGGAGTAGCTTCGAGAAAAGTATTTCCTAGAAAGAAGCTTTTAAAAAAACTAGTTTTAAAAAATTACCTTTAAAGAAATGCCTTCAAGAAAATGAACTTTTAAAGAAAAATTACCCTTAAAAAAGTACCTTAAGAACTTTTAAAAAATTATATTTACAAAGTTACCTTTTCAAAAAAGTACTTTCTAAAAACTGTAACTTTAAAAAAATTTATCTTTGAAAAAATATTTTTCGAAGAAAAGCAAAAGTAGTAGTTGAAATATGTACCTTTTGAAAAATAGGTAGTGATGTTTAAAAAGTAGTTTTTAAGGCAGTGCCTTTAAGAAAATAGCTTTTTAAAATAAGCACCTCTTAAGAAATCACCTTGTAAAAAATATCTTTTAAAAAATGTCTCTTAAGTAATAAACTTTTAAAAAAAGTAACCCTCAAAAAATATCTTTTAGAAAAAGTGCCTCTTAAAAATCATTAGTAGATATCAATGCATATTGAAATGGAACTATTTCCATTCTACAAAATGTACTCGTTTTATTTCACCAACAGGTGGTCCTCAATTTCTAATAAAATAGATTTGAAAAAAGCATCCCTAAAACACGCGCACCTTTTGAAATTTTCTATTTAAAAAAAAGGAACGCTTTTCTGTTATCTCTTGGATAAAGCAACAATTGATTATTTTCCTTTTCTCCCTTTGAGTTATTTGCATCTGCCAGTGTTTTTTTTTTTTTTTTTTTTTTTGAATGGAGTTTATTATTACCGCTGTCGTTTCTTCGTTATTTTTTTTGTGCAAAAAAAGAATTGTTTGTCTAACTTAAAATAACATATGGTTTCTATCATACATTTATTTTGTTATTCTGCTCTTATTAAAAAAAAAACTTTAGCTTCTGCTTTAGTTATTTATAAAATATTTCCAGTGCTAGAGAGTTTTTTTATGCTTCTTCTTTTTACTTAATATTCACATGCAACCAACCGTAAGAATTTGATTTTTATTCTTGAAAGCATTTTCTTTTTTTTCGTTTCCTATTGCAAAAAAAATGTTGTGGGAATAAATATTTGGAGTTTATTCTTTTTTTTTTTTTTGTCTCAGCAGATCGTTTCTTTACGTCTTTTAAACAAGTGAGTTTTTTTTAGCTTTTTAGCGTTGCTTCTTCTTTCTCTACTGCTAAATTCAGTTAAAGTAAAATGAAAAAATATATACATAAGTGCATAAATAAACTTTGTGTATGTAACATTCCATGAAAGCATTTCCCATGTCTGTTTTATTATTATAAACATAATACAATATAGCCGCCAAAACAAACATTCGTTTAAAATGAAATTAAAGCAAATACACATACATATATAACTATGTACTTGAATATGTGTAGGTGTTCCCCTGCAGCCAAATTTTTAACTTATTTGTTACATTGATAGCTGTAGTGCGATTGTAGCAAAAGCGATAGAAAATATTAAAAAAAAAAATCATGAAACATCGATTGCAGTGACGCAGAGGGGCCCTATCAATTATTGTTTTTCTTTTGAGTACGGTACTGGCTCATTGGCCGGCCATCTATGGAAAGGTTGCAGATTCTAGTGCCACCATGGGGCAACCAAAAATACATAAATTCGGTTTGCACACTTATATGCAAGTTTAGTTTACATCTGCTATCATTCACCTGTTCCAAGCACCATTTTAATAATATAAAGAAATAACTTTTGTAAATAAAATAGCAATAATATAGAAGATAACAGAAAAGTGTTTTCTTATTATAATGTCTTGTTTCAAAGGTAACTTTCCTAAAAATTAAAAGAACAACCAGTTTATTTCTAAACACAAACTTCTCATTTTGTCTGCAGGGCAGTTTTAGTTTTTTCTTAATCACACAAAAAGTCTTAGGCATGTTTTACTAAAAATAATTACTCTTTCTATCTATTACTTCTTAGTAATCAGGAAAATGTATTAAAAAAAGTGAAAGAATGGTGTGAGAATATGAATGTGTATTTTTAGATAACATTAAATAATAATTTTCCCTTGCATGGTATTTTTGTAGGACTAACTCAGCTTAATGGGGGGCACCGATCAAACTGTTTATAAATTATTACTTAACTATTTTTCAGGTTGTGGTTTGTTAAATTCAAGATGGCAAGAAGCTCCAATGGGCAATGAACTGGAATATTTTTTAAAATTTATTTTAAAGTCAAATATTTTAAAGCACTAAACATAGCACTGGGGTTTTTTGCAAGTAAAAACTAGACCACAAGAGGTGATGACAAGTAATGTTTTGGCTTGTTTTGGACAAACTTAAGCAAACTGGAGTTTCACATATGGCTGTTAATGAAGAAAATGTCTGCTGCTTGAAAGCAAATGTGAAAGGGAAAACCCAATATTAAAAAGTCAATATTGAAGGCATATCATAAATACCTTTTTTTATTTTTGTATGGGCTTGCTTCCTTAGGAGGAGACAAACTATTGGGGGTTGGTGATATATTTGACTGTTCTACGAATTTCGGCGCCTGAAAAATGAAATTGTCAACCCATCACGCTAGACTGCCCCAATGTGAACATAGAGGAGTCACAATTATGATCAACGCGTATTAAGTTTTTCTCCCTAATATTTGTGTCGAACACACTGACCCCGTACCATGCCTCCTTGGGAAGACTTCCACACAATAATACAAAAAAAAAAAAAAAAATTTAAAACACGACGCCTCGAAAGTGAAAGAAAAAAAACTGAATATTTTGCTCATCCTAAAAGCTATAAAAAAAAACCCGAAAAATGTTTGTCCATACAAATTGCAGTGGCATAATGTAATTAATTCCTTTACTAAATGTATGGCGTACAATTTGTTTTTATTCTTTTATCGAACTCTGATTCTGAATATCATTGCAGCTCAATACATATTTTTGGTAGCTGAATAAAGAATTATGGCCATGCTACAGTTGGTGCGTCTAGCTGTCCAAAATGCTGAAGCTCATAAAACTTGTAAGAAGCAAGTTTTTTATCGCGCTTTTGCTACGATAAAGTAAGAAATTCAATTTGGACAGCGCGTTGAAAGGCAAAGTTGATTGCGGAAACCCTTAATCCCTCTAAGTACATTCTATGTTTTGTTAAATATTTAGGCTATGCTGGATTTTTTCTAGTGGTTTTTTCAAATGCGTGATTCTTTTTTTTTTATTTTGAGAGGCGACTTTAGTTTCATTGTAAATCTGCCTTTTCTTTGCCACTCCTAATCACTACCACAATATTTAACTTTGTACATACACATAAAGTTTACTTTATACTACGATGCATATGCATATAAACTAGCTTAGCATAGAATATCTGTGTGTATTAGTTTAATACTCAGACTTGCATTCCTTTTTTTACATCAAACTATAATCAACAATTCCGTCTAACATGGGTAAATATTAGTAAAACCCTTCAACGTTCTATGTACTTGTTTTTTCCCTATTTTTTTCCTTCTTCTTTAATGCCCAGCAACAACTACTGCAGAGATAATAAAAACAAATGCTGCACCAGGCAGACAAACATGAACTGGAAAAGCAGCTCTAACAAATCTGTTTAAAGTTTTTGAGTCTGAACTGGGCTACAATACAGTGTATAAAATTTAAATAAATGCTTTGTGACAGTTTTAGGTCATATTAATATGCTTAACTAATACGTTGTTCTATTTAATTAAAAAATTTAGATAAAATTTTTAATTATTTCAAACCAAATATTTTTTGGTTTTTTTAAAATTTTAAAATAAGAAATTTGTTAGACCCAAAAAATTGTTAAAATGAATCCAAGAAAATATTAACCAAACATTTTTGTAGGGCCTTGAACTGTTTCTGTGCACTATATACTACTGAAACACCGAGCTGAAAGCCCAAAGTCTATTTGTATTAATTTGCCCTCTAAGGCTTTTTCGTCTTGTTATGACACCATAATATTTATGTGCATGTGGGTTAGAGAGGGTAGATTTAGCAAGCGATATGGAGGAAAAAAGGAAGGAAACTTTTCGTAGTAGTGATAAACATTTGTAATAAAGACAAGAAAAGTAAAGCTGAAGACTTTAAAAAGGCTGAAAACGGCGTAAAGTTTGAAACCAATTAGAAATCAATTGGATGTTGGTGAGAGAATATAAAATATTTGCCAACCAACAGAAAAAATTAAAAGTTGATCAATAGTTTGAAGCAAGCTAGTCAATAGTGAAAAGCTCAGGTAGTAGGATTACTAAGCGCTGATGCTTAAAACCATTACACAATTGGTCATGACCTGGGTGCAACCAATTTGATGCTGATGATCATCGGGGTGAAAGTCATGGTATGTACCCCAGCCAAGAAGTCTTCAACTTTAACTTTCCTGTCTTCTTTAAAAATGTTGATCACTGCAATTTGATTCTAAGAAAATCTTTCACAATTCTGTGGAAGTAAAAAATCGAATTTTTCTTTCCTTATGCTAAATGCTATCGATTTTTCGATTGCAGAAATTTTTATTTTTTCAAATCGACCCACCTTCATGCACATGTTTTCTCCTTAACCCAACAAAACGAAAATAAAATTCCTAAGAACATCAAATTCTACCATAAACAATTAGTGAGTAGACACTAAATCTTAATAGAAAAAGTAAAGCTGTGAGACAGATAGTTGTCATGTGAAATAATCATTTATAAACTTAAGAAAATTGTTTCTACTGCTCGTACCAACAGCTCAACGTTTATTTGATGTTTTCTTGTTTTAATACACTTCCATTTCCTGTCTTAAGGTTTTCGTTTTCATTTCAGTTTTTCTTCTTTTGCTACTTTGAGGGAAGTTGGCAATAACAGACAAGACAATGGCATTTGTCTTGCTTGTAGGTTGTGGATGGAGCATTAATATAAATAAAAGATTAGTAATTTATAGGAAAAAATAAATAAGATTTGCAAATAAAATATTATTTTCCAGGGTTTCTTTCCAGGCTTCTAACCATTATAATTATTATTGGACAAGCAATTTATTTATTTAATTTTTTTTTTATATTGGTGGAAGCAAAGAAGGGGAGGGTTGATTTTTATTTGTCGCAATTAATTTAAAGAACCTCAAAGAAGAATGTACCTAAGTACGTACTTATAGGTAAGTGACTTACGGATTTTTACTAACAGCTTAACTTATATGAATTTCGTATCTATAACACTACAAATAAGCCCATACTATTAGTGTATATTTTTATGGGCTTCCAAAAATGCTACAGTTATTTTAATAAAAATTAAGATAAATTATTTATGCCAAGCCATAAGAAAACTTCCTTAATTTATATATTGGCATGCGTTTTTTTTTCAGTACTAGAGGTTAAATGTTAATTACTTATATTCGTATTATATTATTTTCGCTGTAAAAAGAGATTCTGTTATATGTTTTTTTAGCTGTCTATATGCCAATGGTATTTTATACAACTGTAGCTCGCTGTGTAAATGTGGCGAACAAAAGTAAAAGTATTGCGAAACGATCAAATTGTTTGCTGTATTAAAGCTTTGCTTGAACATTTGTGATTTTCATTGTGTTTATGGGAACAACAGAATATGTAATAAGATTTTAAGGCTTAAGACGTTTATATTGGTTAATATAAAATAAGCACTAGCCATGTACCTTTTTTAAAGTTTATTAGCACTAATTTTACTGAATTTAATTAGTTAACTAATTAGTGGTTTGATAGCGACCGAACAGTTCTATTAAATTGTAGCATTAACTTTTTTCTTACTCTCTCGAACTCCTCTTCTTTGTGACACTAAATAATTTAAACATAAAACCTTCAAATTAAGCATGAAACTCTTAATCGAATGCCTCTGAGACTCTGAAACGAAAATTTTAATGAAAGTGCCTGGTTTTAATTTAAATTAAAAAAAACATGCAAGCATGAAGTGAAATATTTTCGTAAATAATTTATTAGCTGTAGTAATGTATGCATGTAAGTTAAAATAATAAATGTAACTTTATATGAAAATAAACTGAACACGTAAGTTTAATTAGAAAAATATTTCTAGCAGGCAAATCTTTACAAAAAAAAAAAAAAAAAATATTCAATAAATTACTATATTTATATAGAAAATGAAAATAAATTACAAATTGTTTGTTAGTATAAAATTTTCCAGAGCCCTAGAGTAAGTAGCCTTTGCATATCAGAATATTTAGATTAACTTCTGAGGCGCAAAGCAAAGCAAAGAGTAAAAGTATGCTATTGACAGAAAACTTTAATTATAGAAATTACAAGTGAACGCAAAAATAAAGCTAGCCCTAAAGGAATTTAAAGTAGGTAATGTAGACCTTTTTCATATCGAAACAGATGTTATTCAAAACAAAGGAAAATATTGAATAAAAAAATCTCAAAAACGTTATATAGTTATTTCGAATAAATGGGTCTACGAAATGAAGTTGGCTATTGGTATTCAAATATTTAAGGCCGCTTTTTTTGCTATAGAATGAAAAAAAAAAACTGAAAGAGTTATCGCAATGGAACTAAAAGTAGGATGCCACATAATGCAAATGGCATATTTCTGCAGACTCAGAATCAACATTAAAGCATACAACTGGCATAATGAAGTGGTGAAACAAAATTTGGTTTGGATTGCTAAATAGGAATGGTCATGATATGGCGGGCATCCCAGAAGGACTCAGGGGCCTTCTATTGAAGCTAATGGAAGCTTTGGCTTCAATAAAAGTACTATTAAGGAAAAGATAGAAAAACGCACAATATGCATTAAAATAAATCCGCCAAATGAAACGAATGACTGCTGTGGTCTGGAACGTTCTAAAAGTTGCTTGGGTTTGATGCTAGGAGGACGTAGTTTGCACAAAAACTGGATAGAAAGAAGCTAAGATTACTAATGCAACCATTTACAGTTCAATATATATGTAATAAACATCTATTTAGAATGGGTTTATTTAGCACATCCACTGGCAGATGTTGTGGTCTAGAAGAGGAGTCAGGTGCTCAATCACTAACTGTATGACACTTGCCCTTATGAGATACAGCTTATTAGATGACCATACTTTTTTGGCATTACATTTACATTACATCTTTTACACAATTTTTCGCGGGAAAAGGTTTTTTCATTCAAATTACTAAAAAAAAAGCTCACCAAATTGTATGACATAAAGCGAGTCAAAAGTGAAGTATCTTTTCTAAACTATTCTTGTGGAAATTAAAAGTGGTGCACATAATTGGTAAATATGAGGAGTGTAATATTATTTCATTTGCAATCAAAAGAAACCGTAAACTATTTTATGAGGTAAAAAGAGGTAAGATTTTAAATGATTGACAAAATTTTTTAAAAATACAAAATCAAATATTCAAGTTTACTATTTCATTTATAAATTATCTAAATGAAAAATATTTCATCATTATCATCAAACTACATCAAAATTACTTCAAAAGTATATTTGCAGAAAAAAACCTAATTAAAAATTTTGTTTAAGCTGAAATCAAAATTTATTGGCCACAACAAAAAATGTAGGTGTAATTTTGGCGTCAAACCAACACAACCACAAAACATGTGTCCTCCAAATATTTATTGTAAATAAAATTGAAATGGAATTTAGTTACATTGCTAGCAAAATCATTATAATTAGTGGAATGATGTACAAATTCTCACACAGTTTTTTAAATGTCAAAAGCTACAAATTTCTCACTGGCACACTGAACAACAAACTCATCATTATAATTATAATATGTAATAAAAATCTTGTCAAATAATAAAATAAACCAGTTGCTAAAAATTCGTTTTCTATATTTTGAGTGCAATAAAATATAACAAAAAAATAAAACAAGTAAAACCGTAAAGCCCATGGTTTCGGAACCAAATTTTGTTCCGAAATAAGGTATCTTAATACCAGGTAGCCGCATAGCTATGACAAATGCAACACCAACAAACACTTCAGGCACTTATATTCTCTCTGTGTTGCGTATTTTTGTAATTTCGAAACAAACCTTTGACATTTCAACGGTTAGAAGCAGTAGTCAGTTGATCTTGTAAGGCTATCTTGCTCCGAACAATTTCCGAACTGTTCTGCCAAATAGTTTAATTTTTCAAGCCCTCTTCGCATTAACATGTAGAAAATTACAGTAAGATATTCATTCTGGCATCACTGCACTCAGCACTCATTAGATTTGGCAGAATTATGTGTGAGTATTGGGCTCAACATAAGAAAGTGTGAGAGTGAGTGAGTACGAGTGAGTGTATGTGTTGAAATTTTCGTAATTAGTCATTTGTTTTCTCAGGTAAATATAAAATTTTTTTCCATTGCAAAGAAATTACACAAGCATTTCTCTTCTGTTGTATTTTCTGTATGACACATACACGCTCATTTTGAGACTCATTTAGAAAAACACATTTAGCACAAATTGTGTATTTCTTTTTTTCAACCATAAACTATATCATCTTATTGTTTTAAACTAGAATGTTGCGTGCTACGAGCAGCTTTATATGTTAGATTTAATTTGCTAACGAAAAAAACTCTCTCCTTTATAACACATTCTTGCCACAGATATTCATCTACAAAAAGCAAAAAAACGAAAAATTAAACACACAACCTCGTAACTAGTTGTGAGCTTTGAAATGACTTTAATAAGCTTTTTGTGTTTGTTGCACGTTTAGTTTAATTTTTATATTTCTTGTTTATTTCCAACTACCAACATCACAGCACCATCTCATCAACACCTTTTGACTGGAAACGAAATTGCAAAAAAAAAAATCACACAGTCTTACAACTTGCATTATATACATATGTACATATATTTACAAAAACTATAGCATGACATCTAATTGTGAGAACGTTTTTCTACTCGTGGGACTTAAGTTTTCTTTTGCTTTTTGTCTGCTTGTGTACAAAAACAAGTAGTAGTATTTTTTTTTTTTTTCATTTTTAGTTACTTTAATTATAGAATTCTCATACAAAATTTTAGCTGCTTAATATTCTTAACATATTTCTGTTTAAAAAACTTTGTTTAACTTTGTTGTACTTTATGGGGGCAAGTTTAAGTATGATTAATAGTTGTTGGGTGGCAATTGCGTATCACAAAATTTTATTTATTCGACGATGGATATCGGATCAATCTCTTGATAAAAGAAATAAAAATATTTTATTTGACTTAAGCATGCCAGGTTAGAAATTATAACGGCAATAGAAAATATAATTTACAAAAAATAAAACAGGGTTTATTTCAGTAACAAAATGGTCAATGTCATCAATTAAGAGCCAAAGTAACAGATAACGATGACATATCATAACTAGGTAAAAATTTCAAGCGTCAGAATATTAGTTTTTGGTCATACTTCCAGCTAAAAAAGAAGAGCACTAGAGTCTCCTATACATACAGTCAAAACATTTTTTGCCCGCCCTTTAAAATAAATAAAATTTCATTAATTACTCTAAGAAACAAATTGAAAAAATTATGCTGTCACAGTACGACCAATATATATTTTTTATGTTTTATGCTGGTTCATTACTAAAATTATGAAAATTTTAATTTCTATTGATAACTGATTTTTCAGAATTTTTTTCTAAAATATGAGATTTTCGGAAAGTCATAACTTATGAACGTCCAGTCAGATTTTTTTATGCAATATATCAAACAGTTTTGAATTGTTTCACCTTTAAGTTGTACTAATTATATTTTTTTTGTGTATTATACTTTCGGAGTTATTGTGAAAAAAGTTCAAAAAGTTAAATTTTTGGTTTTTGCAAATTTAAAAAAAAAAAATAGAAATTTGAAAACTTTTAAAATTTCTTTATTTATTCATAAGAGTGCGTATAACAGAAATCAAATAAGCCTTCAAATACCAAACTCTGTGAGTAACTCTTTATTTCTGCCTGAAAAAGCACTCACTTTGACAAAAAATTACTTTTTTTTTTTGCAGTGGTTGCAAAAATTTGCAATAACAGCTCATCTCAGTGGTGTGCAATTGGCATTTGTATCTCAATAAATATTTATTTATTATTCATAAAAAATGAAATATTGTTCAAATACATTTTATATAAAATGTTTCATATAAACTTTGTTCTAAGACAGTCACGTGAAACAGCCATGGCATGTTCCCCCAGCCAATAAGTTTTCAACTGTACTCTTTTCCGCTTTCTCAATAATTTGGTGGCTTTAAAGTCGAACTAAGGATCGTTAAAATAAGTAACAATTGCTTTTCGTTGTTATTGTGCATAATGCTAAAAATCTAGAGAGCGAACTTTTCGCAATGCATTCGTGCATCGTGCTGGGCAAAATTCGTTATTCGCCTCTGAGTTGTGTTCATAGTATTGCAGCCTTTTTTTCGTTCCATTGTTTACATTTCAAAAATAATGATTTGATTTTAATTTATTTATTTTTCTCTGGTTTTCCTCTAACCAAATCAAAATGCGCATCAATTTTCTATGACGCCAACCAGACTAGTGACATGCAGCAATATCTTAAGCATTTGAACACAATGACAGCATCATAAATTGTTTAACTGCTGCTGTGTTATAGAGAGCGGCTGTCGTCTGAATAATCAACCAACAAACGGTTTTAGTTATAAAAACCATCTCCAGTTGCAATTGTTAGAGTTTGTGAGTATCTGCGACAAGCCGGTAGACAGACAGACAAGAAACTGCTGCTAAGTGTCTGCCATTGTTGCAGTTGCACAGTTACAAAAGCTATTTAAAACATAAAAAGCACTTGCCATGATGAACCCACCCACACTTTATGCAATTTTAGCTGCTTTAGTTTGTTTTTTAAATGTTTTTTTCTCTCTCATTTTTGAATGTTTTAGTTTAACAAAAAAATTGTTGGGGCAGTATGCAGAAAAATTGCAGGGAGAGTGTAGTTATTCTTGTAAATATTAAACCAAAAGATTGAAAAAAGAAACTAAAATAATGTCCCTGTGAAAGGGGGAGGGGGGGGACTCTGTGCTTATAGCCCCCTGCTATAAAACAACATTGTCTGCCATAAATGTGTGTCATAAAATTCACTTCAAGTGCACGTCAAGTGTTACTTTGGTGAGAGTGTGCCTTTGATTTTTGTGTAGATGTTTGTTATTTCACACAAAATTTTTTTTTGTTATTTATTATCATCTAGCAGTGTTTGCCTTGCCACTTAAAAATTTGCTTATTCCTAAGTAGCCAATGACGTTGTACTCATAATATTTTGGTGAATGTGAGCAAAATAGAGAACAGATAACAAAAAAGAAGAAAATTCGTAAAAGCAACTAAAACGCGTATGGCGCCATGAGCATTAAACTAAAGTGTTTAATAGTATTTGTTTCATTTTTTATTTTGCCTTCAACAAACACTTAAAAATGACGAATGCAAATGAAATATTTTAGGGAAAATAAAAAGAAAAGATATATATCTGCATATTTAAATATAAAAAACGAACGAACACAGGCGAGACCTATAACATTTAAGTACGTCTCAATGCAGCAGAGATTCCCACTGTTTTAAAACGGCATGGAGAAACACTATTGTTATTGAATAACTTTCATTTGAGGGTGTATTTTCTACAAGGCTATTGGAATACAGATACCATTCAGATACTACATATTGCATTACGAGTACCAGTGGACTAGTCCATTTCACTTGGCAGACGCCGAGAGCCCATTATATAGGGCAGCCTTTTTGTTGTTTTAGTATTTGTTGTAGCGGACTGGCAACTGTATATCCTGTGCGAATTTCAAGTCTCTACCTTTTACGGTTCAAAAGTTACAAATAATTTCGATTTCTGGCATGGGAGCCCCCTTAAGTTTTTAACATTTTGTTGTTTCCAGTATTTGCCGCTACAACAGCCCGGGTAATCACATATTCTGCAAAAATTTCAGCTGTGTAGCTCTTACCGTTTGTGCGAATGCGGACGGACGGACGGACGGACGGATGGACAGAGAAGTCTCAGTAAAAGTATTCCGTTTTCACTCACAGGAGTACGGAAGCCTAAAAATAATCAAATAAATGTTGGCAAATAATATGACTGGCTTCAAAAAACAAGGTACTGCCATTTTTTCCTGTTTTTATTTTATTTAGGGAACTTAGAATAAGAGAATTTTTCTGGAGAAAAAATTATTCCCATAAAGGAGAAATTCCTCAAGAATTTCACAAGTGGACTGGAAGACTTTTTTCTCAATTTTTAATACCTACATACCTATTCTCACTGTGAATTTCGTTCTTAATACCAATAATGAGAAAAGAAAACACGTTTTCGTGAAACTTCAAAGTTTTAATTAAATTTTAAACCTTCAGTTCCGTACTTCAAATCAAAACAGGGACGAGAATTCAATTCATTGAAAACTTAATTTACAATTGTTGCTAAATATTGTGTTCCTTCAACGAACTTCTTTGGCCTTTAGTAATGACATAATAGCCTGCCATATTTCATATTAAAATTTCTTTTTTACTGCCTAATTTGAGGCATATCTTTAAATTTCGGCTAATTTCTTGCTCTCTTTAGAGACATCTTTAATAAAATTTATTATATCAATTTCGTTGTTCGTTGGCAGGGAAAAAAAAAATATGTATATCTTTTATAATATTGTGCAGATTTAGTTGTACTTACCCACAGCTAAAACATTTGTATATCCTTGTAAGCTATAAATTAACAATGTAAATCCGATTAGAATTGCACGCTGGTACCGTAGCAACATGTTGCTGCCGTATTCTGCAAATACTATGGTGACAATGCGAAAGCAAAAATATTGAGGCCTCAAGATTCTTCAAGGCAAATGTTGTTAAATCTTTGGGCTGTTATGACTATTGCTGATAAAAAGAAGTTGGCGTTGGTTTGTTGTTGTCTCTAATGCAGATGCTGTACACCCCTTAATGATGTTGTTGTTATATGATAAAAAAAACAGTTGGGGGAGCGAAGCAGTTAATTTTTACAACTTTCATACATGTGTGCAAACAGAGAGTTTATCTGTGTACAATGCACTAAATGTCCTGTGTGTTTGTGGGTGTGTGCTTGGCTTTGTATGCGTTTTAATGTCATGCAGCGTTTTCTTTTCTCTCCTCTGGCTCTCTCTCTCTCTCTCTCTCTCTCTCTCTCTCTTGTAGTTTTACTTTCTTTGAAGACGGCTTATCTTAATGCTTGTAAATGTATAATAATGATTAAAGTTACTATTCTGGCGCTTGCTTTTCTTTTTGAAAATTGTCATCGAGTTGCTTCAAAATGCTGGCAAAAGTTGTCTCAACTTTTCTTTTGTATGTGAGTGTGTGCGGCAATGCAAGAATCGTTGGATGTTTGTTTGTTGAAAATTGTCTGTCTTGGTGTTTTTTTTTTTTTTTTGTTTTTATCTTTCTTATTGCAATTATCTTGTAATATGACTTTTAAATTTCTTGATTTGCCCCGTAAGAAGTTTAAGATTTTTGCTTCTTTTGCTTGCAATATCGTTAATGATTGCCAATTTCAAATGCATTTATTTTTTATTGTGCAAGTGGATGACTTTTCGCTCTCTACATTTTTTACTTTCTTTCTTTGAAATTCGTGTACTTATTGCTTAGTTGCTTTTCACTTAACTTTTATAAGATCTTGTAGAAAAATGCTTTTTGCTTGGTTTTTTTTTTTTTTGGCTTGAACTTTACTTCTTATGGTAATTTTATAACTTAATTTACAATGATCTTTGGTAGTAATAGGTTAATTGTACGAAATGATTTAAGTCTGCAAAGAAAGAATAAATAATGAACATATAATTAATAAATTTAGGGCATTAAATAATTTAATGTTAAAACTGACGGTTCACAACTACATCGTTTCTATTAATATATCAGGGTATAATGCAGTGGATGTGAAAATGATGTAGCAGATAACTCCGGCAAAAAGAGCTTAAGAGTACATAAGTTCTCTCTGGCTCTTTACTCTATTATCGACTTCAAAAAGAGTTTCTTACAGGGAGAAATTTGGTAATCGACAGCAGCCATTGTAAAGTGAGAGCTAAATTAAGTTCTAAAATATAAAAATGATGAGAAAATTTATCAGTAAGACTTGGTAAGGATTCTCAAACTAATATTTAAGAATAACTATATAAGCCGATTTAAAAAGAACTACAAAGAAGATTCTGAGGCAATTTAATCCAGAGCTACTCAACGAATGAAAAGAACTATGTTGTTTATAGCAACAACTTCAAAATCAAAAAAATAATAAATAAAATAATATGTATGTATAGATATTTAAAAAAATTCAACATTCTATTTATTTTTTTGTAACAAATTTTTAAAATTTTTTCTTTAAAAACCCAAAGAAACAAGAACTTTTAATATATAATTTCCTCTTTTTCGTAAAAAATCTTCAAAATTTTATCTGCCAACAAAAAATCATTCTAAGAAGTCAAAGTATCTTGTAAACAAAATTTTCTCATAATGCATCATTTGAAAATTCCTGCTCTTGGATATTGGGCTCAACGTGCCTTTTCTGCAGTTAATTTGTCAAGGCCCTTGCAGCTATCTAGTTACCAGCGACGCTTTAAGGCTACACGGGTCGATTGTCAACATCTTGAACCGAAATGTGGCGATCGATTTAAGCAAAGACCCTGCATAGCAGAGCAAGTTGATATTAAACAGAAACAACAAACTGCCACAGATTTACCAGTGCAAGAACGCAGCATTAGACTAAAACATTTGTATGAGTGTTGTGGTAGCTCTTGTCCAGACGCTATGCCTCGTTTCGATCTCTTGTACTACAAACGCACAAATAAATTCGAGGGAGATTACCAGCAGACTTGGAATGAGTGTCCTGAACTTGTAAAGAAACCCAAAGCTGTATGCTGCTTGGAAAAAATCAAACCAGCTAAATTAAAAAAACGGCCACGTCAGCAAAGACCACAAACTGCCTGCCATCAGTCGTGTGCTACAACGCAAGCCAAATGTCCTTACACAACCTTAAAGGGTTGTCGTGTAGCCAGGCATCCGCCAAAATGCAAGCCGATCGCAGTAAGAAAAGTGAACGGCAAAAAACGAAAAGTAGCCATTCCAGCTTTTTCCGAATGTAATAAAAAATTGCCCAAAGCACGACCGGTGGAGTGCCGCTGTCTACTGGCTCCCTCTATATGTGAAGTCTGGGCACACCATAATTACATGAGGAGTATAAAGAAAATACGTTCGTGCTAAAATTGAGAACGGCAAGAAATTTCAATTAAGTAATTCGATTAAAAAGCAAAATATTTTGGGGTATTTCTTTTTAAAGCGAATTGTGTAATTAAAATTTCTTGCTAGAAAGGAATTTTTCAAAAATGTTTCTAGAAGAACTAGAACTGCACTGTCTGGCATTGTATGTATATTATAAGATTTATCAAACAAAATTTTCAGTAAAAAAAAATTCAATTAACATTCTTTTTATTGTCCCTTTCGTTCTATGAGCAAAGATTTTTCTATTTTTTTGTGTTTTTCCTTTTTTCCTTGTTTTTTTTTTTTTTTTTTTTTTTTGCAAATGAAATCAGGCATAAAAAACTTTTCCTTTTAGGCTAAACACATAGAAATTTGTGTATTAATAACTTAAAAGCATATTTTCAGGCCTCCTTGACTTTTGCCAAATACTAAACTCTGTGTAATGGGAGATTTAAACTGAAAACAAATCTTGTGCAAAGACGTGTATTTTGCAAACAAAAATAACTAAGAGAGAAAAAATTGAATTTTGTGTAGCGCTTGAACAAAAAAATTTTTTAAATTCTTTTTCTTAGATTTGAATAGTAACTAGTTTACGTGTATAAGAGCATGTGTAGGGTATGTATGCTATTGGATTTTATGCCTTAAAAGATACATTTATAGAAATACATAATAGTAAAATCTTACGTATTGTCCAGGAACGTGTTGCTTAAATATCAAATGAAAATCACAAACACCACATCATAATTTTACTCACAGAAAATTCCATTATTTAACAATAGCACTTATTGTAGCTCTTAAATTGTTCGAGAACTTGCAATAAACTAAAAGAAAAGCAATTTTGGGTACTGATGAGCGACATGGCGGTCGTGAAACAGCCATGGTATATAACTCAGTCAGCAAGTCTTTGCTTTTCTTGTCTTCTTTAAAAACTGGTGATAGCTCCAATTTGATCACGAAAAATTTTTCTCAATTTTGAGGAAGTATAAAATCGAACTCAAGCCCGATTAAGTTATGAAGAAGAAATTCGAGGGTATTAGCAGAAGCCACCCTGACAACGAACAGAAAATGCACTGGGTGTCTCTATAATGTTTTGATATACTTAAGCTCAACTTTTAGAAAATTACTTACATCGGTATGCATAATAAATAAAATATTGTTGAAATCCCTTTTTCATACAAAATTAATTTTAAAATTTATTTGAACAAAGTTTTAATTTTTATGAATACCGGTGCTAAGTATGCATATAAAGAAAGGTATGTTAAGGCAGGGTGGTCAACCGGCTGTTTCCTAGCCACTACGCTTCTCGTCAACACATATATGAGCCTTGGGTGTGCTAAATCTCACAATTTCACACCCGCTTAAATCGTTAGCTTACTCAATTGGACACACTCAATCAATGCTTCACAAAACAATTAACTAGATGTACTTAAACATTTTTTTCTCATTCAATGCACAAGCAGTAATTTAGAAATAGTCAAGACAGTTAAACTTGTCTTAAGGCTTAATTCTCAAATGTCACAGATTCTCCAAAGGATTTTTGACTGCTTTATTTTCATTCCAAACGAAAACATTTTTAGTGGTCCGGATTTCGAAAAAATATTTTAAAATCTGCCGTGGCGACAAACAAACATTTTCTGCGAATCAGGTGTCTTCAAATCACTTGAGTGCAGATTTTTAAAATGGTATTACTTCTAGAATAAAAAGTTGTATATTATAAGTAAAACCCCATCAGCATAAGGTGGTTTTCTGACGAAATTTGTCCTCGGAAATCACGTAGTTTCAGGTATTGCGTTCTTCAGCACATACCTTGCATACTTTTAGGCATTTTAGTGCTGTCTAAGTTTTGCTATGATATGTCAATATTAAAATATTAATCAAATGGTCTCGCAATAAAACTATAGCAATGTAGCATATTTATCGTTTGATTCATAAAAATTTTGCAATCAATTGATTATCAACGATTTGGTTAACCGATCATGGAATAAATAATTAAGTTCATTCGTAATTAAGTTCATTTTATTTTTTGATCTTTTCTTTCAGGAATACAAATTGTAGTAACCAACGGTAACTCCTTGTATGAAGGTTGTGAAGAAAATCAAAAGGGTTGAGAAAAGATAAATTTGTGTTCTATCTATATTAAATCCTTGCTGCAATATTTGTAATTCTCACCATGGTCATGGAAATACTGGGTAATGTAGTAAATTCTCAAGTACTCTTGTAAGTTTTTTCGACGAGTAGCATCCATGAAATGTCGACGGCCTATAGACAGCGGACAATTAGAAAGAAATGAATTAATAAGAACTATTTTTATAACTAAAATAATACATTTCAGTTGGCGCTTGCAGCAAATAAGTAATCAAACTCAATACCGAAAATAATACTTCAAACATTATTTTAATCGTTTTGCAATGCTTTTGGAAAATTACAGTATTTATTAGACCCTTAATAATATATTTCGATTGGCTTTTATGTTAAATCATAATTAAATTAATTTTTGAACATCTCATATATATTTGATTGTGTCTTAAAGACTTTTCTTTTCTCGCTCCTAATAAAGTATTAAACTTCTTAAATATTTTATTAGAGGTTGTTTAATCTTTATCATTAAAACACATCTTTAGTTTTTGAAAACAAATCCTAAAGTTTTGTTTTGTTCTAAAGCACTCCTCTTCTTTCAACTTATTTCATTTATTTATTTAATAAAACATCTTCAGCATGATGCATATTTTCTTTTTCTCAGAAAGCTGATTTCAAGTACTTTTTATTTTGCTCTTGCAGAAAAAAAAATTGGGGAAAGTTTTTTCATTAAAATTTTTAGGTATGCAAAAAATAAAATAATTAATTCTTTTTCTCGCAATATTTTATTTTGCCTTGTTACTCAAACTATAGTTATTAAAATTGTTTTCTAACAAACAATATTGAACAATTTAATATGATTTAATGGGGAATTAAAAATTCCTTAACAAAGAGCCAACGAAGGACCATTATTATTAAATTACAACATGACTAGAGCAGGGGAAGGAGGGGGTGAGATAGCAAGAGGCTTTATTTTGGGCATTCGGTTTTATGTTGAACCTTTTTGGTTGTTCGCTGCCTAAAGGCAATTTTAGTTAAGGCTTTTGCTTAGCACACACACGCACACACACACACACACACACACACATATATATATAAGAACACATGTATTCTGTTGGGGCCCCACATAAACAATTTTAGCCTTAATGTAGGCAAAATAATTTACTTGAGTTTATTACTTAACAATATTATGCTGTGGAGGTAAATCTAGCTCAGTTGGCTGTGTAAATGTTGTTTCTTATTGCATTTCATGATTTTGGCAAGTTTATGGGCTTCGTTAATAATATTCTGTTTGACCATACATGAAATCTACATAAGTTTGTTGATTTCATTACGTTCAATCGTTAAGTTATAGCATAGGCAACACAACTTTTTTAGTTTAAGTTGTGTTAAGGCTGTTAGGAATCTGAAATAATGGTGCTTTTTTGTACCATTGATTGTCTATACACTGTTGTATGTTGAAAGTTTTGCTTTTGATAACTGGTGTTTACTAAAGCGCTAGGCCAACAAAATTTAATCAGGATTATTAAAATCTGTAGACATGATACTGTTCGTAGGAAAAGCTTAGGTGGACTGTTTATTAAATTGATATGCATAAAACGGGACTTAAGGAGACTCATTAAATTTGTATTGAGAATGCAAACAAATTTGCAAAAGGAAGGAATCATTAAATCTGATAAAATTTGCTATCGAAAGTAAATCCTCTTGATATCTCTTTCCCGGCTTCCAATGCTCTAGAATGTGGAAAAATTTTCCGGAAAAAAAATTTGTTCTGATCTCGCTTTTTATGCAAAATTTTTTCTTAGAACAATTAATTTTTGTTGTTCGAACTCTGTCTCATATTATTATTATTTTGTATTAAGCTTTAGTAACATGAGCCCTGAGTTCAAGGACGGGTGCTGACGAGAAGTATGGCGGCTTCGAAACAGTTAATTGTTCAACTTGGGCATGTTAAACTTTTCTTAGAATAGTATAAAGTTTTTATTTGAAAACCTTCTGAAATTTGATAAAGCTGGAACTTATTATATAAACTTAGAAAAAAAAAGTCAATGAAAAAACATTTCACAATTAAATTATACAAATTTGTATTAATCACAAATTTTTTATAAATCAGACTGTAAATATACCAATAAAATTTAATACTGTTGTATTTTCATTGCAAAAACATTTGATTAAAATTTTAGCCTTGACATTATTACCGGAGTTATTCAGTGCCTGTAAATTTTGTTGATCATTGTCTTACTATTTCTGTTTTTGTTTTTTTTTTTTAGTTTTAATCCACTACAATTTTTCATTTCAGTAGTTTAGTACTATTTCTTACTTTCGAGTATGAGGCCAGTTTGCTAGGAGCCCCATATTTGATATTAAAATATATGTGTGTATTTTTCTTACCTCAATTCTTATGCTTGTGAAAATGCCTGCCTTAGAGAGTTTTTGCCAACAAGGGTATTGGATTTACTTGTTTCCATAAATTGTAATATTGTTATGGTCATTCTGTTAATAAAATCATTCGAGTAGTAGAGACAGTTCAGTCATCTGTAAGGAAAAATAATAATAAAAATATAAGAAAAAAAAAAATTTGAGTTGTCACAAATAGTAAAGAAATTGGGTGAATAAAAATATGTACGTATCCATATGCTTGATATGTAAAAGGCATGTTTATTTCTGCCTCAACTAACAGTCTTGAAATTTATTTGTTTGTCAAAATATTAATTGTTGCAAATTGTATCATATCTTGAGGCATTTACAGAGTAATAAATTACTCTTCCCTTGAACTTATGAATTGAAATGAAGTTTTCTATGGTATAAAACAATTGGGTTTAATTAAAATTTTTTCATTTAATATTGCAAATAACTGTGGGCAACAAATAATATTTCGTTTTATTTAGCTTAAGGAAATTTAAGCTTTCACTGTAATTGTTCCCAGGCATTTGGCTTTTACCAAAAGAAATACAAGAAATTTGATAAACTAAATAATATACAAATTAATAAATAAATAGAAAGATTTCTATTCCAAAAATTAAATTAATATTAAACAAACTAAATTACTTTTCACTCCCTTAGTGACAAACAAATCGTGCAAAAACTTTTCGGCCTTTTGCATTTTTGATATAATTTTATGAACTTATTCAGCCGGCCTGTTCTGAAAATAACGTGATATCGAATCACTTGTGCTTCTAAAAACGTTTATGTAATCTTATGGTGTTCTGTAAATGAAACCCTTTTCGAATTTTTTGGTGTTACTTTTAACTGTCAAAAACCCAAGCAAACACCTGTTTTCTTCATATTGAATTCCAAAATCACTACACAAATCCATATAACAATTCATCATACGATTCCTGATGAAATTTTGTCTGCGTTTCTTATAAAATTTTCAATTATATTGCAACAATCGTTAAAAAAAATTATTTTTTTGGTTTAAGGAGTATATCAAGCATGAGGGGAAGAAATAAAAAAGTGGTTTTAAACCGCCAGCCACATAGCTGACTACTTTCAAATCACACCGATTTCACAAACAGAACAGTTTTTTGTGCTTTCAAATAGTGATTTCCAGAACATGCCTGTATGAGCACAAAAAATATTTTTCTTCATACCTTGCCTTTAAAATTCCCCCTGCACTTTAATATCTACATGTGCACACATTTTATACGTCCGGAATTATTAACATTTTTTATTTAGCATAAAAACTAAACATGAATTTGCATTGTTAATATGAATTTTTTAGTGTTTCTTGTTTTAATATTTTCTTTATTTTTGTATTCTCATATTTACATTTATGTCTGGCATGTCTGCCCAGCTTTTTTCTCTCTGCCAAATATAATGTATGGTCTGAGTTTTTTTTTATAGACACAAATATTTTATATGCAAAATATTACGTTTCAAAATGTAGTCACCACTACATGTCTGATATATAAGAAGAAAACTTTAAAGGATTTTTTCATAAATAAGCAACAAAAAGTTTCAGCCTATTAAATATCAAAGCAATTGTATAAAATTTAATAAATGCTAAAAAATAATTGTGTCTAATTTTTTATATTGAAGTAAGCTTCAACCTTAAAATTATCTAAACAAAAAATAAAATTTGTCGATTTTTAAAGTATACTTTTAGGTATCGAATATTATGACGCTCCTTTTTTTTCTTTCCATAAGTACAATATGAGCCGTTTGTGGTTAACTTAAAAAACATTTTGTGTAGTATTAGTAAATAAATTTTTGTAAATTGTAAATATTAGTAAATAAATTTTTACTTGAAATATGAATATGGTTGGTTTGAAAAAGTTGTTTTAGGAAAAAAAATTTTCACAAGTACTTTTTGCCAAAATTGCAGTTTGAAACTTTAGTTTATAAAACAAATATATTGCGATTTAGATCAAGGTAGAAAACTGTAAAAAATATTTGTATGCTTTCTCAAGAGATTTTTTTTTTCTTCAAACAAAATGCAAAGTATACTTTTGGGCATATAATCTTCGTTTTCAAATTCACTACCAAAATATGTTCTGCTGACCTCTAAAATATGAAAACAGACCTTAAAATAATTTTCATTAGTAGATCTTTATATACAGAGAAAAGATTCTTTGCCCTTATATTATTACGTGTATAAGTTTTCTCTTTTTTATATATATAAACAAATAAAACGACCCTCTACAATGAAGTCCTTGTTTTGCTCTCAAGTACTTAGACCGTAATATATAAAATACGTTTCTCTTTACATGTGTTTAATTTCACAGCTTAATTTTAAATAAGATGAAAAAATTATGTAGCCTAATTTTTGGGAGAAGGCAACTTATTAAGTTTTGTTTCCAGCAAACAACACTCAAGGTTGGTGTTCACTAAAGGCCTTAATTTACAGAAAGTGTACATGATATAATTTTTAAAATAATATTTAAAACATGAAATGTTTTTACCATTTTCCTTGTGAGGCAGTGACCTGTGATGTTTCATTTTTTTTTTTTTTATTTCGGTTTTATAATAATTCACAAAATTTTTTCTTAGTCCTAATGAATAATTTCCAAGAAATGGCTTTAATAAAAAAGAAATCTGAATAAACCAAAGTCATATGCATAAATACAAAAACGTTGTTATGTCTGCTCATACATTTATCGTGTGACTAGAGTAAGTTAGTCATAAATTTTTATTAAATTACGTAGAAAAAAAATGGCAACAAGATTTTGAAACGAACCAAATAATAAACGAAATGAAATATAATAAACTATTAAATTAAAAAAAGGTCAGATTGCTTGGGTATAATCTTAAAGAAAATTTATTAAAGAATTAATCATAAAAAGTTCAAAGTTTATTTGTACGTTTGCAAAACGCAAAGCATTCGTGCTTAAAAAATGCCTTTAACAAAAGATAAAAATTGCAATCAAATCTTTGTATAAAAAAAATTGTATGAAAAATTCGTGCCTAAAACTTAAAGAAGTGAGCACGCTTTTGATTTTCTTTGTGATCCTTTGAACTGCATACACAACGTCAAGTGGAATAATGTCTGCAGCAATTGGAATCTAATCCTAACGAACCTAAGCCCTAACAAACAAAATTTGTGAACATAAGCGATACTAGTTACGATGAGAAGCAATAGCATAGCGTCAAAAGAAACACTATTTGCTGAGGATAATGGCTTTAAGGCGCCAGTGGTGCGCATTTCTTCAAGCCTAGCATGATTTATATTGACCTCTTACTAACTATTCACCAGAATTAAATAACACTGCAAGTTTCGGCTACAAGTATCCTGGGCTTTCAGAAGCATAGAAATCAATTCTGGTGTACCACCTCATTTTAAGTGAACAGCAAATTTTGCCGATATTTCACTATGTTTTACTAAGATTAAAAGGCAGAAGACACATAGTAAGCAACCTCTTTTCATATCTAAAAATTCAATTTATATGTTACGAGCTTGGTGTAGGTGAAACATAGCAGTGTCTAATTTTGCTTAATGATTCCTGCACTAAAACCAGTCATATGTTTTCTTTTCTTATAAAACATGAGATTTCGTATATAAGATCTCATGTGGTTGCAATGTGGTTCATTTAAAATATTTGCAAGTTTTCAAGATGTTATGAGTTACACAAGCTGTTACAAACTTTAAGTCCCTAAAAGTATGCTTCATATTATTTCATATAATTTTTTTTTTCTGTTATGGACTTGATTCTTTATTATTCTTCTATTCTATTGAACATACTTAGCAATTTTCGATGTAATTTTTTGCAAACATACTTCTTTAAGCATGTGGGGAAGAATGTTGCATATGTTAGGGATGATTTAAGTCACAATTTATGCTTAAATGTTTTATTTTAAAATATACAAGATCATAGGCAAGAAGTGATTTGAAGGACCAACCACTTGAATTTTCAGATATACATACGTTAATATACAAATTTTATTATTATTAAAACTGTGCATACTTTTAGGATTTTTTGTTTGTTTTTCTTAATAAAATAAAGTACATTTCCATGTTTGTAAATAACCTGAGGTAACAAAATATTTAATGTTTGTCTTTAAAAAAGCGGTTCCTGGTATTTGATTAAGATGTTTGTAAGAAGTAAATAAAAGTTTATTGTTTTTCTTAGCCGTGGGCGCAAAAAATGAAAAGCATAATTTTTACAGTGAGAAAAAAGGGTGTTGAACAAATAAAGTAAAATAAGATTTAATTTACAAACTAATGGTATACAGATTTTGTTTGTTTAATTTAGAGCTCAATAGAATGGGAAATAATAAAAATTAAATTATTTATGGCATTCAATGAAGTGTTGATATTAATTGCAATCTTTTGCTGCCGGTTATTTTAATAAATCATAAATAGTAATTTATGTAAAAGTTTGTTTTATTTATTTTCCTTTTTTGTTTATTTTTAAAACAGAGTTTTGTATTATGGCCATAGATAGAGCTGTGTGTGAATATACATAACATAGATCATACTTTAAGCCAGTAAATAATGTAATTACTGAACTTCTGTCTATGTGTGGGCTCAAAATCAATCATAGGTATATGAAAAAGTTTAATTTTTTAATTAATAAAACCAATTTTAAGAGGTTTGGCTGGTAAAACAATTATTAAAATTAATATTTTTTAGGTTCTTATTTTTAACAAAACAAATAAATAAATAAATTATTGAGGAAAAAACTAAGTAAGTTATTAAGGGCTGTCATGAAAAGTGCCAAGCAGATTTGTTCTACAAATCATGTGTTTTTAAGTCGCATGAATTCTGCAAACAAGTTAATCATTATTTGAACAGCGTAAAATCTTTTGCTATTTCTAAAAACTTAAATATCGTTTTAAAGGTCCTAACATAGAGCAAAATACAAAAGTTCTGAATAAGGACTTACTACAGTTTTAAGATCACATACAATTTAATTGTAAATAATAATTTAATTTTTCTCTCAAGCACTGCTTATACAAGATAATTGAATGCTTATTTTTTCCATAATAAAAAATCTATATAGCAATTAGTTTTGTATAATTAACTCAAAAGATGCGTTTCTTGCAGTAAAGGTTCGATATGTTTTTAAAGATCACTTAATTTAAAATGAAGGGATTTGCAGCACAGATCTAAGACTCAGCTTAAAATGTAATTCAGTTTAAGTTTTTGATGCACATTTTCTTTAAGCATATTCAAAAACGTTTGTGAATTTTAAATGGATTTTATCTTCAGCATTCTATAAAACATTTTCTTAAAAACTTTTTTCAGTGCATTTCAGTTTTTATAATACACTAGAGTAATTCTGCCCACGTAGCTGGGCAGTGCAAAGTTTTTTTTTAAATTTTCTTCAACTTTTTCTTTCATATCATTCTTTTCCATGGAAATCGATCCAGCTATTCAGGATTGACGCCCTGAGATATAAGGATTAATTTTTATATATACATAGATATACCCATTGATCTTTTTTCTTTTGCTGCACATTTTTTAAAATTATTTTTTAAATGAAAATATCCACTTCGTAAAATAGCTGTATTTATGGCTTTTAATTGGTATTTGTTAAAATAATTTAAAATTCTCTTCAAAACATTTGTTAAATAACTGCTGCCTACTTAAAGGATGCTAATGAACAGTTTCAGCACAGCAGTATTTTGTTCTTTTTCTTCAAAGAACGTCTCTACAAATTTTTCTTTTTGTCAAATGAGAATATCTGCTTCCCAAAATACTTTAATTTCTGGCTTTAATAAGTTCTTATTACAATAATTTAAACTGTTTTTTTCGTATCATAAGTTTTCTATAAAACACTTCGTTAATAACTGCTGCCTACTTAAAGGCTGTTAGCGAATATTTCCCAGCAAAGCAATATTTTGTTTTTTTTTTAAACGTCTCTACAAATTTGTCTTTTTAAATTTATATCAAATATCGTTAATTTGCTTAACCACTTTGAGCTCATTAATTTTGTTTAAACACAAATTTTATTTATTATTAATGTTCATTGCCCGGCAAAACAATGGAGCGAAAAATATGTATATTTAGCAGTTAATAGTTTACTAAATGCCATTTAATAAAGCCCAGGACAAATAAAACACAAACTGTTGCAAAGGAAGAAGTCAACCAAGAGTTGTTTAGCATATTTTTCAAATCATTTATAATAAAATCATAAATTTCTTTTGGCTGGCCATAAAACGGTAAAAGGCCAACTTTCTGGCAACAACACATTGACTGCGGCAAAACATGAAACTCATACAGCTTCTTTGTTAATAATTTATTTATATTGTTTCTTTAGTGGTTCATTTTTCGTTTTTCTCGCTCTCTTTCTTGTGCTCTTTAATTTTCTTAGACGTGTCCAAGTTTTATTTAATTTTGTTCGGTTTGTTTGTCTAGGTGACCTCGCCTGTATTGCAACTGTGTGATGGCGGCGTATTGTTGTGACCACTTTTTGTGTTTCTATTTATTTATTATACGTTTACAAACACATAAAAGGGAAATTATAAATGTTATTATTTTGTATGTTTTTATGCATTACGTTTTGTGTTGCTTTATTTGTTCAGTTCAGTTCAGTTCAATTCAGTAAGTGCTGTATACTTTTTGATAAAGAAAATATTTTTTCTTTTATTAATTTCTGTTTACCTGTATATGTATGTCAGACTGTGTTTAATCAAGGTGTACCTAAACTTACACATACAAAAACCATCTGACAAAAACAGTGGCTAAGAAATGTTTGCAGTTATAGAAATAATATAAGCAGAACAAGTGAATGTGTGATGAAAAATAAGTTTCAGAGGATTTGTTGCTTAAGCATCAAGGGACGTATTGTTTAAAAACAAAATTTATTTATTAAAGATTAAACGCAAAAAATTTAAATTAAAATATTTGAAAGCCAGTTTAGTATAATTTTACATACAAAAACAGTCACTAAGCAATATTTTTAAATATCAGAATAAACAAATTTTAGAGGACTTTTTGCTTGAACTTTAAAAGAAAATAAAACAAAATTAATTTCTTGAATGGGTTTTTTGAAGATTTCCAGCAGTTTCGAAGATTCCATTATTAAATCTCTAAAACGTATGCAATGCTTTTGAAGTCACTTACTTGAAAATATGCAGCACTTTTTTCTTTTTAATGTTCCTTATACTAGAGCTATTTCCTAGCAAGTATATTATCACTGTAATTCTCTTAAACTTGTAGTGATTTGATTTCAGTGCCCACTGTTTTAGTTTCACTATGAATATTTTTTTCCTTAATAAGCGTTGCCTTCATTATTATATTTTTCTGTAATGTTCGTTTGTAGCTGGCTTAGAGACAAACCCATAAAAATGTCACATTCATCATGGCTCACACAAGTGTAATATACATTTTAATGCTTGCCACGTCTCCCTCTGCCTCATTCAAGTTTCATTCTTGTGAAGTTAGTGAGAATATTCCACAGACTTTCTTTTACTTTACAAAGGGGTTCCTTTAACATTAAAAATGATAAAAAAAAATTATTTTCATAGTTTCTAGTGGTTAAATTGAAAAAAGTGAAATCAAAAGTAGAGATGAGTTTCAATGAAGTAGGTATTAATAATACATTATTATTAAGCTAAAGATCATTAGAAAACACAGTGGTCTAATGATGTACAATCCGCTGGATATTAGTGACTAATGGTTAACTAATTCAGCGTACACAATGCTTAATATGTTAGTGAAGTAATAATTGCTACGTAGCTACGGGTACATCACTATCGTTCTCCTATAATTTTTTATATGTGGTGCTGGTCAGCTCTATTCTTGGTGCGGAAATAGGGACATTAGACACCATCTGAGGCAGAACTGCACCAAACATTCGGATTTTTAATAAAGAATTGAACCCTATTAGATGGTGGGCTCCTATCAGCCCAAATTCGGGAATTTTTTTGTTGAGCTATTAGTTGAAACAAAAAAAAACCTTTCATTTACTGATCAAGTGACTTATTTGTTCTGTTTTTTTTTTTTTTTTGAGTAAGAAAAATGTGGAAAACGGCCTTATTTCGAAAAAAGTTTGGTTTCCGTTTTTGAAGCGCTGAGTTTCCTTTGGGAGATGAAGCTGTATATACTGAAACTTTGTTACAAGCCATTGATTTGTTAAGAAAATGTTTACGAAAAACACAAAAATGGTTAGTACCTTCTGTTACAAATTTTTAATAAGTTGCCTGAACGTTTAATAAAAGCATCACATTAATGTTTTTTCTTCTTTTTATTTCATTTTTATTTTTTATATCAGAAATTGGTGGTTTATTTTTTTATGTGCGCATACTTCAATTATCTTGTTTTCTTACTTTCTGTTTTATTAATACAAAAGGCTTGCTTTTGTATTATGATTATCATGACAGTGAAATAAAGGAATTTTCAAATAACAAAGAATACAGCATACTTTTAGGAAAATTTAAATTAAAGAATATAAAGCCTATCTGCAATGCAATAATTCTGCCTTATGGCTTATTTAAAACAACATTGTGCTCATTTTCCTTTCGCAATAAATAACAAGTAAAGCTTTTGAAGATTTTTATAGGTACAGAATCTTTTATTAGTGTTAATTATTTCAAACCAAAACAAGGCCATGAAAAACCTTCTCTGCTCTAGGCTTTAAAAAAATACATAAAAGGCAAATTTTAATGAATTTTGCCATAAATACAAGGAAAAATAAACAGGGAAAACAAAAGTTTAGTGGCACCGAAAGAAATTGGTTTTTTAACCCAAGCATACAAAAGTGTTAGTTACTGAGGCGAAAAATTCAAAATGAATGCTGAAGTAGAGCGGCAGTAAAAATTAAGCAGTCTTCTGTGGTTAATAAGAAATACTAACAAAAAAATAAATAAATAAAGACGGAATTCATACAACACGTTTGCAATAAAATGAAATTTTATGTTTATAACTTTGTTGTTGCTTTCATATTAAAAAAAAAAAAAACAAAGTAATGTTTTCTTTTCTCCAGAACACGTGCTTCTACCTAGAAATTAAAATATTCGCACATAACTAATAGATTACAAATACATAAACACGTACCAAGAAGAATTAGAAGGAAACTTTCCTACATGCTTGACATTTTTCCAAGACAAATCAAGTCAAAAACACAAAAATGTCAATGCATGACTAAAAAGAGGGATAGAGAGAGAGAGAGAGGGAGGCAGAGCTGAGATGTTCGATAAATGTTAGCTAAAGTGTAATAAAAAACATCTTTAGTACAATATATTGGGAAAAAATTTGTTAAAATGGGAGAATGCCAACTTTATTTTGGGCTTGGTCTCTTGTTTTATTCGTTACAAACTTTGCACATAGTTTTGCTAAGTAAACCATGTTTGTCACTTTCCAAACGTGTTGGATTATTTGACATCTATACTTATACTTATTTGGCTGTAATATACAATAAATGAATGGTAGGAAACCAACATCTCTGAATATATGTTGTGTTATGAGTTGTTGTCTTATGGACATTTATTGTATTTTTACTTATTGCCTATAAGTATGCCACAAAAATGCGTGACTTTATACACGTAGCAGTATCTCTAGGATATATTAAGTGCGTATGGGGAAGTGGAGTGATGTTGTTTTTCACATATAATTTTGACTTGTATGACAGACATTTATACGTAAAAAATACTAATGGTTATAAAAAATAAAAAGATATTGACTACTGAAAGACGGGGGCATGGTTTGAAATATTTTCTCATTGTAGTTGTTCTATTTTTCTATGTGATAAAAATTTAAGAATTTTAATTTTTTGCTCCTTTACTAAAAGCGCTTTAAGGTAGACCATAAAGAGTGGTGTTTCTTGTAGCGAAAAATAAGTGTGGAATTAGACAGGCGCGGTTTATACAAGAAGGACACAGTACGGCATGAACGGGGCAACTAACTGTAGTGTAATTCCGTCTACTTCTTTTAATTAATATACATATTTGTAATTGAAAGCAATTATATGTACGTATGCTTTCGCTTAACAAATAAATTATCATTTTTTATTTGTTAATAAAAACAAATGCATTCGAAAACGATTGACATAAATTTGTAGGCAAATCAGTTCTCTTTAAATAGTTTTTGGGTGAGCAATTTTTTTTTTTTTTTTTGATTTTAATCACTGTTTATTTTGCCTTTATTTTTATTTTAAACAGTTTTGTTCATGCTGTTTGATACAATAAGTTTTACAGGAATCATTTTTATTCGAATAAATTTTACCGAATAATTTTTGATCATATATTTTTATTCCAAAGTTATTTCAATAAATTTCGCTCGAACAATTTTTATCCGAATAATTTTTATTGGAATAATTTTTTTTTTCAAACAAGTTCGTTTGTCTAATTTTAATATCAGCCTGGTTTTGTGTAGAATTTCATTGTTGTTTTTAATTTGTATTCGAAGAACTTTTAATTTAAATAACTCTTATTCGAATAATTAATTTCTTTTCAAATAACTACACATTGCAATATTTGTATTTAAGTGAACAATTCTCATGGAGACCAATTCACACAAACGTCTTTGTATTGCAACCATCTATAGTGAAATGCGGTTTTACTTCTTTCACTTAACTATTTTGTAATTAAAAGCAATTTGGCTGAAAACTGTTTTTGTAAAGTATTTTCATAAGTAGTTATGACCCGAGCTTGAACCCATTTGGATGCTGATGATCGTGTGGGGGACAAGTTGTCCAGCAATTAAGTCAGGCCACTACAATTTTACCACAGAAAAAAATCTTTGCCAATTTATTGGAAGTAAGATCGAACTTAAGAAATGATTATCTATTGTAAATTCTATTAGAAAACTGTTCGACAATAAAGTAAAAATAATGTTTAAAATTTGCTGCTGTCATTACACTTTTTTAAAAAGGTGGTTTCTGCGATATAAAATGTACAAAAATCTAATTAAATAATGAAAACAAAAACTACAGTCAGAAGCGATTGATATAATTTTTCTATGCATATTATTTCTATTTCAACGCTTTTATTTTACGCACTTTTATTTTAGGCATATTTTCTATTCTAATTATTATTATTTGAGTAGCTCTTTTAAAATAGTTTTGTTCGAAGAATTTTTATTGGAATATTTTTTATTCGATTAATTTTTATTCGTAAGGCAATATATTTGTGCTTTGTTATTAATCTCAACGACATTCTCTCTCTCTCTCTCCTCTCTCTCTATCTTGCTTACACAGTGTGTCACATAAACTTATTCTTAATGGCTTGACTAACTGTTTGTTTAATGTTTGTATTTGTTTTCATTAAAAAATCACCATAAACACTGTATTGTTTGCTTTTGATAATTTATTAATTTGAGTTTATTTCTCTTTTCAGTTTGCTATTCTAGTTTTTTTTCTTTTTCTTATTATTTATTATGCTTAAATTTATTTTAAATGTTTATAAATTTTATAAAATATTGTATTGTTATTGTGACACCAGCAAAACAGCGCACACGAAAAAGTGTCAATGTTTTATAGATAAATATTTTCTGTTCTTTTGTTGCTACAACAAAAACATTTAAATCAATAAAGATCTTATCGCAATTTAATATTGCTATAGAAAATCACGTATAACAAATGAAATGAGTTTGTGCGTATAAATAATTATGTGCTGCAAAGATCAGCCAAACAATGAGAGAGATTAAAATATTGGCTTGAATGGTGGTTATAAATTAAAGTAGTCTGAAAAAAGAATTCTTTCATTAAAGTTTTATATAATTCGCACCATTCTTAAGGGATTTGTAGAGTTTTAATGAACATTTTATATTGCATACATTAAGGCTACAATGACTTAATTTTTAAAGTATACCTTTAGGCCTTCGTGAAGATTATCATAATTTTTATTTGTATTGCTGAATTGCTTCGAAAATATAAGCTCAAAGATAGATGCAATCTTGGCCATAATTCTTGCCTTTTTTGGTCTTTTACTTAAATTGTTAGTAAGGAAAATTCTGAATTTTTCAACTACTACATCTTCATTATTTATGGAAAATTTTAATCAATCTTTTTACAGAATTTTTTCTTAAGAGTTACACCACATAATAAAATAAGTTTGTGTAATTTTAAGTGACTGCTTTTGTATGTGTTTGTGCTAAAGTTTGGAAAGAAAATTTATTTTCAAGAGGGTATTGTTGAAATAAGTTGGCAGTGAAAAAAAGAGAGATGTTTTAGATAAAATAAGGGTCCATGTTCATGTTTTTTATGCCTTTTGATTTACTTGTTTTCTTTTTCTTTTCTGTGTCAAAATAAAAGATAAACAATAAATTTGCAAAAATAAACAAAACACAAAATAACAACATTACACACACACCTGAAAATAGAAAGTGAAAGCAGCGAAAAAGGACTTCATGAACATTTTTTTTTGCTTTTTATTCCCTTTTCACAAAAAATTCATAACAAAAGGCAACTAAAGCAAAGCGTGAGGGAACAAAGTTATTACGAGGATACATTAACAATTTACTTAAAATAAGAATTTTAAATTAAAAAAACTTTGTTAGGTTATGCTCTAATGTTGCTTATTGCCATATCTCAAGAAAATAATTAAATTGCACAACTCGCCCTAAATCGCAATCCTTCTAAGAAAATAATTTGCTGCTTAGACTTATTGATTATGTCAAAGCGATCAAATATTAATTAAAAACAATTAAATTCCCGCACAGCTTGTTCTTTGAGTGTCATGTATAACAACTTAATTTGAATAAATTATTATAAAAGCCAGGCCAAAGAATCCTGTAAGGAATAGGCTTAATTACTTGTGAAGTTCCATTTTTGACTTCAAAATGTGTAAAATATATCAGCTCCGCTTTTAAGCTGAACTTTATATTTAATGCGGAATTCTAGATCATTAGTACTTAGCTGGCCTTTTTACTTAAATGTTGAGTTCTATATCATTAGGCACATATAGCTAATTGTAGCCTTGAATGTCCTTTTTGAGTTTTGCCAGAAAATATTAAAGCATATTTAATTTTGCTTTGACAAATTATGCTCATGCTTAAGCTGAGTATGATTTTTAAATATGAAAAGCAGAATGCGGAGAATTTTTAGAACTGAGGGGACACTTATGTCAACAACAAAATATTGCATATGACAAGGCTTAAAATTGCTTAAAAATGTGGTGTAAGTTCAGGCAAAAAAAAATTGACAATGTTTAAAAATTTGTAGATTTTTTTTTTCCTATTCATTACGTATAAATATTTGTTTTTCTTCTCTAGAATTTTATGCATTGCTAACAATATACAACTAGGGGTACTGTGGATGAGATTTTTCATCCTCTAATTTTTTGAAAAGAATTCAGTGCCAGTTGCTGTCAGAACAGTTACTGCAAATTTTTTACAAAGTATTCCTCAAGTTTCGTTTTGTGGCCGTGGTTTATGTACTTCTTTATGTTTTAAAGATTTTGTTTCTTTCACACTCTAAATCCCTACAAAATGTTTAATTGCTGCAAAACATTAGTTGTAAACATAAGTTTCAAAATAACACAGTTTTAAATAACTTTTCAAGCTTGTTGTGTTACAAGCAGCACAATAAAAAGTTTACAACATCATCCAATTGAAGTGGCCTGCAAAAAGAAAACAAGAAAGCGACAACAATTTCATTTTAAAAGGTTACTTAGCAGCAGCGCAAGATATCAAATCAACTTCCACCTATTCTTCATAAGCCAATTCACAGCTTCATTTTCTTTCTTTCTTGTTCTTTTCTTAACATGATTTTCTACTCACGGTTTTTCTTTCTCATACTCAATATTTCCATGTAATTTTTGATAAACCACTTATTTACACAATCTCTAAAGTGTATTTTTCTTTCATGGCTTGGCTTTTATTCATTCATTCATTCCTCTACACATTTTCTAAGCCGTGAAAATAAAACCCTAAAAGAAAGCAGATTTAAAGTACGAAAAAAGGGGGACAAGTGGCAAATAAATGGCAGCAAAGCAGCAGAAATATTATCATGTTTCCATCATCTTTTTTTTTAACTGCTTTATATAATTCTTGTCTTTCAACGTTTCTTGTTTTTTTAATTTATGCTGGGAAAATGTTTGTCAAGACAATTGTTTGAAGAAATTTGTTTCGAAGTCTTCAATTTGGTTTTCAGGCGGAGGGATAGAGAGATAATTATTGTGTTATTTCACAATAATTTTCGAGGCAAAGGCTTGGCATACAATTTGGGTAACAAATCATTTGCCTTTGTGTTTATATTTTGAAACTTGATGTTGTAATTGTGGGAAATAATGTATTAATTTAAAAAGTTTCAAGCTAAACAAATGAAAGTTAGTTTTAACAAAGTATTGGCCACAAAACTTTAACTTTAAATTTTTAATTTAACATAAAGCAGAGTAGATATATGTTGATATTCACTAAAATAGTAGTCCCGTTCACAAAAATTATTTCGTTAAAATTATTGCACAGAAAATTGAAAAAATTATTCTCACATTTTCCTTTGCTGCAGATATCAGAAGACAAAACTTGCAGGCTGTAAATTGCACAAAATTTACATAATTTTCTTAAGTATTATAAAAAAAATACTTTTAAATGTTTTCTGTCTTCCGCCAAAATTTGGTTGAAAGAAGGTGTGTTCAAGGTTTGTTTAGACGTTTCTAATTCTCATTTTGTTCATGGGAAATTTTGAATAGGTATAACATTCCTTTAAGATTTTTGGGAGGAATTTTGTGTTTTGTTTCTCTGAAATGTAAAGTTTTTCATTTGCCGTAAGAATAGTAATTATATCAAATTTGACTGTGTAATGAAAACTATTTAATTTTATTATGTTATGTAATCTTTTTTGTTGACTTCGCTTTAAACTTGTTACTTTTTATATAAATTCAGCGAAAATCAGAAAAAGAACGTACAAAAATATACTAAAGTAATGCTATGAATTTCGTTACAAGGCTTGCAAGTGGTTGCTATATCTGCGAATGTCCTTTTTCAGACACAAAATTAAAAACAATTGAAAAATTCAATTACTCAATTTCGAGCTAATTTTCAATTTAGTTTTTTTTTCGAAAAAAATTTACACCGGTATTCATAAAAAATAAAACATTGTTGAAACACATTTTACAACAAATTTTTTATATAAAATTTTTTTCTAAAATATATTTTATGAATACCGGTGTAAATCTATATATGTATGTATATTTTATGACTCAATAGATACGAGTACAGCATCAGCAAATAATTTTACATGAACTTTTAATGATATTATCAAATAGTACACTAAATTTTAATACAATGCTGGGAAGTCTCAACTAGGGTTTCATATATCATTTTTTAACACACAAAAGGTTTTACTAAAAATGAAGTTGGCTTTGAAATTCAACAAAAATCCGCATACGAATGTATAACAGCATAATAAATGAAAATTTCGTATAAATACTTAGACCTTATGCCTTTATATACATATAATTCCTCTAAACAACAAAACAAAATAATAATGTTGATTTGTTTTTTAATTTGCTTGTAAAATAATTCGCAGCATATTTCTGTTCTGTTATAAGCACAACCTGTTTCACAGTTTCAGATCCTTTTCTAATGAGCTTGCCTTAAAAGCGTGAATTTCCACTGAAACTTGACAAAAATGCGTAAAAGAATGCTGAATAATCATGAGCAGTTATATACAAAATGTCCTTTTTTTCGACATTAAAATAAATTACTTGGGTCATAATTTTGTAATTCCAACGTAAAGCCAAACATGGTGTAAAACCAATAATAAATTAATTTAGGTCCAAAAATGAACCTTTTTCAAAAATTAATACATTTCAATCGGCTCTTAAAGCAAATAAATAATTAAGTTCATATTTGAATAACAAATTAAAGTTTACTTATTTTTACCCTTTTTTTCTTTCTTATATTTTATATATTTATTTGAGCTTAAGGCCTTTTTATTAGAGAATTTGAGTATTTGAGTATTTTTGTCAATATATCGCTCTCCTTCCTGAAGAAGCTATCCTCTCATTCTATATACTCAAATTCTCTAATAAAAAGACCTTAAGCTCAAATAAATATATAAAATATAACAAATTGAATTAAAAAAAATTTGTTTTGTTGTAAAAAAGAAGGCATTCGTAAATAAAGTTTGAGTTTTATGTTTGAGCGCAAGTCAACAACAATTTTAAGAAATATTTTCAAGTTTATTGTTGTTTGTTATTGTTGTTTTTTTAATATAAATTCTGGCGTAGCGTTGTGAATTACAAGATGATAACCTTCACTTTAAATTGAATACTTGATTTTATTCGACCCCTGTTTTACACAATATTAGAATTTTCTTCAGCCAGAAATCCTTTTTTTATATTTTTTTGCACTATTTCATATATTTTTGTGGATATTTCGTTCTCCTTAAGATAGATTTTTTGCAAGTTGTCTCAGAAATAATAGTTTACTATTTCGAAAAACAAAATGTTATTTTGCTTGTTGAAATCCTTTTCGTTAAATTTCATTTTAATAATATAAATGTACGAACGCACAATAATATTGCAGAGGAATTCTGTAAAGCATTCGCCAGAGCTGCTTATAACCTTTTTTATTATTATTTTTATTTTTTTTTATTTTTTGAAAAATTATTAACCAAAATAAAGCTTTCGCTGTAAATTACATTTACAGACATTTTAAAACATTTTAAAAATGCTAACTGCTAGGCAGCTTAACTTATAAATAAGAGATTGATTGTTTCACTGATGTATAGTATTTTAATGTTCTCAGCAATTGCTTATATATTATTTATAATCAACTCCCTTATTTTTAAGTGCTCAGCAATATTACAGAATGATTACGCGACAGGTTTACAAAATTGTTAAAAGAAAAAACTCAACTTGAGTTGTTTAAAAATTTATGGTAGACAAAATTGTAACGGAAATTTGTTGTAAAATTAACACGCACATAAAAAGTTATGCCATTAAACTAACTAAACAAAGTCGTTTACCATAAGCCACCCTTAAATAATTTCTTTTTAAATAAAGACCAGATACCAAAAAAAAAAAAAAAAAAAACACGCAAGTTTTAGGCCAACTCATTTGCATTCGCACTGACTCACTTGTCCATTAGGAAAATAAAACAAAAACTTGTTTAAAAATATCATCATAAATGCAGACAGACGTAACGCTTGAATGAAAGGAACCTTTAATTATTTTTTCAACATTTTTTTTTTTTTTTTCTCCCAGAATTGGTTTTTGAACAGTAAAAGTTCATTGAAAGGGGCAGAAATATTCTTAGATACCAAACATTTTTGATTACAAAAAAAAAAAACGGTTTATATGATGGTGGTGGGTTTTTGTATTTTATTGAAATTCATTGTGGCACTAAATTTGTTGTGGCATAAAAACTAAGGTATTTTGTTTAAGGCCACTGTGTCTGTGTGTGTGTGTTTTTTTTTGTCATATCGGAATATGCATGCTTTTTCTAAAAACTAAAAAAAAGAATGCGCCAAAATAAAGAATGCAGCTACAGGTAAATAAAATACATCTGAAAAGGTTGTTGCAGCAACATTTGTGTGTTTTGTTGCTATAAGCCGTTTATAATTTATTTGAACCGGGTTTTGACTGTCTGAAAACATGTTTTGCTAAACATAGACAAAAGTAACGTTTAAGCAATTTTTACAGAAAGCACTCAAAAAATTGAGTGGCTTTTCGTACAACCTTTCTATGCAGATCTGCCGCTCCATTGTGTTCTTGGACAACGAGCACAATTGAATCATCAGTCGTTATGTGTTGTTTAATATATAGTTAAATTCAATAATTACGTTATTGAAAATTCGTTGAAACCATAAAATATTTTATAATGTTTGCACAACACAAGCAAGTGATTTGGCTAGAAATTTTTTATGAAAATTAAAAATTTTTTTTTTTGCTATTTACTTGCATGTGTAAAGCAAGAAAACAAAACATTTCCAACATAAATTTAATAATGATCATCGTGGCGAACTTGAAACAGCCATGGTAATGTTCCCCTGCCAATAAGTATCAAAATTTACTTTTTGGTTTCTTTGTGATCACAACAATTTTACCACAAAAGAAAATCTTTCAAGGATTAATTTAACTTTCTAGTCAAACTATATCATTTGCAATTGTCAATTATTTTATCCATCTTGAGCTAGATTAGTACTTCCTCAGAATTAAGAAAGATTTTTTCTTGTGATCAAATTGTAATGATCAACATGTTTAAAGAAGACAAGAAAAGTAGAGTTAGGGATCTATTGGCTGGGGTACAAGTTTATCACAAAAAAATCCTTCTCCTCTCTGAGCAAGTAAACATCGAAGTAAAAGCTCAATAACGTAATTAACAAGAAAATCTTTCTTAAATCTGAGGAAATAAAGCCCAATAACGTAATCAACAATTGAAAACATTTTTTTTTTAAACAAATGAGAAAGTGCAAGTATGACCAAGGCCCAGTCGAGTGAAATGTCTAGGCATGTGCTATGAAATAGTGCAAGTTTACGATGAACCTGAGTTTGAAGTTGTTTGCAGGAGATCGCAACATAAAGTAGTCCAGCCCACGGAGATCCATTCGAGTCCTTTGTGGTATAGGAAGAGAGTTTAAAATACATGTGAGTGCAGAGCTCGATTCAAAGCCTCTAGCAGTCCCCTAGCACGTTTACTATTCCTATATTGCTTAATTGCTGTAACCACAACATAAGCTGTTTTCCCAATTTGAACTTAAAACCCATTTATGACAATAATTAAAAATTATAAAGCTAAAGTTCTAAAGCCTAAAAGGTTGGTTATTAGGATTAAAAATCTAGTCTAACAAAACTGTTCCGTCGTTTAAATGCAGTTTCAACATGACCGTAGTAAATCAATGCACTATTTATTAGTGATTATTTTTACAAATTTGGCAGCTTTGCAAAATATGTCAAACAGCTGATGCTTTGCAAGGCTGCATGAAGCTGAAACGTTAAGTTTTCTATGTTTAAATATGTTTTAAGATTCACTAATTTAAACATTTACTAGTTTAAGTGTAAATTAAACCAAACTCGTAGATGAACTTGCACTGGTTTTTCTCTGGGATTGCAGAGAAAAATCTTGGCCAGTTTGTTCCTGGACAAGCCTTGTTTGCACTAAAGTTACTTAAAATAAATGTGAGTACAACAATATTGAATAAACAGGACTTTATATAAACTTGCTTTGGGTTTCTTTAACAGTGTTTTGTTGCAGTTTTTTTTTTTAATAAAATCTAAATGTGTCAGTAAGTCTACACTTGCTTCGCTCATTGTGACTCATCATGTTCCTTTTTCAGAGACTGAAACAAAATGACTAATCTTTTTTATGCTTTATGACTATATGGCAAAAACTAATGTTGCTTTTGAAAAGTGTTTTAATGATTGTAGGCTTCAATTCTTTCTTCGTCCTATTTGAAAAGTGTGGAATGACATTCACTTTTAGAAAATTTGCTGGCAGTAAACATTTGCAACTGCAGCTGTACAAGTATTTTAACCACAATCAAACAAATTTTTTTTTTGCCTAAACTATTGTTAAAGCATTGAATTTGGTGTTCTATAACTACTGCTTAGAACGTATTAATGTGTTCCTGTATATTATTCCTGCAAATAAAAAACTCCTCTTTGGAAAAATATCTGCCAAACTCTTAAGTATTCAATAAACTTATGGCAATATAGCATTCGAACGTATAATTATACTACTTATGATTGTGTCAAATTTCATTGCCATCCCTGCAAGTAGTTATCATCGCCCCTGATATCATTTTTTTCTATTAAATACATTTTTAAATTTAAAATTCTACCAAATTTCTGCGCCAATTGGTAGCTGAAATTAATTTATGATTTTTGTACATTAAACAGAGCTAACACCAAATCTAGGTTAAAGAAGCAAATCATAGTAATTTTAGTATTTCGAAATTTGAAATAAAAAATTCTCTGTTGAAATTATAACAAATTATATGGTTCAGTTAACAGCAAATATTGTAGAAATAAGCACATATCTGCAGATTTAAATACAAAAAAAAATAGAAGAAAATAAAAGTAATCTATACTACGCCAGCAACATTCCAATATGGTAGCATGCACTCACGCTTGGAAAGCCACCACAAGTAGGAGTAGCTATTTAAAGTAAAACACCAAGGATGTGTTTTTCCTTAAACAATTTTGCGTGCCAGGCATTAAAAATGAGACGACTATGACTAAGGATGATTTCCATTCCATCTTCTACTCATTTTTCTAGTATTTTTCGCGACTTTGTTGTATAAATTCTGCTACGTACTTGTGTTTATGGTAATAGCATGAATGCTAAATTCTGTCATTAATACACAGACGACATGTTTTGCGCCACGCGAATGCAAACGTACATGTGTTTGTATCTTATTCTCATTAATATTATGTACTTTAATGCTAATGACAAATTGAACAAAAAAATTACAGGGATTTTAAAATAAGTAAATTTCAAAATAAAGGAATTACATAAGAAATCTTTGCAGAAGTCAAAGGAAATAAGCAGGATAATAGGAGCAACAAAAATGTTTTTTTTTTTCCTAGAAATAATTTGTAATTAGAGTGATACAAAGCGAGATAAAGACATAAAATACACATTCGCAAAAAGAATCATTGAAAAATAGCAGATGTAATTTGTTTTTATTTTATGTATTTTTCAGACAATACTATTAAAAGAAAGTGCTAAAAAAAAAGTATTAATTTAAAAAAAAATTTGTACAAGGTATTTTGTAAATAAAAAAATTAAAAACAGGAATTTTTCATATGGTACTTTTTTTAAGAAAATCTACTGTCTTAAGAGATCCTTACTGCCAGTGTATCGTTGTAAAAAAACACAAAAAAAAAAAATTCACAAAAAAAATTTGTTTTGTTTTAAATTTGCTTACGCGAACGTCCGAGAGGTTCGATATCGATAAAGTGGCAGTTTTGAAAAAGATGATTTTTCCAAGAGGTGCCCTTTTTCAAACAGATAGTTTTCTCAAAGAGCTACTTTTTTCCAGCAGGTACTTTTGTCAAACAGACACTTTTTAACAGGTACTTTATTAACCGGTACTTTTTTCAAGCAGTCACTTTTTCAACGATGCCTTTTAAGAAGTAAATTTTTATTCACAACTTATGCTTCTTTAAAATTTACTGTTTTTAAGAAGGTAATTTTTGAAAATTACTTTTTTAGAAAATACTTTTTGGAAACGATTTCTCAAAAAGGTACTTTTTTCAACGATACTTAGTTTTAAATACTACTTTCTATAAAAAGGCACTTTCTCCAGTGAAGCATATTTTTTGATTTTTCTATTTGAAAATGGTAATTTTTCCTCAACATTTACTTTTTTAAAAGGTATTTTTTTTTAAAAGAAATTATTTTTGTAAAGCTATTTTCTTAAATTACCATTTTACATATACTTTTTAAGGATACCTTTTTAAAAATAAAATTTTTTTTAAAAAGATACTGTTTTTTTTTAAATATTTATACATTTTGAACAGATGTTTTTGAAAGGGTATTTTAAAAAAGGTACTTTTTGTGAGAAAGTATTTTTTGGAAAATCGTTTTTTCAATATCAGTTTGGTTATAAGTCCCTTCGTTTAAAAGGCCTTTTTTCTAAAGTATTTGTACATGGGTACTTTTTTGAAAGCGCATTTTTTAGAGAGTACATTTTGATTCTTGAAGGCAGTTTTTTTTAAAGGTAAGTTTTTCAAGAGGTACTTTTTTTAAAAAATGTTTTCAAATAGTATTTTTTAAAACGTACTTTTTCAAAAGTTTTTATTTTTAAAAGATAATTTTTTTAAAAGGTAATTTTTTTAAAACCCACTTTCTGGAAAGATACTTTTTAAAGTACTTTCTTGAAGGTATTTTTATTAAGTTTCCTCTTCTGAAAAGATACTTTTTCAATGGGTACTTGTCTTAAACGCACTATTTTTATGAGATACTTTTTTTAGAACAGGTTACAATTTTAAAAAATAGGAATTTTCAAAAATTACTTTTTATAAAAGGTGCTCTCTTATTAAAAAATTTATGTGTTTTGAAAAGATAATCTTTTCTTAAGAAGAACACATTTTTTAGTATATATATTTTTGTTGAAAATCTACTCTTGTTTGGAAAGGCGCCATCTTAAGAAAGGGACTTTTTAAAAAATAGTAACTTTTTTAAGAAGGTGGTTTTCTTAAGAGAGTGTTTTTTTTTAACTATAATTTTTTTTATACAAAAAGTACTTTGTTATAATTCAAAAGAAAAAAAACACTATTTAAATAAAGATCCTTTTTTTTTGATGAATACAGTTCTTCTTCCTAAAAATATTTTTTTAATTAGGTTCTTTTCTTAAAATTATTTTTTTAATAAATTGTATCGAGTTCTAAATTTTACCATATCCTTTTAAAATAATTCATAAAGTTTTAGCAGCATAATATTGAAGTATTATTTTTTTCCTTTGCTTTCAGCATTTTTCGCCACCATGTGTTGTTTGATAAAAATTTTATAATTTATATATTTGGAAATATTTTTAAACTACATAAACCAGATAATTGCTGTAAAATTTCAATTTATCTTATTGTACTTACATATTTTCGTTTTTTAAACAATATTTACATTTTAAAACTAATAGTATTGACAATTGAAACGCAAACATTTCAGTTGAAAACGAAAATAGCTAAAAAAAAAGTGGTGGCGAAAAATACAAAACAGAGGAAGAAAAAAAAAATTCTATAAAATTTATATTAAAGTAAAAGTAGAAAAAAACGCGAGTATTTTGAGATAAATATTTTACATCAAAAATATACGTTTAGTCATACTTGTGTACGCAAATCTAAATATAAATGCATACGTCGACAAGGCGGGTAATGTATGGCTAAAAAACGGAAAAAAAAATTCTATTCTATTTTATTTTTCTCTCATGTTTAAATAAATATTTGCTGTTGCAAAATATTTGTAAATCTAAAATTTTACTTTAATTAAATAAGTTTTCAGTGAATAAATGACCCAGATCCGGCATTTTCGGTGAAACTAAAGAGAATTATATTGCAGGAGTTTACTTCAAAAAAAAAGTGTGTAAACTTATTGAAAAAATTCAAATATATTTTTGACCAATTCTAGTTGGCTTGCTGCCTTAACCTCATTTAAACGACGATTTATGGCTGGTCATTGTTTTTGTTTTTGGTTTATTTGGTTTTTTTAATAAAGTAAATGACCTTCCTAAATTATAGCAAATGCTTGTGCGCTTTCATAAGTATCAATAATGAAAACAAATGAGCTCAGCTCCTTGAACGGTGGCCTTCAAATCAAAAGTGGTCACAAAAGCTTGCAATAAAGAGTACAAGTAGTGGAGTAATTTTTAATTTTTTTTGTTTGAGGACTCAGTAGGGATTCAATACATTTGTTGAAGCAGAAATTGGCTTGATTTATTAGAATTATATATTCTTTTCCAATTAAAACTTTGACTAAAGGGTATTGTCACACTTAAGCTTTTGTTTGTCCCATATTGCGCAATAAAAACGGCACCACAACTTTCTGGTCTTCCATTATTTTAGGCAAATATTGTCATATAAAGAACTAAAAATTAAAATACCATACATACAACAAAAAGTAAGTGAAAAGAACGTAAAAACATAAATTTCGCAACAGCATACCTAGCAGAGTTTTTGTGGTATCAAATAATTGTTTGCTGTAAATTTTTTGATAAAAGAAAAATAACTTAGTTTAACTTTATAACCCAACAATATAGTTACAATATGATTTACAATTGTTACTTCCTTAAAATTAAAAAAAAAGATTATTTGTGATGAAATTGTAGTGCTCAACATTTTGAAAGAAGACGAGACAGGTTGAAGACTTATTGGCTGGGGTCCATGAAATGGTTGTTTCACGACCACCATGACGCTCATGAACGTATGGTGAAATTTACGTTTACGTTTTTCCCTACTGTTTCTTTTCATTGGTGTTAGTTGATGTATTCACATGTATGCATATGCCTTTTTAGCTATTCGTATCTTAAAGCTTAACCAAAACAAAGGCGAGCAAGAAAGTAGTGGTTCTGTTATTTAGTAGCTAATAATTGATAGTCACAATGTACCCTAAATCCGCAAATATGTTCTGCACAATTGGTATGCGATAGTAGTATGACACCGCAAAGTCCTTTTTAAAATTTTATTGCATTCTTTGAAATTACCTATATGCCGTTAATCTAAATTTTCAGCTTTCAATTTTTTTCAGAAAAACTATGCAAACATTTTTGTGTAATTTTTGTGTTTCCTTCAAAATTATGAGTAACTTTTTTATAATAAAACTTTAGCTTAGACCACAACCTTGATTAGAATACTTTGATAATTGGCGGAATGTCATGGTGAGGCTAAATTCAAATATTTTTTCTCATCCTTGCGAGGAATGCTGTTGTCCCTGCATGTCCTTTTTTTTGTATTTGGTAATACAAAATAGACTTAATTGTGGTATTGTTTGTTATTTTATGCCAAAAAATGAATTCTTACGTGTATAGAACATAATTTGTATATTTTTTTTTGCCTTCAAGTATAATATCGTTTTTATAGTCTAAACAATGAGAGAAGGTTTTATTCTGTAGGTTTAAACATGGCACCAGTTTTGGCACCATTTTTTGTGGTTCAGCTTTAACTTAAAGGATATAAAAATAAATCTGTGCATGTATATCTGCAGGTCTGGTTAAATTTACATTTAAACTAGTAAATCCTTAAATCAGTGAACCACATTTATACGAAGAACATTTTAAGTTTAAGCTTCAGTCATCAAACCGTGCATAACATCAGCTGTTTGATGTTTTTTGCAAAGCTGCCAAACTTTTACTTTCAAAAAAATCTAAACTTACTGATTCACTGATTAACTGCAGTCAATCTTAAACTTCCTTTAAATAATGGAAGTAGTTTTGTTAAACTGCAAATATACCCCCGATTGATTTCCAAATGTTAAAAAAAATATTGCTGTTATTTAAGCCAACTGTTGTTTATTTTCGTTAGAGAAATAAATTTTACGCGGCAATTAAAAAAGCAAAAAAAAAGAAAAGAAACAAAGCGATAAAATTAAAATTTTTAATATTAAACAGTTTCAAAATGTTTGCCAGTAAAAGAGAAATCGATTTCTAAACACATGCACATGTACTTTGCATGTGTAACCGTTTGTTCGAAAACGTGCAATTTCCTGTTTTATTTGTTATAAATTTTGCATTAAATGTTTTTTTTTTGTTTAATATACTATATGTTTCAGCAATTATTATTTTTGATACTTATTTATTTTTTCTTTTGGCTAAGTAAGTGACACATTTTGCTTTTTCAAAAACAAAAAATATTTATTTTTACGAAAGCAAAATTCATGTGAGCTCATTTAGATACTGTTTAATATTTGCATCAGTGGGGGTGTGTGTGTGTGTGTAGCAAGGCTACACTGGCGTTTGAAAAGATGAGTGTTCTTCTTCCAAGACACTAGTGCAATGAAATCACTTGCAATGCATATTAATTAGATGCCCCCTTTTCCAACTAGATTCCTTATTAAGACTCCCAAATTTTGGCATAAAATGCGATTTTCATGATTTTGCTTTAAGCCTGCAAGATATAACAGAAAGATTCTTAAAACCTTAGCCTTTGAACATTATTTCTGATATGTTATCGCATGAAAAACGCTCACCTTCCAACACCAGTGTGCCCCGGCCTTGTATATTTTTGTTTGTTTTAGTTTAAAAACTGTTTAGTTATGTTTTTTTCTTTTAATATTTTGCGTGGCTGTTTTCTTTAAATATTTTTTTTCTTCTTAAATTAAACACAAATGAGAAAAAAGCAGCAATTTCATTGAGACATTTTATTAACATGAGTTCACCAAAAAATGTTAGAAATATAAAAGAAAGACAAATACACAGAATTTAAGAAATTTTGAAATAATCACTGCCTTATTCATAAAAAAAATTACTTAAGGCTTACAAAGCTGTTATTTAATTAATTAGTATGGACAAATTATTAAACAAAGGTTAAAATTAATTCCTTTTATGGTATCCAACCAAAATGGGCCTACAAGGTCCTTAGTTTATCTTTTCATTTAAAAGAAAATTACCTAAAATATTTTTTATGATTAAGAGCCTTGATTTTCCAATTCAATCTCAATATTTAAGTGAAAGCAGAAAAAAGAATGTGGCGTCAATATAACTATAAATAAAATTCCTAAATAAACAAAATTATTTCTTTGCCATATTATATTTCACAGTTACTCATAAAAAGTCGTCTCACTTAAGTCACTCTTAATTGAGATGAATGACTTGCAAACTCACTTGCTTTAAGAGCAAGAGAGTTAAGTAATATAACAAACTATTCGGTTCAGTTAAATCTGTGTTGAAGAATGGGTTCATAGAGCTCTTTTGACTCTTTCGAATAACGAAACCATGTTAATCAATGCAAGAATTCTATGGGGGGATCCAGATAAGGAAAAAACGGGGCAACTGCTAAGAGTTAGCAAGCCCGAATTAAGTAAAATAATGGGAGCTATGACAGGTTACACTCAACTGCTGGTACAGGAGGAGAGCATGTGGGAAGAAGAGCGGAACATTTGGGTACTATTTATGGAAGTGCCCCGCCTTGTCACAAATACGGTGCAGATATCTTGGGAGGGATATAACCCACGGGCATTTGCTGGAAGAAATTAAGGAGCCTTATGAATGATTCGGTGTTCCTATAGAATTATGAGTCAAACTGCTTGTGGCTAAATGCACGGAGTGCGCCGCAAGACACGGGCAAACATACCCCTCACATCCAGCTAACCAAACCTAAGTCACTCTTAGAAAAGCCAATTACTTTAAAAAGTGCCTTAATGCTTTATAACTTGTCAGTCTATGAAACAAGAGCAGAGGCAGGTGGAATGTTTAAGCATTGCTACTTAACAGAGAATATTTACCATGAAGTAGAGCTCGTGGGCTAGTATATTTTAGCGGGCTAAATGAAACCGAATAACTCCGATTCCAGACAATAGAATAACATTCTAAAATGCTTCAAACCAAGGAAATATATCAAGATTTAAGGGTGTAACGATCTTTAAAATCTTTAGAATATCTGCTAATAAAATGAAGAGTACTATAAACTCTAGAGACAACACAATCTATTTCTCTAGAAAATCTTAATTTTGAATCGAAAATCATTCAATTAAGCTGCATGCTTGAGCAGGAGGCCACTAATGGAATAATGAAAATTAACTGGACTTATAATATGAGAATACGAGACTCTACAACATTTGGATATATATTTGTATAATTTTCAAAACACTAGCATGGCATCTTGTCCAGATCTTCGTGTAACTTTTTGCAGTCAACAATTTTACATCGTCGGCGAATAAAATGTTTTCAAAAAAATTTAAAACTTAGTGAGAAATCGTATGTTTCTTGAATGATGGAAAATGAAGAGAAAAATTTGAGGCCTGTCTGCCACTGCATGACACAATGTCACGAGTTGTTAAAACTAAACTAGTTGTTGTTGCTGACCCATAAGCCATAAAATCATGTTGATGCTGGCAAATAATATCTCAGTTTAAAATTTAAGCTTCAGGATTATAGCTGCCTATTCTTATGTCCCATAATCTATCGAATAAAAATAAAATTTCGACATCTATAGAAATAGTTCTTTACAGTAAAAAGGAAATGGTTTCTTACAAAATCTTTAACAATTATCATCACAACTCAAAGTGATAAAGACAAGACAATTTTATATGTTCTGAGTTTGAAGCTTTTGTTCATTTGCAATGTGTTCAATATATAAAATGGTAAATAGACTGCAGATTATTATAGTGCGCTCTAGAGTCTACAAGAAAATCAGTTCCTAAAAATATATTTACTTTATTTAATTTTGTATTGCGTTGCTATTTAATTTTTCCAAAAAAAAAAAAATAATTAAAAGAAATGCTCTATTTAGATGAGTATCCCTGAATGATTCACTTATGGTTGTGAATGTTTAAGCAACTGAAAATTTCTTACAACAACACATACGTTAATTTGTAATTAACAGCACATAAAAACAGTAATTTTTCATGAATCTTCAAGGTGAATGATTCGTTTTATTTATAGTAAAAAACAAAAACTGCGTGGTGTCCAGACGTAAACATTTGTTTTTAATTTTCAACGTTTTCTTTGAACACTTCCTAATTTCTTTTCATATGTATGAACATTTCACAATTGGGCATCCTGCTTATAATATTTCTTTTATATATGTATGTATGTACATATTTTCTCTATTTAAATTAAATGTTTTTGAAATAAATTTTAAGAATCTTTTTACTGTTTTATTTCAAACTTTTTAGTTTAATGACTAAAATTAATTTCAAGTTATATGAAATTTTGTATCTGAATAAAATTTCGTACAAAAAGTTAATCTTAAAAAATTTAGCTCGTGATATTGTCTTAGTGAACTCTAAGTATTACAAACTGTATGTATTCGCAGCTCAAGTGATTACTTAAATGAACGTTGGTAATAAAAGCCGTAATAAATAGTATAACTTTATCTAAAGCACTACTAGCAGTTTCGAGGCCGATATGCTGCTCATTTTGGTCACAATTAAAAGCAGAAAGCAATAAATTTATGACCAAAATGGGGCATTGATGAGAAATGCAGCGGCTTTGTAACAGCTAGTTGTTCCTCCGACAAAGTTATATTATTTATTATTGATTTTATTACTAACGTTGATTATAGTGACCATTTTAACTAGAAACCTGTCTACAAACACATACAGTTTTTAATATGTACTACTTTCAGCTCACTAAAACAATATCGCTAGCTAATTGTTCCCCAGCTAAAATTGTTATTTTAATTTTTACAGCAAACAACTTAGCATACAACAATGCTAAATAAAATAGCATCATTACAATTTATATGGAAGCAATGTATACATATCCCAAGGAAATATCTAATTGAGGTAATTTGGTCTCAAGCTGGAGAACGTTAAAAATAATCACTATCGAGAATTCAGCTTGAGCCTGGCTACTATTAATAGGTAAAGTGGAACTGTTTTGCTGGGGTTTTTTTTAAATATTTTTAGCTTTTCATCTCTTGATAGTTATTTACACCATATTAAAACACAAGCCATCATTTTTCATAATGTTTTCTGTCTGTTTCTCTGCCTTTCTGTTTGTTGGCTCTGATTTCTGAAATTCCAAAGCCGATTTCGTTAGGATTTTGTTTATAGCTTTATTGTACTTTTCACAAACAAAGATTTTTTTTTTGATTCCCGCAGCTGATTAGTGAACGTATAAAAAATCATGTTTTCCTCAAAAAGTATTATTTGAGAGGTATTCATTATCGATTGTGGGCAATAATTTAGAAAATTAAACTTGGAAAATAAATTGAAGTGACTTTCTGTGATTTGAATATATTTTTGATTTCTCATCTCTTCATAGTTATTTACATGATAAGCCGCTGCTTTTTAAATTTTTCTGCTTGTTGTCTATTAGTAGGGTTATTTTGATAGGTTTTTATGTGTTATATTGTAGAAGGCTTTTTTTTTTGATTGCTGAAATAATAAACGTTTTAAAAAATTATGTTTCCCCAAAAAAAATATTATTTGAGAGAAATTTTGTGTTTCTTGAATTAAACATTTTCCTTACGATCAGAATGAAGTAATTAATGTAATGTTTTTAATTGTGTAAAATAATTCATATAAAATTTTCTGTTTGTTTTTTTTTTTAATTTATTTGAGTAGATATTAAAAATCTGTTGCCCCCACATTTTTCTGATAACACTATATCTTTTATTTATTTCTTTTCTTTCTTGGCATTAATAAAACACATTTGCCTTAGAATCTAGAACACATTTTAGCAGCTGTAATAAAATTTTAATTTTTCTTGAATTTTAAAATTACTTTTATTACTCTTATTTATAAACTAACTCATGCTTACTTCGTTTATTTTTGGCAAAATTTTTTTTTTAATTTATGAGATTTTTTATTTTTAAAAATATTTCCTGGTTGTCATTATACATTTTTTAATAGCATATTATTTATATTTTATGTACTTCACATAATTTTTTTTAGCTTATTTTGAACTTTTTTTTATAATTTTTTTATTTTGGTTTAAATTTTTGCTCGCTTCGTTTAAACGTTTCGTTAAATATTTATTTTTAAATTTCAACTAAATATATGTACATATGTATATTTATTTCTTTGGTTGTTTGAAATAAGACGCCGCTATAGAAAAATTAATTGCAATAGAAACAAACAAAAAATTAACGTTCTAAAAATCGCACACTTTGAACGTTTAACACACACGTACGTAACCAGCGCGCATTAATTTTACAACAATTCGGCACAACGTTCGAAATGAAACTGAAATTTGGTGTGCAAGTATGTGATAATAATTTTGTTCAAAACCATACAACATCAACGGGGAGACATTTGGCCAAAACGTATACACACGGCCAACAAGAAACAACAGTCAACATCATCAACAACATTTGCTTACACGAAAAAATAAAAACACAGAAAAAAATATATGTAGATACACAGATGGCTAAGAATACAAGAACCTACAAAAAGGAAGTGTAAAAAAATTAAGTAAACTGGCTAGCACGCACACAAACATACACACACACACTCATACATTTCCACATTTTCATAAACAATACCCAACCAACAATACAAAATACACGTTAAAGCTACAAATTCCAGTAGTAGAAGTAGAAGAAGAAGAAAAACATCGTAAAAAGAGACTCACTACAACAAAGCAAGTGTTTTAATTTAATGGGGGTGTAAATGCCTCCAGTACTCACTAAAATAAGTTTAATCGTGCTCACACAAACACGGCAACATCATTATCAACATTTCGGAAGCATCATCATATTGACAACAAGTCCAGTGTATTTTGTTTAATGCATTTTGTGTCTTTTCGCATAGAGGCCAAGTTAACAATAAACATGATGAATGTACATAGTATTTTTTCACATAAGAAAAGCCCACCCTTAAAACTGATAGTGAAAGAACTCAGCTGTTCTGTTGCTTATTTTAAAAATATAAAAAAAAACAACGCTCACAAATGTTACTTATTCCTGTCCAAATACTTAAAACCTGTTTTTCGTTTATTTAAAAAAAAAAACTGAAACACTTGCTAAGAAAAAATAAACACACACACTCATTATCTCATTAATGATCACAACTTTGTTTATGGTAACAATGAAATGTTTATTAGCGACTTGTTGTTCAAAGCGCTTGGCAACATTTAAATAGCAACATGTTTATAATACTTAGCTTTCATGTCCCTTCATTTGTTGTATGTTTATTATGAAAATGTTTATATTATTTGTTTATACATAAAGTTTTTTTTTTAAAGAGTTATAGTCATTGTAATGTGAAAATAATCAAAAGAAAACAGAGTATAAAATACAAAACGGGAGCAAAAAGTTCGCCTACTAAATTAATTGCCAAATTGTTTATTATAGCCAGACGTGCTAAAAACATACACACTTTAGTCTTAATGACCTGATTTTTTGTTTTAAAACGGGTGCTATATATTTAGATTTATTAAAAATTTATCATAAGATAAATGGTGTGAAAATCAATAGACTTGTAATTTAGTAAACAAAGTAAATATTTTTTGAATAAGATCTTTAATGCTGACTCTCATTGCGATTTAAAGTTTATGCGAGTGTCGTATGAATAAAACGATTATAAAAATATTCTTTTAGTTTTCGTTTCAGCTCGTTTTTAAAGCTTTATACTCCCAAAGATCCTCCAGTACTGTCCGTCGGTCACAGTCACAGTGCCTTTTTACCTTTCCGGAAAACTGGAGAACTAAAGTTTTCATGGAATGTGAAATCGCCTGGTCGAAAACTGTAGAATGTATCCGTATAAGGAGCTACATACTGATAGTCGGCTGTAGCTTTCCAAACAGGTAACGTAAGACATTTAAATTTTCACAAACTAACGCAAAGCACTTGTGAAATAATAAGTCCTTAGTAAACTTGAAATATTCTCTATCAAGACAGCAGACAATTTCGCACTTAAAATACTCTTTAAAAATATGGCAAATAATTTTAAAATTTACAGTTTATTTTTTCTATGCAATCATATTTAATTATAAATTCTTCCGCCAAAGTCACTTTCAATGGAAACTTGTACATTAATGTAAATTTCACCTGTTCGCCTGTATCTTGTATACCATACATATCTTTATAATTTTCATTTTGTCTTAACATATTGTTTGTTTATTTGTTTGTTTGCTTTTCTTTCAATTCGTTTAGAATTTCTAGTAGTTTCAACATTATTGAACAATTCTGTGTAAAAGAAAATGACGTAAAGTTTGTTTTGTTGGCGCTGGCATAATTTTTTCGTTTTTATTACGTGGGGATTTAAATATTCTGTTTTCTACTTTTTTGCACAAATTTTGTCTAAGTAAATAAAAGAAATATGTTGAAATGGTAATACACTAAGGTGAGGTCATTTTTTGAATTACCAGCAATTATTCAGTTGATATGATAAATTAAGGAAAAAATTTAAGATTAAAGAAATATGAATGTGTATATAAATACATGTTTGCTCATTGCAAAAATGATTGAGAACTGAAACATCAAATTAGTTGCTTATACACTTTGTACTTTTGGAGAAAAAACAAAAGAAAAACCATGGGCGGGGTGACCATGTGTTCAAGGTGTTATCGTTAATATATTTGTAATTGTGTTGTAGCTGACTATATACGTATACACGACTTATACCTTCACAAAGGAGCTAACGGGATGACTGGCAACAAAACTCTTGAAAAGAGTTTAAAAATAAACCAGCTTGTTACAACCCATCAATCAAGTTGTTCAATTGAGTCATAAAACACTTGGCGGCTAAAAGCCTAATACAAAAAATTACGATGACGAAAAAACTGCTCCCCAGCCACAGCTGCTTTACGGCAGTTTAATAATTTCAATTGAAATATTCAAACATGGCGAAAAGAATGACGAAAAATTTTGAAACATTTGCAAGCAAAAACCCATATTTTTTATAGCATGTAATTAAAACTAATTGTTATTACAAATGATAATTTTTGTATTAACTATTTCGTTAGGCAAATTCATGTAATAGTAAAATTTTATTATTTTCCTATATAGATTAAAATCTTTTGACCGCACTTCACACTATGGAATATTCATCATCATTCACAAAAAGGCTTTCTAGTTATCAATTCTATTTAGCGTTTCTAGCCAAAAAAAAAAGCTTGATTTTTTCACCGCAATTCTTATTTATTGATGACTAATTATCCATTTTCAAGTTCAATGGAAAGCATGTGGCGAAAGAAATTAAATGAAAATTGTACTAAAAAGAAAAATATTTACATTCATAATGTCAGGCGAAGAATGGCTGCACAAGTGTCATAAGTCAAAAAATATATACATTTAAGCTGTTTTCAACAGAAAACCTCCAGCCAGAGAAATGAAATGTTTATTAGGAAATATGTTCTACTCAAAGTTCTTTTTTTTTAGAAAATTTGTGTACTAGAAATATTCAGCTCGTGCTACAACCGCTACAAAATTGTTTAGTACTAAAAAGTAGATACTGAAAGCAAAATATTTTCATCATTTAATGTTTAGTACAAACATTTGTCCAACCGTTTAACTACGAAATATTCTATAGAATTCAACATTTTTAGTATAAACAATTTTAAGAAACAAATTTTAGCACAGAAAATTTAAAATGAAACTAAAGTAAAAAACTAAGTATATAGTATAAGTAACTAAGTATATAGTAATCTTTTTGTTTTAAGTTATTGTGCGTACGATTTTTTTCTGCAGAAAAATATTAATGTAGGCCTAAGTTGACTGATATTTATCGATTTTTTTTTTCTTCTTTCTTGTTCAGCTGTCTAGGTATGTGACGCCGACATTTGATTGATGCTACTCAACTCGCCAATAGAATAATACTTTTTTTCGTAAATAATATTAACACAGAAAATGGATGAGATATATGGTTTTAACAGGAAGTATGCTAGCGCTAAACATTTATCGTTTTAACTCAATTACATACACTAGAGTTCATGAAAAACCTTTAATACAAAGTTTTTGAAACATAAGAGATTTAATACAGAAAATGTCTCCTACTAAAAGAAGCTAGTGGAAAACTTCAATTAAAATCTTTATTTTGCCAACAAGAAGAGTTTTAAAACAAAATATTTTTTGATTGAAAAAATTCAAGAAAAAAGATGTAGTAGTCCCGTTGATGATATTTAAAAAAAATTTTGATACATAACATTATATTTAATTATTATATTTTAACTATTTTCCACTTGTGTCACTCTTGTAGTAAATTAAATATTTCTACTTTTAACAAAACAAGGCAGCAAACATAAAAAATCAGAACAAAATGAAAACATTCAAAGAAAATTATTGCCCCTTTGCTTGGCTTTTAAAATATACATAAAATTAAAAAAAAAAACGTTTACGTGTACATATACTCTTAAGTAGTTGGCCAGGGTTGACATTCTTAAAACCCTATAACAGATAAAACATGGAAAAAGCATGACCCAGAATATTTTTTTTACTAAAAACAAATAGCTACAAAAAATGTTATTTGTGAAGGTACGAACGTTTTTTTTTCACTCAATGATAATATTTTGAATGTGGAAAAATCAAGCAGTATGTATTGAGAAAAATTTATACAAATAAAATAACGAAGTAGATTTGTTATTCTTAAAATTTCAGAAAACTTATTCTTTGTTGCAAACTTTTTTCACAATTAGCTAAAAGAGATTGTAGACTGCAGACTTTGCAGAAATATTCTTAAGCATGAAGATTAACGCATTGGTATATTTCAGAGACAACTATCACCATATTAGGATACTCATATTACTAGAACTTAGAGGATATAGGAGAAGGATGAGGAATGGCTCCTGCTTCTCTGTTTAGCTTTTTGTATAGTTCTAACGATTCAGTTTATTTAAAAGTTATATGCTCTCTGCTGCAATTTTTAATGTTTTTGCAAAGAACAAAGCAGAATCAAGCAGCTGTATTTTCCCAATGTAATGAAGACAGCGCACTGTATTTACTCGCCAAACACTTCCAAGGGTAATTTACGGGACTTCGAACACCGATTTATATAAATGAAAATGTCATAAGTATATACTTTGCTGTAAAACTATTTTGCAAGCAATTTTTGACAAAATAAATATTCAATTTTATCGATCCTACATTCCTAGTTAACGTAGTGTACCAAAATTTAATAACGAAAACCATGTGCACTCATAAACGTATTTATAATAAACATTTAACCAAAAAAAAAAAAAAAAAATCGTTTTAAGCAAATATTTAGAGAAAATGCATATTTATGGCCCAAATTTGTAAGTAAAAAATACAATTATAAAATTGCAAAGACGTGCTTATATACATATGCATGTACATATTTATACTTATATGTATGTATATGAATTTGAATCGAAAGACAAATGTAGAAATAAATATTCCATTCAGTTCAAAAACAAATTTAAAAGCAACAATTTTTTATGTATAAGAAATCGAGAATGATTTCATGTTCATGGTTTATTTAAAGCATTTTTAATTAAAACAAAAACAAAACAAAAACTAAGAAAGAAACTTTTTAGTTTGGAAAAGCGAAATTTTGCTAAAGTTCTAAAATAATTTTCAAAATCTTTTCACAACATGCATACACACGCACACACATGCAAAATAAATGGCAAAAGACCGCAAAGCGACACTTGCTGGCCCAGTGCCAACCAGCAATAGATGAGATCTACAACTTTTACCAAAATACATGTGTCCACAAAAAAAAAACCAAAATACATAAACATACATTTATATAAATACATGAAAAACATACCAAATCTTTAAGAACCGAAATGAATACAGAGATATAAGACAATAAAAATCGCTCAATTAGCGGGAATGTATCGCATACCCAGCATAAAAGTGACTCAAATCAAAATTTTCATTTTTGAAATATCGAAAAGAGCTGTTTTCACACAAATATAAAAAATATAAAATTTTTAGCGAAAACTCCACGCAGATTATGATCTAAAAGTTTTTTGATATACATATTTGTATTTTTATTTTTTATTGGCCAATTCCTGATGTTGGTTACTGTAGTCCTTTACTGGTTCAAGCTATAAAGTCTTTTATAATTAAAGCAAAGTCCTAATTATTTTTGAACCTGAAGTCTCGTCCATTTTATATCAACTTTTTCCAGGATTTTATAATTTTCGTGAATATTACTTAAAACATTATAAAAACAGGTTGACATTTTTGTCTTAATACGTGCACACCTTGGATATAATATTACAGTTTTTTTGTCTTAATTTTTATAAACAAGTGTTTGTGCAAACACGCCCAAAAATTAAAATGTTTGAGTTGAGACACTTTTGAATTGGGTGTGCGATATAGAGTACGTTCTAATTATATAAAAATATATTGAGTAAGTATGTCTGTATATACAATGTCTACATTAATGAGAAACAAATCCATCAACATTTCAAGAATTCTTTGTGTAAAACATTTTTATCAAATGTATACGTTATAAATATACATTGTTGCTGTGCTTCTTGTCACAATATGCCACATTGCGTATTGCTGAAATATGTTGCTTCAATATACCTTCATTTGTTTACGTTTTAAAATGTTTCATGTTACTTTACTATTTTGTATCATTGCATTAATGCGCATGTTTGAGCAGAGAGTGCATAAAGAGAACAGGGAAATGAATTTTGAGAAAAGAGTTCTCAGGTGAGTAATTAACCTTTAAATGTAACAAAGTAAATTGAATTATTTAAGGTAATAATAGTTGATGGCACTAAGGCCCATTATTATTACTTGGCGTTACATAAAAGTAGGATTTCATGGGCCTCATTCAGCAATTTTAGGTTTTTAGTTATTCAACAATCCACTCCCATGTTTAAAGTTTCCAATTATAAAGTATCGTTGCGAAATGCGGCCAACAAAATCATACCTTTAGCTGGCGATAAGTTGTAATAATGAGCATAAATGATAAATTTACTGCTCGTTCTTTCAAATGTAGACGAAGTTGTTTTTTGCATACTTGTAATACAAAACCTCAATAAAAATTAAAAGGTTGTCATTGTTTTCTGTTCAAAATATGCGCACGAAAAGTTCATTCGCACTTGGAGGAACAGGCAGTAATGTTTAAAATGAGAAGCTGCAATAAAAATTATGTACATTATATTTAGTTAAAACTTTTTATTTCATCACCAAGAATTGGGTATTAAAAAAATTGTTTAACATTTGAAAACAAAATTTAATCTCATCACTTATTATTTAATCTCATCACTTATTTTTAGTTTTTATTATTATTAGTTTGTGGTATCGTATTTAACATTGGCAGCCCAAGGCATCCCCATTCACACGAACACTGTTTCCCTACTCAAAGTACGGTGAAAGTGAGAAATATGAATTTGTTCATCTTGCACGGATTAACTCGCACTTGGTGTCTTCGTGCCAGTTTAGCCAACTATGGAAACAATCAGCTGTCTCAAACAGTAAACAATAACAGAAGTATTTTGAAATTTTTCAATTAATATTTCATAAACATTTCTTTGCAGCGACTTTCAAATCTAAATGCATCCAAATTTTTGCTTTAATTTTCATTGTTTTTCGATAGAAATGTGGCTTGTAGTGTTCCTAAAATATTGTACATTTTTCTATTGTTGGCAGATATCTTTGATTGTACTGTTTGACGACTGAAGCTTGAACGCTAAATTTTGTTTGTTTAAATGTGGTTTAAGTATTAACCGACTTAATAGTTTACTAGTTCAAATATAAATTGAACAACAAGCGAGGATAAACTTGCACCGACAACTTTTTTGCATCCGACAATGTTACAGAATGAATAAAATGTGTGGTATTATTTCGGAAAAAACTACAGTGTCTTGCATTAATTTTAACTTTACAGTCGATCTATAAAATATACAATTTTTAAAAAATTTATCGGGTGTATTGCAGGACAGTTACCATTTTTTTAGAAACTTAATGGAAAAGTCGGTTTATAAATGAAAATTAATTTAGTATATGCTGCTATGATTTATTGAAATTTTTTACTTTACTTCTTAAAACATCTTTAGATATTATCTTTCTTTTTCAGCCATCTCTTTGGGTCTACTCAACTCCAGTACACATTCGCTGCTTAGTCGGTGTCCCTAAAAAGATTAAAAATCCTTCCAAAAACGTTTAATAGAAAAAACTCAATTATTTTCCTTGCTTATTATTTTCTTTTTCAACCACTTGCACCTGTTGTTCCGAACTGTTGCTGCTTGATTCCTTGGTAATTCCAAAATAATCTGTAACTAATGCAACAAATTGGTTCTTAAGCCTTCAAATTACGAAAAAAAGAAGTGTCATGTAATGCTAACTGTCAAGTATGTACATACATATATACAATCTTAGAAGCAGAGACTCCTCTTGGAAAAACAGACTAAAGCGATTGCGAATACACACACACACGCACTAAAAAGAATGTTAATGCAAAACGAAAACAAACCTCTGACTGACTTACTTATGTTGCATGCACGATTAAACTAGGACAAAAAAGAGGAAAGAATTAGAAAAAAAGGACAACGCCAGCAGTAACTGAACGATATATGTATGTACATGCATACAATGTTATTGTTTAAAAACCAACAACAAATTTTAACAGCAAAACAAAAAGAGCAATAAAAAAAAATTCTTTAAGAGCACTGTCTGAAAAAAAACATTTTCTTGTAAAGTGCGGCAACAACATATAAGTAAGGTTACATGTGCAACATTATAAGGCATATATAATGTTCTTATTGTCAGTGAAGAACAGCTGTTTAGTCTGCTGTCCATGTGAGCAAGAGTTTTTATGATAGACCTGTGTTTCTCTATGCATTTGCATTTCTTAAACAAAATTTGCATACACCATCAAGTTAAAAGTAGTTGTTTAGAAACTTACTGAAGATAGATGACAATTTTCAAAACAAAATATAGGTTTGTTCTTATTTTTGTTGTTGAAAAAACTACAACATTATTGCCCTAAAGAAGCTATTCGAGGGAGAGCGAAATATCAGCAAATAAAACTGATAAATAAAGCAGACCTAAAGCTCGAAAAAATAAAGCAATATGTATAATAACTTATTTTGTTAATTATTTCATTAGACCTCAATTCAATTTTTTTTCCTCAGAATCGAGAAAAATGTTTTTTGGTGGTAAAATTGTAGTGATTAACATTTTCAAAGAAGACTTATTGGCTGGGGTACATACTATGACAGTTTCTCATTCACTTTGGTTTAAGAAATTCAGAAACCCTAAGCGTATCTATCCTATTACTGAGACTTTGCTGTCCGTTCGTTTGTCCATCAATTGATTCATTCTCCCAAAGAGTAAGAGCGTGAGAGTTGAAATTTTCACAGAACATGTGGTTAAAAGGCCGCTGCAACCGAAAATACAAAAAGTTAAAAACTAAAAGGGGTGACCATACAAGAAACTGTGAAAATTAACTATAACGTTTGGATCATAAGAGAAAAAAAAAAAAGAAATCCTTTTACAGGGAGTACTATTGTCTACCACTTCCACTGTAGTATGTAACTCTTGCTGTACGAGTGAGTTTCGTACTTTGCTCAATTTATTCTAAATTTGCGTTGGCTTAATTAGCTGCATGACAAATTCACAAGAACTTATGTCACCAAGAGCCTATATCGGCCGCCTTTATATTATTATGAATGTTGATAGCTACGAGGGGAGAAGTTTAACTGTGGTATACATATTTATAAGTCGTACCTTTATTTATATTATATTTTAATTTATTTCTTCGACTTACCCAGCGTATCAAATCTGTAAAAAAAAAGAAAATGTTTTCAGTTAGTATATTTTGCAATTAACAATATTATTTAAATATGAAAAAAATTAGTTTTAAAATGATTCCTTAGAGATATTCTACCGGCTCATACACCCAGCTTGGATTGGTTCTGAGTTCATGGTTGTCATGCCGAAAAAGGTTTAGGTTTTCTGCTAGAAATCTCAACAAGTCTATACGATTTTTAAATATTGCAACTTTTGTTAAAAATATTTGATGTGCATAATTTTATATCTTAAAATTATTTCTGCTTTTCTACGCCAATTTCGTTGCATTTACTTACTGTGCATATGAAATTGCTCTGGAAATAATGAGATGATAACAACAAAAGCTAAATGATATTTTTAACTGACTTACACGCCGTGGTGTTTGGCTCAGTTTAAAAACTACAGTTGTCGTTGTTGCTGTCGAATTTAAAATCGCTTTGATTGTCAAAACGCCCAATCGTCAAATTAACTCATTTGACAGCCCAATACACTAAGCACGAGTGATCGGCAAATGCGTTCTTATAGCAGATTTTAGAATAGTGTTAGTTGTTGTTGGAAATCACGCCAACATTTTCAAAAAACGCATGATTTTCCCCGCAAAAACGAAAAACACAGTAGGGAAGAATATTTCTTAATTTTTTTTTAGTGCATAGCAATAAAAAAACATTTTTAAGTTTTAACAATTATTTTGAAAGATTATTTCAGTTGCAATTTATTTAAAATTAATTTTTCGAAATGTTATTTTAAATGTATTTTTTCACATATATAAAATTTTTCAAGAGCAAATTTTTGAAGATAAACTCAAAAGTAATGATTTATTTAATACAAATAATACAAATAATGATATTAATTATTTGACCGTAATTGATATCGATTTTTTTCTTCCTCAAAGCTGAGAAAGATTTTTTTAAAGAAAACAAGAAAAGTAAAATTGAACACTCATTGGCTGGTGTCCAGCACGAAAGATGCTCAACAGCACCCAAATTGCTTCGAGCCCAGCTCATAAATTATGGCATACTGCTTTTTAAACAGCAGCCCTCAGCCATCTTACTACCTGTGCACTTCATTACTGAACGTCTATGATCAATCTTATTGATATGTTATGTTACGAGGGCCGCCGGTCCTGAGACCGACCCACTTGGGTCCTGGAAAAGGTCCCGTTGTGTTAAAATCTTATCGATAACTTTTAAATATTTTATATTCTATCACCAACATCCAATTGATTTCTAATTAATGGTTTTCTTGACTTCTTAAAAAAACGTTGATCACTACAATTTGATCAAAGAAAAATTTTTCTGAGTTCTGAGGAATTAGAAATCGAACTCAAGATCGAGGAAAGTTACTCTCTTTACGTTGCTATAAGGTACTTTGTTAAAAAGTACTGTGCTAAAAGTTACCTTTTTGAAAGACACTTTTTCAATTAGGGTCTCTTATTTTCTTTTTTCTTATTTTCTAAAAAACGAATTTACTTGAAGGTACTTTTTCGACAAAGTGATTTTATAAGAAGTACGTTCCTAAAGGGAACTATTGGAAAAAGTAGATTTTGTAACGGATGCCTTAGTTAAAGCACAGTTTCTAAAGAGGTGATTTTTTAAAAGTAAATTTTTTTTGCAACTATTCAGCTTTCAAATAGTTTCATCCTAAAAGTAGTACATTAAAAAAAAGCTGTTGTATCAAAAACAATATTTTTCCAAAAACCTACATACATAGTTTAATTGCTACTTTTTTAACGTATTTTTCTTTTTAGTTTTTTTTAGTTGAGGTTTGTTTTTTAATGCACTTTTTTCGGTTACGTACTATATTCCAAAATAATTTTTTTTTTTGGTGGAAAGTTTTTGAAATGGTTCCTTTTTTTAAGTTTATTTTTTTGAAATTGATTTTCTTGTTGTCCATTATTTATAAATTCCCTTTTAAAGTGTTCTCCGCAGAAAACATTTTTTCTGTGCATCTATTACAAGTACGTGCTTTTTTTCAAAAGATCTGTGCAAGTAAGCTGTGTTAGCACAGCTTTTCTTTCAATAACGCTTGTTGAGGGGTGAAAATTGTCTATTTCTCACGTCTTTTTTGTTTGATTTTTTGCAAATTTTAAACAAATTTATAACAACTTTAAATTTCTTGCTTTCCCGTATTATAAAGTTCATTAAATAGGAAAATATTATTACAACAAATTTAGCCAGAATCCTTCAATAAAATTGTAGTTTTTGGCTCTATCACAACTAATAAAATAACAACAACGGCTGAAGCAGCAATAACAGCATTACTTGATAAAATGAGATAAAATAGTGAGTGAGTGAGGGAGTGGGAGTGGGTGAGAAAAGCGACACACAGAAAGGGAAAATGAATAAAGCACAACAGCAACGAATAACAATTGGGAAATAAAGTACGTGCTACATGCATATCCTGGGGCGTTAAAATAAAGTAAACAAACTAAAAATGAAGTGGAATAGTAAAAAAATGGAAACAATGAAGAAAAATGAAAAGCACAACATTGAGAAGAAAGCAAAAAAAAAAAAAACAGCGAAAGAAGAAACACCAACAAAAGAGTTTGGGTCTTACAAAAAAAAAGTAGAAAAGGAAAAAGCAATGTTAAACATCAACACATTCTCAAATATCAATGCTTTCGTCTATTTCTCATTAGCAGCAACCAACTCCATTTTCAACAACAATGGAAACCAAAGGCATGATAGCAACAGCTCTGTGCACTCCATGGTAAACAAGTCATCATAATCAATGTCAGTGAAGCCAAAATGGAAAGGATGAAGCAAATAATCAGTGAGAAGTAAAGTATGAATTATTAGAAAGTAAACAAAAGCAATTTTAAACAAAGTTTCTTCTTCTATTCTTACAAAATATTTTCCCATTACAATATGGGCGCGTTTGGATGTGTGTAAAAAAAAGAACTAATGAAATTTTCAAGTGTTACGTGATTGCCGCAGAAGATGTCATTGACGTTGAATAAACTTTTAGAAATTAAAGAGATGACGATGAAAAAGAAAACACTTTTACAGTGCTATCAAAATATATTATTAGCTTGTTAAAAATGTAAGGTGAAACGATTGCTGATAGATAGTTTTGTTAGAAGTTTGTTGACTTTTGAAATAAATTTGATTTAAACACATAAATTAATAAAAAAAAAAAAAAAAAAAAAAAAAAAAAACATGCGGATTTACTTTCTCATTTAAAAATTTTCTTCCATATAGACAGATATTTTTGCTGGGTGTATAAAGAACATTATGATCACATGTTCTTCCACTAATTATTCAGTAACAATTTAACTACTGGGGATCGCTGTGGCTGTCTTAAGGCAGTGTGGCATGGCACTGCTTAATATTAAAACCTCACATATCTGAATTTCTATAAAAATTCCGCAAAATTGATAACGAAATATATTTTGTCTTGAAGAAGTTTTTTTGAAATTTTTTTTTATCTTTAACATGGTCCTTCGCACCATATTTTGTTATTACTTGTGCTGGAGATAATACTTGCTGCTGGGCCTTCGCTGACACGGTTGCTACGTTGAAACGGTTACAGTAATAAGCAATAAAGATTAGAAATAAGTTAAAAATAGTCCCTGCAAATAATTGTTGAATTACATGACTACAATGAATAGCTTTTGGACCACTCTTATATAATGCAGCTACAGCCTGCTTCGTTGATCAGAAGTATTTTTTACGATCACTTGGAAACTTTAAAAGAGTTTGATATTAAACTACAACTACAACAGTGGTGATATTGAACTACATAATTATGTCTTAACGATCTTGAGTTCGATTTTATTTGCTCAGTAATTGAGAAAGTTTTCTTTGTGATGAAATTGTAGCGATCAATATTTTTAAAGAAGACTAGAAAGCGAAAGTTGAAGATTTAGTGGTTGGGGTACCCACCACGGTTGTTTCACGTGCACCACAATGCCCATTATCACCCAAATCACTTCGAACCCAGGTCATGACTAATTGTATACTGTTTTTAATCAGCAGCACTTGGCCATCGTAATATCTGAGCTTCTAATTACTGACTGTCTATGTTTAGTGTATTGATCATTTTTCGATTTCACCACTGAATTCCTCTCACCAACATCCTATTGATTTTCCATCGATTTTTGTGTTTGTTGATATTATATAAGTGTCAGGCCAACGCTTTCAAATTTTGCCCCTAGGCCCAGTGATTTTCAAGCATTAATTAAACTTTATTTTATACAATTTTATGTCTTTAAAAAATATAAAGTCAAGCGAAAAATTTGAAAAGTTATTTGGATTTTTTTTAAACGAATATGAAGGCTAAAGCAAAAAATTTAATAAATTGATTTCAAAGGCGGTCTATGATAAAACTTCATGGTACATTGAAATAGAGTAACTGAAGATCCTACTTTCGAAGCAGACCCCTGTGAGTGTTGCTTGGAGTAGTCTTAGGAGTTCACCAATATAATGTGGCTTACTCCTTGGACATTATAATGTTAGTTAGAATACAAGTATATTTTTTTTCTTACATTTTCCTGATTGTGGGGTAGTGCTACTGCAGTATAGTATGTACTGAAAACACGCATGTATAGAATACCCTACTTTTTTGCAGGAATAAAGTTAAATTAATTAAAATAAAGTTAAGCTATTGACTGCTGTTGTAGACAGACTGCTAGTTCAAATGTTCACTGTAATTGACCTAAATAATAAATATTATAAATAATAGTGATTAATAAATAGTAAAAAGTAAACTTAACAACTAGCTGCTTCGAAGCCGCTACACTTCTCATCTGTCCCCATTCAGGTCACAAATTCATAACATTATGTTTTGGCGCTATGTCAGAGCAAAATTACTACTTTAGCTGGGGCACAACTATTCGTTTGGCAGCCGCCACATTTCTCATCAGCAGCCATTATGGTTATAAATTTATTACTTTTGTTTATATATTATTACTGCTGGTCTTACATATGCCATAATATCTGTTTAGTCTTATTTGCAACTGACTGTTTGTTCATTAGACTTCTGCTTGTTTAAATTTTCCCTGTTCCTTTTTGAATAAGAAAATATTTCTTAGCCAATATTTAAGGGTTTTTATTAAATAATTTCTTCACTTGTTTCCTTTGAGTTGTTGTTTTTTTTCTCAGTTTTCCGTTAACACGGAAAATATACATTTTCCTGTACTTCCTGTTTATTTTTCTTTTGTAAAACGGTGTTTTAAATGGTTTTTGTGTCTTTCAATTTTTTTTTTGTTCAATTTTATATTATTTTTTCATTTATTGTTACGTTTATTTTTGCGGTTTATTACATTTAACCCTGCGGCCATAATGCTTAATTATTTCATCATTATTATGAGCTTTGAAATGAAACACGTTCAACCAAAAGGTCCTTTACTTAAATATCCTTTTTATTTTAATAAACTTTTATTCTCTGGTTTATTTGCTGCTGCTTTTTGCCTGTGCTGTGCTGTTCTATCGTATGTATGTAAGTGCTTTTTATTAAATAAAAGGACAAGAGTAGAGAATAAAAAAGAGGTATTTTTTTAAGTAGAGGTTAAAAACTGTGAATTGTAATTAATGTTAAGATGTATAAAAGAGAAAGGAAAAGAAGAACAACAGAAACATGTTTAAGCAGAACTGTTTCCTTTGCAGTTGAACAGAAGCAGTTTGCGCCAGAGGCAAAATATCAATCAATTGATAAAAAAAAAGAAGCAAAGAAAACAGGTAAAAGAATTTTTTTTTGTTATTATATTTTATCAAGAATTCGGCTAAAAAAAAGTATTTAATTACAATTGCACAATTTTGCTCGCAAAGAAATTCTCTTAATGAAAAAAAAAGAAAATGATTAAGAATTTTTTTCAAATGAATTTTTTTAAGTTGATTTAAAAATGATTTTTGTTTTCAATTTTAATTGCATCATTGATGGGTTGAGTTAATTCTATTTTCTTAGTGCTGCGGCTCTCAAGGATACAACAATTTTTTCCATTTTTTATTTTTTTATTTTAAAAGCATTGATTGAAGCATTACAATCATTTGTTTTTTCAAATTTATATTCTATGCTCAATAGAAAACGCAATTTTCATGCAATCATCTTAAAGACAAAATGAAATTTCGGAAAAAAAAAATTGCAAAAAACAAAAATAGAAAACTACTGGTTTTTGTGTTCTATTAAATTTTCCATTTGATTGCAACCTATTTATGTCGTTTTAGTTGAATAAGAAATTCATTACACTGCCAACGATAACAACAACAACAACGATTGTAAATAATGAACCCAAAATTACTGCAAGAAGAAAATGTGCTTTGAAATCTACAAGCATGATGCTGCAGCAGCAAAACAACAAAAAGTATCCACAACTAAAATAACGAATATATAAAACTAAACTCGAAAATGCTATTTTCAATATTCAATGGGAAAATAAAAATGAATAATAAATTTCGAAACAGTGGGACACAAAAGCTGCCAGTAAACTAGGCCCAGGCTGAACGGCGGAAAAGTGTACTGCTTTGTTCTGCCACCACATTCGTCTTCACCGTTCACATTTGGCAGTCGTGAAGCCATGAAGATGTGGTAAATTTATTATGATGTTGCCACATATTATAAGAATTACTGCGAGACCTCTTTCAAAAACAACTTTTTTCAAGAAATAGTGATGCTAATTGGCCTCCACACTCGCCTGATTCGACTGCTCTGGACTTCTTTTTGTAGAGATATTCGAAAAGCAAAACTTATGCAAACAAACCAGAAAAGCTGGAGCAACTCAAGCAAAATATTCATGATGAAATTAATGCAAATGTGTGGAAATGTAATGAAAAATTTAAGGTTAACAGAGACGGATATTTATCTGATCTTTATTTTATATACATAATTGCATACATTAAAGCTTTCATCAATATAAGATAAATTTTCTTTCATTAAATCAAAAACTGTAAACAAAGTAAGTAGTATAACTTCCCGCGCAGACACCCTGTATTTACTGGCGATTCACTGCTGCCGGGCCTGATCGTTCGTTTGATCCTATAAAAACACATTTGAAATATAAACAAGGCTTTAAAATTAGTTTCTTAGGTTTCAAGTGCTAGATCCATTTAATGAAAACTCATTTAATTGCGCTAATGGCTCAATTAACCGAGTATCTCACAACTCAGCTCCCGCTTAATTACTTAAAGCTTTGTACATTTTTAGCGAAATTATATTCAGTGAAAATATTTCCTTTTTTTTTAATTTCAATTCGATGATGTTTCATGCCACTGTTTATTTAAAATGTAAATACAATTTAGCAAAAAAAAAAAAAAAAAAACTTCTAAAAGTTGCAAAAAAGAGAACTAAACATGAAATAATTTTTAAATAAAAACTAAACATTTGCCATTACAGTTACATCTGGAAATGGTCATTAAATATTAACACAATAAAATGTTGTTTTCACAAATACTTTAAGATGAACAAATAAACAGTATAGTTTAAACCCAATTTGTTCAAATTGAACAAAGGACAAAACAAAGTAGTTGTAAGTTACGAAAAATATGTTGTTTCTGAGTGACTTGCAAGCCCATCGTTAGTGAGTTTTCAAACATGTTTCAAAACCAACAAAACTTAAACTAAAATGCCCTTAGCTAGAACAATATTTCAATCTTCAATGCTCTCTAATATAAGAGATGATTTAGTTTTTGCTAGAAAATTAAGTAAAATTCTAGTAAAAGGAAACTGGCACTGCTGTCTGGTGTTTATTTTCTTAGTTGGTGACGTTTTCCTTAAATAATTGCTCACGTTTTATGTTTTAGTATTTATAATCAAACCATGATACGTGAAAATGTCTCTTGTAGTTGATATAAAAGACGAGACATTTTTAACAAAGTCAAAAAGCTTAACAGTTCCTCACTGATGCTTTTGCCGGTTGTTACAATACAGCGCAAATAATGCAACCCCACGCATTACCCAGCACACGCTCACACCGCTTTGCGTAACGTGGCAGTGGAATTCTTTGTGTGCAAGTGTGGCAAAGTAAAATAAAAAATTTGTAAAAAGTTATATTATTTTTTTTTTTTTTTTTTTGATTATTTTTGCACAACAAGTAAACTGGTTACTACTACAAAACTCAACAAAGGAGGGCTTCCCCCCATACTCTAAATGTCTCCTGTTTTATATTGTGCAGGATTTGTAAAACCAAGCGCTATTAAGCGAAATAAACTTAACGTCAAGCAACAACGCATTCATTATAATAGCAAAAAAAAAAGAAGTTGTTTATAAAAAAAAATACACCATTTACTACAGCAACTGCTTGGGCGAACCTGTCTGCCTGCGAGAAGGTCTTGGTAGGGAAGCAAATGAATGCAAGCATAGTATTGCAAGAAAATTACTAAAATTAAAGTTAACGAAGCGCAAATATTTGCAAGGTTCTTCTTCTTCATCTTCGTTTCCTACATTCTTCCTCATGATTCCTAATTTTGTCCTCCTTCAACTTTACAACATTTGGCTTTATGTATTTCTTCTTCTTTTTAAGAAAATACATTGTGAGAAAAAAGAAAAACAACCGGTAGACTCCTTTTAGTGTTTCGTACTTTGCCAAAGAAAAGCATTTGACTAAAGAAGTTGTATAGAGATTCGTTTTTTTTTCAGTATTATATCAATGAATGAATGAAATTTAACTTCTTATTTTGCTTGTTACTTTTAACGCGGTTTTTTTTTCTTGCACTCTGTGACTGTTTTGTATGGCTGCTGCCATTCATTCATTTCTTTCAATTTTGCCAAACTGCAGTGGCAGCGCATGCAGCAACAACGAAGCAGCTGGCTGGGAGCCCTGTTTGCGCTAAAGTTGTAACAAAATGAGGATTAAAAGTTAAATTCTCGTTTTGTGGAAATAGAATTAGAGATAAAAGGTTAAAAAACAAGTAGAAAACAAGATTACTATAAAGTGAGATGAACTAAGACTAAATAGTTGTTGTTAAGAAAGCAGCGAATCTTAAAGATGTTATTAAAATATAAAGCCAATTTTACCATGTCACACGACAGCGCAGGTTATTAGTTGCATGATTTCCCATTGTTTCAAAAATTTTTTTCCTGTGTAATTTTTTTTATGTGAACTATTTTTCTACAAATAATTTCTTATTATGTTATGCTATATTATCGTTGTGATTCATAATAGTTGTCCCCCAGTTGAAGGTCTTTGATAATTTCTCTGTCTTGTTTAACCCATTACATTTAATTTTTAATAAACTTGAGCCCGATAAACGTAAGACAAAATAATTATGAGTATTATAATTATTTTCAAACTAAATTAAGATAATTTTTTTTTTTTGCTAAAAAAAACATTTCACCTTATAATTAACGAATATGTGTTCTTGAAGCCTTCAATAATATTTTCTCTCATCGATCTATTATTAGGTTTTATAGGAAATAGTTTAGACAATTTAATTTAGTTAGATTTTTTTATATTTCATCTAAAGCACTAGAATTGTTTATAGTGTAGCCAATAATTTACGAACACTACAGGGTGGCCTATTAAGAGTCCCCCAAAGTCGCAGGTTCGATTCCCTCCTAAGACTCTGGGTTTGACAGTTTTGTTTTCGAGTAAAAAAAAAATCCACTGTGCAGTTGATTACCTAAAACAGAAGAAGAGAAATGCTTTGTATTTTAGCTCAAATCTTAGAATCTTTTATAGTTTTTCCAATGATTTAAGAACACCTGCCTTAAGGTATGCAATATTTTAAACAAAAGCTCTCACAAAAAAGTGTAAAGTATACTTAAACACAAAAACTGATGAGAAATAGTTTCAAAGTCTTCATTTTTCTTATTACATTCAGCAACAGCAGCAACTTCATTTATTTCTTTGGCAACAAGGAACTTGAAGCAAACATATCCTTTCCAGTTTTACATGTATTGTTCTAGGAACTTTAAAATTGTTTTTCTTTTTGGTTTGAATTTTAAAGAAATTTAGATGCTGCAAGTAGTGAAAGTATATATTGCAAATTAAGAAAAGTTTTATAGTCTTTTTGTTTTAGTATTTTCCCCTTTAAATTAAAACTGAAGTAGTTGCTAAAATATTTGCCATATTTCTGTTGGTTCCCTTTGGTTTTGGTTCGTTTTCTTTGTAACTTTGTTCTATTTGATTATTTAAAGGGGATGTTAAGCATAAACAAGATTAACCAGAAAAGAAAAAACAATAAGGAAAATCATATTAAAATTTAAGCTGATTAAAAGAAAAATAAAAAAGTAACATAAAGCATAAAAAACATAAGCAATGATTTTGTTTTTATTTACATAAAAGATAGAGAGTGAGAGAGAGAGAGAGAGAGAAAGAGAGAGTAAGAGAAAACGAAGATTGTTGTTGGTTTAGGATAACACTAAGTTAACTAAAGATATTTTTACTGAAGCAGTAGTCTGTTGTAAACCCAGAGATTTCCTAAGAAAATGCATTCTTGAAAAATTATTTTTGTTACCAGAAGAGGTAGAGAGAGAGAGAGAGACAGAGATGGTGATAAAAGGGGTGAAAAGTAAGAGCAAGTAATAAAATAAAATTTCATTGGAACTTAATTTCAAATCATATTCAATATTTGTTTGCCAGCAAAAATACAGGAACTTAAATTAAAACCCTCAAAGAAAATGCCACAAAAAATAAGTTGCAGCATAAAATTTTTACACAAACCAAAAGTTTAACAATAAAATAAAAATGCACAAATATGAAACCAACTTTTGGACTCTCATTAATTGCCAAAACAAAAAAGGAAAGAGAAAAACAAGGACTCTGAAACTACAAGCAGAAATATGTTTTGTGCAACGGGCCAAGAGGGACTCTATATGCAAGTATGGCTGGCATGCCCTTTTCCTCCCGTATACGGTAAATTTGTTTGCATAAGGCAACAAAGAACTTTTCTGTTTTATGCGGTGATGTTGCAAACAAAAAATAAACAACTTCAGCAAATGCCAAACAAAAAAAAAAAATAAATAAAAACGGCAAAAAATTAACGCGGTACAAAAACATTGTTTTCATTTTTAATTAAATAAACAACTCAATGGGGATTTTGTTGTGTTATTTCAAATTATTTATAAAAAACCAAACAATATTACAGAAAAGCAAAGAAAAAAAACCAAAATATGTTGCTCCATGTTGTTCCAACAAATAAACGCAATGAAAAAGAAATATTTATGTGTGTGCACTTATGTATGTGTGTATGCAGATTGTGATGTGTTGTAAATATTGTCTATAATTTTTTGGGCTCCTTTTACCTTATCTAAGCACTATGGGTCAACGAAATAAGAGTCCGCGCCAAAAATCAAACAGTTTGAGCCTTCAGTCCTGCCTTGTGCAGGAATGCCAGACACATTTGCAGCAGATAGCGAGATTTTCAAACTCGATTCGCAATAATAGGGTCTCCTCTTCTGCATTAGAACACCAATCTCATCTGTGAGCTACCCTCTTTGACATGTTGGAAATTTAAAGAATTTTTCGCACTTTAAGAGTCCACATGCTTCACCTCAAGGAATATATGGGGTTGACTTTGAGGTAATGCAATAAAAACAGGAGAGAGCTTAATGATCTTTCTAGATATCACATAAGCTTCATTGGACCTTGCAACACTAGTTTTTAGGAATCAGATTCTTTCATTATGGTGGATGTGAAACACTCATGCTATATCGCCGAACCCAATTACTCTTCCACTTTACTTTTCTTGTCGCTTTTAAAATTGTTGATCACTTTAATTTTATAAAAAAAAAAAAATCTTTCTCAATTTTGAGGAAGTAAAAATCGAACTGAAGACCGACAAAATTATTAACAATTCTAAATCATATAGATCGACTAAAAAATTAAGATCAATGCTCAAATTAATTTTTAAAGAATTTTATTTATGATTTCAAACACTGTGTGTCATAAAGCTGGCTTTTAGTCATTAACGATGCACAAGAAACAAAGAATATATGATGTTTGGCAGGATACTTAATAAAAGATTAAGATATATGTATGTATGTATTTATAGAAAAAATCAGTCGCCCAGCAATGATCAATATAACTCACTAATATATCAGTCGAGAGAGTCAACTTTAGAAATCGTTAACGGCAATTCACGTATTCAACAATCATCCCACTAATTTGCAATAATATATTTTGAAGAATTGACTAGTTAATATGTGAAAACGCTGTACAACAGAGTCAGAGTCTAGATGTCTGTAACTGCATGGCAGCCATCATCTAGACGTTTGCAAAAAAGTATCTCGAAACTATTGCGTTCACAATACAATCATCGAAATGCCAGCTGGGAAAAATCAAGTGCATTTGCAACAACCGCCATTTTTCATACATTTATGCGCCACATAAATGTTATCAACTTTAGTTTACTTGCCACTTAAACCAATAAAGCGAGAGCATACAAAGGTCTGGCATTATGAGTTTGCCTGCTCGCAAATGAGCATATAAAATTTATCAGCCACAGAATTGTGTATGCACGAGTTCAAATATTGAAGCAGCTGCTATAAGCGAGTGTAAAAATTAAGGTTACTTTGCCGAGACGATTTGCTATGAGGATTAAAGATGGTATAATTTTTAAGCAACAAATCAAGTTAAACAATTTAATTAAATACAACTGATTACAAAACAAATAGAAACCATTTAAAACGTGAATTTAGTTAAATTTTTGTATACTGCATTTGAATTTCTCAACAGATTTTCTACTTAATTGAAACATTATTTCACTGCATACAAAATGTTCCATCAAATTCTAATTAATGCAGCATTTTCCGATACATCTTGTCCGTGGACTGCAATTATTTGCTGTATTGTCTACGCTACCAATAAATTATGCTCATTTACTTTGAAAATGTTATTTTAGCATATGAATAAAAAAGAACTCCAACAATTATAGAGATTCTCTGCAGTTTTTTATATCATTTAAATTTATTTATTTATTTTTTTGTTTGTTTCATGCTTAACTCAAGCCAAATATCAAGGGAACCCTTATGTGCATTCTAATTAAAATCAATTGTTGTTAGCAAATATATTGTTTTGCCAGACACAATTGCCACCGGAGCAACAGAAACAAAAATAAAGGGCAAAATTAAAAAGGATTTACCAGAGAAAATAAGAAAAGAGTTGTGCAAAAAGGGAATCATACACAATGAAAATTACTGCAGATTCAAGGAAACACAGGAAAATCTTATTGTATGAGTAAAATAATATTAAAGTGCTACTGTTGCTAATGCTGTTGCCAGTGGCTGATGTTGCTTATTTAACGAAGCATTTGAAAACATGGCGCTAATGAATCTCATTGCAAAATGTAAAAAGCAACCAATACTCGCCCATGTTTAAAAAACACACATGCCAAAATATTTACACACACACACACGCGCGTACATTCCCACACATAATTAAAAAGTGAAATTAAATACTGAAACAATGAAACAATTGTGGGTAGCGAGAGAAAAAGTTGCATTCAAATAAATAAAGTATGAGTGTTATATACATTCGGATCGATTACTAAACACTCTGCACAATAGTCAAGTTCAGATGTGCATGCGCATTAGACTGGCCGCAGAATATGTTTCGTAAACATGTATGAGAGTGCAGTCTTCAGTTTTTAGCTGGATCTGGCTCCCAATATTGTGGAATAAACACATTTCTGGACCTATTTTTGCCGATCTTCATAACTATTGGGTGTAATTTATTTGATAAAACATAATTTTAGGCGCCTATTTTTATCAGGGTAAACATTTCTTCATTTGTGAGCTCTCAGATGTCTCTGCGAAAAATCGCCTAAAGCCAAATCGTCCAAAATAAAAATGAAAAATCGCTCTGAGTTTAAGAATTAAGAAAAATTAAATTATTTCCTCACACATTTATGTTTGTATTCAAAAAAATTAAAGTCTTTATTATAGATATGTGTTTTATTTGAAAATTTCCATAAACATTTTTTTTAATTTGTATATGAAATAGATATTAATTTTTTTTGAATATAAGTCTTTAGGTTTAGTGAACACTATGGCCAGTCTAAAACCGGAAATTGAAAAAATTCAAGAAAAATTGTCCCAAAATGTCGCTTACTGAAGGTGAGCAGTAGTAGAACTCAACTATAGCGCCTCTCAAACTAAATTGTCACATAAAAAGGCCAGAAATGACAGTACATAGAGCTCAAGCCCTTCCAAATGCCAGCTACACAAAAACCCTTTGTAGACGAAGTGGAAAATAAATATTCGAAAGAGCAATAATTTAAAAACTTTCGCAAGCAAAACTTTCGCAAAGATAAAACAACATTTTAAACAATGTTTACAGATAGAATATAGCAAGAAACATAAGTCAATTGGATGTTGTTGAGAATATATAAAGTATATTCCAATCAACAGAATAATACAGAGATAAAATTGAAATTTGATCAATATAGAGATAGACGGTAATGAAGAGCCCTGGATGAAGGATGGCTACAGACGGACATCAGTTAATCTTCCTTTCGTTGAGCACTGATCCCGACCTTATGAGAGCGGCAGTGATAGTTGTAGAAATTACAAACGAAAACAAAGACATTTAGTTGACACTTCTGGTGTCTTAAATCCGGCAGACCGTACACACCTGCATATTTAGTTGTATATTGCTAAGTTAGCAACTTGATGAAATAGCGTCAGCTGTTGAATGTCAAAAAATTATCATGTGCTATTGTGGTTAACAAAAACACATCAAATGTAAACACAGCCCTCAATTGTTTTAGTCTATTCTCTTGAAAATCCTAGAAAACCGCATTAATGGCTTAAAAGTGAACACAAGGACTAAAGGCACCATTTCCATCACATCATCTAACTCATAACACAAACTCGTGAAGTGTAATAAATAGTTGGAGTGTAAGGGTTATGTAGTGAATCACGCACAAGCGTGATGGAATCTTACATAAATCACACGTGAGTGAGCTAGCTTGATTTGAAGTTGAAATATTGTGCACGTAATTTGACTCATTACATCAACGAAGAATATTTTGATTTTTAGCGATGTTGTACTAAAGCCTTCCATAAAAACTTATTCACCATGATTCGTTTTACTGTGGGTCGTTTATAACCTCTCTCAAAATTTATCATATAGCTATAGTAAACGTTTTTTTTTTTTAATTATAAAATTTCAGCAACTTCAACAATATTCAATTTCTTAATTCTCCATAACAAATCTTCTTCAACTCATACTCTTGGCTGTAAACAATTTGAAATGTTTGTGAAATTTTGCTGATCTTATATATAAAAAATAAATAATAAACTTTTGCCTCTGATTGTAATGTCTTTGCAGCATAAACTTCAAATGATGCTTGCCAGGCAGTAGTGCCATGGATTCAGAACGAGTCAGCGTTCCAACATGCTGCATACAACACTGAACAAAGGAAAGAACTAATAACACTTCAATTTCTGTTAATTCAATTTTATTTCAATATGTTTAAAACATTGCCACACAATCAACCATATTATTTAACATGCAATTCATTTAGTCAATGATGATGTTGATGATGATAATACCCTTGATTATGATGAGCATGATGAATTCAAATACTCTTGACTTAAAGCATTAACAAAACGAACAAAAAAAAAATGGAGAAAAAAAAACCCCAAATTAAATTAATCCAAAAAAGGGAAAACAAATAGCAATTCAACTAAAGCAATATTATTGCAATGTTTGTGTGAATGGGCAAAACCCTTAATGCTGTGCACAAACAAACAAAACCGTAGAGGAGAAAAACCATTTAACACACTCAGACGGGATAATATTGTGAAAGAAAAAATTTGTTAGATCTCTATTACAACAAAAAAAAGGGTGGTAACAATTTGCTAAAATTTTAAAGGAACCAATGTAAGGAACATTCTAATTTTACCATATAAAAGCAAAAAAATGTATGTCAAGAAATGAGAGAGATGATTCTCTCTTTAGCTCTTTCTTTTTGAGTGGATACAGATTGTTTGTTCTAAGCCAGTGCAGGGCAGATGAGAGCCTTGAATAAAATAGAGTACATAAATGCAACATCAACAACATAAACATCTTTTCAATACTCCTGCTTGGTTGAAATCTACTCTCAGCTACTGAGACTGCACCGATCGCTCTACAAAAGCCTTAAAGTCCCTGGTATCCTCATACACAAGTTCAGATAAATACAAACCTTTAGGCTAAAATTTTACAGTTTTGCCGTCTTCGCCCGGGAGAAATAGCTACTCCAGCAGAAACTAACATTTAGTTGAACAAATTGTGAGTCTTCTAAAAATGTTGAGGCACAGCAGCACAACAACGAATATAATTCACCTGTCTTACGTTAATCAAAGTGTACCGCCCTACTAGCTACTGCGAAATTTTGCCTGCCACTCAAGTATTCATGTATGAGTATTAACATACTCTATTATAATGTGAATGTACTTTTGTTTCTGTGTAAATCTGAACTAAAATTGTAAGTTTGAACAAATCAAATTTTCATACACACACACACACACGCACAGGCACTCAAACACTTATGTATGTATATACATGCTCATACATTTCAAACAAAAGTGGCGCAATTTGTAAGGAAAGAATGCTGAAAAACAGAAAACGAACTAAATGGAAGAACTACGGAAAAAATAAGAGAAAAAACTAGAAAAAAATAAAACAAAGAAACTGTTTGATTGTAAAATGCAAATCAAAACCATATTGTGCAAATACTCTGTGATATAAAATTACTACTGAAATGTAAACTGATTCCATTTGAAAGAGGTCGCTTTCTAAATGATGGCAAAAATAGTTGCACGCACAAATTTGAATTTGAGGCATAAAAAATAAATGAAACAAAAAAAAAAGGTGAAATTCATTCTAACAGCTGTCCTCTAAAGAAATTGGTCTATATTAAACCTATTCGTTCCTGCTGTTCCCTTTCTAATTAGATTCCATATTCAAGCAGGAGAATTTTTTACGTAAACAATTTTATCATGTGGCTTATGCTGATTTCTGTAGCAAGCAATACCTGTCAAACTGTAAGCATTTAAAGGCCCATACGACAACACTCTTCAGAAATCGGCGATGTATATACAATTCAATTTCATTTATATTAAGGTAATGTAAAAAATCCAGGTCCGTCCGTTTGATTCTTTGAAATTATTTCTGGGTGAGTGTGAGTGTGTGCGTAGCAACTTATTTATAGCTTAACAACCACCATCATTTGGTACACTCTTTGTTAGTGTGTAACACGTTTATTCACAAAGTGTGTACAAACATTTAAGCCTTTTATTTATTTTTCGTTTAGAAAACATTTTATTATTCCTTTCAGCTTTTTTTCCTATTACCTTGGCTCTTCCAGTTCTACACAGTCTGTCGGTATAATTTTGCTTAAAAGAAAGCAAATTTGTTTGCAATTTCAGGAAAATGGCTGTAAAAAATAAATATTTTGATATATCCATTAGAGTGTGCGTGTGTGTGTGTGTGTGTGCATTCTTATGTGTGCACATATGAGGCATGGGTATTTGTTCATGGCAAAAAAGCTCCTTTCTCAGCAATTGTTTTGTTTATTTATAATTTGCTGTTTCATTTTTACTGTTTTTCAATATTGTTGTTAACTGATTTTTTTTAGAATTTCTTGTATTTGCTTTTAAAGAATATTATTATATGTTATTTTAATTTAGTTAAAACATCCTTGGGGCTAGCTGTGTAAATTAAAAGCCATTAAGCATGTCTGTTGCTATTTTTTTTTTTTTTTTTATAAAATATTTATAAAAATAGTAAATATGTCTTAGCAGCATGTTTTCCATCATAAATGAAAGATCAGGAATCACGAAATAAAATTGATTAAGATTTGCAGTTGAGAGTGCAGTAAGAGCTTCAGCAGAGATTTTAAGGATTTCATGTGTTCCGACATGAAGAGGAATTTTTTTTGTAATAAATAAAATATAAGAACATGCACTGCATTTAGTTTTGTGCTTAAAGTAAAGCCGAACAGATTTTATTCATAAAAATAAAAAATTATTTTAAAGGAAGGATTTCACCACATTGCCATTCTTTGGAGTCCAAAACCCATTTCCAAAAGAATAAAAAAATTGTATACAAATGGACTATAAGCCATTCAAGAAAAAACTCTTTTCTTGAATGGTCGTTTTTTTTTTTTTTTGATTCCTAATTGAAAACGAAAACTTTAAATATGTACTGCGATTTGTTAATTAAAGAGCTAAAAACAAAATGGATTTTCTAGCTGTGGTGTTCCATCGAAATTCGTCTACCAGATTTATTTATGAAAATGCAAAAAAAGAAGATATGAAAACAGATTAATGCTAATAAAGGTAACTAATCGCTATTTTTAATCAGTACAATGCAAAATAAATCATAGAGTTGGAACATAAATAGAGGGTGGTGCAGACAAAACGCACGATATTAGTTTAAAATAAAGCAAACAGTTTTTAGAGAAAATTCTTTTGTGGCCAAAAAATCAATACAAAATCATCTATGAGTTTATTTAGTTAACATTTAAGCTAGTATATCATTAAATCAGCGAATACTTTAACCACATTAAATGAAGCAAATTTTACGTTTAAGCTTCAGTCATGAAATGGTGCATAACATTAGCTTTAATTTAATTTCATAGTGAACTATATGATTTTCAATTGTTAATAATTTCAATAGACATTCCAGATCCACTTTTATTTCCTCAAAACTGAGAAAGATTATTTTGTGAAAATATTGCAGTGATCACCATATTTAAAGAAGACAACAGAAGTAAAGTGGAAGACTTAATGGCTGGAGTTTCGCGACCACCACGTCGGTCATCAACATCCAAATTTGCTTCGTTTGCAACGTTGCTAAATTTCTATTTCTAAACACAATCAATAATAAAATGGTTCGTTCACTGATGTGCTAAAAACAAGTTTAAGTCACAGTTAAATTACAGAAAATTATTGTTGAATTAGAGTTCTAACTCTAACTGATTTTTCGGTGATAGAAGGACTTAGAACAAATATGTGTGAAATAAAATATTGGTAAATATTCAACACAAAAAGAAGTATGATAGTGTAAAATCACATAATCGTGGCGGCGAATTGGCATCGCCAAGACGTTCCGTGGTTGTTAGCGAATCCAAAGCAATGAAAATGTGCCTTATCGCTACAGCGATGCATAAAATGCATTTTCCAATTGAAGCCCAGTGCCCAGGTATGTGTCTGTGTGTCTATATGCACCAGGTTATTCACTGAGGATATAGTCCGCCATTTTCGTCTTCTCATTATGAAGTCCATAGCCATCACTGCTTAGCAATTTCAATTTTTTGAGGTGGTAGTTAAGCATTAGTGCTGTATAATATATTTTCTGCTGAGGTTTACAATACGGTCGGACTTCACTCCGGTGAAAGTTCGCAATGTTTTTGGCTGCCGTATGCCTTTAGGGTCTCTCTTTCAGTCAGCAAGGCTCTTCCCACTGCCGTAAAATCATGTAGTTAAAACTTCTGTAAATCTCGCATAATGATTCAGGACCTTTTTGCGACTCTTTTGGCTGCATGTCCTTTCGATGCCCTCAGGTCGTTCGTGCTGGAATTAAGTTCACTTTTATCTTCTTGAAAATAAAGGGAAAAAGTGGCAATAAAATGAATAAAGAACGCAAAAAGTCTCACAAAAGGTCGCAGTTTGCCAAAAGAGAGTGAAATTACGACTGTAATTGATGAGAGGCAACCCTATTACGAACTAGCAGTTGATTTTCTGAACAGCTTTATTTCTAGTACTCTCCAAATTCCTCCACTGCGGAAAAAAGTCCATTTGCTCCTTTTGTACAAAATATTTTTTGAGAAAACAGTATATACAAATTGCTAACATTTTTGTAACATTGGTGTATTTGTTTTGCAAATATATTCGGGTATATGCTTGCATTTGCTAAAATTTCACCCAGTTAGATCAGATGAAAGATCACACAAATAAGTGTAAGGAATATATAAGGTTTCATGTTAACACTCGACTATAATAACATATTAGATCAACAGCCATAAAAGTTAATTTAATAGCAATACATTTTGATTCAGATTAATATAAAATTGAATTGAATTTAAATGAAATGAAAGTTTCTCAAAGCAAAATGAGCACCAAAAATCAATATTTTTCTTCTGTGTCTAGACATTATGCCATAACGCTTTAATAAACAAAATCATCAGATAGTGATGGTTATCAATACACAGCCAGTATGCGCCCTTAATTGAAACGTGTAAGTAATGTTAGCAACCGCTACCCTAAGCTATTTCAGCAGACCTAAAATTTATATACACAATTATGAATACTTATTCACATTGGACTTCTGGCCATTTTCCTCTTCGCATCACATACAACAACGTGTTCTAAAATGACTCAAAAGCAGGAACTCTTTGCAAATTCGCTCATTAAATGCAGTGATTGGTTACTTACGTAGCCATTTTATCATGCTTTTGAGACCACTTTACATTTATTGCTTGTCTTTTTTGTGCTACGACCTAAACATTTATCTTCATTATTTGTGCATTGAGGAAGAAGCAAATGGTTTCAATATTTGCACCTTTAAATGTTTAAATACAAATTTTCTTGTGCTTGTTCGATGCTTAGACAAATTTTTTTTCAAGTTGTTGCTGTTGTTGTTGTTATTGTTGCCACATGTCAGTTTACACTTCAACATGACAATGATGGAAACCTTTGACAATATAGTACATGTCATTTTTTGTTATTTTTGCTTTTAGTGAGTTCTACAAAAACACAAATACACAAGAACAAATGTCCTTTGGAAATAATGAACAGGCTTAAAGCGACATTTACTTCCTGTTGTAAGAAGTCCTGCCTGAGCTCAACACACACACACACACACTCAGCGACAAGCGCGCACAAATAAAGTGCAAAAAGGGAAAAAATCTAGTTGTTGTTGCTGCTGTTGGTAGAAGGCATTAGGAATAGGCTGAAAATAAAATCGTGGCCCTGTGTTCATAAACATGCTGTTAATAAGTCCTTATAACATACAGCGTACTTTTTTCGTTTGTCTTGTTTGCAGCTCAGTCTATGTCTTACGGCTGGTTAAGCATTTGTTTCCTTTTGCTTTAAATGCCTAGAGTGAGGTGTAGCAAAAACAAAATACAGGACAAGAGCAGCAAAAAGTAACCAAAAGACAAAAAGTCTTTGTACTTTTTTTGTGTGTGTAACTCTTATGACAGGATACGGATACACTACTTAGCTATTGGCAAGCAATGTTTCCGTTTCCCTTGTTGCTGTATTCGCTTCTATGTTTTCCATACTACTTCATAAAATTGCCGTTGTTTCATTATTATTTTTTTTTTTGTTCTTTTGTAGAAAAAAATTTGTTTTCTCTAGTTTCTAGGCAGCCTCCTCTAAAAGTCTCTTTTGTTTTCTTTTTGCTACCGCTCTTCATTTTGCAAAAAAAAAAAAAATAGAAAAACCACCAGAGTGCCTTGTTGGCTTTTAAAGCCATATTAGTATTTGTTTGGTTGAATTTAAAGTTTTTTGCCATTTATTTATTTCTGCAGTTGTTTTAGTTGCAACTTCTTTTTGCCTGCTACTGTGCGCATTTTCAGCATAAATCCACGAATCCATGAATATTTGTATCTTGTCATCGTTGTGTACATTATTTTCCATGCAATAAAATAAAGCCAGCATTGTGCATGGCTTTCGCTCTGTTCATCTTCTTTGTTTGCCACCACAACAGGCTGTTGTATGGTTGCCTCCTCACATTGTTCTTTGCAGTGTTGTAGTGCTGGCGATGGTAGTAGTTTTGTGTGTCAGTTGAGTCCTTAATTAAAAGTGACATTTGCCTTGATGATGGCAGTAATGCGTAAAATTGAGACACATATTTTATTTTTTCATATTTGCGATTATGGTTTATTTTATGTTGGACGTCAGACGGAATTAACAGCAATTTATTAGTAATTTTTCTTGGTTTTTTAAAACTTTGTTTTTCTTTTTCAAAAAAAAAAAAAAAAAATATAAGAACAAAAAACTGAACACGTTGGTGTGGAGTTATTAAATGCCGGTCATAAGAGCAGAAATACACCTTAGCCAGGACAGCTGCTGTTCAATTTATCAGACACAAACGATCCAAGGAATTCTGTACATATGCAAATTAAGACCCCAAGTACTCTACATGCAGTGTAGAATAAATAAATAAAATACCTGAAAAACGAAATGAAAACAGAAAGACAAATGGAAGTATTCACTGACCTCCCTCATTTTAATATTTTCTCTAAACAATTCTTAAAGCACCAAAAAATAAATTTTACTTTTTTCAGTTCACCTACACGCAATTCTATTTACACTTACACACAAAATATTACACTTTAATTTAATCATTTACATGAGCAACTAAACCAAAAAAAGAAATCCTTTTAACAGCAGTATGTCTGTTATAATACTTGTTGTATACCAACATAATGCAACTTTCATTGTAAATATATGTAAGTATATGTATTTATGTACCCCCTGCAACAGCTATACATTTGTGCATGTGTGCGTGTATGTGCATACGACGAGCGGTAAGTGTTAAACAAATACCATTTTAACAACGGTAAATCACAACATGTCATTTACACTCAATGGCAGACACTTATGGGCTAATCTTATGCAAACACAAAACACTACGAAACCCTGCAAAATTTAAGCATTTATCACTTGAACCAGTTACGGTGCACCTCTCGTCCCATTTTGCATACGCTACAGGAGGCAGTAACCAATCAACAATAATGCCATCATCTCTTTCAATGGTAGGAAAAGTAGTCAGTCATCAAATGCATAAAAAAGTGATAAATAAAAGAGACAAACAAACAAATAGAAAATAAACAAATAAATGCACATTCATTTAAATCATATGAAAATAAACATTATAGCTACACACACACACAAACATGCATGAATTTATACAAGACCTGTGTACTATTGTTAAAAATGTTCAATTTTAATCCTTTTCAAAGCCCTGTAGTTCCATGGGAAAGTAAATGACTGATTACAACCTGCGGCCCTACTCTATAACTTGCTAAAATTAGAGCTATCGCTAAAAGTATCTGAGCTCAACTTAGCGATTTAAAGCAATAAATTCACTTGTATAAGGTGTGTTGAGGAAAATTGAATTTTTGCAGCGTCCCTAATCTTTTGACTGCAGCAAGCAGACAAAGGAGAGCAGCGATTGCTAGAATGCATTTTGTAACACTAAATTGCATTACAGTGCAGAACATGTCATTACTTTGTATTGCATTATATTGCATTATACTAAATTAGGTTGTATCACATTACTCATCATTATATTACATTACACTACATTACATTATATTAAATTACATTATATAACATTGCATTACATTACATTATATTGCATTACATTACATTATATTGTAAGACAGTACATATCATTACATTACAATACATTGCAATACAGTACACTGTATTACACTGCATTTTATGGCATTACACTACACGGGATTATATTACAATATATTGTACAATTAAGTTACATATTTTTATATTACATTGCAAAAAACTGCATTACATTACATAATATTTGTCTATATTACATTGCAATACATTACAAATAATTCCATGATCACATATTGTAATAAAGTATATTGCATTATATTGTATTGCATTGTATTTTAATTTAATACATTGCATTACACTACATTGCAATATATTGCACAGTAATAAATTACACAAGATTACATTAAATTAAATTACATTACATTGCATTATGTTACATTACATTGCACTCTTTTATATTACATTAAATCGCATTACATTGCATTGCATTACACTACATAACGTGACATTATATTATATTGCATTACATTACGATACATTATATTATATTGCTTTGCATTACATCATATTACATTACATTGCATTGCATTACACTACATTACGTGATATTATATTATATTGCATTAAATTACGTCACATTATATTACATTGCATTCCATTACATCATATTACATTACATTGCATTGCATTATATAACATAGCACAACATTGCATTGCATGATACTATTTTACAATACACTACTTTACATTACTTATGTTACTTTGCATCAAATTAGATTAGATTTCATACATAACATCGCATTACATTACTGTACTTTACATCACATGGGATTACATAGCATTACACTGCATTATCATCACATCACATTACATTACATTTAAATATATTAAACTACCATAAATTATAGTAGTTTACACTAAAAAACATTAAATTGTATTACATCTGGTTAAGTTTTGCTGATAGGAAGCGTATGATAGTCTATGTAAGCTTGTTGTGCGCCAATAGAAATCCAGTGTCGTTCAAAAAGGTTCTGAATTTCTTATAGCTTATACTCCATAGTTGGGTTATGTTGCTAATTAGATAGATATTGGTCTACATTATATTACTTCTATACTAGGTAGCATTACATTACCTTAGAGACTAATTGAAATATGTTTAGCTGTGTGTGCATGAAAAACTATTTCCATTTACGGTGGTTAGACCGAATACAAAAATATGCTTGCTCACAAACTCTTTTTGGAATCCCAGTATTTTACTAGATTTATTTGTTGCTACTACAGCTCCAAAATCGGTTTTAAAAGCCGTTGTTGCATTTTATTACACTCATTTACTTTCAATTCAAATTACAAGCGCTTATGCTGAACTTATGCTGGTTCGAAGGACCATCCTCATTTACATTCAATGGCGCGCCCATTATTTTACTTTTCGAGTGGGCTCCCCAGCTTTTTCCTTCCGTTTTAAATTTCGCATTTAATTTTTATTAAACCCTTTCGTCGAAAAACTACCGGGCGGCATTTAAATATAAGCACATCTGTATAAGTAATTTCGTTGTAAAGTGTTTTGAAGAATAGTGAGATAGACATGGCGTCTGTCAGACAATAGCACTTTTATGCAGGTATCTAAAACGATTTATCAGTACAATGACACTAACCATGCACATCAATGACAAGAGGCAAAGAAGAAAAAAATGTTTTAAAAAAACTAAACAAAAAATCTGAATACGACTCTCAAAACATCACAATGACATTAAATGGTAATTTTTGAAAATCTAAAGCATACAGTGGTTTTAATTGAGACTGACATTTATAGGATCTAAAAATTAGTACTAAACTAAATTAACACGCCCTTTCTTCTCTTCATAACAATTTAAGTCTCTTTCAGCGACCCAGCAAAAATTAAAATTGCAAATATCCACTGTGCACTGGTGAGTGCTGGTTTACTTGGAAATGTTTTCCTCCAAAACAAGGGACGGACAATTAATGTCCTGGCTGAAGTTACTTCTGTTCGGTTTTAACGGAAACGGAAACATTCTACATACAACACTTTTAGCAGGTGTTAGCACAGGTTTCAACAATTCACATTTGTAAGAAGAAGAAAAACCATACTGCTGTAGAGGCAAATCAAGTAACAACTTGGTATTTTCATTTTCAATTATGTTCTATTTTCTCCTGAACGCCAAAGCTACAAAATCGAAAGTAATTGCTGTCAATAAGCGATAATTGCATTAGAGGTTCATTCAATCGTTGAGTTGGCTTTGCTTAGTTTTTTTTATAAGCTATTTTTTCAAATCACTGTCTCCGTACAATAGAATTAACCCATTTATTGTTTATTACTGCTATTTTTTTCTATTCATTTTCCATGGCTTTCTTTAATTGCAAGCCATTTAGTTTTCGTTATTTATTTAATTTTTAAAAGCAGTATGGGATGGCTTTGCAGTCTTCATTAATTTTTTATAACATTTAAATGGATAAGATTAGCATTCGTTTTATTTTGTGATGACATTTTGTAGGAGCAAAAAAAAACAACATGAATAGAGGCAATAGTTTTTAAAGCCTTTTGTGTTTTGTATGAATTTCCATAGAATTAAGAGAATAAAGAATGGAATAAGTAAAAAAGTAGACTAAAAGTTACATTATGTCATTGGTAACTATTATTTTTAAAGAAAACATTAAGTACTGAATATTTTTTTGTGAAGCAGGTTTTTGCAGAAATTTTAAAGGTGAATTTTTTTTCGCAAAAATAAATTTAATGTGCAAATAAAAGTTTTTGAAGTTTAGTTCTTTAAGAAAAAGTTCCACTGCAGTGGTTTTAATACTTGTGATGCTGCATATTTTCTGAGAAGTCTACAGGTCGTGTGCTTTCAAATCGAGTGGTTGCCAAACTCAAATCAAGCATTACTTTAACCGCCTTTTTTCTTTTTCTCACTTTACTTTTTTAAGTTTAAGACCACCTTTTTGATATTACAAGTGAAGTCTGTAATAATATTTCAGCTGATTTGAATTTAAAAAAAATAACAAAGTAGGAGCTTCCTGCCTCTTGCACTCATGTCGAAATTTGTATAATTATTAAGGACTTAGAATGAAAACGACAGCATATGGCCAAGAGAAAAGTTCTTCTTCGCGTGTGCCGTCTCAGTGGCAAAACTGTATGAATTGGGCCACGAATTAGTATCCCGTCCACCATATTTTCTGGACTTAGCCCCCAGTGACCACTTCCTATCTCCAAACAAAGAAAATAGAGAAATATAAAACGATCGGTGAAAAGAGTTTGAGCTCCAATAATGAAATTATGTTTTTTAAGGAAATCGAAAAGCCATATTTTTTGTAGGGGATACAAAAACTGGAGAAACGTTAAACTAGTGCATGTATTGAGTCAAAGGGAGATTATGTGCAAAAATAAATTTTTATTTTGCAAACCAAGCTGTGTTTCATTCAAAAAGTCACGATCCGAATTGATCCGAACTAGTACATATGAATAACTACAAAATATTTAATGTACTTGTAAACAGATTTTAATATTTTTGTGCGTTCTTGTTGCTTACAAACATTTTCATAGATACACTTGTTTCACTCCTTTATTAATACGTATTAACTCATAGTGAGTTAAATTTCTTGCAATTTTTCTTTTGGTTTTTATTTTCAGAGAAAATTATTTTTAAAACTATATTTAAATTTTTCATATTTCTTTAAGCAGCTGTTCGCGGCCATATAAATTGAAGTTGATGAACTTCACCAATACAAATAAAAACAAATTGGCATAAACTTTTACATTATAAAACAGACAAAAACAAATTGGTATAAACCTTATAAAATGTATGACTTTTTACTGACAATGATTTTAATTAGTTGATTGATCCAAATTGTCATTTAATTGTCCTGAATTTGTTTACAAGTAACAATTGTTACTAAATAGTGTGACTTGTTATCGACAGTGCGAAGGAGGGTGGCATACAATCGAACAGCAAGTGCTGTTAATAGAATAGAGGAAAATTAGATTTTCGAACGTGATTTGCATACTGGTTGCACCAAACAGCAGCATTGACAACGAATTACCAGCTAAGATTTTAATATTAAATTGTTTTATAAACGTAAGGGTTTGCTGCAAATAAATATCAAGATTTAGTTATACATATCACTGTCACTCTGAGTTTAATGGCTTAAGCACTGTTGTTAATTAATTAATTTCTATAATTTATTAAGTGAGCCAATTGTTATGGTTTTAGCTTAAAACTGGTAAATAAACATAATTAATTATGTCAAAATTTGCAACCGGTCTAAGAGGAGAGTAAAGATATGTTTAAATTTTGGTCCTTCGAGCCATATTATAAAAAATATATTACCACAGTTATTCAAAGCACAGTTACCAATTAAAAATTGTAATATCTCTGCATTTAAATAGAATTGGTAGCTTTAAGTAATCTGCTGAATTGAATATTAAACATTGTTCTTAGTTATTCGTATGGAGAAATGCCAAATTTTATGCCACTTTAATATAATTTATTTAATTGTATATTACAAATTACATACAAACTTGTTGATTGTAATGGTAAATTTCAAACAAAATATAAATTTCATTATTTGTTATTTTTTTCACTGTAGAAGAAGAAAAAACAACAATTTGAAAGGGAGCTTGTTAACATAATGCCGTACAACGAAACATACAAAATTTTAAAACAGGATAATAAAATTTCATGATTTGAATACTTTGTTTATGCCATGGAGAATTTACACGTGCAATTTTATTGAATACACACATTTGTAGGTTTCGTCTACAAATTCAATTGATCATATTTGTGTAATTTAATATTCAACAAATCATTAGCAAAACAAGAATCTACAAATAATAAAAATGCATAAAGTAAATGATTTCTATACCGAAGGAATTGGGTGTGTGGAAATGTAATTTCGTTTTTTACATTAAGAAAAATGAACTAATTACTGGTTGCCTTCAATTTATTATAACAGCTTGAAATTTCGAAGTGCTAAAGATTTTTTTATAGAAAATAATTTTTATGTAAAGAATTCTACTGCTGATCAGTTTTATGCAGTGCATTTTCGTTCGCTTTAAAACTTTTTTTTAACTAAAAGTTTTTTTTTTTTTTTTTTTTTGGTAATATTTTCATTACACAATTTTGATTACAAAGTTTTATTAATGAACAATTTTTTTAATTTAATAATTTACGCTGCAAATTTACAAATTTTATTGTTACACAATTGTCCAACAGAAAATTTATAGGAGCTTTTTATTGGTAAGCATTTTCTATAAGAATGTTATCTAATATCGACACAAAATTTATAAACAAAGGCGGCTTTGAAATAATTTCTCAAGTTACTTTTCCTTTTTTAATAAAGATAAATTATGAAACTAATAATGATCATTACAATTTTACTACAGAAAAAATTTTCTCAAAATAGAATTAAGGCCTGACAAAGTAATTGGCAATTATAAATCACAAAAGTTCAACTGTAAATAAGTTAAGTAAATAAAAAATTCAAATATGAACTTAATTACTTATTTGCTTTAAGAGCCAATTGAAATGTATTAATTCAGGTCGAAAAATGAACCAACGAAATGTCATCGGCATATAGACAGCTGAGAAATATTTTTTGAAAAGGTTCATTTTTGGACCTGAATTAGTAAATAAAAAATAATATGTAATTCAATACCATTTCAATTCTTATGAATTGAAAAGTTAATGTTTTATTAATGCTTAAGAACTGACGGGCCTGCAGCAAAGCTTGAAGCCTCTGTCTTTACTGTAACACAGTAGCAACAAAACCAAACATCAATTAGAAATCAATTGAATGATGGTGAGAGAATACACAATATATTCCAATCAACATAAAAACAAAGTAATTAAATTGAAAGTTGATCAGCAGCTTAAGCACAGAAATTTAAAAATAAGGCGCTGAAGTAGTGGGATGGGTAGTCGCTGCTGCTTAAAACCACTAGGCAATTTAGTTAAGACCTGGGTTCGAAACTATGATGATGGTGGATGTGAAACACCCCCGCTTTGCACACCAGCCAGTATATCTTCAGCTTTAGTTTTCTGGCTTTCTTAGAAATGTTGACCACTCAAATTTGGCCAGAAACAACTCTATTTTAATTATAAAGAAATAAAATCGAACTGAAAGTTCAATAAAGTAATTAATTTTTTTTTTTTTTTTTTTTTATATTATTTTATCTATAGTTTTTGATTTTTATTGCTAAAATTGACAACACTATATTTTAAAGCTTTAGTTCTTTATATTTCTCTTTCTTTATTATTCGATATTTCGCTAACAATTTGTTAGCATCCTCAGGAATCTTTTATTGTTTTTATAGAAAATAAAAACAGTTAAAGATTCCTGACGATGCCAACAAATTGTTAGCGAAATATCGAATAATAAGGAAAGAAAAATATAAAGACCTAAAGCTTTAAAAAATTGTGTTGTCAATTTTAAGGTAATTAATAGTGTAGGAATTAAACGAAAGTCTGATTGAAAACTCTGGCAGGCCATTTTGGTTTAATACAAGCCCTTGCCTTTAAAATCTTCTTTACAAAAAGTTTTTTTTTTTTTTAAATACTATGTTCATCTTTTAGTCAGTAAAAAATTTATTTTTAGCGAAATGTCTTGTTAACGTAACCAATTTTTGTATGTGCTAGTGTGTAGGTATAATGATATGTATCGTATAAAGTCTCTATGTGCAATTATATGAGGTGATTATAATATAAAATATTATCTCGTTATATATTAAAGGCTACAAACATAGTAACAAATACATTTTTACCACAAGTGAGAATATAATACTTGAGGAAGTTCTTCTAGTATGTATAAATAAATATATACCTATACACGTATTTCGTTTCAGTGTGCATGTATTATTATTTTTTTTTTTTTTTTTCTTCTAATACCGCCTATAATGCCGGAAAGATTATCCATGCAGGAAATCATTAAATTATGATTGATATCAAACAAGCTTTCAAATGACAACAAAATGAGAAGAGAAAAGGAAAAGACCATAAAGCAAAAAAAACGAAAACAAAAACAAAAATCCGGTTGATGATAAGGAAGTTGGCTGCTTAAACAGTGATATTGAATTAAGGCAGAAAAACACGCACGTATGCACATTTATTAACCATAAACATATATTTGACTTAAAGGTTAAATAATTTTTTCAACCACATCCTTTTTCAAGTAACAAGAAATATAATGAAATTGTTATTAATCCGTTTAAGAGGGTTTGTTTTTCAATTGCTAAATTTAAATTGTTGGCATTAAAATGTTTGATTGATGGATGAATTTATATGGTATATTTAAAATTAATGCAAGGTGTGTATGTATGAACAAGAAATTATATGATTATTTTTAGCTGTAAAGAAAGGAATATTTTTTTCTGGTTGAATATACCCATTTGAACAAAAAATTTTTGTGTCCAAATCTGCTGTTTGAATTTTTGAAATTTAGCTTTACTTTTTACAAAGGAACAACGTCATGCGATTTGAAAAAATATCTTCTACGTTTGGAAGAATTATGCTTAAGCAAATGGTAGAGTTCTGCCTTAGTGCGACTATAACAGCAGACATTCTGAATATGGTCCTTCAGGCCGCGATATAAACGGAGCTGTAATATAATGTAGATGTTACAAATTCACAAAAAGAAAAACAATATTGCAACAGTCTTAAAAGTTGCGGTACAATTGGTGAGAATTGTGCAAGAGGCGAAAACGTACTTCTAATGGTCTAGCAAATGCTGCAATTTAGCCAAGAGCAAAATTGGTTCAGCAGCACGAAAGCAAGCAAAAAATTTAGTAATCGAAATAAAGTCACCCGAAGATAAGAAATAACGAAAAAAAATTGGATATGGCGAAAAAAATTTTAAACAACGTTAGGCAATAGCTAACAACAACTGATTCTTAGGCAATAACATTGGCGAAAAAGTTCTCAAAATACCCTGTACTTGCGGTTTCTGCTTAATCTTGATTGCTTAAGACCACAACAAAATCAGTACGTTTCACTGTAAAATAAGATTGGCATCACGGTTTGGGTCGTCTAGGCCTTAAGCGAATTTTCATGCGCAAAATTTGGGCGGTTTTACACTAAAAGAAATTTTGTACTGGCGATTTCCTTATATTTGAAAATTAAGCAACATAACATTGGCAGTATGCTTCACCATAAGGTAAGTAATTCATTTTTGGTGTCATAAATTTTACTAAAATTTTCGTGTGCAAAATTTTTGCGCACAATAGTGTTGATCTATTTGGGCGTCAGCGTATATACTTTAGCATTTTTAAGTGCCTTAAAACTTCTTACAACCATTTGGTGTTGCTTTACTCGGGCTTAAGAGTATAATATTTTATTGCTGCGATTGATGTAAAATTAACAAGGCAGAGAAAAGATCAAATAACCTTAGCTGGGGGACAACTAGCTGTTTCGAAGAAACCATACCCCTGTCTCGCGTCAATGTTCCTCTTTGAAAAAGCTCATGTTTCTGCGGAGACACTTCAGCCCCTCAAGTAGCTAGCTGTCCCTAGCTAAGGAATTAATATTAATCGGAATAAAAATATAAAATGATCCTTAGCCCGGTCTTGGTAATACCAAATATTTAGAGAGGATAATTTACAATAAAAAAAACTTTAAATATTAACTACTTTCTTCTAATCTATTGGCAAGCCTATTTAAATTTTGATTGCACAAAATCAAACGAAAACATCAGCAATTGTATATCAAAACAAACTGCTCTCTAGCGGGAAAATTTCCAAATTTCTATCAGGCATTAGTGCGATCTTACTTCCTCAGACTTGGCAAAGATTTTTCTTGGTGGTAAAATTGTATATATAAACTAAAGTGATACAATTGTAGAGATTATTAAAGAAACAAAGAAAAATAAAGTTTACCGAGACTGTTTTACATCCACCACGTTGCTCAGCAGCACCCAAATAGCTTCGAACTAAAGTCATAGCTAAATTGCGTACTGTTCATGAGCAGTAACATTTAGTTATACTTTTGCCTGAGCTCTACACTACTGACTGTCTGTATTTAATGTATTCATCAATTTTCAATTTTGTCGCTGAGTTTTTCTATTGATCGGAATAAATTTTATACTCTTTTATTATTATTCAATTGATTTCTAATTGTTTATTTTTGTTTCTTGCTTTGGTATCAGTGATGACAAGGATTTCAAACTTTGCGTTTTTCAGTCATTAATTTAACCTTTTCAACGATCTGTGTGATCTACAATTCAATTCTAAATTACTTTAGTGCTGTATGCACAATTATTAATTAATTCACAATAATTAATTATTAATTAATTAATTAATCCCTTGTGATAAAACTGCAGGGCTCAGATGGTCTAAGGACATCTATTTTTTTTTCTTCTTCTAAAAACCTTAAACCCGAAGCAAACTTTTCATTTAATTTTTGCTATTTTTGTTTTTGTACTTTTCCATATCCCCTGAAATCAACTCTTTTACTCGACTTTTCACAACATTTTGTGTCTTTGCTTATTTATCAGTCTACCTTTTTGTCCTGTACAACAAATACTCAAATATTTATATAAACAACGTTGCATACAGCTTCAAAATAAAAGTAAAAGAATTCTTTTTTATTTTACGGTTTACAAACTTCAACAGCAATAACATTACTGCCACAAAAAAAAAAAAAAAGAGCCATGAAAAAAAAACAATATATAATATCATAAACTCGTATGCAGACACATCCTTAAAAAAGGGAATAAAAATAATATTTACAAAAATTTTCATAAAAGGCCACAATGAATGAAATTCATTTGTTTTTTAAATCGCTTACATATACATGCATACATACATACACATATACGTATGTAGATTTAAAATAAGAAAAAGAAAAAACTACATCCCATGATATGAAACACTGTTGTACAACAGAAAAATGTTGACCGGCCAAAAAGCACGAAAAGAGCTGCAAGGAAAAAAAAATCAAATAAAAATACTCCAAAAGGAAAAAAGTATTAGTGAACTGCATCCTGGGGTATTAAAACCGAGAAAAAAGTTCCCAGCAATACTGCCGCAGTTAACAAAAGAAAGCTTAACCGCAGATATAAAATTGTAGTATACCTTTATGTATTTTTGAAAATATAAAATTGTGTATGCTTTGAATCCTTTGACAAAAAATAAAATATATAAACGTCATGTTGATTTAGATACAGACCAACGCTTAACAATTGCAATATGGCGGTCAACCGTTTAAGAGAATAAATTATAACGTTATAACCAAGACAATTAAGTGGGGTTTTCATAGCTGTGACAAAATTAAAAAAAAGGCACAGATTCGGGGGGGAAATATAAATCAACAGATTCAGGGTTAGACCGAAACTAATGCTAGAAAAGAACAATTTTTTCATTCTAAATGGTGTCCTTTTATTCTCTATGAGTTTCACTTTGCTTAAACGTAAAATGAAATTAAATTTGAAATAGAAGTTGGTACTTTTAAAGCAAACACTGTCAAGAAAATAACGCGTAAATGAAAGCCACATTTATTTCAAGCTAAAAATTGAAAACATCCTGATGCAATTTGGTGAGGCAAACATCAAACTCTATATGAAATAATGCTTAACTAAATCCTTGTTTTCTAATTTGTCTTAGTCTAAAGTTGTACGTAACAAACAAAAAAAAAATCAGGCGCAGAGCTCAGGCTACAAAGAAATAAATATATTTTACATAAATATAAATTTATAAGACTGCACTACAAACAGCAAATCAGTGTACAAAAGCCTGGAATTAAATTTAATAATCTCTTATAGTGGTTATAGACTGGATAAACTTCGATTTTTCTTTGGTAAGGGACTGATCTTTTTCAGTTAAAAGCATCTGTTTTCGCTCTATTTAGTAGAGGATTTATCTGGATAGAGTCAAAACTTTTCAAAGCTAAGTGTTTTGTTTCAATGTTATAATTTTTGTTTGCTCAATCGAATATTCACAAACACTCCCCGTCTTCCCCTTTCGACCACTACTTACTTATTACCTATTGCCTTGTTTCTGTTTGCGATACAGTGTAATGCGTATGTAGGGCTCATCCCCTAAGTACTGGTCCAATAAAAACGAATTCATCAAACTTGGGGTAAACAGTAACATCTGTCTGTGTACATTGTACGCAGTATAACTTGTCACGTAGAAACATTTTAAAACCTACGTATACGTATTAAAACTTCACAGACATCATGCGATAGATTATCAATCATACGTATTAATTGTACTACTGTCAGGCAGCTGGCTGGTCTCACAATTCCATGGCAGGTAGTGAGTTTGATTTTATGTCATCACCTGCCAATCTGACCTACCCTGATGGTATAGCAGTCCACAGAGGCAAAAACTGGGTTATTGAAACCAATTGGATTCATCTATTCTTGCCACGATATTTTCGCAGTACGAGCTCTTGGTGAGGAGACTGATATCGATATTTATATTGTATTGCAGATTTTCCTTTTGCAAGAAACTCATTGTACCACTTCTAAATATAAATCCTTTTTGGAGAGTATCGGAACTTCAGCTCCATATAAGTGCAATTCATTAATTCATATACACAGTCTATTAGTGGGCAACAATACAACGATTTAATTATCGCTGCAGAGATAAGTAAATCGACAACTCCGTGTTTGATCGGGACTCAATTCCGACATTTGTTTTTTTTTCACTCTACATTATTTTTACTATCGATTCAATTACGAATGCTTTTTGCTCTGTATGGAATAAAACAAAACCCAACGATTGCATAAATCAAGCTTTACTTTAGTAATATTTCAAGCAACCAACTTATATTGCAAAAAATCAGCAAGGTGTTTGGGGGTTTCTAATTTTTGTGAATTCTTAGAATACGAAAGGAAAAATTTTTTTGGATCAAAAAAATATTGTTGTCACTTAATTGCAGCAAAAATAGCTATACAAAAATAATATATTAAAACAAATTAAGACTAGCGTATGTTAAGATTTTTTCATATACTGTATAGCAAAATCGAACACACCCACTCAACCACACACACATATCGCTTTGCTTTAGATATGCCTATGATAGCTCTTGATACTATGATATTGGAAAAAAATCTAAACTACCATAGAAAAAAAAGAAGTTAAAAACAAAGGAAAAAATTTTAATTTTATTGTTTTAAACTGGTCATTTGTGTCATATGATACTTTCATTTTTAATTATATTCAATAACTAAAATGAAGATCTATATAATTTAATTATTTATTTATTTTTTTTTTTTTTTGGTTTTTTTTCACTACTCAACATGTGCATTATTGTACGTTTTAAGTGTGAATATTTACTGCAAATGTAACTGTAAAAAATATTGCAATTAACTTTTCTTGGACCAGTTTTAGCAAATACATTTCTTATTATTAAAATCTTCAATATTTCGATACCGCTTTATGTATCTTCTTTAGGAAAATGTTTTTGCTAATATTTTACAAACTTTTTTCAAATTTCAAAACTGGTATCCAAAACATTATTGCAATTATCTGATAAAAAATTAACTAATAAAAAAACCATTATTCAGTATTTGTCAGCAAGCAAGAGCCAGATACATACAATTTGTATACTAAATGAGTGAGAGTCAACTACAATAAACAACTTTTAAAACAGCAGATTACATCCCAAGAGCTGGTATCAGAGCTAGTCTGAGGGCATTTCGTACGACACCAATTAAGATTGTGCAAGCAGAAGGTTCATGTTGTTCACTCCAACAGACTCTTGCATCGGCTATGGCACAAATAGGCGTTTCCGCTACATGAATGTTCCACTAGTCTTAAAGCTTCAACTTTTGCTATACCTTCAGCATCAAACATAGCTGAAGCTTGGGGTGAAATTTCCATTTCCAGCATGATTTGTAGTCTTTGATCCGTCGCTGAAAATGAAGTGCCAGTTGTTGTTGTTATATTCGCTGAATAGTTCGTGAAGAGCTTCTCCAATTTGCCGTACGTACAAATTCTCTTACATATTGACTTTGTAACTTTTCATTTTATAAGCACGTTTCAATTGAGGAAGCTTTCACGACGTTTTCTTGCTGACAAGTATTTCTTTTCATTCTGTCTTACACAACAAATAGTATGAATTCTTTTTTTCGATATGCTATTCAAGATAATTCTCTAATAAAACAAAATAACGCCTGCATTTGTTATCGCTGACAAATTTGACCCAGTTTGGTTTTATTTATTCTAATATTTATTAATAAATATTTATAACTATTTATACAGTTTCTTCCTTATAGCTCTAAACACTTATTAAGCACCCCATTATCTCTTAAGCCGTACAACAGCTACGCATTATATATTATATATGAAACACATAATAATTCAAAGATGTACACATACATACATACATATTCGGTTAAATGTATGCGGGAATGTGTGCTGAGTATTTGTGTGCATAACTGTGGCAGCATATGCGGCACAAACATTTCACGAAACCTTTGACTCACTCTCGGCATCATTTTCAATTAAACAGTGCAACATGGCGAAAGCATTAACAACAGGGTGAGCCAAATTAGAAACGGCAATATGATTTTGGCTCGAAAATAAGTTGTAAATATCTAGTTTTTTTGTTTTAAATTTTTAGAAGAATTTTTAAAATTTTGTAAGCAATTATGCAGCACACAATAACTGCTGTTATAATAAGTTGTTATCATGGGCGTCACCCTGTATGTGCAAATTGGAAATAGTGTATGCAAAATCCTATCTGCTGCTTTTCATTAATAATAAACATTTTCTACAAGATTTGCTTATAGTTATGGAATACTAATATGGCATACTTTTCCCGCAAGCTGGCAAAGCAGACAATTGTTAATTTTTAATTTTGCATAAGTTTAATCAAGATTGTTATTGTTTTTGTGGCTGTTTACTTGACTTTATGAGCAAGGAGTTCCTTTAATCATTGGAAAGTGTTTTATTAGTATAAGTAAGGAAACCAAAATATAATATAGGATAATCCTTAATTAAAGATTGGGAAGAAATTTACTATGAAACAGAAATGAGTGGTTGCAAGGAAATTATTACAACGACAGTGAAGATTTTAACACTATTTTTAAGAAAATATGTATATAGTTTTTTTTTTCTTACTGTAGTTTGGCACCAATAACATACACCTCCTTCAAAAAGATTTTTTTTGTGCAGATCGAAAGAGGTAATAAACAACTAAGAGTGCTATATTTAGACACGACGGCATTTCAACTCGCTAGTGAGGTGTTCTGTATAAAAGTCAGAGTTTTAGCAAGTTGAAATTTCAATAGAATGATAAAGTTGCCAACTGTGGTACAATAATATAAGACGTTTGTGATATAAGACGTTGGAGAGTGAAAATGTTAACAGAGTCATGCTGAACATAAACAGCATAAGCGCAACACTTCATCGAAATGAATGAGAACCAATGGCTGTTTGGGTAGTGTAACCAGCTTACAGAGTGAGTGATGGTGGTTCCAGTCTCTAACATTCTATAATATTCATATATGAACTTAGTTATTTTTTGTTTGTTTTAAGAGCCAACTGAAATGTATCGATTCAGTTCCAAAAGTGTACCTTACAAATGTTTTCTGCCTTTTTCAGCGGTCTATATACCGCCGACATTTCGTTGATGCTAATCAATTCATCAGTATACTTATTTTGCAACTCTTTTACTTTTTTATAGAAGGTTTGCAAAGAAAAGTAAAAGAATTGCAAAACTAAAAAGATGTGTTTTCTGTTAAAGCTTCAACATTTCTAATTCTCATTTTGTTAAGTTTGAAACATTCTTCATAGAATTTTTCGTCTCTACTGAGGAGTTGATGAGCATCTAGAAAATGTCGGCGGCATATAGATGGCTGAAAAAGATAGAAAACATTTGCAAGCTCTGTTTTTGGACCTCAGTTAATACATTTTGTAATATTTTTATTATAAGCAATAAATACATGAAGCAATAGTAGTTAAATTTTTTGTGCGTATTTCAGGAATTTTAGGCCCAATTTTACCTACTTTCAATAACATGCAACGAAGGTAGTTAAAAATCAATGAAAGCAAAACTACAGCTAATAAAATGTCTAACGACCTTAAAAACTAGTTTCCCTAAGACAAATCAATATATAAATTTTTGTAAGGGGTATAAGCAGACTTTGAATATCATTTACAAATTTCTGGTCCTTCGAACCATTGGGGAGTTCCACAAATTAGAAGCAACAAAAATCGAACGTTGATCAAATAGCTCAGCAATAAGTAAATCATAGGCAAAGAGTAATTTAGTGCTCTAGCAGCACGATAACTACACACTACTAACAATCCGGCAGTGATGAGACAGTAACATTGCAAATTCAACGATGCGAAAGCATTCTTAAAAAAAAATTTTTTTTTTTATTACTTATGCTGTCATTGGTTCTAAAACTGTCCGTACATATTTGGCTCGTTGAATTATTTCACAATAAATTGCAAACATAATTTTATATCTTCCTCTTATAACGTCCGTTGGCATTTAAGACAACTATATTTGCTTTTTTAATTTAAACAAATTTTTGCAAATGCCTTTTTTATATACTTGCATAAAATGAATAAATATTATTTTGGACTTAGTTTTAATTAGAAAAAATCCCTTTCACATGTTTTAGTATCAACAACATTTTTATTACTCATCCATCAAATGCAGAACTGAAAACAAACCAAAAAAAAAAAAAAAAAAAAACGATTTAATTGCTTTCAGTTAAACATTTTTTTTCTTACAATTGTAATTAATGTTTTATCTCATTTGTACTATAAAACGTCACATTAATCATTCATGCGTTCGTTCTCATCATTAAATTCGACATTTTCATCATCATCATCATCATTGAACCCATCATCCAACCAGCCACGCAATACGATTTTATTATCTTCAAGATACATGATTTTCATAAGAAGAAACAACCTTCTGCATTATTTTTATATCTTATTTTTCGAAGCTCATCTTTGCACTTAATTCTTTAATTTTTTTTTTCCTTCTTACTGATATCAGCCAGCGGAATTTGTGGGAGTAAGGAAATCTCTGATATGCGTTCAGAGTTTTCAGTTCTTTTTTTTTTATAAATTTTACGATTGCAATTAATTTTTATGGTATTTTTTTTTTTTTGAGGTTTTTAAGAACAAACTAAGTGAAGGCGAAGTAGATAAGTATTGAAGTGTATAAAAACATAGAAAATGAAAGAAAACAGCGCCAATTGGTAGGAGTTGACTAACGATTTTTCTTGCTCCTAAAAGCAACCAAATTGACTTTATGCTTTCTTTCTTTTACAATTGAGCACAAAGTAATTAATTTTAATGGTGATGAGTAGAGCCTTAGAAAAATTCTAAGAGTTTTATTGGTAAATATATGTACTTGTATTTAAAATAATTAAGTGGCAGATCATCAGTTTTTTTTGTTGCTTTTAGAAAGCTTTTCAAAAACACTTTAACTGTATGAAAGTTATTCAAGGACCCTCGAAGCATCATTAGAAGCAAAACTAATGCAAAGTTATAGAACTATTACCTTATTTTTAATATATCATCAGATCAACTGAACTAATAAATTAAAATTAAAAACTAAATACACAAAAACCAGCTTATTACAAGACTTATACGCACAGCAAGGCTTCTGTAGTACTATACAATAGACTTATTTCTATAGGACTCCTCGCACGGCAGTATATGTTACAAGAGGTAATGCTTCCGTAGAATTCTTCCACAATACGCAAAGGATGCTTATAATATTCGTAGAGCGTACCATTGTAGAGTTATGTAGAGAATATCTAAAGAGTATTTTGCAACAGCATGCCAAGAAGCAAATGGGAGATGCTTGAATTATCTTAAAACTATTAAAATAATCACACGTATAACTCCCGCTGGATGAAGTCCGGAATCAGGAATGAATTTGGCTAAAATTAAAAGTATTTGATGCTTAGATAAACCGTACTTAAATTAAGTACAACGTGCTTGATTCAAGAAAATCCGCATGTACCGAACTTCTGACATCGTTTGGTATTGATTTAAGTACAAATGGATGCAATTGTTTTTTCAGTGTAGATATTTTTCTTTTATTATCTACAATTTATTTTTCCATATTTGCTGACAATATTTCTCTAAATTGTCTTTGGCTCTTGCACTTTGTGCTCCAGAATGAATATCGTATAACATTTAATAATTTGCTACATTTAAAGCATTTATCAAAACCAGTTATCAGAATTTTGCTACTAAAAGGCTTTAAATATGTATAAATATTTTGAAACTTCATATTGAATGGAAAATTTATGATGTCAATAAAAAGAACAGCATAAATTTGATGTTAAGTTGTTTATTTCAGTTTGGTGCAACTTAATAGCAATTTAATACGTACCAAAATGCCAGAGCCCAACCACCCATTAACAAACATGTTCAATGCTGAGCATTTTGGAAAAATTTAAAAGCATAGAATAACAGAAAATTTGTATTTTCATGTTGCTACACAAACAACACAAATCACTTGCGTACATAAGCAATTTGTAACAATTTATTATAAATTTTCTAAAACATTTAAAAAAACAAGTAAGAGTGCTATATTCGGCTGGGCCGAATCTTAAATACCCTTCACAATGGTACATACATTCTGATTGATTTTTGGTGCGAAAAGTTGTTTTATTTGGCTTTTAAAGCCGATTTCTTGAAATATCGGGAGACGCTATATCTGGGGTATATATGCGCCGATTTTTTCTGAATTTCAATATCAGATCCACTACCGGGATTTAACACAGGCTGCAAAACTTTTATTTAAATAATTCCTAATATGCTCAAGTTCAACCACTGGGTGACACCAATTCTTTTTAATATCAATGAAATAAAGAAAAGCAAAATGTATTTCTTAATTATTTATCAGTTAACTTTATAGTAAAATTTATTTAACAAAAAATTGCATATAATTGCATTATTTTTGAATTATAATGCTAAACATTGACATTAAGTGTGATTTTCTTTTCAATTTACTTACATACATACGTATGTGGGTACATGCATACGTATGTATGTATCTATAATAGAAAACGCTAAAATAAATTCTTTATTATTGAATATTTTCAGTGTGTTCCATAAAACAATGATTATATATGTACATACATATACACATACATACATATTTACATTGCTTGCTTTTACAAAATTATTTTTTTCTTGTGCACGTTGTTGATGATCTATTGCGTATCATCATACACATGTGTGTGTGTATGTACATATGTAAGTACGTAGGGAAACCCAAAATGATTTTTTGTGTGAATGAATTTGAAGACGCAATTGTTTAAAAGAATTTCATTGCGTACCCTTTTTTCAACAATTCTTTATATCACTTTCATTTTCAAGCTCGTGTATACATATGTATGTACATACATACACATTTTTACACCAAAGCAAAAAAATTGTTTATGCTAACATACTTGCATGCATACATACATATGTAGATACATACATACCTACATACATACAAACGTATCTACATACATACATACATACATACATACATGCATACATGCATACATACATACATACATACATACATACATACATACATACATACATACATACATACATACATACATACATACATACATACATACATACATACATACATACATACATACATACATTCATACATGATCGCAAATATTATATACATATGTATATAATATTATATACATATGTATGTATGTACCATTATGATCGATTTTTGGTACCAAAAGTTGGGTGCATATGGGCCGATGTCCAAAAATTTTCTAATTTTGCCCCTAAACAGCCTGTATGTACCATTCCGACAAATTTTTAGTGCAAAAAACTGTTTCGGTTAGCTTCCAGGCCCGACTTCTTGAGATATCGGGAGGCGCTATATCTCGAACATATATGGGCCGATGACAAAAAGATTTCCAGTTTTGCTTCTGACTAACCTATATGTATCATTCTGATTGATTTTTGGTGCCAAAAGTTGTTTTATTTAGCTTATAGAGCCGATTTCTTGAAAAATCGGGAGACGCTATATCTCAGGTATATATAGACCGATTGCAGACATTTTCAAATTTTGCTTTTAAATACCTTATATGTACCATTCTGATCGATTTTTGGTACCAAAAGTTGTTTTATTTGGCTTTTAGAGCCGACTTCTTGAGAAAACTTGAGGCGCTATATCTCGAGTGTATATGGGCCGATGTCCAAAATTTTCCACGTTTGCCTCTAAATAGTCTATATGTACCATTCTGATTGATTTTTAGTGCCAAAAATTGCTTTGTTTGGCTTAAAGAGCGGATTTCTTGAAAAATCAGGAGTCGCTATATCTCAGATATATATGGACCGATTTCAAAAATTTTCCAATTTTGCTTTTAAACACCTTATATGCTCCATTCTAATCGATTTTTGATACCAAAAGTTGTTTTATATGGCTTTTAGAGCCGACTTCTTGAGAAAACGGGAGGCGCTATATCTCGAGTGTATATGGGCCGATGTGGAAAAATTTTCCACTTTTGCCTCTAAATAGCCTATATATACCATTTTGATTGATCTTCGGTGCCAAAAGTTGTCTTATTTGGCTTATAAAGCCGATTTCTTTAAAAATCGGGAGACGCTATATCTCGGATATATATGGGCCGATTTCAAAAATTCCTTCATTTTTAGGATTTAATGAGCACTAAAAATGATATGGTTTAGTTTTTAAGAAAAAAATTTGTTTCAAAAATCTGAATACAAAAATTACACAAAATATCCCTCAAAACCCGGTTTTTTGAATATATCTCGGCTATCCGCGGACCTATCTTACTGAATTTCAATAGCAGACCCACTACCGGGGTTTCACACGTTTTAGCGAAAGAATGAGGTTTCTATCTCAAACCGTTTTCTCAGAAACGGTATTTCAACGACTACAGACGGACAGACGGACAGACGGACAGACGGACAGACGGACAGACGGACAGACGGACAGACGGACAGACGGACCGACGGACAGACGGACAGACGGACAGACGGACAGACGGACAGACGGACATCGCTCAATCGTAATCGCTATTGATGCTGATCCAGAATATATATACTTTATGGGGTCTTAGATGGATATTTCAATGCGTTACAAACGGAATCACAAACTTATATATACCCTTACACATTTATGTGAAGGGTATAAAAAAAAGAATATACATGAAATATGTTAAACAGTTAAATTCGTTTATTTTTTCATCTTTGTGTCCCTTCAGTGTTACTTAAGCAACAAACTCATGTTTACGAAGAAAAACGCTTTGAAAAAGAAGAAAACATGCATACATTAATTTAATCATGTTTAACAAAAAAACAATGTTACAAATAACGGCTGTAAAAGTGAACAATTTTCTATGTTAAACATTATTTAAGTCTGTCATTTGCCATTATTTTGTTTCGCTGACGACTTATTCCAGTGGGAAATGACTGCCGGGAGGGGGAGAAAGTTGAATAAATTACTAACGACTGGTGTTTGTTGTGTTCATTTTTTGATTTGCAAAATTGAAATTTGTTATTTAATAGCGAGCAGGTGTGGAAAATAAAAGTGAAGACAAAAAAAATTGGTTTTATACAAAAAAAAACATACATGTAATATTTTAAAAGCCTTTTTCTATGCGTTGAGAAGGCAGTCATTTTTCCAATACAACAATTTCGTTAATACTTTTATTAAGTTTTTCAAAGGGAAAGGCTTAAAAAATTGCCTAAAAGTTATTTTGTTAATAGAAACAGAGAATATCAACAATGTTGCACTTTAGTTTTCACAAAAACTTCAGCAGATGCATCGTTAAGGCATTATTTTATTTATGCCATCAACTATTAAAACAAAAATAAGCCAATAGGGTGGTATGCATATCTTGAATACCCATTTTTTCACCCAACATTTGTTTTGCAAGAGTGCAGAGAGAAGTCAAATTATATTTTGACAATATATTTTAATGAGACTGCTCTACAAATTTATATATATTTAAAACATTATGCTGAGCTGTTCTACTAAGTTTGTTGCACTGGGTCCAGCCAGTAGTGCTTTTTTTACCATTTTCGGAGAAAAGGATATATCAGCCTACATGAAACTATTGAAATAAAATTTATGGCAGAGCTAAAACTGATAATTTTAAACATATTGGTTAGTTTTAGGTTTATTCTGATAGAAGAATACAGCTAAAATTTAACTTTTGAAAAAAAAGGATATATGGGTGGTAGGTATGTATATCCTTGCATCAAACTTAGCTACGTTCACAGCACATCTAAAGTACCTTGCTTAGGAGGTGTATATAAAGTTTCAGCACATTGTAATGCAAAATTTAGCCTAAAACTTAACAAAATTTACAGGAATTCTAAAATGCACAATATTAAAAGTGTTTGCGAATTTTGAAAACATTCTAATAAAAGATGAGACCATAACTTAAAGTTTGTAAGAAAGGATATGTGCAAGGTGAGCATGTTCTGGCAAATAACTCAATAAAACGTGCAGCAAATATAATCTGTGGAGTTAGAGGTTTGGTTTCAGAGCAGCCAAACAAAAAATGCAGCTTAAATTGTAGAATTTGATAAAAAAAAAAGGACACATAGGAAGAGGCCAATCCTAGCGACAAAAGCAACTAAGCTTAAAGAATTTTTGAAATATTGAATTTAAGAAGAATTTATGCAGTTCAAATGCATTCTAAGAAAAAAAAAATTACATAAAAACTAAGTTTTTAAGAAAGAGAATATGTGAGCGATAAGTATGTTGTAGCATTGAATGTAACAACATTTACATTTCCCATAGAAAGTGTCTGACTTAAGTGTCACCCATGCCATTTTAGTGTAATTAAATAAACAAATTTTTGCCACACTAGCTTTTTCTAAAAAGAACATGTCCTTAGACCGAACTTAGCGAAATTTCTGGCAGATGTCAAGTGCACAGTTAGGATGACATTAGTGAAAATTGAAAGCATTACTATAACAAATTTCAATAAAACTTGGGCTTTGAGTAAAATGATAAATATGAAGCAGTCGTAGCCTTGCAATCAATTCAACAAAATGGAAATAAATTCTAAATTTTCTAATCAAATATGGACTTAATTATTTATTTGTTTTAAGAGCCAATTGAGATGTATTAATTCAGGTCCCAAAATGTCGGCGGCCTAGAGACGGCTGAAAAAGTCAGAAAACATTTGAAGAAAGGTCTATTTTTGGAGCTGAATTAAACTTTCTAATTTTAAAAATATACAAAATTTGTTAGGAATTAGAAAAAAAATGCAGCGAAAATATAAGATCCGAAAAAAGGATGTATGGAAAGGAAAATCTTAAATGTATAGAGGTACCAAATATTAAATGTATAGAGGTACTTATTAATTTTTGGAGTTTTCTGATTAAAAAGGCAGCTAAACTTTAGAATTTAAGAAAAAGGATATATGGAAGATAGACATGTCCTCGCACCTACTTTCACATAATATGCATAAGGTTTTAGGTACTCGCGTTCTTGCACCAAATTTTAAAAATCCATAGGCAATAAATGTGTGCATTCCAATGAAAAACGTTTTAAAAATTATTATTTTGAAAAAAAGGATATATGGGAGACAGGCATGTCCTGGCACCTAATTTCACAAAATGTGCATAAGCTTTTAGGTGCTCGCGTTCTTGCACCAAATTAGGCAAATCCGCACTAAGCAATAAATGTGTGCATTCAGTGCATTCTAATGAAAAACGTTTTAAAAATTATTATTTTGAAAAAAAAACAGGATATATGGGGGGCATAGGTGGTATGGCATCGATTTCATTTATATTATCAGCAGATTTAACACTCATTATATGAGAAGTAGTAATACACTTTCCGTCCAATTCAATAAAACGTCTGGCGAAAATTTAGTTTTGGCCTTAAAGGATATATGGCAGGCGGACGTACTCTAGCAAAATCTTAAAAAGAAAACTAAGGCATATAAGTATTACAAAATTAAAGGCTCATTGATGAAGTTTGGCCGCAGTTTTCAAATAAAATGCAAATTTCAAATAAAAAGTCAGAATTTGGAAAGAAGGATATGTGGGAAGCAGTAGTGCTCCTGCATCGAATTTTTCAAATTTTGCAGCATTTATAATGTAAGACATTCTAGATTCATTTATTCATTTTCAGCGTATTACAATGAAAAATACTGATTTTATTTAGGTTTTGGGAAAAAGGATATATGAGAGGTAGGCGTGTTCTTGTGAGGAGCTAAGTAAAATTAGCAGTAGATATAACAGGCATCATGTGAGAAGTAATTACGAACTTTTAGGAAATGTGAATAATAAATTTAGCTAAAACTTGAACTTCAACTAAAAGGATATATGGAAAGTGGACACGGCTTTATTTTAATTTTTTTTTTTTGCAATATTAACAGCAAATATAAATTACATAAATTAGTAAGCATATGTAGAATTTAAGGGCATTCCAGTAAAAAGCGCAGGTAAAACTTGAAATTTCACAAAAACAATATGTGGTGGATAGATGTGAACTTCTCGCATAAATTTTTCTCGATATCTCAATTTTTATTATTTTATTTTCATGTTGTTGTGTGCCAGTACAAAAAATTTCCTTGTTCTTTGCAAATTGTACTCAACCGCAAGGAGAGAAAGCACCTTGCCTCACCCTCTTCATACACATGTTACATTCAGAAAACCTTTTGCACACACTGTGTTAAATAATATATGTAAAAACCCACACTTTGTTATTTGTGTTATAATGTTTTTTTTTTCCACCATAGATTTTTTTCCCCAACATCTTGTTGCTTGACTTTGCAAAACTCTGCATGCATTTGTATCTAGTTTTACATTTAGTTATATGTATCAGCATTATATTACAATAGTTAGTGGAGTGGTTTTCATATTTATTGTTATACAGTTTTTGGCTTGGTTTTAGTATTTTGCAAAATGTGACTACAATGTGAGAGCCAAACAGTCAGTCATATTTTTTAGATTTTTTCTTCGTCTTCTTTTTTTTTTTGCACACTTCCATAAAGTTTTTTATATTTTCTATGTATGAAAATATTTTTCAGCACTTGCACAGTGGTGTAAACCAGTTTTTATTTTTATATTCAGTTATCGGATTCACCACTGGCCTGTTGTACTACAGGTGTTTTACTATTGTTGACTACTGTAGATCTTTCTTTAAATTACACGCTTGTATGTTGGGCAGAGCTTTGTTGCATTGTTAACTTGCATTTGCTATTATTTTTATTTATGCATGAGTATTTACATAGACATATGTGTGTAGAGGTAAGTATGTGAGTGTATTCGAGTGAAGTTTTATGTGTTTTTAGGTCACCATTGTTTAGATACACTTAATGTTTATCCTGCGTTGTTTCCTTTTTGTGTGAGTGTGTTTGTGTGTTTTCAAATAAACACATACTATTATTATTATTATTTTTTCGTTTTCGTTTGTACCTGTTTTGTGATTTTAAATACGTACGAGTGTGTTTGTATGTTTCTGGGCAAAAAGTGCAACAGCATATAATAAAGCTTAGCATTATACTTTTGTATTTGTGTCATTATTTAAATAAGTTAAAAGTATTTATTTTTGCTTTCTCCTGTGTGTGTGTGTGTGTGTGTGTGTGTGGGTAGTCTTAAGCAGGATTTGCTATACTTTTGTTTTGCATTATTTACCCAGTTTCTTTACTTTTCTGATTATTATTGCTGTTACATTTAACTGTTGCAAGGAAAAATTTGTCGACTATTTTCTATTTTTTTTTTCGGTGGCTTGAAGAGAATTTAGGTCATTCAAGGATTTTCGCAAATCAATTTAACGAAAGACATGTTTATATGATTTAAAAGGTTCAAAAGCACACAAGGAATAAAATCGGGAAAGACATTGATTATACTTTTTTAGGCAACAGTTGCCAGGTTTTTGAAAGTCCTTTAAGCCTTTTACATCCTTTCTGTTGTCAGCATATGAATAAGTCTTAATTCAGATGTTTTTTTTTGTCAATATTTTTTTTCGTCCCCGAAATATTTGTCGTCAAAACTGAAGCACTTTGTATGAGTTAAAAATAGATTTTTTAAATGAAGGCATCAATTAGACAATAGAAAACTTTTACAATATATTGCCCTATAAGTAATTTCAACGAAATTAATTTTAATTTCCTTGCCACATAAAACAAGTTTAAAATTCACAGCTTCATCACCACTTGAAAACCAAATATCCTTTACCGCTTTTGCAGCTAAGAAAATTTATATTTATATTTGATTGAACATTTTTGCTAGTGGCTGCCTCAAAACTTTATTAGCTGCATCCTGTCAAAAATAAAAATCCTGCCGATTTCATTAACAATTTTATTAATAATCTTTGCTGGTGTTTCCTTATTGTTAGTTTGGTGCTTTTGAAAGAGCTGTGTTTTTTTTTCTTCTTCTTTTTTGATAAATTCCATCAAAATAAAATTGCCAAGAAGCAAAACAATAGAATTATTTAGTTTGTTTTTGTTTTGTCTTACAAACTGCAGCAGGGGCCATAATAACTATTTGCTGTATGGTTGCTGCTTTGGTCTGCAACTTAAAATTTTTACCGCATTCGGGAAAAAAGAGCCAACAACGTCCTTAACAACAAAAGTAATAACACTGAAAAGGAAAAAGCCATCATCTACAATTTATGGCCAGCAACAACAATAGCAACAACTGGCTGGCTGGCTGACTGGCTTTGGTTCTTTGGCCTTTCGGTTTGTTGCTGTTGTTGTTACACTTCATATGAAAGTGGCAGAATTGTTGTTAACGTGGCAAATGATGTTGGTTGGTTCGTTAACTGGGTTCGTTTCGTTTTTTCATATATTTTGGGTTTGGCAGTTTGTTTCATTTTGGTGCGAGTTGAGTATTGTTCATTCACTTGCATGGCATGTTATTGTTGCAACAGCGAGAGCTGTGCGAAAAAGCATGGAATTGAGGAGCTTTTGAATTTTTAATACATATGACATGTCCAATAGCCAATTTTGGCTGCATTGTTGCCAAAATATTAATAAATAGCTGATCTCCATGGCAAACTGATAGCAAATCTTATTAAATGAAAATTTGGCCAAATAAAGGATATGGGGAAGGCAAACAGGTTCTGGCAGAGATTTTAATTAAATTTGCAACAAAAAGCCAGGGCATATTGCTAAAAAATATTGTGCTAATTTAGAATGAGATATATTTAATGATGTCAAGAAAGCCAGGGTTATAAAGTTCGGTGGTGTAAGTGAAAGGAAAAGCATATTATTCATTATTACTGATAAGGGCATAAAACCACGTTTTTTAAGCAGCCCTAGTTTCAAAAGCCTGCAGCAGATTAAACAAGGTGAACTTAATAGCTCAGGTGATTACATTTTTCTTTCCGCTTTTTTCATCTTGTTATATCAAAAATTGTTTACAAGCTATCTTCCCTGCTCCTTCCCTGAGAAGGAGTGAGCAGAGCTGTGAAGGGCAATTCAGAATTTGTTATAGCAGCAAGATTTTACACTAATACAGTAAATGGGTTTTTCTGTTGCAAGCACCTAATATCTGCTAGCAAGATAATTGTATGAACAGTTCTCGTCAGAACATCTGAAAGTTCTGTTCGGAAAGCCAAACAGTTGAGATGCTCCTTGATGGCAAAATAGTTGCCTATTGATTCCCTCCAGCTTAAGAGTTCAAGCCTACAGAGGTACCGGTTCAGTTCTTAGCTCAAAGGGCCGCATTTCAAAAAAACACCTTCGCAAGGTATCCATAAGGTATTTCGCTTGAAATCAAGTCAACAATCGTTCGGTAGATACATACGTGTGATTGATAATATGTATAAGGAAAGATTACTATATTAAGGTATGCCATAACATCCATTTGAACTGTTTAATATAAATTCCTAGCTTTTGCTTTATTTGGATATTGTTTAACAAAATATTGTTTTTTGGTTCCAAAAAAAGGACATTCTGGGAGTGAGCTTATCTTTCAAGGAATCACTCTGAAATGCATAACACAGCTTAATAACACAATTTCACAAGTTTCGTGCCCTTTTGTGCAAATTCCAACTATTTTCTATGGCGGAACTTGGGAACAATGAAACGTTCATATTTAAAGGAAAAATTACATATAATTAGGTCATTTTTCACATTCTTACTATTTCCTGTGACTAAAACTGAGCTGAAAAATGACTAGAAATCAAAACATTAAAGCAAAGCGTTACCCTTTAGGTATTTCTTACACTGATCAAATGGTAATCTATATGGAATTATTCTGAAATTGGTTAAAAAATAATTGTTGTTTGTTTACAGAAATTGTTAAGATACAACATTATATTACAATTCTTTATTAATTTGATTTGCAATTTAATCATAACTTTTTAAGATTTTGGTCAAGTTCGCTTATCACTTTTTCTGGGTTCTTTGCTTTGTTTTATCCTTTAACATTCACTCTAACGCTGAAACAACCCTCGACTCCTACACGTAGTAATTGCTTTGCATTTTAGGTATAGTGTTAAATTGCTTTTGTGTGTGTGTGTGTGTGTGTGTGTGTGTGTGAGTATGGGTGAGTGTATTCTTTGGCAATTCTTATTGTTGTTGCTTTTGTTTTATGTTAGTGCCATTGCTGCACTTGAAGTTGTTTATTATTGTGCTAATCTCCGCCATGTGGCAATTCTTGTGGCCACTTTGGTGGTAATATTTTATTGTTTATTGCGGTTAGACGGTAGCAAGCATTGCGGCAATATTCTTTCTATTTTTAAACAACAAAAATACTAGCGTATATATAAGATTTCTAAAAATATAAAACTTCTGCCATTACAACTATTGTACTCCATAGAATATAACTAAACCAGTTTTTTTATAAGCTTTACAATTTCAACTCCGGTTATATAAGGTTTCAGAAATTTTTCATTTTGTGCATTGCTTTGCTGAAGGGTGTGTGCTCCCTGCATGTGTTTTCTATGTGTTTTAAGGCCAAAGTGAAAATTGTGTCAAACCTTTGGAGTAGAAGTCTTTTGTCGAATTTGTATTTCGTTTGCTCCATTATTAAGTTCCATCACTTTAAGTTTATCATATTAGATTAAGGTTTGTTAAATTTTTAGTTTATTTTTAAGGAAGAAAGAAACTTTTTCACTATGCAATTTCGGAGAAAATTTAATTTTGTGAAATTTGTGTTGCTGTGCAACAAATTTGGCACAAATGCTCACTGAAAGATAAAAATAGAATGCAATTTGTTTTTAGCACGGCAAACAAAATAAAACTGAATTTAAATAAAATTGTATAAATTATTTTATAAAACTGATTATAGAAGAGTTTCATTAAGAGCAGATATCTGTCATTAATGTTACCAATATAAAATGAAAAAAAAAAAAAAACGGATACATGAGACGAAAAGCAAGTACTATAGTGCAAAGTTAAAAAAAAAGAATATATGGGTACTGGCCTTATCTTTGCCCAGATTGGCATAAAAACTAGTACATATATTATTAGCATGATTTTGCGAGTTGTATTAAACTTAAGTTGATTCAAAATACAAGTTTTTAGTTAATATGGATAAAACGTTCCTTGAACCTTTCTTCAAAAAAGTATTTCTACCTCATTTCCATCAAAAATGTTTTGAAATAATGCAAAGTTGAAAAAGGACATGCACGGACTAATCTTATGTTTGTCCTGACTGTTGTTAATACTGGCACACATATTATTGGCATAATTTCACGAGTTGTGGCAAACTTAATTTGATCCAAAATACAGTTCTTTAGTTAATATGGATCAAACGTTTCTTGAACTTTTCTTCAAAAATGTAGTTTTTCTTTACTCTGATCAAAAATACTTTATATTAAGATAAAATTAAAATAACTTCCTTGTTCTGATTTTCATAAAAACTGGTACATATTTGCGAATTACGACAAAGTTAAAATAAAATGCAATACTGGAATTAACATAAATTTGTCTTTAAGCAAATACTTTCTTTTCTTTTCCATCAATTATAATTTAAATTAGTACAAAGTTAGAAAAATGTTATATGGGGACTAATCTTATCCTTGCCCTATTTGTCATAGAAATTGGTTTATATTTTATTAGCATGATTTTGCGAGTTGTGGGCAGCACAATGTTGTCCAAAATATAGTTTTTAAATTGATATAAAAAATTGTTTTTTTTTTTTTTTTTTTTGTATATTTTGTCTTAAGTGCTGGCTCTTTATTGCCGCTTTAAAGTAAATTACCCATTTTTTTCATGACTATTACAGTAATTATTTTTATGTACCATCCACTTTATGCCGGAAGAGAAAAATGATAAAGTAGCAGTGGAAAAAACTTTTAACGCTTAAAATATGAGTGAAAATCTATTTTCTTAATTCCATTTGCTTAAAGTTTTTTTTCCGTCATTTTTGTTCAAACAAAAATGAGTAATTTTCCACTTTTAAATGAAGTCAAATTTTTTTAAATTTTGTTTCAACAATTCCACTTGTTAAGGGGTTGTTAAATAATTTTAAGTAAAATGCAATAATTCTACTTTTTGGCCTGTAATGTTGTATGGTCCCATGGTGCTGTAAGCATGTATGTATATGAAATTTATACTTTCATTAATTTCAATTTTCATAACACTCCCTCTTTATTTGCTACTCTTTGCTGCATTGTCCTGTGTGGCAGTAGTCTGCTGCACTTTTCAACTCTATGCTCTCCAGTAGCAGCCATAAAAAACACTTGTGCTAAAATTTATTTTTTGTTTTTGTATAAAGAAAAAACACATTTTTTTTTTGTTGGTGTAGTGCTGGGTTTTACTCTTTTACCCATTTTGGCAAAATTACTTGAAAGCAACTTTGATTTATTGCTCAGTTTTTGTAAATGTTAATGAAATAAATGCTTAAAATCGTTGTAAGTTTTTTCTGTGTTTTTTTTTTTTCTTGTCACTTTTGATTAGTTGTATGACAGCTGAGGCACAAAAACTATATCCCTGTAAGCTTAAACGTTGTCTTGGAAATTTAGCTTGCTTAAGTTAAAGCCTAAAGGTTCTAGTGTGAAAACAGTTAGAGTATAGCTTAGGAGCCATATCGTAGCATTCTATATAGAATGAACTGTCGAGTAAAGATAATGCAAAACAAAAACAAAATAGAGCATAAACACAGAGCATAAGCGTCGGAATTCAAGCGATTACATATGAGAAGACTTGATTCCAGTATACCTTCTGGTAAAAAGCATATTTTATAACCTAAGCAACAAGTACTTCGACAAATCATTTAGTTTTACAAATTAAACAATATTTGGCAAAGAGTTGCATATTTGTGCAGATTTTAAGCAAATTTTGCTTAAAGCAGAATATCAGTTTCAGTTTGTAAGCAACATTAATCAGGTTCATTTTACGCAAAATATATTAATAAATAAAGTGTGTAGGTGTTTTTTCTTCTTTTTTTTGGTTTGGGAGATAAAAAACATTTCCCACTGATCTGTTTGTTTGCTTACGAGTCTTAATAGCGCTTCAGCTAACTTCTAAGCAACATTCAGCATTTATATTTTCACTACTTAAGTTAATGCATAATTTGGTTTTTTAGTTTTGAAAGTTTAAAAAGTATTATGCAACAATTTGTTTATTTTACTATTTTTGCATATTTTTCTCATATATTAGAATATGCTGCCTAAAGAAAAAATGTTTCTGCAGTTGACTTCTAAGCGACAATAATCGTTGGTATTTTAGCTCAATAAGTCTATAAGTTATTCGTTTTTTAATTTAAGAAGACCACAATATTTTTAAAGTTTTGAGCTCATTAACACATTTTTGCATTTTTTTGATAAAATATAATTTCTGCATTAAAAAAATAAAATACAGCATTTATCGCTTTAGTTAAACAAATTAGTACACTGTTATTTTAGATCTAAAAAATAGACCTTATTAAGGTCTTCTATCTTTTTCAGCTCGTCAGTAGACTTGAAAAGAGAATGAGTTGATTGGCATCAACGAAATGTCAGCGGCATATAGACGGCTGAAAAATATAGAAAACCTTAATAATTTCTATTGTAAGACCTCAAATAGTACACTTTAATCGGCTACCATAGTGATTTAATAACTGAGTTGATTGGGGATTAAGTTAGTAAACTATATAAATGAAACACATATGTGATTTGGTCGATGTTTTTGCATATTTTGCTCAAGATATCGTGTAAGAAGCATTCAGCATTGATGGGCTTAGCTAAATATGTGTTTTTTCAACATTAGTTTAAATTTGTAGTCGGACTTACTTATGCTTCTTTTATCTTAATTGCAATGTTTTGCTTATATTTTACATATATATATTGGCATAATTCGCCACGCAGACAAGTTTCGGTTTTGATGACTCCTAAGCAACATCCAGCTCTGATATTTTTATATAAGTTTCTTATTTTCGCACATTCACTTATTAATATTTATTAAGTATTTTCGTAAGATGTTTAAAACCTTTTATTATAATATGTATATTTTGCCTTTAAAACAAATATGTCTTAAACATTTTGTTGAAAAAAAAAACTTTTCTTTAACCCAAGTCTATATACATACATATATGTATATAATTCAGCTTTATAACACGTTATAATTACACTTTCATTACAACAACACTTTCACGTTTGAAAAGTTTGCAAAGTGTAACAACACTTATCCGTACAGAAAATTGTAATAAATGCCGGAAATCAAAATGTTATAAACAGAAAAATTAAGGGTGGAGAAAAAGTAAGCGAGAAACGGAAATCATTGTATTATTTACCAACACCATAAAAGTTACACCTCAATTTTGTTTTTGTTGTTGTTTATTAAGAACACATGCATACAAATGCCATAGCAAATAGTATTAAACAACATTATTGTGTGCAGCCATATTTTCTTAATAAAATATATATTAATATATACATATATATGAATTCAAAGCATTAACACGTACCGGTTTAATGACAGAAATCTTACAATTTGCTTGTGACTGAATGTATTTGATAAAAGACAAAAAAATATGTATGATGGCATGGAAAAGAAATACACTTGTACTTAATATCATTTCACATAAATCGTCGTATATAAAGCACATCTTTCTTAGGGCCAGGGAAGTAACACTAACACATAAAATCAAGTTCACATTAAAAAATATTGGTTGAAAAAAAAACGTGACCACTACTTTCTATGTTTTTTTTTTAATTCTTCTATATATTTAGGACCGTTCAATAGAGCTCCAATAAAATAAATCAAAGCCTGTTTTATGTGAAAAAAAACATCCAATTGTGGGGGTTTCTACAGATTGAATATATTTTTATAATATGAGCTAGGAACCTTGGGATTTTCCCTGCAACGCTGCTCTCACCATAATTTTATGCCTCACAGCTTAGAAGTTACACAATAATAATGCAAATATTGAAAAGTGCAGTGGACAAATAAATTTAAACCCAATAAACAGCAATTAACCAATAAAGATTTGTTCAAATATTTGCGGTATCACTCTGGAATTCGATTCCTTATAGTCTTCAAGTCTTAAGTAACGCACACCAATTTAAAAATCAAATTGTTTGCTAGAAATATTGTAGAAATATTGTTTCATATTTGATAAGACTCTTTTTTTTTTACTATATATATTTTTCATTTCATTTTTCGTGTTGTATGCTTCTTAAAACATTATTATTACATTTTCAATATTTGTACAAACTCAGTTCCACACTGCAATATAAGGCATAAAGTCTTGTGTATGGAGCGATATACATACATAAATATAGAAAATAAAATAAAAAAAATGTCTTTTGATCTAACTGGCATTTAAAACTTCTAAGACTTTATGTGTGGTACTTGTGTTTTATTTAATAGAACTTGACAACCGAATCGTTTTGCAAAAAGAAAAGGCTGTACTCTTAAAAATGTGACTAATGGCGAGAACATGATAAGTTTTCTTTTACGTTTATTTCCTTATTTTTAATCTAGAGATTTTTTTTTATTTTCAAAAATGTTTCTTTATACAAATTTTCTTAAATGTTTTTGCGTTTTTCTGCTGCCATTTAAATCATCATAATTTCTTTAAAAGTATGTGATTATTATTTGAAATCATTAAGTTATAACAAAGACACATGCCACTTACTACTCTTTATAGTTGCGACCTGTGTTTTTTTTATTTTTTATTTTTTATTGCTTTGCAGAAAATGCTCGTACTAAGCTCATTAATTTAAAACTTTTAATGCCTGTCAATTATTACCATATTTGCTTCTCTATATTGCTGTAATAATTTTCTTACGTTTTCTGTTTACGATTAAAGCCACTCTCAGTGATGGTTGTAATGTTGAAAGAAGATTGTGCGATGGGCGCCTCTGTTTAGCATTCACATATCGGTAAACAGCTCATATATTATTAGCGGGTTATTTTTACAGCTTAAATATATTTTCATAATTTAAATAGGTTTTTGAAAGTAATGTTCTCATTTTTAATATGTTTTGCATTTTTGTTGTATCAAGCACTTGGAAAGCTTGAAGTTTATAAAAAACTAAAATATATTAAAAATTATTCACTTCCTGCTTGTTTGTTTAAGCAGAACCCTCCAACACGCTCTTCCAAAAATACTCAGCTCTTCGTTTCATAATTGTTTAGGCTTATGAGTAAGTGTACATAAATATAACTTAATCACTTATCAATGTTAATGAAATGGCGAAATAACATGGTGCTTATGCCTTCTCCAAAGATATAAAATAAGAAATTTATTCAGGAAAATGCATTTTATTTCAAATTTTCATTTTATCTCTTTCGACAACAATTGATCTTAAAGCAAAAAAAAAAAAAAGTGTGTATAAAGTGCTGCTTTTTGTAGCAGAGACAGTCACACAGGCTAAAGACAGGTATTCAAAGATGTTATTTATATCAAGCCTCAATTACTTCAGACGCTGTTAATATTTATACTTTATAACAAGAATTCTTGTAACGTATTACAATTACAAATAAAGCGCTCAAGTGTTTATATCTCTAGAGACTATAAGCACATTTTGTTACGTTTTCGTTTTTCTTGGAAAAGAAATTGTGCAGCCAAAGATATCAGAGTTAATTTCAGGGAAATTATAAAAATGAAAATTTAGCAAAGCTTTCTTTTATCAATTGAGATGATTTTTTAAGCATGGAAACCGAAAACATATCTGTGAATTTTAGGCAGCACAAGCATCTAATTAGTATATCAGGCAATTTGAGGTTCCAAATTTTACAGCATATTAGAATATGCATACGGAGATGACTGCTAAACTCCATATTACAAGCAGATTACAGCGTTTATAAACAGAACCAAAAGGCAGGACACAGTACATAACCGCACTAAAAAGAAACAATCTCTTCATAGTGGCAAGTAAATTTTCTATAGAAAATCAGTGCTATTAATAATTTTTACATACAAAATTTCTACAAACAGTTTATGTAATCGAAAAATGTTCTAAAATCGGTTTGCGTAAACTATAGATTTGCTAGCGAAAATTTAAATTAAAACAAAAACTCTATTCTCGATGATTTTGCTACAGAAAACCTTTGTGATGGTTCAGTGGAGGGCAGATAGAAAGCCTTGTATTATGGATAGGAAAGAAGTATAATAACAAAAACGTTGAAACTGTCGGTGGGACAAATAGTATTTTTGTCTTTTTGTTTTATTTAGGACTGCCATTGTTACAATTTATACCAGAATTTTTGATCAATTTAAATATATTTTCTAAGCACATTTATATTAAATTACTTTTTATATATTTTTTAAAGTAAAGTCCGGTTTCATATTACAAATGTATGAAGTGTTTCCTTGGGAATTCAGCAGAACATTTTGAAAAACGTTTGCCTTCATAGCGGCTCTGCTTGTGAAATAGACCCGAAAAGAACGACAAAATGTCCGAAAAAATTTATAACCCGGCTGAATCGGTGTCCGATAATGTATTGGAATTTACAAAGAAAGTGCTTGTTAGCAATAAATTTTCTATAGAAAATCAATGTTAACTAGAATATTTTTATCAAAATCCAGTGCTAAAATAAATTTAAATTTTCAATGGAATAGCGTTTTTATGGAAAAATGTTTCTGTGTAAAATTGTTGTTATTGAAAAGAAAAATTTGGTTTACTATCGACTTCGTTGGAATATTTTTGTTACAATACAAAACATAGCAATAACTATACTTTTATCAGTAACACAAAATTTAATAATAATAATAATACTGGCTTTCTTTAAAAATATCCAAGTTATGCAAGGCCAATAAATTTTTCTAAAAAAAATTTATCGAGAGTCATAATTTTTTTATTTATTTTATTTATTTATTTATTTCATTATTTAATCGAGCCCATTGGGCCATATATGATTAATATATACATACATATAAATTGTAATAAAAAGCAAGTAACTGAAAGTATTATTAACAATTCATATTAAAACTAGTATTATGTATGAGCTTTTTTCCTTTTTTTATATTCATAAACCTAAATTTGGTAACAATAAAAATTTTACAAATTTATTAAGATATTTGTACATACTTCAGCAGAAAAAATACAGCCCTCGTTCTCAAACAACATTTATCATAAACACTAGCCGATTAAGAATAAGTAGAATTCATGAAGTAGGAAATATTTCAGTTTGATCATCGAAGAGTTCAAGCAATTTAGTTCTAAGAGTTGATTTAGACATGTTAAACCTTTTGAAACGTAATGGTAGAGAATTCCATATTCTGCAGGTTCTAATAAGAAAAGATCTTTCAAACGAGGAGTTACATATCATATCGGAATAATTATAGTAGGGTTCCTACTAGACTTAGAAAATATAAAAATTTCGGACAGGGTAGGAGGAGATTGTGATGAAATAATTTGAAGCAGAGTCAGTAAAGCATCAATTTTTAGAAAATTGTTAAAAGAACAATTAAGAAATAGTTTAACATAGCCTGATGTATGCAGAGATATTCTAAGTCCGAAGACATATCTGACAACTCGGTTTACTAAAATTTTGATACGGTTTTTTTAATGAATAATTTTTTTATTAATTTTTATTTTGCATAAGAACTCATTGTAACCAAATAATTTTCTAAGTAAAGTCTATGCTACTGTCATTGGTGCTATTGCGAACTTTTCTGCAAAAAGCCTTTATTATCGATCATTTTTCTATAAAATCTTAATGAGGAAAATGTTTGCTATTGATATATTTTCAATACTCTATTGGGCTTTAGTTCGATTTTACATACTTAGAATTGAGAAAAAAAAATGTTGGTTGTAAAATTGTACGCATCATCACATTTTTAATGGGCAGAAGAAAAGTAACGTTTAGCAGTTATTGACTGGTGAACAAATCATGATTGTTTCACGTCCACCACAATCATTATCTGAACCCAAATCGCTATGAATCCATATCGTGGCTAATACTATACTGTTTTTTTTTAGACTGCGTTAAGTACTCAGGCGTCAGCCCTTACATATGCATTGTATTGTACTGGAACTAAAAAAATATGACTTTTTTAGTGGTGGGTGAAAAACCAAAAATTTGTAATGTTTGTGGACGCTTGATTAAGCAAAAAAATTATAACACAAAAACAGAACATTTATTTTTGCAAAGCTGAGCACATCAGCATTAATTGTTTGTGTAATATCCAATGTATATTCCTTCGACAGCTGCACTTAGCCATTGTTCTACTGAGCTCTTCTCTATTTGCTGTCTGTATTTAATCCCTTCATCAACTTTCAATTTTTTTACTGTGGTTTTGTTAAAATTTATTTGTTTTAAATTTCTTATGGAATTGAACTGGTATGTAGTTTTTCCTACCTTTATAAATATAACCGAGCCCCGTTAACTAAATACTTTACATATTAATAGATTTTGCTTAGCAATGTTAACTTTGCACTGCCACAGTTGTTTATAATGTCACGTATTTAACCACGTAAGCCATCATTATTGCATTATGAGCCAAAATAAAAAATTAAACTAAAGTGTCAGCATGTGCAAATTGCATTATGTGCTCTTATTTACATATGTACAAATACTACACAAACGTAAGACTTGTTTTTTAGTTTCTACACTATTTACTTTCAATAATCCTGGCGTAGGAGTTTGTGTAAATTATTATATTTTAATTATGTGACATGTGTCATTCAGGGCACTGACGTGCCGGCACGACCATGTCAGTTTGTAAAACGCGTAAGTTGTTTGCATGTTTGTGCTTTGAATTGCCACACAATCAAGGGTTTTGAATACAAACATTTATTATTTTTCCATCGATAATGCACAAGAGCAAAAACACGTTTAATTGTCATGTTTAAACGTGTTGGAAATATAAATTGATTTGGTCATTGAAATTAATGAAAGAGTTTTTTTTTATATATAATTTTTTTTTTTTTTTGTTGTCATTAGTAACATATTTGATAGCGATAAAATTTCATTTAAAGAAATTATAATAAAAATGTATAATGTATTGAGAAATATTTAAAAATTATAATTTTAATTTCTAATTACAAATTCTTTTTCCGATAACTGCTTCTTTTAGACATACCCAAACTAGCGTATAAATAGGATTTTTGGCCGTCAAAGTTAAATATATCAATTTAAAAGTTTTCATGTAATAGGAAGAATAAGAATTTTTCAAATCTTCTTGGACTGAAAATTTAGCACCCATGAAATGTTTGCTGATGATCTACAAAAGTTGAGCCCTGCAAGATTCCAATTTGCATGGAAACTGGTCCTGTATACAAATCTCGTCCCAGTGCGAGGCTTCTGTGAGAGAGATATGTATATTCTAAAGTAGCTCCTTTCAATGGCCAAACAGAAACCAAAATTCTATTATTGAATGACCAGGCTTGTGTTAAAAATTATTGCTAGAAGCTATGAAGGCCTTTGAGATCATGCGTTGCTACAAAATACACAACAGCTTTTGAATAAATCACATTAGTATTATTTTTGCAAAACATACGAAAAAAAACTTTTGACATTAAGAACCAAACAAAAACATTCAAAGCTGTCAGTTAGATGTCAAGCTTAATGGTCACATTTGCAACTACGTTTTGTGCAGAAAATAAACTCACATAGACATTATACAAGGATACAAATATATGGAGATATGTGATGCATAGAGTTACCCTGCAAATAGAGTTGGTATTAAACCAACCAAATGCTTGTGATGTTGGACTTGTTGCACAAGGAGTTTTTTGGGAATACTAATTTTAATATAAAATTGGAAAAGCAGCCAGCCAAGGTAATTTGGTAGATTGCTACATACAACACCAACACAACAGTGTTCTGTAGTACTAGTGTACTAACTAGTATTCTTTGTGTTCTATACGTAAGAGTAAAAAAGCTTTTTTTTAGCGTTTTTACTTTAATTTGCCCACATTCCATTTTAGTTGATTCATATATATTTCTAAAAAAATTATTTGCTCTTGGCAGGCGCAAAACGAAGACACAACCTATCGTAGATTATCCAGTATGGCCATAAAGGACACTGCTTTGCTACTTAAAAAGCACCACCTGCTAATCAGCCCAGTAAGGTTTTCATCATTTGTCTCATTGCAACCAGTAATATGTTTGTCCTGAAATGTAACTTACAAGTTTAGCTGCAGGGTTGTACCTGCAAAAAGTTTTTAATCTGTATGTTACTGAACTTTGTCATTGTTCATTGACTTTGTGCACAAAGTTCCATGTTTTATTATCCATTTGCCAAAGGGAGAAAAAAATTAGTTGAAATTTTTGAAATTATTCCCACAGCGCAGTTGTTGCAACGTGTTTGTTTGTGCTCTCTACACCAGATTGATTATCATTATAATTATTAGCATTATAATGAGAAGGTCATAAATGTTATAATTATAATTATGATGATGGTCATGATTTTCAAAGTTGATACAATTTAAATACATGAGAGAAAACAGGTTTATATTCTAATAAAAGTATGTATGTATGTAATAATATATAAAATTCTGCAACTGCTTGGTAGAGTATGACTGAAGTGATAGTTATTAATAGTTGGAAAAAATTAGCTATATAAAAAGCCAAGTCAAACTCATTTATAAATATTATAATAATTGCCTGAACGTGACATTAACTTATTTCCTATTCCGCTTTTTGTTTTCATGTTCTTTGAAGTGGTTTTTTTTTCATTATATTTTTAGACACTAAGAGCAGTGGGCGAGAAGTAAAGCAAAAATGTTATATGTAAAACAAGCAGCGTGAAAAATTTTTTTTTTAAAAATATATTACAAAAAAAACCTTTACAGGTTTTAAAACTTCTGTTCAAAGCTGTTCGGATGAGGATGAGTGTCGTGGTGGACTCAAAATAGTATTGAGTATACGCCCGACGTGCCAATCAGAGTTTGCTATAAAACAAAATTCTGTAAAAAAAATCCTAAAAAAATTTTATTATAAATATATTTCTGCAAACATTTAATGTAATAAAAATTTTGTACAAATATTTAATATAAGAAAGCATTTTTATGGAAAGGAATTCGTAAAAAAAACTCTCTATTGTAGACTAAGAAATTGCAATGACAAATATAATACACCGTGGGAAAAATTTTTCAAAAATATGTTTTGCAGAAATGATTGGTAAACAATTGCTTGTGAAACGAAAATTTTTGGAAAAATAATTCCTGCTACAAAACCTTTTGACATAGCGACCACACAAGCAATAATGCTTGGCAATAATTGCCGTAGCAGCTGACAAATTTTATTGCCAAAGCAATAAGCTAACATGTCTCTCTTATGAAGGTGTATTTCAATAGATTAGGTTAGTTTGATAGTAGGGAGTTTTTTACCCCTTTTTCTTAAGACAAAACACTTAAGCCAGTGTAGACTCGTTTCAATACATATTCAGCAATTAATGCTAGAAAGTAATTCCGAGAAATAATCTTTTAGCACAAGCTGTCAGATTGAATTACAATAGTTTTTGATTTCAAAAATTCCATAGAAGAGAAAAGAGCATTATACATAAGTAAGACAAAAAGGATTTCCAACCTTTTAATAAATATTACTAAGTTTTATTGCATTTTTTGTTTCGACCTCTTTGAACTCAAGTTAAAGATTTATATTAAATATTCGTGTCTAAAGCAATGAAAAATTTAGCGCTTATTTTCATGATGTCAGTGAGAAAATAAAACTAGAAAAATATTTGATAAGAACAAATATGGGAAATTTTACATAAAAACTAAATGGCAGAGTGCAAAAAAAAATTATAAAAACTTTTTTGGAAAAACAATTTGAAGCAAATAATTCTATGGAACAAAATGTAAGTGGAAAATTTTATATGAAGCAAGTCACAGAAAAGCGTTTATAAAATATAAAATGAATTTCTCTAAAGTGTATTCCAAAAAAAAAAAAAAAATTGGCTTAATAATTTGCTCACCTACCTAAAACAAAGATTTTTTCAGCTTAAATTACCTCTTATATATGAAGAAAGAAAATTGTTTGTAGTAGGTCCTTATTATTGCTAAATAATTATAATTTCAATTTTAGTTTCAAGTTTTTCCACTGTGACTCTCTGACTGTTATAATTGTACGTGTTTACTTGTGGTTGAATTTTAATGTTGTTCTCTACTGAACCAAAATATTTGTACATGTGGCAGCTTAGTAATTTTAATTAATCATTTCATTTAGTTTTTTCCCTACACCAGCCAAGCTAACTCACGCTCTCACTGACACATCGCGCTATTTTTTTTCTTCTCTTCACTATACATGTTTGGCATGAATATATGTACATGCGGCAACAGCTGCTACTGTATAATGAGTCAATACAGCTGGCAGCACATAACTATATAAACAGAATAATAAAGCATACTTTGAGGTAAACTGAGTAATATAGTTGTTCTTTTAGACGGAGCGGAAGGAAAGAAGCGCAAGCACATGCATTAAAGCATAATTGATGGTGGCAACGTGATTTTAATAAAATTTTGCAAAACTTAAATGTTACAAGATGCTAAGTTAATTATCGGCTTGATAAGTTAATACAAAATTTAAAACGTTTTAAGCTTTAAGGAAAGACGATGTAATGCCAGTCATGTATAGACAGAAAAAATGAAGAACTAAGAATCTTAATTTAACAACGATAAGAAATTAAAAATTATAAGCTATTTTGAAAAAATACTAGCGGAGATTAGAGCTGAGTCTACCTTCAATATTAGCAAAAATAAATTTCTTTGTGGCCCTGGACGTCGAAATCTATTTATTACCCCACCGAAAGCATGCCTGTGCATGTTTCATGCACAAACCCAAGTGCAAACATGTTTATATAGCTAAACATGTTGTATTTTTAAACATTCCCCTTTCATTTTAAGCTTTAAATCTTTAAGCTTTTAAAACAAATCTACCATCTACTTAGCTTTTATCTAGACCACCCGCATATAAAATTACCAGGGGAAAAAACAATGACAACAACAATTGTATGTACAAGCCTCTTAAACCGGAAATCACTGATGCACTTTCAAGTGTTTAGCTAAAAGAAAGAAGTAACGTAGAGACAAAAACACAACAAGTATAAAATTGAAACTGAAAACAAACATGCATAATCATGCTAAACAGTGGTTCGAGAATGTAAGAAAAAAAAATGTTATCAAATATAAAACAAACACGTGTAAATTTACTTATTATCTTTTTTCAATGATTAATAGTTTCAATCACACTTGCAGCAGATTTTTCTAAAACGTACTTAGACTTTGTTTCGTACACAAATTTTCATAGTTTGCTATTGTTTTGAATATAAATTCAGGAATGAAACTTTGTGTATGTTTTAGAAAAAGCAGGTTTTAATTAAATTTATGGTAAAAGATCGCTTAATAAAATAGATTTTTTCAATTGGTTTTCTTACTCAATTTGAAATAAATTTGTTTCCTTATATTTTCCTATGCAAATTATCGTAAATGAAGCATTTTTATTATTTTTTTATATATTTATTTTCTTGAGCTAAAGGTCTTTTTTTGTTAAAAATATTTCATTATTTTTGTCGATATTTTGCTCTCCTTCGGATAGTTTTTTTCAGGACAATAATAATGAAAATAGTTTTTATTATTGTCTTGAAGAAGCCATCCAAAGGAGACCGAAATATCGACAAAAATAATTAAATATTTAAAAAAAGACCTTTAGCTCAAAAAAATTAATATATAAAATATAAAAACAGGGGTCGAAAAAGAACCAAATAATACTGTTAACGCCAACACCAAAATTAATAATATTATTTTAATAATTTTATTTTATAAGTCTGGCATCGCCAAATTATAGTTTTCTGATTGTACTAATTTTCCAAATAACGAAAGTATTTAAGGTCAGCTCAGGAACATGCGCCTTTTTGCAGCCATCTTTATTCTGTAATCAGAAATTATACAAGCTGGTTGCGCGTAGCGTCAAGTAATTTTGTAACTCAATAAACTTTGTAATTTTATGAATTTTATCCTGGTGATTTCCATAACAAAAAGTATGTATCACAATTTATTAATTAATTGTTAAGAATTATATTCTCCTACATTGTTTGAATTTAATGTAGAAATTTTAATATAAATACACTTTGCTACTTGGATTGTGTGCTTTATTCAAAATCCCGTGGGAGTCGCTGGGACTTGCAGCTGGTGTGCTTTATTTACAAATACATTTTTATTATTTTTTATAAAAAATCATAACAATATTTTTGAATTTCTTCATTTTTTATTTCAAGTGAATTTAAGTCCACTGTGCACATTACCCAGTTATATGCATACATGTACTCCCTCCTAAGTTTCAATCTAATACAAACAGTAGAAAGTAAAAAACGAACAACAAGCAGAAAATCTGATATATTAAGCTGATATAGAAAATAGAAATGCCATCGTATACAACGATTCCGACAATATGTGTCTGATTGTTATTGCTTTTGTTGTTGTTGCTGACTGTGACTTAGACTATTGTATCTGTTCCGTATCTGGTTGCAGTGCATTGCATGCATTTGTGCGCACAGATATGCCATATTATTTACTTACACATAACAAGCAATAACATGCTTAAATTCGCATTAAAAAAAACACACGCACACACATGAGCGAGACATGTTGCAACATTTATTTGTATGTTGAATGTATTGAAGAGCCTGTAGCGGTAATTTTGTTTATTTGTTTTAAAGAAAGGAGTAAATTTAAGAAAGTACTTGTTATATGTTGTGTAATAAAAGAATGTTAGATATGGCTGATGATCCATGATATTAAATAAAATTTTTGTTTTAAGATGAAACCGGTGGGATGTTTTTATGGGTTGTGATACCAGATTAGAAGGCTGACAGGCGCACCTTTACTTTTGTTCATGTTGCTGAGAGAAGCATATAAATAATAAAATAAATGTTGGCAAATGTCATTGAAAAATGAATTTGTCTACTTTGCTTTTAAAAGCAGCAGCCAAACAAATTTTATTTATTCCAAAAAGCTTAAGGACTAAATTGCTAAAAGAGTGCTGTGCCAATTAAAGTCCCGGTCCTTTGGCAGGTTCGACTCTTGCCAAAGGCTCTGGCTATTTCTGCAGACAAAGCAAAAGCCTTGCAGTTTGTAGGAAAAAGCTTTAAACGTTTCTACCATGGAAAATTTATACGATCTATTATTTCTGTTCAGCTTTTAATTTTTCAGCTAATTTTAAATTTTCAAACTATTTTCAAGAACAAAATAGTTTTGGTATTCAAGTTTTTTCGAATATGAACTTAATTATTTATTGGTTTTAAGAGCCAATTTGATGATGCTAATCAACTTATCAGTAGACTCGAAAAATTCTCAAAAGAATGTTTGAAATTTAACTTAATCCATAATTCCCATGAACAAAATGAGAATTAGCGCACAGTAAACATTTTTTTTTTTTTTTTTTGATTTGCAACTCTGTTACTTTTCTTTGCAACCTTCTATATAACGAGTTACCATCGTTTGCTATGATTTTTCGAGTCTACTGATGAGTTGATAGCATCAACGCAATGTCGGCGGCAGATAGACGGCTGAAAAAGACAGAAAATATTTGTAAGGTCTATTTTTGGTCCTTTTGGTTTAGCGATAAAACAAAGAATATTTTAAGCAAAAGCACAAATTGTGTAATAAAATTTGATTTTCGAAGTTAGGAATGGATTTTCGAACATCGAAACTCTTCGAAAATGAGACAAAAACTGCACTCTAATATAAACATAAAAATGTTAATTAAATTTCAGAAATATGTTTTTATCTAATACATCACTGGGTACCAAATGAAGATATGATACGATAGGAATTGCATACTAAAATAAACAGCAAAATGAAAATAAAATTCGAAATTCCAAAATACGCCTATAGGAAAGTATACAAAATATATTTTGTAGCGCCTGCGTAACGGCATATTTTATTCTATATCCAGACAACTATGAAATCCTTTTAATAAAAACTTCATGTAAATCAACAACAGCATAAAATTTAATAATAAATATGTTTTTAGTTTTGTTGTTATAGATCGTTACGCACGCACTGCTAGTTCTTAACTTTTCGGATGTATTGTGCAAGGGTTATTTAAAACTTGTAGCAATCGAATATGAATCATTCTGACTTGAAAATCATATATTTTTCTTTAGCTTATGCCCTTCTCGCTTCTAGCGGAAAGGGCAACATTTTTAATTTTGTATGGCAACCAAAATTCTCAAGGTCATTGTTTTATAAAATTTTCTTAAATCTTAAAAGTGGAATTTTAGAAAAAAAAGTGCAAAATAAATGCGTTGTTTGTGTAAAGCGAAAATGGCCATATAAGTTTAATATAATGAAAAACAAATGTTCTCAACTTTGCTTTTAAACTTTTAATTTTTTCCTTTTTTTCTCTTTTAATAATGAGTTTTCGGTAGAGTTAAAAAATATATTTGAGTTACTGTACCCATACAGAAAAAGGTTAAGTATTTT